>CM061134.1:73565410-74165410 GCA_030789695.1 Scilla litardierei | reverse complement strand
GCGCTAAAGTTTGGTAAATATTAGTAGGTAACTTCGCGGCTTAGATTTTGTGGAGGAAAAAGGTGAAAGGCTTAGATTTTTGTGGCAAATGAGTCAAACATCATCCCCATAGATATAAAAATTATCACATAATCATGTCAATGACTGTTTTTTGTTTTTTCATTCTTACAGTATTTGATTAAGCATTGATGGCCTTCGATCATTGATCCCAATAGTAAATTTTGATCACTGATCACAATAACATCCATATGCAATAGTAGTCTTTTTTGGGGCAATGAATACTTTTTTGTTTTTCCCCCTCTTATTATGTGATTCCTGCGTTTGAACTAAGATTAGCTGAAATTCAAAAAATGTCTCCTTACCTTCTGGGCTAAATGATATCTAAGGTTTGGAAAGTTTATATGCATCACAATCCTTTTGTGGAGAATGAATACTAGATGGTTTATATGAAGTATTTAAAGTTATCGTGACTGCCTGAATGTGAAGTGACTGCCTGAATGTAAAGTTGGGCAATAAGAAAGTAGATATGATGAGGAGAGTGTGAATTCTGGAATTGGTGTAACTCATCACTCCTCTTTATTTTTTTTGCAAACAAAGAATAAATTGAAAGGTGATGGATCAGTTCCAAGATGCATCAGATTTTATAGACATGAAATTGATCAGAGCCAATTATTATGCTCTCATATTAAGCACCAGGAGCTATTTACATGCCAAACCCAAAGCATACAAAAATCATGGGCATTTTGTCAAATGTATCTTTTGATGCTCTGCATGGAAACTCCATTAACTTCCAATTTCCAGTGTGAAAAAATTATTGTAAGTCTTGCATGCACTTCCTGTCACTAGCAGTGAATTGATTGACATCAAGATATATCATCAAAAAAATTCATGAAGTCAGATTACAACCTTGCAATAGCAACAGCCCAAACCAAAATGATACATACGATCAGAAAGGAAAATTTATGTCCTAAAGCATCAGTCTTCAAACAATGGTCCTATGATAAAAATGAAAATGTCCCGTTTCAACATGAACATCTATATTACAATTGAGAAAAGATTTTGAACTTATCCTATGTGGCAGTGTCATGTCAAGTTTTGGGGGGAAATTTCTTGGTTTGAAGGGAAATTTGTTGGGAATACACAAAAGCATTGAAACTTTTTTTGAAAACTTATTTGTTGGGGGGGACAAAAGTGGAGGGAAACCAACTCATTTAATATTAGTTATGGAAAAAAGTGTTTTGCACACACACAATCTCATCTTGGGAATGAACACAAGCTGTGGGAGAATGAACGCGGGAGATACTGCCAACTCATTGATCCGCGTTGCAAAACCGTGTAAAATTTCGATCACATCTACTGATATTTCAGTGGAAACTAAATTTTTGGAAACTAAGATTTTGAGGGGACCTAATAATTATTGAGCTTTAATTATTGATGTTTGTTTAAAATTAGCGCGCCGAAGGCTTATTTAGCACAAGTCATAGAAATCACAAAAATCTCACCGCACAAAAGATATCTTCGCATTGAACAAACAACATTGACAATCTTTAACACAATAATATAGGCCCGTGCAACTAGCCGGAAAGGTATTACTTGCAATGCATGGAAAAAATAGCAAAAAAATTTATGACAAGCAATCATTTTGTTTGGCTAAATATTGGAGTTCCATGGTACCAACCAAACCGCTTGGTGTTGATCCGTTATGCAATGGTTAACACAAAATTTGTATAGCTTGCATTTTTCCACAATGAAGGAATTATAGCAACAGATTGAACTAGAGAGCATAACTAGCATTTAAAAATGAACAGGATGAACATATGCTACTATATACTTGGTTACTTGATGTAGGAAATGCCCTAGTTGATCAACTGGTTTGAATGAGTCCCAGATTCGCATGGCTTAATTCTTGTGGATTTGGAAGACACCGACTAGTAATTCAATCCCAACTCGCATGGCTTAATTCTTGTGGATTTGGAAGACACCAACTAGCAATTCCAATCCCAATCACCCTTCCTCTTTTTTTTGCTTTTTGAAAATAAATAAAGATAAATTAAACCTATAAAAATATTGGCAGTTGGCAGTATGCCCAGCACCATGTGACCTCCTTGTCAAACTCTCTTCAGATTGGCAGTGTACCATAATACATCATTTTCACAACAAATTTTGCTACCTAAAACAATATTGGATCTTAAAATTTTTAGAATCAATTCATTGTTATGACACATTTGAAATGCTTACTGGACTAAATATAAATACATGTCTAACAAGGGGATGAAACATTTGATCGAAATTTGGCTCCGGCTCATTTGGTTGCATTTCTTTCCACATCCGAATCATAAATTGTCTAAACACATCTAATTGAGCCTCCATCCTCATCACTCGTGCATCGCTTTGACTTGAGCTTGATGACGTGCTAGTGTTGAGCTTAGATCGTGTGACACCAAGTCCATATCCTCAAACACGGCCAGGTCCTTCTTTGCCCAAGGCCTCATTAAGAAACTCTTCTTCTTCTGCATGGACTTTTTCTTTGTTTGTTGAACCTCCGACCATTTCATCCAATCGAGAATTAACAGTGTTCTATTGTCTATATTAAAAATGAGTCAATGTCACCTTAAATCAATTGTAAGTATAAAAATAAAGTAAAATTTAAAATAAAATACATACAACGATATTTGCAGGGGCATGATCAAATGTTTTATCCTTTTTCGAGTGAGGTATAGAGAAAAACCCTAGTTAGGATGAGAATGGGCATGCCCAAAGCCCGATTGGGCTTCCAATGGTGTCACGACTCGCTACCCTAAAATGGAGACGAGGCGTGACGAGGCCCGCTCAGGCTGGGAGCTGTGAGGCTCTCAGCCTGTAAAGCGTCTAGAAATACCATGCAGATCCCTGTAATGTGACACGGAACAGAGACAAGAATAATAGAAAGAGACGAATAATAAATTACCAATATCAAATGTCCAAATAAAAGTTTAACAACCACAGAAAAGCCATCAGGCTAACAAAAGAGTCTAAAAACCCCAGCATGGCCAACAATGAAAGCAACTAACAAGATGGTGCTACTCACCGACAAGCTACAACAACTAACAAAGAACGACGAAGGAAAACTCTACGTCTGGTCGCCGGTGTCCTCGTACTCAACGTCAGCTGTGGAATCAGGCACGAACTCCACGAACTCGTCGTCCTCAACTACGGTCTCTGGCTCAGCAACTAACATGCGACACCCAAAGAGAAGGGGCACATGTCAGCAAAGTCTACAAGACTTTGTGCAAGGAAACTAGTAGAAATGTAAAGGCAACCTAGCAATTCTAAAGTATGGTATGACATGACATTTATAAAATGAATACAGCAAGTAAAGTAAATAGCAGTTATGACATGGCATATATGATAGCATGGCAGATAAGTACATGGCATGGAAACAAATAACATGACTTGGAACAAGTAAACATTCACAAGAATGTCCTAGTCTAGTAGCACGTCGTGCACAGAGATTCCGCCTTTTGGCTAGAGTGGCTGTACGGGACAACTCTTACGCTCAAGTGATCGTTTATCCCTACCCCTCCACGTGTATCGGGCATTGGTTTTCAACCAACACATGTGGCCCGCTTCTGGATCACGAGCCAGGAAGTGTCTTTAACAAGTATGGCGTAGGGTTATGCCCGCATAGCAGGTGTCTAGCTGGAAACAAGGATTTGTACAAGTATTTTTGTAGCGTGTGCTATGATACAACATGCAAATCAGATGACATGTAAAGAATGAAAATGCATGGTAGATATTCAAACAAAATACGTACCATTAGAGAAATTAAACGTGGCAGGCAAATGCATGACATGACCCGACAAAAGGCAGTTCTAGCTTCGTTGTCAAGCTAGAACTTGAAATTGCATTTAGACCGCTATCATTTCACGGTCTAGTCTCTTTCACGTTAAAAGCAAGGAAATGGCCTAAAGCATGGCCTAAAACAAGGTTGGCAAGTTTCACTTGCCTGGTACCGAGGTTGTTGATCGACGAGAGTAGTCTCAAAAATCACTATTCTACGGGAATGGTTCACTGTTATGGCAAAACAGAAAATCAGAATTTGATGTTCTAATCCGGATTTGTATTGGAATCCTACAACATCTAGTAATCCATTTTTATTAGGGTTTCTAAATTTATAGTGTGGGTTATGGAAAGATTAAGGGTAGATCACTAACCGTATATGAAGCGGAAGAAACAACGATCAAAGACGCCTACGAATCTGCAGTAGGAGAGGATCTCGACGGATCCGGATTGCCGTCGCCAAAACTGATCTAGCACGACAACGGAAGAAGCGATCCCGAAAAAACTACGGCTGAAGAGATCTCCTGGCGGCTGAGATATAACGGATCTGGAGATGGGAGAAAACTGGAGCAAAAGGAGAATTGTGAGTTTTTAGAGTCGGTCGGTGGCCTACGGGGTGGTTGCCGGCGCAATGGGGGGGTGAGAGGGAGCATGGGAGGAGGAGGAAAGGCAAGAGGAAGATGTGGGATGAGTGAGGAAGAAGGTTGGCTAGGAAAAGTGAGGGAAGAAGTGAAAAAGTATAGGGTTTAAATAGAAAGAATAAGTGGCGGCTACAACTTAACCTAGGGTTTCTGTGCAGATTAGTCGGTCAGTGAAGAGTGCTCGACCGATTAGTTTGGGAACTAGTCGGTCGGTCGTCCAACAGTGACCGACTAAAAGGCAAACTGAGAACAGGGTCAATACAGGGTAGACAGATTTAGTCGGTCTGTGAAGGCTCGTCAACCGACTAGTTTGGGAATTAGTCGGTCGGTGAATGTTCATGACCGACTAAGGGTTGAATATGATAGACAATAAGTACTGAGAGTTATTCGGTCTGAAAAGAAACTCTAACCGACTAGTTTCTCAACTAGTCGGTCGATAGTCGTTCTTTGACCGACTAACTGTAAATAGTAACTCGGCTGTCAGAAAGGACTCAGAATTAGTCGGTCTGAGAACAAGTTCTAACCGACTAGTTTCACAACTAGTCGGTCGATGGATGTGCTTAGACCGACTAAGTGTAAACAGTAACTCAGCTGAAATAATCAAGATGAACTAGTCGGTTCCTGAAGAGTTGCCGACCGACTAGATTGCAATCTAGTCGGTTGGTTCTCCTTCTTGAACCAACTAAGAGTCAAGAAAAGTCTCGAATTGAAGCGCGAAGCTTCGGGAAGATTCCTATGGCTTTTAAGATCAACCTAGCTCTAACATATGGACGCTATGAAGCTCATCGTAAAAATACTTACTCCAAGCCCATCATGATATGCAACGGAAGATAGAAGATCAGAAAGAACTGAAGGAAAACGTCCAACATGGGAAAAACACACAAGGAAGAGAACAACCAATATATATATATAATAGACAATACATAGACAAAAACCAGTCGTTACAAATGGGGCATGTCACATCATCATCCCTACAAATCCTTCACTAAATTTAGTGAAGGATTTGTAGGGATGATGATGTGGCATGCCCAATTGGAAGCCCAATCGGGCTTTGAGCATGCACATTCTCATCCCTAGCCCGAGTGGCCCAAGCTCAAAGCCGTTATCTTGAACATGTAAATAGGAATTTTTCCAAAAAAGGACATGTTAAAAAATAAAACAAGAATAGAGAATATTAATCAAGTTTATGGATTTTACACACGTGCATAAATTTTTAACAATTAAAAAAATGAACCACAACTAAAAATAACTACTAAAACTAAAATAAGTAATACATATATATATATTCAAGTCTTTCACTAGCAAAACTCTTTGATCCATTTCTATGATGAGTTATTTGTGATTGTGAACTTTCTTTCGCTTTCTGGGACTTTCTCTACAAAGTTACGAAATTAAAATTTTTAAGGAGATGGAAGTAGTCACCATTTTCCTTACACAATAGAGAACAAATAGAAGATTTTATAAACTTTAATAAAACTCAGAAAATGATTACAAAGGTCACCTTCATATCCTCTGAATTCCACCTCTCGACCCATATTTTCCAATCATACTCTGAAATTTCCCATGGCTGTATGTTTTTTTTGGATAAAAGTCCCGCTTCATATCGCACCTATAATCACATAATTTATGACCTGCTAATTTTAGAAGGAAATCATCCATGCTCTGGTCGTATTCAAATTTTTTCGGCAATAACAAAATGAAAAATATCACTCATTAAACAATATATGGTTTCAGTATTTATAATATCGAAAATGACACCGATAAAAAAGCTGCATACCCTTAGAAGACTCAGAAGATGATCCTTATATTGCTAATCAACCTTAAACCATGACTTTGCACGAAATGGGATCACTACATTACTCCTCACTAATGTACTAATGTAGTTCATTAATAAAGATGTAGTTTCGGATATCGGTTGACCAAGACCATTTGGTTCAACATGTGTTCTCTTTTCTTCCGGTAGAGTGCAGACTTCATTCACCATCGTTTTCCCCTCTTGTTTTCTTCTCTACATCAAAACTGTGTTAAACTCCATAAGATATATTATGATACATCATGAAAAGCTCTTTCATTGAACATGGAATCAGATTCATTGAACTGGAACTCATGAAATACTCTTTCAGTTTTCTCATCTGCAAGAGTTCAGAGTTATGATATACATAAAGACAACAAGTTGATATTAAAAGAACTGCATACACCTTATAGCTCAAGTAGCATTTAATTTTAAGAGAACTACATAAACCTTAAGAATAGATAGGATTGACAATATTTGAACTGCGCTGAACGCTTTTAAAGCTTAACCATCAATAAATGGAGATCAAAGATGAAGACTAGAACTGAATGAAAGAACAAATGAGGCTATTCTGTGATTCCAAGAGAGATATGCCAGATGTTGCAGTTAAAATTTAGAAATAGGAGCCGAGACACACAAATCAAGCAGCCAGAGCAAAATAATTGCTATAATATGCTACTCATTCATGTCTCAGAGTTAAAAACAACCCTATTGACCATAAGAAACACTAAATCAACATGAATACAAAATCTATGAAGCGTGGCAATCAGAAGATAGAATAAATGATAAAAACGTGATAGGAGATACAATATTTCTGGAACTCAACTCCATCAATTTTTACCTACTTTGGACCACACATTGGGTTTTCGAATTGAACTTGTAAGAAACTGGAAAAATTGGTTGTTATCAATCAAATGTTGGTCGAAATTTAGTTTGTATACCAGCACAATGCTAGCAGTCATTCAACAGTTAAGCTATGGAGTTGTTCTTATTAATTCGTGTTTCAACTTAATATCCAGTTGTTAATTGCTTCTTTTCAACTTATATTATGATACATCACAGTCGGTTCCCTAGAAACAAGGGTGTAACTACATTAATCACATATCGGTGAAGGATTTTGCTACAATAAAAAGAAGCATGAAAATAATTTGAGTATATGTCGATTACTACTCTTGCTTGCTACTACATGATCTTCTCACCGTTGCAGCAGCATTCAGGCAGGCACAAGACAAAAGAAATACCACTAAATAACAGGCGATGGCTTGAATCCTTGAAACCACTCAGACGTGTATGAACAAGAACATTGAGATTGAATTCGAATGGCATTCAGGCATGAATACTAGATGGTTTATATGAAGTATTTAAAGTTATCGTGACTGCCTGAATGTGAAGTGACTGCCTGAATGTAAAGTTGGGCAATAAGAAAGTAGATATGATGAGGAGAGTGTGAATTCTGGAATTGGTGTAACTCATCACTCCTCTTTATTTTTTTTGCAAACAAAGAATAAATTGAAAGGTGATGGATCAGTTCCAAGATGCATCAGATTTTATAGACATGAAATTGATCAGAGCCAATTATTATGCTCTCATATTAAGCACCATGAGCTATTTACATGCCAAACCCAAAGCATACAAAAATCATGGGCATTTTGTCAAATGTATCTTTTGATGCTCTGCATGGAAACTCCATTAACTTCCAATTTCCAGTGTGAAAAAAATTATTGTAAGTCTTGCATGCACTTCCTGTCACTAGTAGTAAATTGACTGACATCAAGATATATCATCAAAAAAATCCATGAAGTCAGATTACAAGCTAGCAATAGCAACAGCCCAAACCAAAATGATACATACGATCGGAAAGGAAAATTTATGTCCTAAAGCATCAGTCTTCAAACAATGGTCCTATGATAAAACCGAAAATGTCCCGTTTCAACATGAACATATGACTATAAAGAGGCTACTACTTCATTCTAGTCCCCAACTATCCTTAATAATGAGGCCATCAATTTTATAGTTAAAATACATGTAACATACCATTCAAACATTGAGATTTGTTGGAAATTGGGTACGCCCATGACGGGTTTTCGCCTAGGGGGTAAATCGCAGTTATAATATTAATTAAGGGATTTTATGTAAATTGAATTAGACTTGGTGGATAATTGCAATTTACAGAAGTTCGGGGTTCCCAATGCAAATTTGTTTTGTAACTAACTTTTACGTTATTTTGTTTACGTTAACTTTTCAACGGGAGGAAACCGCTCTTCTTAATCCCAATAAATATCTCCTATAGGCAGTGAGAAGGATGACTTTGCTTGTGAATACAAAGATTATCATACTGCACATGACTTGTGGAAGGCCTTATCTGATAGGCTGGGAGGAACTTCTGTGTCGAAGTTATGGCAGCTCATTATAAAGTTTGATACTTATAAGATGAGTTCTAATCAGACCATTAAGCAACATCTCCGGGAGATGTCTAGAATGATTAAGGAACGTACTGCTGCTGGATGCAACCTCACTGATGAACAACAAGTTCAAGATGTGATCCGTTCTTTTCTTGGCTCCTGGGAACATATGAAAATTAACTCGACACATAATGAAAGTATTAAGACTTTTGATGATGTGGCACGTCACGTAGAATTGGAAGACGAAAGATTGTCTTCTCTGAAACCACAATCGCATTCCTACGTGACTGAGTCAAGTTCAAGGAAAGGAAACTTCAAGAGGAAGAGGTTCTGGAAGAAGAACCATGGCAAAGATGCAACTATGAAAAACAAATCAAAGGGGCTGAGGAAATTTGATAAGAAGAAGAAGAAAATGAATATTGATAAGTTGATGTGCTTCAACTGTCATCAGAAGGGACACTTCGCTCGGGAATGTTCTGAGCCTAGGAAGGTAACTTCTGATTCTTCTATTCCTTGTCATAATGCATATGTGTCGAGCTCTATTTATGCTCATAGTACCTGATCCTTGGTGGATTGTTGATTCAGGAGCGACAGATCACATAGCAAGAGACATAGACTACTATGTGGAGTACTGCCGTGTTCCTGGAGGAACAAGATGGGTGTATGTTGACAACAATAACAAGCTGGAAGTAAAGGGAGTCGGTACGTACAAATTGGAATTGCACGGAGGGCGGACCTTACTATTACATGATGTCTTGCATGCTCCAGAAATAAGGCGAAACTTAGTTTCTGTAATATCCTTAGCTAGATTTGGATTTAATTTATTATTTGAGCAACATGGACTGAATATATGTTTGTGTAACGAATATTATGGATCTGGTTCTTAAGTTAATGGTTTGGCAATTCTTAATACTAATAATTGTTCTTCTGGTTATATTTTAACCTCATCTTCATCTGCTACATCTGATAATGCAACATTATTATTGCATGCTAGACTAGGTCACATAGGAAAAGCCAGGATAGAACGCTTGGCTAAAGAGGGTCTTTTGGGATCTCTCACCAAAATAGAAATTCCTACTTCTGAACCATGTTTAGCAGGCAAAGCAACTAGGAAAACATTTGGAAAGGCAATATAAGCTAACACTCCATTACAACTAATACACTCTGATATTTGTGGACCCATGAGTGTGAGGGCTAGGCATGGTGCCTCATATGTCATTACATTTATAGATGACTATTCTCGGTTTGGAAAGGTTGGTGGGACCAAAAATGTGCTTCTCTCAAGCGCAAGAGTCCGTTCAAGTAGTAAAATCTGGGAGTCCAGATGTCGAATCCTCGGGAGAAAATCTGTTGAAACCACAACACAAATCAAACAGAAATTTATCGGAAAGAAACTAAACACTCTAATAATGAAAGTGATGATGGTGTGAAAGTGTGTCGTGAATACGTAATCAAAGCGAACAACGAAAGAGTCGTGTATGAAAATATATGAGAAACATGCACATGATATGGGTTCGTTAGGATCAGCGATTCGTGTATTTTGGTTGACTAAATATAACTCAACAAATCCTCCTTTTGGGAGCGATTCGTCGGAAAATACCCTTTTGGGGGTTCAAGCACAATATGAATAAAAACGTCGCTAAAACTATAGTTCTACGAATATGGTATGAAGCTCTCTTCTGGAGAGATCAAATCTCACCCTTGTGGGGTGATCATCAACGTATTCGCTTCTTTTGGAAGACGAAAAGAGGATTAAATAGCAAAAACATACAATTTTAGCGACTTTTACGATGAAGAACAACAATATTCAACCAAAATAGAACGAATCACATCACCAAACTACTCCATATTATGCACAAATAGGATTTAGCTACACATCATGCAATAATAAACAACTTCCATAGCAAAATGCATCAAGTTTATAGCAAAATACGCTAGAAAACACCAAAATACGAAGTTTGAGTTAAAGAGAATATCACCAAAACTCCAAGTTTCAACTTCAAACTCTTTGGAAATACTAAGACAAGCCTCTGGAATTTTACAGAATTTTTTAGGAAGAGAATACGGCTCCTAGGTGCTCTAATACGCCCATCATACGCCCAAAAACCCTAGAATACGCTTAAATAATAGGCATTGCAGGTTTTTAGTGGCTAACGGGTCTAAAACCCACACCCGATTGCGTAAAACCCAAACCAAAAGCCGCCTCAAATCCTGGCCGTTCGATGCGTGCGGGATTGGATCTCCGCTCGACACGTGTCCCCACGGGCTTCGCTTCTTCGTTCGCATCCGAACCCATGTCGGAGTTCGCTACCAGCAGTTCGATTTAAGGGATTCATCGTTGTGATCTTGCAGCGTGTCTCCTCAAAGTGCTGCTCTTCGAATTCGCGTCGGGCTTGATATCGGCCGTTGGATCATCATCCAACGATTGAGAAGAAGCCACGTTGCCTTGCGGAAACCCCCGCTTCTCGCTCGCTTCGTAGTCGATGTCGACCGTTGGATTACGATCGCGCGGTCCACGCCTCGCCACGTCGCCCTAGCGGACGCGATTGCCGCTCGAATTTGTTTGCGTTGCGGAATCATTCGTGTCCGTTGGATTTGAATCCGACAGTACTGATCAATCCACGTTGCCGCTCGTCTGGGACGCTAGATCAAGGCGGAGGGCCTCTAGATCGTTGACACGTGTCCCATATGAAAGCGTGCCGCCGTATTTACGGCCGTATTTTCGTATTTTATTGCGTATTTGCCCATTTAATCTGTATTCTGCATTCAAAAAATCATAGAAATTAGCACAGATCTCGGAAAAATACAAATAAATAGTCGTTGGAATCGTGAGATCGAGACCAAGCTAGGAAAAATATAAAAAGTGCAGAAATACTTCGTTAATTGCTGTTTTGTGCTCAAATTGTGTGTTTTCCCTAATAAATAAATTTGTAGAAAATACGTATGATTTAGAGAACAATGTAGCATCACATGAGCACAAAATAGGGCTAAATGGGGGTTTAAATATGTAATATTGAACCCAAATCACACCTCCCAACTAGCGTTTTGCTAGTCTCTAGCAAAAAGAGCGATTAAAAATACGCCTAGATCACCTTATCAGATCTCAAATTACTCACCATCATACTACTACGACAAAAGAGATAACCGCACACTAATATCAAAATTTCAAGCTCATCAAGTAATGGTACTTGTGGGTTTTCAAAAATGAATGTCAAGCATCTCAAATGGTTATAAAATAGACTCGAATTCACTATCAATTACTTCATGGCTCATAGTATACTAAAGCAATGGTACGCACCGTTCAATCACATATTTTAACTTGGAGCGTGAATTTTTCATCCAAAGCAAGCATTAAAAATAAAATGGTATTAAAGCGTACACACGTCAATCTCTATTCATAGGGACTCACACCACATCTTGTGTTTTCTTTTAAGCTTTGGAAGTTCTCTTGCCTTGCTAATCATGCACACTTATTCTCTATTTTCTTTCGCTTTTTTTTCATAGTTCCGCGTAACGCGCATCAAACAACATTCGCGGAAAAGTATATAACTTAGATCGCTTCATCAAATAATTGAGGTTCCGGTCAATGGCTCCCAAATCAGACGATAATAGGGCATTAGGCCAAGAAGGGCCCCTCGGACTGTACTACTCGAGCCAACCAAGTTATTTCTTTAATAGCACATCTATTCATTTTTTTTCTTCCTCATTCATCTCATTTTTCTTCTTTTGTGTGTGCATAAACAACGTGGCAAGATAACTTCCTCTTCTTTAGTTTTTCACAAGAATGGGTATCCTAATCATTTCAAAAGACGTGGTACGTCTTTTTCTACCCAAAATCACACCAAGCATGCAAATAACAATGAATACGAGATAAAGAACACTGCTCCAGTTAATTTATGAATTATTGGTGCATGAACTTTGGTGTGTTCCAATGAAAGCATATCACTTGCTAATCCATAATTTCTAGATTCATTAAGTCATCGATTAATCTTGCCATTGAGATGTATAAAAAGAAATTCACCACAAGCACTCAAATTCATGTAAAATGAGATTGAAATGTTGAACAATAGTGGTGGGGGAAAAATAAATCATATGTGTACGGTGGTGAGTATATTTCGAGAAATTTCATCACATGCGGGTCATTTCTAGGTAAAGATAGACTTTGGTGATATTTTTTTTAACTCAAATTTTTTTTTCAATGCAAAAAGGGAACTAAAAAAATAAAATCATAAAATAAAAAGAAAAAGAAAATAACAATAACAATCCTAAAAGTTATTTCCCTCCCCCCAACTTAAAATAGACATTGTCCTCAATGTTAGGAAGAGGGAATCATGGAAAGAACACACCTGATTAGTCCCCACCCGAAGGTGGGTCTGTGAGATCCATGGTGCTCGCTTCCTTGGTCCAAGGCTCGTGAAAATGCTTCAATCTTTGGCCATTCACCTTGAACTCACTTCCATCTTTTTCATTCAATAGTAGCACTGTGCCATGTGGGAAAACTTCTTTGATGACGAAAGGTCCATACCACTTAGAGCGAAGCTTCCCGGGAAAGATGTGTAGTCTGGAATTGTATAGCAGTACTTTTTGGCCTGGGGTGAACTCCCTCCTCAAGATCATCATGTCGTGGACGGATTTCATCCTCTCTTTTGATATTTTAGTGTTGTCGTACGCATTTCTCCTCAACTCCTCCAGCTCCAACAATTGTAACATGCGAGAAGAAAAAGAGACATCAGTATCAAAATTCATTTTCTTTATAGCCCAATAAGATTTATGCTCTATCTCAACAGGTAAGTGACAAGACTTCCCAAATACTAGACGGTAAGGTGACATCCCCAAAATTGTTTTGTAGGCCGTCCTGTAGGCCCACAACGATTCAGGTAAGCGCAAAATCCAATCTTTTCTTGATGGATTCACCGTTTTTTGTAGAATTCCTTTGATCTCTCTATTTGCCAACACTGCTTGACCATTGGTTTGGGGGTGATACGGAGTAGAAACTTTATGCGTGACCCCAAACCTCTTCATCAAAGTAGCGAACATGCGGTTGCAAAAATGAGACCCTCCATCACTGATCAAGGCCTTTGGCACTCCAAACCTAGAGAAAATGTTCTCTTTGAGGAACTTAAGCACAACGGAAGTGTCGTTCGACCTACAAGGAATAGCTTCCACCCATTTAGAAACATAATCAATACAAACCAAAATATAAGCATATCCGAATGAAGGTGGGAAAGGTCCCATGAAGTCTACGCCCCAACAATCAAATATTTCAATTTCTAAAATAGGGTTTAAAGGCATCATGTTACGTTTAATAATACCCCCTAATTGTTGGCATGCAGCACAAGTCTTGCAATAATGAAATGTATCTTTAAACATAGTTGGCCAATAAAAGCCACATTGCGAGATTTTTGCCACAGTTTTATTCGCTGAAAAGTGTCCCCCACATATTCCATCATGGCAAAATTGTATCGCACTGGTTATTTCATGATCAGGAATGCATCTCCTAACAATTTGGTCAGTACAATATTTATATAAGTATGGATCATCAAAGAAGAAATATTTTACCTCGTACTTGAACCTTTTAAAGTCTTGAAGAGACCAAGTGTCAGGAGTCTTACCAGTTACCAGATAATTAACGATATCAGCATACCATGGAGAGGTGGAAACGCTAAAAAGATGCTCGTCAGGAAAGGAGTCCATCAAAGGCACATCTGCTGAATCAAGGCCTACTGTCAATCGTGATAAGTGGTCAGCTACTAGATTCTCCACGCCTTTCTTGTCCTTGATTGTGACATTGAACTCCTGCAACAATAAAATCCATCGTATCAATCGAGGCTTAGCATCTTTTTAGACAATAAATATTTTAAAGCAGAGTGATCAGTATATATCAAAATAGGTGATCCCAGAATATAGCTCCTGAATTTTTCCAACGCGAATACTACAGCAAGCAACTCCTTCTCTGTGGTCGTATAATTCCTCTGAGCATCATTTAGTGTCTTGCTAGCGTAGTAAATCACCACTGGAACTTTGTCTTTTCTTTGGCCTAGGACTGCACCAACTGCGTAATTGTTTGCGTCACACATTATTTCAAATGGTAGGGACCAGTCTGGCACCTGCAAAATGGGAGCAGAAATCAGCAACTTCTTTAAAGTTTCAAAAGAAATTTCACACTTAGGTGTCCAAATAAAATCCACATTTAAAGTAAGTAAGTTGCAAAGAGGGAGAGATATAGCGTTAAAATCTTTGATGAACCGCCTATAAAATCCTGCATGTCCCAAAAATGATCTGATGTCCTTCACGCATTTAGGACTTGGTAGCTTCTCAATTACTGCTACCTTGGCTCTGTCTACCTGTATACCATCTTTAGAAACCAGGTGACCAAGGACAAGTCCCTCTGTGGTCATAAAATGACACTTCTCCCAATTCAATAGGAGGTTCTTTTCAATGCACCTGTCAAGAACAAGAGCCAAGTTAGCTAAACAATCATGAAAAGAGCTACCATATACTGAAAAATCATCCATAAATACCTCAACAATTTTCTCAACCATATCATCAAAAATACTGAGCATGCATCGCTGAAAAGTGGCTGGAGCATTACATAAACCAAACGACATTCTTTTAAATGCAAAAGTACCAAAGGGACAGGTAAAAGTAGTCTTTTCCTGGTCCTCAGGTGCAATCTCAATCTGATAATAACCTGAATAACCGTCTAGAAAGCAATAGTACTCATGTCCAGCTACCCTCTCTAAAATTTGGTCAAGAAATGGAAGAGGGAAATGATCTTTTCTAGTTCGGGAGTTCAACTTCCTATAGTCTATGCACATCCTCCAACCTGTGGTGGCTCTAACTGGGATAAGCTCATTATTCTCATTTTTAACCACGGTGAGGCCAGACTTTTTAGGAACAACCTGTGTAGGGCTAACCCACTTGCTGTCAGAAATAGGATATATAATTCCTGCATCCAATAATTTTAAAACCTCGCCTTTCACCACGTCTTTTAATGTTGGATTTAACCTACGTTGCATTTCTTTAGTGGGTTTGGCGTCATCCTCCAAATAAATGTGATGCATGCACACAACAGGGCTAATACCTTTTATGTCAGCAATGGACCAACCAATAGCACCTCTATGTTTTCTTAGCACATCAAGTAAAGAGCTTTCCTGTTCTAAAGAGAGTTTGGAAGATATTACCACAGGGAAGTTGTTTTCGTTTCCTAGGAAGGCATACTTGAGATATTCAGGAAGTGGCTTCAGTTCGGGCTTTGGATCCTCCACCTCAGATGAAATTTGAATTGATGCATTAGGTGACAGAGCCTCGAACCTAGGCTCCCATACCGCGTTAAGCTCCTTCACGTTCTCCTGCACAAAAGAGATGTCATCAGAATCACCAATAAAAGTCTCAACAATAGAAGCATCATCACAAAATTCAGAACAAATATAATCATCCACCAACGAATCAATCATATGCACCCTCTCAATCTCATCATCCACATGTGGCAACTTGCAAGTATTAAAAATATTCAGATCCAAAGTCATGTTGCCAAAAGTAATTTTCAGTTGACCATCCCTACAATTTATTAAAGCATTGCATGTCGCTAGGAATGGTCTACCTAGGATGATAGGAGTAGCATTGGCAGTTTGGGGTCCCTAGATGTCTAGAACTATAAAGTCCGCGGGGTAGTAAAATTTGTCCACCTGAACGAGGACATCCTCAATGCATCCCTTTGGAACTTTAATAGATCTATCAGCTAGTTGTAATATAACAGATGTAGGCTTTAGCTGTCCTAACCCAAGCTGCACAAAAATAGGATATGGCAATATATTGACACTAGATCCTAAATCCAATAAAGCATTTCCAATTTTCTTAGTGCCAATGGTGCAAGTGATGGTGGGTGATCCAGGATCTCTAAATTTAGGTGGTGTATTTTGTTGCACAATAGAGCTAACCTGTTCAGTCAAAAATGCTTTCTTTTCACATTTAACTTTCTTTTAACAGTGCACAAATCTTTCAAAAATTTAGCATAGGCAGGTATCTGATTAATAGCATCAAGCAATGGAATATTGATCTGGCACTTCTGAAAAATTTCACGAATCTCAGTTTGATACTTATCTTTATTTTTCTGAAGTAGCCGCTGAGGGAAAGGTGCTGCAGGTACATATGCTGCGGGTTCCTTCTCTTTAATGATATTTTTGCTCAGTCCCACTTCCGTGCTCTTTTCCTGCACCTCCTCTTGCTCTTGAATTTCCTCTTCTTGGGTCTGAATTCCCTCTTCTTGCTCAGCTTCTCTGCTTGGTGGATCAGGCTTCTGAATCTCTTTTCCACTCCTCAAAGTGGACACAGCTTGGCATGGCTTCATATTGTTACCTGCAGAAGAAGATGAGCCCATATTAGGATTTGGAATTGACTGAGATGGAAGCTTACCTTTTTCTAATGTCGCTGTAAGCCTCGCCAAGCTCTTGCTCATCTGCTGATTCTGAGTCTGCTGAGCCTGAAATTGAGCCTGCTGCTGTTGCATCTGAGCTTGTTACAACTGAATGAGCTGCTGAAGTGCATCGCCAAATGGTTGCATCTGCTGTTGTTGCATCGGCTCATGGTCCCTCCTCTGGTTCCCACCTTGATAGTTGTTGCTGTTGTATTGAGGTTGTCGAAACTGAGGGGGAGCCTACTGCTGTTGAGTCTGCTGATTGGGGCCCCAGTTTAAGTTTGGATTGTTGCGCCACCCCTTGTTGGAATTGAAGTTCTGGTAATTCTAAGACACTTGATTCACCCCCGTAGGATTTCCAAGCATGCTCTTCAAGGCTGGAAGTGTGGGGCAAGCACTGGTGTCGTGGCCACTAACGTCGCAAAGTGCGCAAGTCTGCTCTATCTCAACCGCCTTGGCCTCTTTCAGATTCATGGCATGAAGCTTGTTTGAGATCATGGCCTCCATCTTTGCCTCCAACACATCCTCTTGCTTCAAATTGAATACCACTCCTCGTGTGGGCTGGGATGGTGCAGAGTGGCCTCCTCTCTCGTAGTCTGAAGTAGTGTCCCATGTCTGTGCATTTTCTGATATCTCCTCCAGTTACGTCCAAGCTTCATCTGGCTCTTTGTCAAAGAATCCTCCATTGCACATCATCTCTACAAATTGCTTCATTTGCGGCTGCAGTCCATCGTAGAAGAAGCCAATAATCCTGCTTTTGTCGAAGCCATTGTGCGGACATGCGAGCAGCAACTCATTGAACCTTTCAAATGCCTGGTAGAATGTTTCCTCGCTTTTCTGGGCAAAGTTCATAATCTGCCGCTTCAGTCACTGTGTCCTGTGAATAGGAAAAAACTTCTTTAGAAATTCAGCCTGCAAATCAATCCATGTAGTAATAGAGCGTGATGGCAATGCATTCAACCAATTTTTAGCTTTGTCTTTTAATGAAAATGGGAACAGTTTAAGATATATCGTGTCCTCGCTAGTTTTCCCATCAAAGCATGTCAAGCAAACCTCCTCAAATCCTTTAATATGAAGATATGGATTTTCTTTGTCTAACCCATGAAAGGTGGGTAAGAGTTGGATCACCCCAGGTTTAAAATTGAAAGAATTTGCATCGGCAGGTAAAACAAAGCATGAAGCAGTGCTAGTCCTAGTGGGTCTGAGTAAATCTTTTAAAGTCCTAGGCACTCCAGGTTGCACATTATTTTCGTTGTTGTTGCTAAAATTTTCATCCATATTATTATTAGCCATATCAAAACGTCGAGTCAACCTATGTGTCCTAGGAGTCCTATGCCACATAAACTAGCACAAATATTTTTTTATATGAAAGCAAACAAAATTTTATATACAATAAAGTGGAAAGATCTCACCGAATGTCTTCTGAATGAAATAAACCGTAGTAACAAACCGTTCTCCCCGGCAACGGCGCCAAAAACTTGGTGGGACCAAAAAGGTGCTTCTCTCAAGCGCAAGAGTCCGTTCAAGTAGTAAAATCTGGGAGTCCAGATGTCGAATCCTCGGGAGAAAATCTGTTGAAACCACATCACAAATCAAACAGAAATCTATCGGAAAGAAACTAACCACTCTAATAATGAAAGTGATGATGGTGTGAAAGTGTGTCGTGAATACGTAATCAAAGCGAAAAACGAAAGAGTCGTGTATGAAAATATATGAGAAACATGCACATGATATGGGTTCGTTAGGATCAGCGATTCGTGTATTTTGGTTGACTAAATATAACTCAACAAATCCTCCTTTTGGGAGCGATTCGTCGGAAAATACCCTTTTGGGGGTTCAAGCACACTATGAATAAAAACGTCGCTAAAACTATAGTTCTACGAATATGGTATGAAGCTCTCTTTTGGAGAGATCAAATCTCACCCTTGTGGGGTGATCATCAACGTATTCGCTTCTTTTGGAAGACGAAAAGAGGATTAAATAGCAAAAACATACAATTTTAGCGACTTTTACGATGAAGAACAACAATATTCAACCAAAATAGCACAAATCACATCACCAAACTACTCCATATCATGCACAAATAGGATTTAGCTACACATCATGCAATAATAACCAACTTCCATAGCAAAATACATCAAGTTTATAGCAAAATACGCTAGAAAACACCAAAATACGAAGTTTGAGTTAAAGAGAATATCACCAAAACTCCAAGTTTCGACTTCAAACTCTCTGGAAATACTAAGACAAGCCTCTGGAATTTTACAGAATTTTTCAGGAAGAGAATACGGCTCCTAGGTGCTCCAATACGCCCATCATACGCCCAAAAACCCTAGAATACGCTTAAATAATAGGCATTGCGGGTTTTTAGTGGCTAACGGGTCTAAAACCCGCACCCGATTGCGTAAAACCCAAACCAAAAGCCGCCTCAAATCCTGGCCGTTCGATGCGTGCGGGATTGGATCTCCGCTCGACACGTGTCCCCACGGGCTTCGCTTCTTCGTTCGCATCCGAACCCATGTCGGAGTTTGCTACCAGCAGTTCGATTTAAGGGATTCATCATTGTGATCTTGCCGCGTGTCTCCTCAAATTGCTGCTCTTCGAATTCGCGTCGGGCTTGATATCGGCCGTTGGATCATCATCCAACGATTGAGAAGAAGCCACGTTGCCTTGCGGAAACCCCCGCTTCTCGCTTGCTTCGTAGTCGATGTCGACCGTTGGATTACGATCGCGCGTCCACGCCTCGCCACGTCGCCCTAACGGACGCGATTGCCGCTCGAATTTGTTTGCGTTGCGGAATCATTCATGTCCGTTGGATTTGAATCCGACAGTACTGATCAATCCACGTTGCCGCTCGTCTGGGACGCTAGATCAAGGCAGAGGGCCGCTAGATCATTGACACATGTCCCGTATGAAAGCGCGCCGCCGTATTTACGGCCGTATTTTCGTATTTTATTGCGTATTTGCCCATTTAATCTGTATTCTGCATTCAAAAAATCATAGAAATTAGCACAGATCTCGGAAAAATACAAATAAATAGTCGTTGGAATCGTGAGATCGAGACCAAGCTAGGAAAAATATAAAAAGTGCAGAAATACTTTGTTAATTGCTGTTTTGTGCTCAAATTGTGTGTTTTCCCTAATAAATAAATGTGTATAAAATACGTATGATTTAGAGAACAATGTAGCATCACATGAGCACAAAATAGGGCTAAATGGGGGTTTAAATATGTAATATTGAACCCAAATCAAAGGTATACCTTATATCCCATAAATCCGAAGCATTAGAGTGCTTCAGATTGTTTCTCAACGAAGTTGAGAATCAATTGGATAAAAGGGTTAAAATCTTAAGGACAGACAGAGGGAGGGAATATCTATCAGATCAGTTTAAAGATTTATGTAATGAAAAAGGAATTCTAAGACAGCTTACTACTCCTTATACACCTCAGAAAAATGGTGTTGCTGAGAGAAGAAATAGAACTCTCTTAGAAATGGTTCGATGCATGATGTCGCAAGAAAACTTACCAATTAAGTATTGGGGAGACGCATTGTTGACAGCAGCACATGTTTTGAACCTAGTTCCCTCCAAATTGATTCATAAAACCCCATATGAACTCTGGACTGGTAAAAGTCCAAATTTGAGTTTCTTAAAGCCATGGGGATGTACAACTTATATACATAACACTTCTCATAAGCATGGAAAGTTGGGACCCAGAGGAACGAAGAGTATATTCATTAGATACTCTGAACACTCAAAGGGTTATGTTTTCTTAGGTGAGCAAGAAGACGACACTGTCACAGAATATGAATCAAGGGATGCCACGTTTATAGAGGATATGTTCGCTAAACAAGGCGAAGTTAGAAATGATAATGATCTCCATGAGTTGGAAGATCCAGACTTCGTGGGTTTTAGGTCATTTGAGGTACAAGAGAATACTTCTCGAGTCCCTGAGATTAGTGGGAGCGGTGTGTCCGAAAGAGAAGTAATTCAAAATTCTCAGCTTGATGAGTCAGTTGGGAGAGGCAAAAGGGTTAAGGTTCCCCGACGAAGATTTGAAATTGAAGGGGAAGCCTTAATGACTATACCTCAAGATGACGAAGAACCTCAGAGTGTAGAAGAAGCTTTATATCGTCATGATCGAGATTATTGGAAGAAAGCTATGGCAGAAGAAATGGATTCCATGAAAGTTAACCAAGATTGGAAAATGGTTAACTTACCGCCTAATCGAAAAACAATTGGGAATAAGTGGATTCTCAAAATAAAGAGAAAGGCGGATGGATCCATTGAAAGACATAAGGCTCGGCTGGTGGCAAAGGGATATACCCAAAAGGAAGGTATAGATTACGAAGAAACTTTTTCACCAGTTGTTAAATTTGCCTCCATTCGTCTAATACTAGCTTTAGTTGCTCACATGAACTTAGAACTTCAGCAAATGGATGTCAAGACGGCAATCCTAAATGGTGAACTAGATGAAGAAATCTACATGGATCAGCCAGTAGGTTTCATTATTAAAGGCCAAGAAAATAAAGTCTGTAAATTACAGAAATCTATATATGGCCTTAAACAAGCATCTAGGCAATGGAACCAAAGGTTTCATAGAGTTGTCACCTCATTTGGTTTAAAGATGATCGAAGAAGATCATTGTATTTATGTGAAGCAATATAAAAACAAATTTGTCATCTTGACATTATACGTAGATGACATTTTGTTAGCTAGTAACGATATGGAGTTTCTGATAACCATAAAAGAATGGTTATCATATAACTTTGAAATGAAAGACATGGGAGAAGCGGATTTTATACTTGGTGTAAAAATCCGAAGAGATCGTTCTAAGAGATTTCTTGCATTGTCGCAAGAAACATATATTAATAAAGTGTTAGAACGATTCAATATGTCTAACTGTAATCCAGTTGAAACTCCAACATCAAAAGGCGATAACATAAGTCTAGATGATTGTCCTAGTACAACAGATGAAAAGAACAAAATGGCAAGAGTGCCATATGCAAGTGCAGTTGGTAGCTAAATGTACGCTATGTTGTGTACAAGGCCAGACATATGTCATGCAGTGGGATTGGTAAGTCGATATCAGTCAAATCCTGGAGCTGAGCATTGGAAGGCTGTGAAGAGGATTATGAGATATTTGAAGGGTACATCAAACTACAGTTTGTGTTACGAAGGTTCATCCACCAAACTGGAAGGCTACATAGATGCTGACTATGGGGGAGATGTAGATGAGAGAAAATCTACATCAGGATATGTTTTCTTGCTCGGAGATGGTGCCATATCATGGTGCAGCAAGAAACAAACTTGTGTAGCTCTATCAACCATGGAAGCAGAATTTGTTGCTGCTTCATTAGGAGTTCAGGAAGCTATTTGGTTACGACGGTTTCTAGAGAATTTAGGTGTAAAGCAAGAACCAGTTGTTGTCTACTGTGACAATCAAGCTGCTATAGCTTACACCAAGGACCCAAAGTATCATAGTCGTACCAAACATATCGACATACGATATCATTTTGTGAGAGACATTGTTGCTGAGAAGATAGTTTGTATCAAGTATATATCTACGCACAAAATGGTTTCTGATCCTCTTACTAAACCCATTCCTAGAGATGTTTTTTGAGACATGTAAAAGCTCTAGGATTGTGTAGAAATTGAAATATACTTGTGTATGTACTCTGTAATATATATTGATATTGTTCAATAAAATATTTATTTCATTCATTGTGTTGGATGATATGTGTTTGCCCAATAGTGTTATTTGTTAATACATAAAAAGAGTACATAAGAAAAAGTATGTCAAATAGGTATGGAGGTTGGCCTTATCACACAGGCAATCGCCTCTGACGTTCTAGGTGAACGGGTAGGGATGAGACTTAATCCTCTATAAAAGTCGCCTTGAATAGGTTTCAAGGTGAGGTCATTATATATATACAAATAATGACCGAGATGAACAAATTCCCCAAAGTTCATCTAAGCCTATTTATGAGCCAGACACGAATTCTTAGAGCAATCGATTGCTGTAAAATTCAGTGTTAAATGTATGAGTACATTTAACTTGGAGTCTGAACGGTGTTGGATTGAATTACTCCAAAGACATATACAATACACTATTGCATTTGATTCATACCACATGTGCTGGAGTCGACCATAACGAGAAGTGAGAAAGTGGATCCCTGCCTCTCCACTGTGTGAGTCCCTGGAGGATTGGGTTCCTCCCTATACCCTTTGATTATTAACTAATATTCAAAGTCTCAGTCTTGGTGATAGCTACTTTAGCATATTCCTTATGGCCACGAGTGATTCGGTCTAAAAGGGTATGTCTAGGAAAGCGACTGAGTTGTGACTTAGAATATTGGGTGCAAAAGGAATGGCTAAGTTTGTTAATATCAAGTTTGATGATCTCATTGACCGGTCAATCTGTGCGATTTAGAGACATCAATGTGGATGTGTTTAAAGTATGTCCTCAAGAGTAAATAAAAGGAGGGATCAGGAATACTTACATTGATACAACAACTTAGATCTGGGGTATTATAAGCGACAAATATACTTTAGAGGAATGATTACAAAAAGGGCAGTTGTGTATCTCTAACCAGTGCACAATAAGATTGCATGTATTCGCTTATGGGTCGCACGACCAAGTTACCAAGTATGAAGTCTTCTTCACTTGTTGTTTTTGTAACAACAATCCCATCATGTGCGAATGGGAGATGTTGGAAATTGGGTACGCCCATGACAGGTTTTAACCCAGGGGGTAAATCACAGTTATAATATTAATTAAGGGGTTTTATGTAAATTGAATTAGACTTGGTGGATAATTGCAATTTACAGAAGTTCGGGGTTCCCTATGCAAATTTGTTTTGTAACTAACTTTTACGTTATTTTGTTAACGTTAACTTTTCAACGGGAGGAAACCGCTATTCTTAATCCCTATAAATATCTCCCATAGGCAGTGAGAAAAATTATTCAATCAAAAAAGCAATTGATTTGCGTTCTCCTCTCTCCCAACACAAATAAAGAAGTAGAAGGTAATTTTGGTGGTGAAAATTGTTTGGTTTCCTCAGGTGATTCCAAGCATGATCCAAGGCACGCGTTCTTCCTCTAATCCGCTGCAATCTGCAAATCAAGGTGATGTGTTTGTCTTTCAATTATAACAAGATTGAAACCACAGCAGCGACACATCTGATATATGAAGTATTTAAAGTTCTCGCATGTGATTACCTGAACCTTACGGGATGAAAAGAATGATCTATTTCAACAGGTATAGAGATATGCATTGCAAGGTAATTACCTGAACCTCACGCTTCTTTAATTTCAAGGTAAATGTGATTGGAAAGAGGAGTTCATGCATTTTTGACCTATAAGTGGTACTATTGTGCATTCATGAAAGAGATGGCAAATGACATATGTATTTTTATTGAGAATACAGATTTTTACCAAATTAATGATGTGTATTTTATTAAGGATACCTTTATTGAAAATATAGATTTGGCAAATGGCATGAATTTTTATTAAGAATATATATACAAAGAGGGTCAGAGATTTGGTAAATGATTCTCCCGAGCCCAGCTCGGACCCAGATTGCACCGGCCCACGTTGACTGGCTCCCAGCGATGGATGTCATCATCCCCGCTGCGTACGTGCTCGAGGCCGAGGAGGCCGAGCAGGCCCACGCTGCCCACGCTGCCCAGGCTGCTCCCGCAGACCCTGCTGCACACCCTGCCGAGCCTGCTGCCGACCCCGTCGACCCTGTGGCCCCTCAGCCTGTTCCTGACGTTTCCACTGCTCCTGACACTTCTGTCCCCACCTCTGTCAGTGTCGAGAGTACTTTTGCTGAGCCCACTTCCACCACTGTCACCACTTCCGAGGCTGTCCCCACCACTCCCGCTGCCACCTCTGGCCCTCTGTCCGTGGAGCCTCTTTGCTCCGCACTCCCCGAGCACCCGCCGACCTTTGTCGAGAGTGGAGCGCCCTCGTTTGCCGCGGTCGTGGAGACCATGGCTAGCATGATCTTTGCTGGGATTGCGCCTTTTGGTCCACACAGTTCCGCCCCAGCGGTAGAGTCCTCTGTCTCCACAGCCGCTGTATACTCCGAGAGCGTCGTGGCGTCTGTCCACACTTCTGGGCCACTGACCTCTCTTGCCACCTCGTTGCCTCTTTTGCACGCTTCCTTTGCTGCCGCTGCCTCTACTTCTCACCAGCCGGTCCCCCGGCCTCACACTGAGGCCAGGCCCACATTTGCTGGCGCGGCACCTTTTGTCCCCTTCCCTGCTGAGCCCGTTACATACTCCACTCGCGTACGCCAGCCCCGCCCCGCGCAGCCTAGACCGGTGCGTCCCTCTGCACCACCCCCGCCCAACACTGTACTGCAGAGCATACGTGCTCTTGAGTTGGCGGTGAGTGGTATTAGAGCTGACCTTAGGACCCTGTCCTCCACCGTCTCTACGATGGCTGGACGCTCTGCCCTGATCCCTCAGATCCACTACTGCCTGACACAGATCTTAGAGCGTCTTCCGCGCGTACCACCACCCACCCAGCAGGTTCCCACTCACACTGCCACACACACTAGACCTGCTTCCACTTCCACGCCCACCCCAGCTCAGCAGCCTACACCACCACCACCACCACCTCCGCCTCAGGACGGAGACGGCGCAGCACCACCTTCCTAGGCACCCTTGATGCCATCGATTCCTTTTGCCGTTGTGCTACCCGTTTCTGCTGGGTCCTGATGCCTTTTTGACCACCCCCCCTCCCCTCACTTTTTTGTGATTCTCATTTGCCGTATCTTTATATATCTTTTTTGGGAGAGAGGGAGAGCTTTTGGTGACCCATTTATACTCGTATCACTCATATCTGTGCATGCATCATATCCGCATCATATTTTCGTTTCTTTATTTTTCGATTTATTATTTTTTTTTCTTTCCATCATGCATGCATCCTCACTTGCCCCTCTCATTACTTGTCTCTCTGTGTGCCACACTTTGCACATTGAGGACACTGTGCACTTTAGCTTGGGGGAGTGAGTTCTCACGTTCTTTTTCGATTTGCCACCTTTATTTTTAGTTTTTCACACCGTTTCTTTTCACTTTTGCACTCATTTTTCTTTATTTTCTTTCATTTTGCCATGCATCACGTTTTTCTTATTTCTCTGTGTGCCGCATTGCATAGTTTTATTTTTCTTATCTTTATTTCTTTCCTTTTTCATCTCATGCTAGAGATGAATTTTCTGTGATGATGTCTACGTGGAGTTAGCTTATTCTATATGCATGCTATATTTGTCATGTCTTAGATTTTATTCCTGATATCATATGCTATGACTTGCTTTGCATCTAGAATAGTAACCCACACTTTCTCCGCATGAAAATGGATGAAGTTTTATTATTAACTGAGCCTGAATATTCATATGTATGCTATCACAGAAAACACACCAAGATTCACGCATTGAATGCCTATATCTGGAGTACCGATTTCTTTTCCTATATCACTTCTATATGCATGAATTGTACACTTCACTTCGGGATGATTGAATGATGTTAGCTATGATATATCTGGATTAGTTAGCTTTTTTTGTGATCGAAACTGAGTAGATTAGATTACCCTGCTGAAGTTGTCGTGCATGTCCTATAGAGTGAACCGAGAGTTATATATATTTCTTTCTCCACAAATCTTAAACATCATTTCTCTACTTTAAAAAAAAAAATCATTGGTGAATCTCCCCTTAGTGATTCTATTTTATGGCATTTCCCCCGCTATTTATTCCTAGCTCCAAATCCCTTCTTCTAAAAAATATATATATATATATATAAAGAGAGAAAAACATACTTGTATATCATTATCTCTCTCTGAGTTGGGATCATTGTGTATATATTGCTTATAAAAAAAACAAAAGAAAAAAAAAGAAAAAAAAAAGAGAAAAGAGGAAAAATCCTCAATAAAAGATCCCATCTCACTTTCTTTCTTTCTTCTTTCTCTTCTTTGCTTTTGGAGCTATATAAAAATGGGGATGTAAATATTTTTGTGCCACCACGCTTATAGATAAGCTTGGGGGAGGGGATCCATTGATGTGTGAGAGAGTGACTACTTGACATCGCACGACAACCTAGGCTAAGTAATATTCTATACTCGGTGAGATTGCTTCTAGCTTCACGAAATACAGAAATCTAAGCCTAGCGTTCATTTCATGAAATCCAAACTTTTCCATTCTCTCTATTCTATGGTGTGATACTCTTATACTCCAGATAGAAAGCGTTCAATTGAAAAGTGTGTGATCTGTGATCTGTATACCGCTTTAAATGATTCAGGCAATGTTAATTTTAAGATCATTCCGTTCTTCATGATTTTATCAATGTTCGTGGGTTTTCTATTTCTATTTGCACTATTATACTATGATATCAAAATAAGATTCTTTGACATGTATTTCTCATTCGGTGCATGTTATAAGAGTAAGTGAAACCCACGTCCTGAGAAAATGATCTAGCACCCTACCTCTTCGCTTCTTTCTTTCGTCTTTATTTTCATTTGGTTTTCATTCTTCTTCGTTTTTCATTTTTTTTCGTTTTTCGCCGTTTTCGTTTTCCGAATCCACCGGGTTCGCCTTTTACTTATCTTCCTCGAGGACGAGTAAGAGGCAAGCTTGGGGGATTTTGATCACTCCATATTTTACACCTTTTTCCCGTGGATTTGCATGCCATTTAGATCGCCCAAATCATGTTTTTCACGATATATCGACGATATTGCGATGCTTTTCACGATTTGTTGTTTTTGGGCATTTTTTGTGTCCCACTCGGCCGAGTGGAGGAGCCACTCGGCCGACCAGCGAGACACTGCTCGGCCGACCCGTTCAGACACGTTTTCCATGTGTACTCGGCCGAGCGACGGAGACCACATCGGCCGAGTGACGATACCACGTCCGCCCGAGTGGCGCCCAGACGAAGGCCCTCAAAAAGATCGAAGTTACTGTTTTTCGGCCACCTGAGCTTCAGAAGACCCACTCGGCCGAGTGGTAAACCGCGTCCGCCCGAGTGCAGTAAAGCCATCGGCCGAGTGACGACAACTCACTCGGCCGAGCCGCCTCCGAACTGAAGACCCTTGAAGCCCCCGACTTACTGGAAAATGACAGGGTTTTCACTCGGCCGAGCGACTTTTGTCACTCGGCCGAGTGCGATGCGCTGCCTGTAGCGAAATTTGCGGAAAACAGGCTGTGCAGGGGCGTTTTGGTCAGGATTTTTGGACGATTTTTGGGGCTATTTAAGCCCTGTTTTTACCCTAGTTTTGGGAGCCATCTCTTAGATTTTTTGCAGCCTTTGATCACTCCATATTTTACACCTTTTTCCAGTGGATTTGCATGCCATTTAGATCGCCCAAATCATGTTTTTCACGATATATCGACGATATTGCGATGCTTTTCACGATTTGTTGTTTTTGTCGCATTTCAGGTGATTTGGCGCGATTTGGAGTGATCTCGAGACGCGCTTACTCTACACGGCCACCGATGACCTCCCCGAGGGATATTTTGCTGTTGGAGAGGAGCGGAAGAAGAATGGACGTCGCAGGAGCGACGAGGAGGCCAAAACAATCAGATTGGGCATTTTTTGTGTCCCACTCGGCCGAGTGGAGGAGCCACTCGGCCGACCAGCGAGACACTGCTCGGCCGACCCGTTCAGACACGTTTTCCATGTGTACTCGGCCGAGCGACGGAAACCACATCGGCCGAGTGACGATACCACGTCCGCCCGAGTGGCGCCCAGACGAAGGCCCTCAAAAAGATCGAAGTTACTGTTTTTCGGCCACCTGAGCTTCAGAAGACCCACTCGGCCGAGTGGTAAACCACGTCCGCCCGAGTGCAGTGAAGCCATCGGCCGAGTGACGACATCTCACTCGGCCGAGCCGCCTCCGAACTGAAGGCCCTTGGAGCCCCCAACTTACTGGAAAATGACAGGGTTTTCACTCGGCCGAGCGACTTTTGTCACTCGGCCGAGTGCGATGCGCTGCCTGTAGCGAAATTTGCGGAAAACAGGCTGTGCAGGGGCGTTTTGGTCAGGATTTTTGGACGATTTTTGGGGCTATTTAAGCCCTGTTTTTACCCTAGTTTTAGGAGCCATCTCTTAGATTTTTTGCAGCCTTTTGAGATTACTTTTTAGCTTTATTATTTTGTGATTGGAGAAGAGAAAAACTTGGATTTTTGTTGGATTAATTGAAGAACTACTTTGGTTTGCATCTCTCTTCCCCAAAAACTCTATTTTTATTGTTTATATCATTGTTGTGATGAATTCCATTGTCTATTTCATTGATTATTTTTGTGCTATTACTATGATCTGTGAGTAGTCTCCACGTCTTGGGGCGTGGGGATGAACCCTACAAGCCCAATTTCGTATTTGTGATAAATTGGTAGAAATTGTGCTAGAATCAATAATTAGAGATTAGATTGGGATTGAATTACTACGGATAGCTAGGTATTCATATCAATTGGGATTTGCAAGAGATTGGATCCCAATTTGATAGGAAGCCCTAGAAATCCGAATTGGGTTGGAGTCGGATTTTCAAAGTATCGGTTTGCAAGAGATTGGACCGATACCAGGATCTCCGGTTGCAATTCCGTGCCGATACCCGTTTGCAAGAGATTGGACGGGTAGGAACTATCCTAATTTAGATTGTGGACCGAGTTTGCAAGAGATTGGGCTCGGTGCGCAATTGGACGATGATGTTGATCCTAATGCTAGCTTTCCTAGGCTAGGGTTTGCAAGAGATTGGACCCGACCCTAGGATAGCTATAGACCGGCAACAGCGCGAGAGCGTGAGCTTGGTTCCACATTTAGTTGCAACTAGTTCATCCAAATTCTCATTCTAGCAATTTTGATACCGACGAACCACATCTATGAAATACGGTGAGTAGCGGGGATTCCCCATTCCCTAGACGTTCTTTATTTGATTTGATATTTCGCACATTTGTCTGACGATTGTGACAGGATCGCCCAAGGCAACTCTTTCTATTCTTGAATAGCCAGGTTGATTAGGAGCAAGCACGGTCATTCGTCCTCCCTGTGTTCGATACCCGCTCGCCGCTATACCGTGCGCTTGCGGTAAAACTACAACCGTTCTTTGGGTGTACGTCCCGGAGCGATCAAGTTTTTGGCGCCGTTGCCGGGGAGGCGATTGCGTTTGATTCTTTTTCACCCTAGCTATTTCTTTCTTTTATTTTTATTTTTTTTATTACCATTATTATTTCCCCTACTATTTTTACCTAACCCTTCCACGGTACTAATCATCTCTTTGAAACTCTGTTTTCCCTGTGCATGTACACGAGATCTACGGCGGACCCCGAAGCCTTATTATTCGATCCCGAGATCGAACGTACCGCGCGGAGACTTAGAGCGGAAAGGAGACAATATCCGGAAGGGCGGTTTATGACCAACCCGGAAACTCCCGAAGAATTGGCGGCGAGGATGGCGAGAATAATTTCTATTCGCGATAGGCTTCGGCCTAAGACCTCTTCTACTACGTCATCCATTACCGTGCCGGAGTTGGCGGCCGACAAGAACTTCGAGCTAAAGACGGGATTGGTGGTTTTGATGCAACAAGACCCATTTCATGGGAACGCTCATGAGAACCCCCCACTACCACATCCAATCATTCTTGTCGAAGTGCGCCACTTTCCAAATGCCGGGGGTCCCCATCGATGCCATCAGACTGCGCCTCTTCCCCTTCACGCTAAAGGACAAAGCGCTCTATTGGCTGAGGACGCAAGCTGACGGAGTTTTCACCTCTTGGGACGGGTTGGCGAATGCATTCATTGACAAATTCTATCCACCATCCAAGACGGTGAAGATCCGGAGCGCTCTCATGTCCTTCAAGCAAGGACCACATGAGACGCTCTATGAAGCTTGGGAGCGATTTAAGGATTTGCAGCACCAATGCCCGCACCACAGTATAGAGGATTGGGAGCTAGTTCATAGCTTCTACAACGGTCTCCAACCGGGGACCAAACAAATTATTGATGCCGCGGCGAATGGTGCAATCTTGTCAAAGACTCCCGAGGAAGCTACGGCCCTAAGTGAGGAGATGGCCTCAAATAACCAACAATGGGGCGATGAGCGAGGACACTCCACATCCTCCTTAAAGCCAACTAGCATCTACGAGGCGAAGGCCGTAGCGGAGCTCACGAGCAAATTCGATTCTCTCCACAAGGTGGTGGAGAGATTGGAGAAATTCATCACGGAGCCCCAAGGAAGCCCATCCACCTCCGCACCGACCAACCAAATGTGTGATTGGCAAGACCAATCTCAAGTCATATACTCGGGAGGAGAGCAAGGAGAAGGATCCTTGGAGCAAGTACAATATGTTGCGGGGAACCAAGGGTATTGGTCCAATCCGGCCGCAAGAAATCATCCGGGATTCTCCTACGCCAACAATGAAGGAGCTTTGAACCCGCCACAACAACCGCCTAATCAAGCTCGACCACCACCACCCCAACAACAATACTATCTGCCGAGGGGGCCTCCACAACAAAACTTCCAACCAAAGCAACAAGTTCCACCTTATAGGCCTCCCGGATTCAACCAAGGGTGGAGGAATCAAAATCAAAACCCTCCGCAAACTCCACAACGATCCGATTTCGAAACTAGAGTGGAGGCGTTCATGGTCGAGCAAAACAAGGTGAATGCTACTTTGAAGGCGGGGCAAGAGTCTCTTAATACCGTAGTGGCTCAAATATCGGAGCAATTGGCGTTGCTCAATCGGAACACTCAAAGATTGCCGGCGCAACCGGAGCAAAACCCACGGGGCAACACGGGCCACATCAACGCCGTAGTTGCCGTTACTACTAGAGGCGGGAAGGACACCACCCCCGCTATGATTCCTACCGAGGAGGCCGTGGAGGAAAGCTTGGAGCCGGTTGAGCCGGTAGTTGAGATTGAAAAAGAGAAGGAGCCACGAGACAAGGAGAAATCTAGGGCGGAGCTATTAATTGAGGAGAGGCGCTTCATGCCATCGGTCCCATTCCCCCAAAGACTAGTGAAAGCGAAAATGGAGAAAAGGCTAGCGAAATTCTTCGAGTATCTAAGAGGAGTTAGCCTCAATATCCCCTTCCTCGACGCCATCGCGGAGATCCCCACGTATGCTAAATTCTTGAAGGACTTGATTTCGGGGAGAAAGAGGAAGGAGAAGATCATGCTAGCCGAGGAGGGCTCTTGGTTCACCAAGAGAGAAAAGGAGCCGGCAAAATTTAAAGATCCGGGGAGTTTTCGGATTCCTTGCACCTTGGGCGGCGTGCCTCTTCAAAAGGCGTTGGTCGATCTTGGGGCTAGTGTGAGTCTCATGCCCCTCTCCATGTTCTTAAAGCTTAACACCGGGACAAAGTTGAAACCCACCGACATGCGCATTCAATTAGCCGATGGCCAGATAACAAGGCCGGTGGGGATTGCCGAAGACATCCCACTTCAAGTCCCGGGTGGAATATGCTTGCCATGTGACTTCGTCATCATGGACGTTAAGGAAGAGGGAGACACCTCATTGATACTTGGACGCCCATTCCTCGCCACCGCCGGAGTCATCGTCGACGTGCGCGAAGGTACCTTAACCTTAAACGTCGGAAACATCGAGGTGGAGCTCCACATTCCCAAGGCAATGAAGCACATGCCTTACCATGAGGAGCTCGATTATATGGACCTCCTCGATGAGGTGATAGAGGAGACGATTCCTCACTCAATTGGCGCCCTTTTTGATGAAGAATTTGAAGAAGGCCCGGATTTAGGCCATGAAGACAATAATGATGATTCCCCCGACTTCTCCGCTGATGAAGATGAAGGCGACGCTGATGTCGCAAGGATTCGAGAGCTCTGCAAGCTCTCGAAATCAAAGTCTCCAAAGAAAGCTCCGCCGGTACGGAAATCGGCATCGCCGGTTAAGCCGTTGACCGGGGCAAATGCTAGCTTGGGGGAGCCTCCCCCCAACACTATTCGAGACAAGAGACCCCCGAGGGAGCACGCTACGCCGCCACGTCCAAATCCAAGCGCGCTCCCCGTCAAGTTTGACGGGTGCATCTCATATGCACCAAACATCCCGCATTGATTGAAAATTATAGGGGGTCGAGCTCACGACCTAAAACGAGCGCTTGTCGGGAGGCAACCCGACGGTTTTTGCTTTATTTTTACTTTTTTCTTTATTTTCGTTTTAGAGATTTTTAGTGTTTTGAGTCATCCGACCAAAAATTTTGTGATAACGGGTCCTATTTTTCTTGACAGGAGAGGAGATAGGTAGATCATCATGAGGAGGATGAACGAGACGATGAGGAGCGCCCCAAGAAGGCGTTCGACGCTTAGGAGGAGCATGAAATCGACTGGAGGAAGAAAGACGGAGTTTAGAGCCTAAACGAAGACAAACAGCAGAATACAAGGCTCACTCGGCCGAGTATACTAGTCACTCGGCCGAGTACAGAAGTTCGTCCGGCCGAGCCACTCACGAACGAGGGAAGTCTGCTGTACCCAACTCTCTGTCTATTTTCCTCATTTCATTATAACTGCTACTCGGCCGAGTATATATATTCACTCGGCCGAGTGAAACGGATACCCTCCTTGGGCGAGTCATGCCGAGTAGCTTGAGTCACTCGGCCGAATGGACTTGCTCCACTCGGCCGAGGCTGGCAAAGCCACTCGGCCGATGCGATATCGGGGAGAAAATTTCTATTGCCTCGCTCGGCCGAGTGCCCACGTCACTCGGCCGAGTCGTAACTTCTATTATATAAGGACCGAGGGGGGGCGCGTTTTTCGAAACCGCAAAATTCCCAAATCGCCCGACCCCTCGGATTCCCCTCGCCCGATACCGCTCGCTCTCACCCCCACTCGCCCGACCAAGCCCGCGCGCGCCGCCGCTCGGCCTGCCACCGCCGGCCGACCGTCGCCGCGCCCCGCCCGAGTCGCCGCCGGCAGCCCCGTCTCCGATCACCTCCGGTTCGCTTATTTTCACCATTTTCTTCTCTTTTTGCGTAGTTTTTGAGGATCCGCGTATTAATCGAACCCCTAACCCGAATCAATTCCCATATCTATCTGTTATACCCCTATTGCTCCATACATTTTGATTATTACTCGCTGATATCGCTTTTCCATGCGCAGGTTGCTTTTTGGAGCTTAGGGGAGCTCAGGGGAGCTTCTACGGGCTGCTCAGGACTTCGTGGAGGCGCGGACTTCGCACGCTTCCACTGCTTAGCACTCGCGGCGTGTTTGGGTAAACTCTTTCCACTCTTTGTGCACACGCCGCACTTTTCACTTTTCGGCGCGCGCTCGGGGCCGATATGCCGCCCCGGACACGGCCGCGGTCGAAGAGAGCTTCTGCCAAGCGGAAGCGGTCGGATGATGCCGGCCCCTCCCACGAGTTGGAGGACTCTCCTCCACCATCCCCCACACACCCCGCACACCCAGCACAGCCTGCAGGCCCCGCACACCCCGCACAGCCTGCAGTGCACCCACAGCCCGCACAGCCTCTCCCTGCCGATCCACAGCCGCCACCACCGGCTCCACTGGTCGGGCCGCTCGGGATTACGTTCCGAGACGACGCACACCGTGCCGTCTTCGAGCGTATCTCCCAGCGCTAGATCGTACCCTCCAGGTTTGCACACCTCGCTGACCTAGGACGCCTGGGGGTACTTGAGGGGATGCTCACGTTGTACGACAACGTGGGCTGGCGAGATTTTTTCCAGGTGTCGGCGGATACTTTTACCCGCCCGACACTTGAGGTTTTGAGTTCGATCGCCCGGACCGATGAGGGATGCTCATTTAGGTTCATGGATCGAGAGTGCCAGGTCACTCTCGATATGATGAGAGCGTTCTTCTCATGGCCCGCAGTCCCCGGAGCCGATCGTGGTTACGGCCCTACTCACATCCCCCCACCTTCTTTCGACGCCGGTGCCTTCTGGGCCCGGATCACAGGCCACCACGCCGCCTTTGACCCTAGTAGGGCCAAGGCCTCGGCCATTGTCCACCCCTGCCTACGTATTGCCCAGCGCCTTATGGCGACCACCTTTTTGGCCAGATATGAGCCGGGCACGATGTCTACGCCAGAGCTTTACATGCTCTACGCGATGACACGTCCCAGAGCTCTATCTAGGGATGGAGATGAGCTTGTCCCCGCCGTCGTGATCGACATTGCGGCTTGGTTTTTAGATCGTATCATTGTGTCGGTGGGTGCTCGCTCACCGATATGCTACGGTGGTCTGATCACCCTGCTTACCATGATAACCAGCGAGGACTTACCTGACGACCTGCGACGCGTTTCGGGCCCCACTTCCTTGTCGATAGACGTTATGGCCCGGATGAAGATGCTGCGTCCGCATGGTGAGCGTCATTGGGTCTGGTTGCACGGCCCTTTCGGTGCCGACTACATGATTCTCCCGAGCCCAGCTCGGACCCAGATTGCACCGGCCCACGTTGACTGGCTCCCAGCGATGGATGTCATCATCCCCACTGCGTACGTGCTCGAGGCCGAGGAGGCCGAGCAGGCCCACGCTGCCCACGCTGCTCCCGCAGACCCTGCTGCACACCCTGCCGAGCCTGCTGCCGACCCCGTCGACCCTGTGGCCCCTCAGCCTGTTCCTGACGTTTCCACTGCTCCTGACACTTCTGTCCCCACCTCTGTCAGTGTCGAGAGTACTTTTGCTGAGCCCACTTCCACCACTGTCACCACTTCCGAGGCTGTCCCCACCACTCCCGCTGCCACCTCTGGCCCTCTGTCCGTGGAGCCTCTTTGCTCCGCACTCCCCGAGCGCCCGCCGACCTTTGTCGAGAGTGGAGCGCCCTCGTTTGCCGCGGTCGTGGAGACCATGGCTAGCATGATCTCCGCTGGGATTGCGCCTTTTGGTCCACACAGTTCCGCCCCAGCGGTAGAGTCCTCTGTCTCCACAGCCGCCGTATACTCCGAGAGCGTCGTGGCGTCTGTCCACACTTCTGGGCCACTGACCTCTCTTGCCACCTCGTTGCCTCTTTTGCACGCTTCCTTTGCTGCCGCTGCCTCTACTTCTCACCAGTCGATCCCCCGGCCTCACACTGAGGCCAGGCCCACATTTGCTGGCGCGGCACCTTTTGTCCCCTTCCCTGCTGAGCCCGTTACATACTCCACTCACGTACGCCAGCCCCGCCCCGCGCAGCCTAGACCGGTGCGTCCCTCTGCACCACCCCCGCCCGACACTGTACTGCAGAGCATACGTGCTCTTGAGTTGGCGGTGAGTGGTATTAGAGCTGACCTTAGGACCCTGTCCTCCACCGTCTCTACGATGGCTGGACGCTCTGCCCTGATCCCTCAGATCCACTACTGCCTGACACAGATCTTAGAGCGTCTTCCGCGCGTACCACCACCCACCCAGCAGGTTCCCACTCACACTGCCACACACACTAGACCTGCTTCCACTTCCACGCCCACCCCAGCTCAGCAGCCTACACCACCACCACCACCACCTCCGCCTCAGGACGGAGACGGCGCAGCACCACCTTCCTAGGCACCCTTGATGCCATCGATTCCTTTTGCCGTTGTGCTACCCGTTTCTGCTGGGTCCTGATGCCTTTTTGACCACCCCCCCTCCCCTCACTTTTTTGTGATTCTCATTTGCCGTATCTTTATATATCTTTTTTGGGAGAGAGGGAGAGCTTTTGGTGACCCATTTATACTCGTATCACTCATATCTGTGCATGCATCATATCCGCATCATATTTTCGTTTCTTTATTTTTCGATTTATTATTTTTTTTTCTTTCCATCATGCATGCATCCTCACTTGCCCCTCTCATTACTTGTCTCTCTGTGTGCCACACTTTGCACATTGAGGACACTGTGCACTTTAGCTTGGGGGAGTGAGTTCTCACGTTCTTTTTCGATTTGCCACCTTTATTTTTAGTTTTTCACACCGTTTCTTTTCACTTTTGCACTCATTTTTCTTTATTTTCTTTCATTTTGCCATGCATCACGTTTTTCTTATTTCTCTGTGTGCCGCATTGCATAGTTTTATTTTTCTTATCTTTATTTCTTTCCTTTTTCATCTCATGCTAGAGATGAATTTTCTGTGATGATGTCTACGTGGAGTTAGCTTATTCTATATGCATGCTATATTTGTCATGTCTTAGATTTTATTCCTGATATCATATGCTATGACTTGCTTTGCATCTAGAATAGTAACCCACACTTTCTCCGCATGAAAATGGATGAAGTTTTATTATTAACTGAGCCTGAATATTCATATGTATGCTATCACAGAAAACACACCAAGATTCACGCATTGAATGCCTATATCTGGAGTACCGATTTCTTTTCCTATATCACTTCTATATGCATGAATTGTACACTTCACTTCGGGATGATTGAATGATGTTAGCTATGATATATCTGGATTAGTTAGCTTTTTTTTGTGATCGAAACTGAGTAGATTAGATTACACTGCTGAAGTTGTCGTGCATGTCCTATAGAGTGAACCGAGAGTTATATATATTTCTTTCTCCACAAATCTTGAACATCATTTCTCTACTTTAAAAAAAAAAATCATTGGTGAATCTCCCCTTAGTGATTCTATTTTATGGCATTTCCCCCGCTATTTATTCCTAGCTCCAAATCCCTTCTTCTAAAAAATATATATATATAAAGAGAGAAAAACATACTTGTATATCATTATCTCTCTCTGAGTTGGGATCATTGTGTATATATTGCTTATAAAAAAAACAAAAGAAAAAAAAAGAAAAAAAAAGAGAAAAGAGGAAAAATCCTCAATAAAAGATCCCATCTCACTTTCTTTCTTTCTTCTTTCTCTTCTTTGCTTTTGGAGCTATATAAAAATGGGGATGTAAATATTTTTGTGCCACCACGCTTATAGATAAGCTTGGGGGAGGGGATCCATTGATGTGTGAGAGAGTGACTACTTGACATCGCACGACAACCTAGGCTAAGTAATATTCTATACTCGGTGAGATTGTTTCTAGCTTCACGAAATCCAGAAATCTAAGCCTAGCGTTCATTTCATGAAATCCAAACTTTTCCATTCTCTCTATTCTATGGTGTGATACTCTTATACTCCAGATAGAAAGCGTTCAATTGAAAAGTGTGTGATCTGTGATCTGTATACCGCTTTAAATGATTCAGGCAATGTTAATTTTAAGATCATTCCGTTCTTCATGATTTTATCAATGTTCGTGGGTTTTCTATTTCTATTTGCACTATTATACTATGATATCAAAATAAGATTCTTTGACATGTATTTCTCATTCGGTGCATGTTATAAGAGTAAGTGAAACCCACGTCCTGAGAAAATGATCTAGCACCCTACCTCTTCGCTTCTTTCTTTCGTCTTTATTTTCATTTGGTTTTCATTCTTCTTCATTTTTCATTTTTTTTCGTTTTTCGCCGTTTTCGTTTTCCGAATCCACCGGGTTCGCCTTTTACTTATCTTCCTCGAGGACGAGTAAGAGGCAAGCTTGGGGGATTTTGATCACTCCATATTTTACACCTTTTTCCCGTGGATTTGCATGCCATTTAGATCGCCCAAATCATGTTTTTCACGATATATCGACGATATTGCGATGCTTTTCACGATTTGTTGTTTTTGTCGCATTTCAGGTGATTTGGCGCGATTTGGAGTGATCTCGAGACGCGCTTACTCTACACGGCCACCGCGACCTCCCCGAGGGATATTTTGCTGTTGGAGAGGAGCGGAAGAAGAATGGACGTCGCAGGAGCGACGAGGAGGCCAAAACAATCAGATTGGGCATTTTTTGTGTCCCACTCGGCCGAGTGGAGGAGCCACTCGGCCGACCAGCGAGACACTGCTCGGCCGACCCGTTCAGACACGTTTTCCATGTGTACTCGGCCGAGCGACGGAAACCACATCGGCCGAGTGACGATACCACGTCCGCCCGAGTGGCGCCCAGACGAAGGCCCTCAAAAAGATCGAAGTTACTGTTTTTCGGCCACCTGAGCTTCAGAAGACCCACTCGGCCGAGTGGTAAACCACGTCCGCCCGAGTGCAGTGAAGCCATCGGCAGAGTGACGACATCTCACTCGGCCGAGCCACCTCCGAACTGAAGGCCCTTGGAGCCCCCGACTTACTGGAAAATGACAGGGTTTTCACTCGGCCGAGCGACTTTTGTCACTCGGCCGAGTGCGATGCGCTGCCTGTAGCGAAATTTGCGGAAAACAGGCTGTGCAGGGGCGTTTTGGTCAGGATTTTTGGACGATTTTTGGGGCTATTTAAGCCCTGTTTTTACCCTAGTTTTAGGAGCCATCTCTTAGATTTTTTGCAGCTTTTTGAGATTACTTTTTAGCTTTATTATTTTGTGATTGGAGAAGAGAAAAACTTGGATTTTTGTTGGATTAATTGAAGAACTACTTTGGTTTGCATCTCTCTTCCCCAAAAACTCTATTTTTATTGTTTATATCATTGTTGTGATGAATTCCATTGTCTATTTCATTGATTATTTTTGTGCTATTGCTATGATCTGTGAGTAGTCTCCACGTCTTGGGGCGTGGGGATGAACCCTACAAGCCCAATTTCGTATTTGTGATAAATTGGTAGAAATTGTGCTAGAATCAATAATTAGAGATTAGATTGGGATTGAATTACTACGGATAGCTAGGTATTCATATCAATTGGGATTTGCAAGAGATTGGATCCCAATTTGATAGGAAGCCCTAGAAATCCGAATTGGGTTGGAGTCGGATTTTCGAAGTATCGGTTTGCAAGAGATTGGACCGATACCAGGATCTCCGGTTGCAATTCCGTGCCGATACCCGTTTGCAAGAGATTGGACGGGTAGGAACTATCCTAATTTAGATTGTGGACCGAGTTTGCAAGAGATTGGGCTCGGTGCGCAATTGGACGATGATGTTGATCCTAATGCTAGCTTTCTTAGGCTAGGGTTTGCAAGAGATTGGACCCGACCCTAGGATAGCTATAGACCGGCAACAGCGCGAGAGCGTGAGCTTGGTTCCACATTTAGTTGCAACTAGTTCATCCAAATTCTCATTCTAGCAATTTTGATACCGACGAACCACATCTATGAAATACGGTGAGTAGCGGGGATTCCCCATTCCCTAGACGTTCTTTATTTGATTTGATATTTCGTACATTTGTCTGACGATTGTGACAGGATCGCCCAAGGCAACTCTTTCTATTCTTGAATAGCCAGGTTGATTAGGAGCAAGCACGGTCATTCGTCCTCCCTGTGTTCGATACCCGCTCGCCGCTATAACGTGCGCTTGCGGTAAAACTACAACCGTTCTTTGGGTGTACGTCCCGGAGCGACCAAGAGTCAATGAGGTTGCCTCGTTAAAACCTGTAGCTATGGAAAACCCAGTTGGAAAAACCAATAGCCAAGGAAAAAGGGTATAACACTATATTTGACTCCCCCTGATCTGTACAAGCTGTAGGCTTGCAGATCTCCTAGGCAACTATACATCAATATCTTACAGTGTTCCAATAATAAGCACAAAGTACAAGGAATCGCTCATCTATATGTAACGCCCCGCTCCCCGGAATACCCGATAAGTACGAATCTGTATCAGGTACCTCCGAAGAGATGGGTGCTACGAAGAAGAATACAAAATTTCAAAGCACAGGCAGGCCCACTGCGCACTGCTGGATAGTACCTGTAGCATTCCAGAAAACAAACACAAAACACCAAAAGGACAACAGCTCAACCTGAAATATAAGCAAACCACTGATACATATAAACACACGACTATCCAGAGTTAACATAATTAATAAATATCTCATAGATACAACATGATCCTACAAATTGCTAGAGCACAATAACACCGCCCAAAACTCTCTTACTCTCTAATGACCTCAACTCCAACCAACTGGACTAGTGGGTCTCCAACTCCACAAGCCAACACCTGAAAAATATCAACGAGACACGTCACAGCGTGACCCAGTAGGATGTCCAAACCCAACTCACATGGTGCATAGACACGACAAAGGCATACGAAAATGTAAATGGCGTCATTAACAAACACATACCTACGACAATATGATAGCCTGCAAAACAAAGTGAGTATGGCATGTAAAGGGTAAACTGCAGTATTAAGAACTTGAACTTATCGTTGCAACATATGGACTACAACATATATTCCAAGCTTTAGGCCATTAGCGTTCTTGGCAACGTAAAGCATTTCCTAACCTAACCAGCATGTTGGTTAAAGGGGAAACATCGTCAAGCATTAGTAAATTTAGCCTACCTTCCAAGAAGGGAATTAATTCTTGACAAAATCAAATAAATGAACATCTAGCATGCGCGGGTAATGATGTAATCATGCTACACATAAGTTTCCACAAAATACCAACTTTAAATAAGAATACCAAGAGGGGTTCCATTCTTTGCATGGTTGGGTCAATGTACTTAAGGAAAGAACTATTTCTTCATGCATAATTTGGTAAAAAAATGTGAGAGAAATAGCAAGTAGGATTTGTGTAGCTCTCCTAGCTTAAGTTTCTAATACTTCGGATTTTACAAAAATTTCGGCAGAGTTTCTCTTGTATTTTCCAAACTTTTCCAAGTACAACATAATAATATTTACAAGAACCTGCTTTATTCATAAGAAAAATATAACAAGGATCAAGAATCATAAGGGAGATGCCTTGGAGGAAAAAGGGCTTGCATTTGAAATTAAAAACCAACATACCCGCTTTAAGATCTTTGATGTAAACAAAACGCAACACTCAACAACTTATTCACTAGCTTCACAATTGTCCCAACAAATTCCAACAAAACTCACATTCCAACAAACTCAAGGACAATTTAACTAGCAACCATTCTTTCACATTAAATGGAGAGTACGCAACTCTACTCTCATGAATACAATTAGCCTTGAAGTTAGTAACTTGAACATAATCCTAGAAGAAATGACTAACTAGAGCATGACTACATCATTCAAATGACACGAGTGCATCAAACTTTGGTAAGGATCACCACTTACATGTAAAAGAGGGCAATTTGCATACCATTCAATAAAGTTTTCCATGTTCTCATTGACTTTAGCCAATGAAAGGGACTAACTACGCAAGGGTGCCAATTCGCACATGGGTTCTCAATCAAATTAACTACTTGAACACAACCCGTAATAATTTAGCAAGGGCAATCTTTAATTAGCAATGCCCTCAAGGACATCACCTTAACACAACTACACTATGGAATTAAAAAGGATGGAAGCTTGCCTTAGGATCTTAAGTAAAACAACAATTCCTCAACAATTAAGGCTACTAGTAACTTAACGATCCAAATCACTTAGGAAGGAGTTAGCTTTGGTTAAAAGAGGGGTGAATAATGTTATCTTGGCCTTAAGTTGAGACATTAAGAACAACGCCAACAATAACACCAACAACAACAACCACTACATCAACGTCATCAACAACATAACATCCACAACAACATTTTAATTCAAGAGAAAGAAACACAACTCCAACCCAATTTCAAACCCCACTTTCCAACATACAACCATTTCAACATATAATGCATTCAAGGCAACATTCATCCTCATGAAGCAACATTCACACATATATATCACCCCAATCACACAAATGCTCGATGATGCCATGATGCACATGAATCACAAGCAGGCGATGCAATGCAATGTAAATGGGATCCCATGAGTGAGCCGGCGTGCACGTGCAAATAATTCTACTCCGTTATCAATGTGGAGCCACCTAATGGATCAAGAGGTGGCCAATGGCGTATTCACCCGCCTCCTACCGCGGCACTTTGTCCATGCCCGTGCACTCCACCTCGTGTCCTAACGTGACCATGTCACACATTCCATATTCCACGTGTATCCAACACCACTCCGCCAATTTTCCCATCTCATTTACATATAAACTTCATTTCATGCAAAGTAAATTGAATAATTCATTTCCAACATATCATAATAACCACCAACATCCCAATATTTCATATAGCTTGCATATTACATAAAAATGGGAACATAAGCATGAACTTGGGATAAACATTATTCCTTGCATGACAAAGAGAGCATCTTGCAAGCAATGCAATAAAGATCATACCCTTAAGTCAAAAATATCACCTTTGTGTAAACACAAGCAATTAATCACAAGTAATAACTTGGGAGCATGTTGATTAATTTCATCACAAGTAAGGAATTGCTCATTCAAAATTAAATTCATGCACACTCAAAATTAGAGGTGGCCTCCTTAACATGTTTGGATGACATTAAGGATAACAAACTATATGAAGAAAGGTTTCCTATAACAACCCTAAAAATTGCATTCCCTACTCATCAAAAATGAAGGAAATAAACATGAGAGTTGAGATTGGAGTCCTACCTTAACCAAGATGCCAATTCCTCTTCCAATTCCAAGCTCAAGCCCCAATTTTGCAATTCCCCCCATCAATCCATCTCCAAGCTCCAACCCCATGATTCCCTCAACAAAGAAGCAAACCGACCTACTAATCTCATGAAACTCCTCCATCTTCATCAAGTTCCCCAAATCCCAAACCCTAGCTTTCTCCTCTTCTCTTCCTCCTTCCTCCTCCTAATTCTCTTTCTATCTCTTCCTTTCTTCTACTTCTTCTTCTTGTTGCTTTGCTTGGAAAATTCGGCCAACAAGAAAGATGGGTGGGGTGAGGGGAAATTTCGGCCATGGGGGAGGAGAAAACTAGGAGAAGATGAAGGGTAGAAGGTGGGGATGAGTTAGGGCTTTTGATTCTCTTCCTCCTCTTCTTTTCTTCTTCTTTTTCTCCTCCCTTTCCCCCTCTAATTCGGCAGCAAGACCCCTGAAAATTCGGCCTGGGCAAAGGGGGGTTTCAGCTGAAGCTTGGGGAAGAAGAAGTGGGGGAGAGGAAAAGGAAATAAGGGTTCTAAAGCAACTTTAAGCGAACTAACACATTCAAAGAAGGCAACATAAAACTATTAGCAAGATAACAACTTTTTGTGGAAGGATTAATTTCATGGCATGCGGAAAATTGTTTGTTCATAATTCATTTTCATAACATGCTTGTTCATAATTCGTTTGGAATCAACCTATAAAATCCAATTAGAAACAACATTTCCCCTTCTTCACAAATTCTCATTCCAACACATAACTTTCCAACCACAACACTCCAACATAGCCAAATTATGCAAAGCAACTCTCTTTTTCCATTTCAACTTCATGTAAATATTTTCACAAGCACACTACACTTAAGTTTTACTCCTCTTATGAGTTGTAGATATAGGTGTTATGCATTCACATATCAATTTTCATGATGTTTCACTAAGTATTCAATTTAATACAGAATTTACGGCGAAGGGTATATGTGCTGAAACTGTGCTGGAAATTAAAACAGAAACTGTCCTATCTTGAGGACCAGATTGCTCCTAAATGCGGATAGATTCAAGAAAAATGGAAAGCTACAAAGTTGTAGGGCTTGAAGTTAACTTTCCAACGAGACCAAGAACACACCATTTGGTTAAGAATTGAGGGACTGATCGCTGTTCCCGTAACATGTGTCAAAGCTGAGGAAAAACAGACATGCTGATTTCACGAAATTCCTATTCCAATTTCTAATCCGAATTTGGAAAAGTGTTCAACATGAAAGTTGGAGATAATATTCCCAAGTTTATGCCGTAAAATTTCCAGGACATTTGTACTTCTAAATTAGGAGAAATCATCAACACTTTAAGCATGTATTTCTGCCCATATTGAATGAATGATAGCTTCCAACATACGAATTCCAACATACGAAAAGAGGGCAATTTCACAAAATAAATGAAACCAACAATCAAGACAATGGGATGAAAACAACAATCAAACCCTCTTCTCTCGTCTAATAGTCTAGCCCACCTATGGAAGCCCAATCAACACTAACTAACAATAAGCCAAACCCAACTCTAGCTACCAAATTAACCAAGTCCTTAACAATAGTAATAATAATATCAATCAACATCATCAATAATAAAAATACCAATACCCAAAAATAATAACAACTTCACCAAATTAACAACCAAACACCAATAATACCAATGTCATTCATTAATAACTATGACAACATCACCAATAATCATGAACATACCGCTTTACTATACATACTCACCAGCTAAAACCGCTAAGCACGCTAATGCACGCTAACAATAATATCAATTTACTATCCAACCACACACATTCCCTTACATATAGCCGAAGTAGATCATAGTCACCGTATAGCCATACATGTAGAAAATTACTATACACACAACAAAATTACTATACACACACACGCCAATAGTATTTCACACATACGGGCATTACACTATACAAGACATCGCTCATCTATTTAAGTATCGCTCATCTATGGCAGCCATTGAATCTGAGGGAGCTCTTCTGAAGAGGAGTGGTCTGCAGACTCGGTAGGTAGCACTACGTCTCTGACCCAGTCGTCACTGTGTTTGCGAGGTACTGCAGGACCTGGCTGTGCGTGTTGCGAGATGTATGCCCTCGAAGCAATTTATCTCCGTGTTTCTATAAAAACATCTTGTTCGTAATTACAGTAAGCTGTATGGTAAGTATTTATCTAAGTTAAATCATGATGTATTTATCATTAGTAATTAACCTAGGTAAATTCATGAGACTTAATGCAAGGTCAAACATGTATCGAGATGAGTATTTCGATCATGGAGAAATGTTTGACCGTTGTAGCATCAGTCTAAAAGAGTTCGTGGTCGTAGATGGTTCGAGATAAGGATATCGAAACCTCGGATAGACCATTGTGTCTTAGTCGTCGTCGTATAGTGGTGACGATGATCTCATGATCGTTTGACTTGATGAAGTCGAAGACGAGACACAGGTGCTTATTGGAGAATGAGTTAACTGAACGACCCACAAGAGTTATCATATGGTTATATTGACCAACCTGTCAATGATAACTCTTAGTGATGATAGGTAAGTTGTTCTTTGACTTGAGATCATTGTACGAACCTATGGGTAAACGGTGTCACTTAGATCAATAACCTAGCTTCGAGGCAAGGCCTGTCGAAAGGTCTTTGGTCGGGTAACACTTGAAGCGTACGAGGAGAGTAATGACCGAGATAGGATTCGTCTCTCCCGACCAATGGGTGTTAGTGTCGTAGTGTTAGTTCGGTCTTTGGTGAAAACTCTGGCCAGAGTATGTTGGAAGTTGTCCAACATCATTGGACTAAAGATCGATGGAAAGTATCCGGATTCAAGTTATTGGGGTTGACAGTTTGACTGTACCCTAGACTTGGATTCAACGACATAGTTTAGACGAAGATATTAAAACTGCGGAATTCATCACAGACATAGTCAGGGTGGTCTCGACAATACTCATGTCGATGAGTCAACCACATAATTATGATACTGAAACAGGGACGTCATCTGCTGCTCGTGGTCACTGCCGTATAGGGCTTCGAGCCCAACCTGTAGTAGGGTCAGGCTGTAGGGTCTCACACAGAGTGCGACCTTCGTCTAGTAATAGTTAGAATCATTAGGGAGAATAATTTGCATTTGATGCAATGGTTTGAAACTTGCATTTGATGAAAATGATAATTTTAAGGCTAGATAGGGACTAATTTGCATATGATGTAAAAGGGTTTAATGCGTCTTAAATTTTTTAAGGCCATATTTAATATAATAAACGCATGGAAAAGGTTACCTGTAAGACAGGAATGTCCCGGTCTTAACACAAGTTCGAACGGCGTCCAAATCGGACACCAAACGCCCCAGATATGACCAAAACAATCACAGGCCCTAAATCATTGCATTTTAGTCCTATAGGTTGATTTAAATGGAGGTAAAAGGGAAAAGGGGCCCGCCTTAAAGCCCGGCCCATTGGGCCGGGCAGTTCTTTTCAGGAAATTAACAGGCGCCACTTTTGGGGCGTCTGACATCTTGTGGCGCCCGCAGTGCGCCGTGCGCCCTGCCTGGCGCGTACCAGGCACGCGCCCCTGCAGGCTGCGTGCGTACAGTGCCTTGGGGCCCACATGCTGGGCCCCGCACGTAGGGTTCAGTACCAGAGGCTGGCGGCTGCAGGTTTCTGAAAATCATGGTTGTGGGCACATCTTTGGACGTACATTTGGAGGGTCAAACGGACTCCGATTGACTCGCCGTTTTTTTCCTACGCATTCACCATTGAACGCCCTTCGATTTGATAGGTTGTATCAATCGTGAAGCTCAACGGTAAGGGGGTTAAAATTCACGGAAGTTTAGCCTTTGTGAAAGGTAAACTAAATTGAATTTATTAACTCCAAACTTTAGTCCCACATCGGAATTTGAGTGAAGTGGAGGGGTCAGCCGCCCATATAAATAGGGGTCTGCTCCCTTCCTCAAAACTGGTCCCAAGCTCCAGATCTGAGCGGCTCCCATAAATGTTGGAGCACGCTCGGATCTAGGCTTAAATTAATATTTCTCTTCTCCCTAAATTTCTGCCTTACTCCTGAAGGGCTCTAGCAAAGCCACGAAGGGTTCGGATCCGATCCGAAATCTTAGCGAAGGTTCTCACTCGGGTGAAACTTTCTTCGGCGCGTGGTTGGCTCGGCGACAAGAGGATTGCTCGCCTCGGGACGCGGAGCGGTTCGAAGCGGAACGGGGAGCGGCTCGGAAGACGGTGTGGTACACCTTTCCTGAACCAGGGCAAGGTTCCGGGTATGTGAATTTAATTGGCTTTCCTTTAATTTAATCGCAATAGCTTAGCTCCCTCTTGGGATGGTCGAACCCATCCCAAGTTGGCAGAGATCCTGACAAAATGGTCTTGAACCTTAAGGCATTGTTAAATAGTTTAACATGTCTGTTTTTTCGCTGCATTCTTTTGTGTCGGTGGTCCGTCCGACTTAGGATGGGCACAGATTGTGCCCTAAGGGTCCATCAAAACCCAACAGTGGTATCAGAGCAAGATCTGTATCTTGATCTAAGGACTGTGATTTTAATTAATTGAAATGCTTTTAAATGATTTTTAAATTGTTTTAAATTTATATGATAATTTTAAAATGATTTTAAATGCTTTAAAATTTTATGAGATAAAAATTTTAGTTGCATGAAATTTTTTATGATGATTTTAAAACGTAGTTTATGAAATAAAAGTTATATGATAATTTTTATGAAACGTTTTAAGTTTTAAAATCATGGTTTTAATTTAAGTGTTAAATTATGATGCTTGTTAATTATTTATTTGATAAATGTTTTAAACATGTTGTTCTATTTAATTATTAAATAGTTGGACACTCTTTTTATGTGTTAAAATTAGTGTAGTTTATGTTTAATGGCTATGTTATTCTTATCCCTTATTTGATAACACAAGACAACCCTTTTAGGTTAGCCATTAAGAACTCGTTAAAATTTATGAATTAAAATTTAATGACATGCTATGGTTTTAATAAATCATTAACAACCTTTTGTGACCTAATTCCTGATTAGGGTAGTTCCTTTAACGACGATTGTTATTTTAATCATTATAATAATAATTCTCTTTAAAAGACTATGCTTAAAGCGTTGTAAATGAATTTATTAAAATCCTAATAACGATTAGGATAGCACGTGAACCTTATAGTTGATAAGGATTTAAATAAAGTTATTAACAAATCCTAAAATATGCCCTGAGCTAGCTGCGTCTAGCAATAGGGGGAATGTTGTCGGTGATGACAGGGGGAGTGCAGCGGACATCCTAAATATTACCCAGCATGCTCAAGAGGTCGATGGCGGTAGCTTTGGAGGGAGCCACCTGTTGGGGGTGGTTCATGTGTATAAACTAGTGAGAATTTGTAAAAAACCTCAAAGGGAGAGGGTTAATGCTAAGAATGTAGGTGGTATTGCAAAGCAGGTGAAGACTACGGGAGATTGTATCAGTGTGACTTCTGAAGCTGCTACGGATGATATCTGCCTTCAACAGGGAGTTGGGTACTGTGGAGACAAGGGGACGGAAACAGCGGGAAGCCTCAACTGTTTTGATTGTATCAGCGGGAAGCAGCGACAAGGGGGCAGCATGGCGGGTGTGGGCCGTCAGAGCGTGGTGTTTGATAATAGAGTTGTGCTAGCTGCGACTAGCTTTACGGGGGGAGATGATGCTCCATGTAGGAAGACATACCGCAATATCAATAAATTGGGGGGGAGGGATCGGGGTGCTCGGAGTTGGTCCCTGGGTGCACGGCTCTTGCCATGCCCTCATCTACCACGTCGGTCGCCTGCATCATAACACGCCCATCAGATCACAACCCTTTCAACATCCTAAGGGCGGGCAACATCTCTCGTTTAGGAGCCTCACTACTTGATGATTCCTATGATAACATTAACTCTGATAACGAGCCCCTTGAAATGACATAGCTAATGAAGCGTGGCAAGAGGAGCAAGCTGAGTTGAAACTTAAAAGTAAAGAACGTAAGAATCAAAAGAGCAAAGGGGGTGCGGTCTCCTATAAGGGTACTCGCAAAAGCTCTAGAATAAATAAGGATGTTGAACATCCACTCCACTCCACTCAATGACTGTGCTCATTTGGAACACGAGAGGGCTCAACAATGTGGCTAGACGTAGAGAGCTCAAGGATCAGTTAGAGAAATTAACTCCCTCCCTGGTTGGTCTTCTTGAAACCAAGGTGGTTGGTGCCAATGCCCATAGAATTCTTAAATGCTTCCCCAAGAATTGGCTTTCTATTGATAATCGTTCCGCTCATCACAACGGACGTATTGTTATTATGTATAACCCTGATACGTGGAAGTGTAGCACCGATGGGTTATCTGCTCAGCATATCTCGCTAAAATGTGTGAATACTGTGGGGTTCACTTCAATGGTTACGATTGTCTATGCGTCTAATTCCTATCAAGATCGTAGAGAACTTTGGAAAGAGATTGTGGCCAAGGCCAACATCTATAATAACATTCACTGGATCATTGAGGGTGATTTCAATTGTGTCAGATATGCCATAGACAAGGTGGGAGGCAGAGTTATTGATGGGTTCATGGTGGATGAATTTAATAATTACATCAACTCAAGTGCTCTCATGGAGCTCAAAACGGTGGGTAACACCATGAGTTGGACCAATCGCAGTATTGGGCAAAAGCGTATTTCGGCCACTCTAGATCGGGTTTTTTGCAATAGCATTTGGATGGGTGTCCTCACTTCCTCTTATTGTGAATACATTGCTGGTGGTACTAGTGATCACTCCATCCTCATTGTTCACTTTCATTGCCCAGGATGTTCTGACCCCAAGCCATTCAAAATTTTTAATGCTTGGATTCGTAGCCCTGAATATCTTGATATTCTTAAGGAACATTGGCACATCAGGGTCAAAGGCTGCCCCATGATACGATTGTCTGAGAAGCTGAAAAATCTGAAAATGGGTTTGAAAAAATTCGGTGCGGCTTTTAGAGAAGCTAATGATGTGAGTAAAATTCGTGCTGAGCTTATTGATATACAAAATAATCTGTCCCTCCCCATATGGCCGGAATTACAAAAGAGAGAGCAATCTCTCATTATCCTGCTTGCTGAGGCTTTGGATATTGAAGAATCCAATCTTAAGCAGAAAAGTAGACAAGATTGGTTACATCTTGGGGACCGTAATTCTCGGTTCTTTTATATCGCCATGAAGTTTAGACAAAGTCACAATAATCTTGGGCACCTTATTGCCACTGATGGCTCGCACAATAATGCTATTTATCTCCTCAAAGCTGAGGCTCCTGTGTTCTATTCTGGCTTATATAATCAGAATGACTATTGGAGGGTCTTTCCTTGTCTCACCACTAAACGGGTTCTCACTAATGATGCTGCAAATTAGGTTGAAAAACCGGTCAATGCTGAAGAAGTTAAGAAAGCCGTCTTTCAGATAGGGGCTGATAAGGCCCCTGGTCCTGACGGGTTCAATGGTTTCTTTTATCAAAACTCTTGGGATGTCATTGGAGAGGATGTCACCTTAGCTGTGATTAATTTCTTCAAGTCTGGGAAATTATTTCGGTAGATTAACCATACTTTTCTTACGCTCATACCCAAAAGTACCAATGCTTCTGGGCTTGGGGACTATAGGCCGATATCATGTTGCAATATTATTTACAAGGTTATAAGCAAAATACTCTGCAATCGCCTGAGTAAAGCTGTTCTTGAGCTTATCTCTCCAAATCAAGCTGCCTTCCTTCAGGATCGTTTACTTGTTGATTGTGAGCTTCTTGCCCACGAGCATATTAGGGGTTTCAATAATCCTATGGGAAGCCGGGCTTGTCTTAAATTGGATCTTTGTAAAGCGTTCGACAGTGTAAACAGAGAATTCGTTTATTACATGCTGCATAGGATGGGGTTCAGACTCAAGTTCATTGGTTGGATATGTGAATGTATCTCCACTCCAACCTTTTCTGTTATGATAAATGGTTCCCCCAATGGTATGTTCCAGTCTAATAGGGGGCTGAGACAGGGAGATCCCTATCTCCGTACCTGTTTGTGATTGTTATGGAGGCTTTTTCCTTGCTCATGGCCAAGGCTAATATCACTCGCAACATTATGCCTATGAACAGAATGGGAGCTGTCACTCATCTTCTCTTCGCTGATGATTTACTGGTTTTTTGTAAAGCAAATGTTAAATCTTTTGAGGGTCTAAGAGATCTGCTCTCTACTTTCAAATCCTTCACTGGTCTTGAGGTTAATTGGACTAAAAGTGCGGGTATTTTCAGTAAGGGCACCAGGGGGCCTGGCAGTCTTGCTGATATCTTGGGCATTCGTCGTGTGCAATCTCTTTCTACGTATTTGGGGCTCCCCCTCTCTACTAAGTATCCCAATGCCGCAATGTATGGCCGTCTGATTGACAAATGCAAGAACAGACTCCAGGGTTGGTCTTCCTCGCTACTATCCATTGCTGGTCGCATAGAACTTGTCAAGTCTGTTATATACGGCATGGTGGGTTTTTGGATGCATGCTTTCCGGTTCCCAAAATCTGTTATCTGATCTCTTACTTCCATGTGCAGAAAGTTTATCTGGGGGAATAACCATCTTTGGGCTTGGAATGATATGTGTGTTCCCAAACAAGAGGGTGGTGTGGGTGTTAGAAGCTTACATGAGCTTAATAACGCCCATGGTATCAAGTTGACTTGGCGCATGCTCACGCATAGCGGTATCTGGGCTTCTTTCATGAGGAATCATTATATGAACAATTCGGGTTTATTTCTGGCTAAGTCTCATCCCATGCAATCTGGAACCTGGAAGTTCATTCTCCATTGTCGGGAATTCACTAAAAAGCTTACAAAGCGTAACGTTAGAGATGGTTCCTCCACGCTTTTTTGGTATGATAATTGGCTCCCTTGTGGTATTCTTGGTGATTCTTATGAGGTACCTGAAGGGGAAGAGAGGTACATGGTCAGTGATTATTGGGCTGATGGTAGTTGGGTGGAGAGCAATTCCCTTTCTACTGTCCGGCATATTATCAACTCGGTTGTTTTGTCTTCTGGCAGTGACTCTTGGTCCTGGGTTTCTAAATCTCCATCTCTTCGCAGTGCTTGGGATGGTTCCCGTGTTATTAAACCTCTCTTTCCCTACTACAAGGTGGTGTGGTTTCAGGGGCATATTCCCAAGATGGCAATCACTTTACTGTGAGCTTTTCAAGGGAAGCTTCTCACCCGTGACAAGCTCGTGAAATGGGGAGTGCCTACTTCACCTTTCTGTGTTTTATGTTCTGATAATATTCATGAAGATAGGGATCATATATTCTTTGAATGCAGCTATACTAAATATATTCTTTGCAGGAGTTTCCTTAAGCTTGGGATCACCTCTACTTTGCCATCTACCCTGGCTGGAATAGGTGATTTGATCCTAACCCATTTTCATAGGAAGGACAATATAGGTAAGCTTGTCAGAACGGTCCTGGCTGTGATGATATGGCACATATGGAGGGAGAGAAATAGGAGAATATTTGAAGGCACCAGTCTGATGCAGACTCTCCTGTTTGACAACATTGCTGATGATGTTAGAATTGCTCTGCGACATGTTGGATGGGATCAGGGTGACGGTGCTCCCCCTGTAAATTAGGGGCTCCTAGACTAGGCTGATCCTATCTTGTATTTTGCTTTCCTTTTGACCTACGGGTAGCGGAAGGTGCTAGTATTTGCTGGGATGTAGGCGCATGTGCCTCTACTCACATTATTAACATCCTTCTTCTACCCGTGAGTGTCTTGTACTTTTTCCGTGATATCAATAAAGATGCAAATCATATTCTCCACAAAAAAATCCTAAAATATTGAATTTAAGGCGTCAACTAGTTGATAAGATTAATTAGTTGTTAATAAAAGCTTTTTAGTCTATGGTGTTGAGTATTGGACTTCTTCCTACTTGGTGTTAATGATGAGCAAACATAAATACTTGTGATTAATCCCATATTTGCAGTTAATCCATTGCCCATGCATGTCATGAAGATCTATTAGCAATGGATGATACTCAAAGATAATTGAAAGCAAATGAAATGGATTGGATGATCGTAGAAGGTGTTTGAAGCTCCTAGAAGACTTCAAGCTTATGCGTTGGAAAGAAGAGAGAGTTCGTCAAATGTAACTTTCTTGTTTCTCTTCTAGTATGAAGCTTAGAAGTAGAACTTTGTTGGAGCACACACACATCTTCATTTCAGTCTTAGGATATCATTAGATCAACCTTCCTTAGACTCCAATTCATTTCTATTTAGATTGTACATGTCTTGTTTATAACAGTCGACTGCTGAACGATTTACAGTCGCCTGTCTCAAAACAGTCGACTGTGTTTTGTTCTACAGTCGCCTGTTATGCACAAACTTTTACAGTCTAGTTTGGGCTTCTTAGCTTTAACTCTCACAGGCGACTTATGAACGATTCATAGGTGCATGTCCAAGTGACAGTCGACTGTGTTTTGTTAATCAGTCGCCTGTCAATCTTTAGCCCAAATTCTATTTCTCTGTTTAATCTGGCCAGTCGACTATTGTTGGTTTTATAGTCGACTGTCCAATGGAACAGTCGATTGTCAATACTACAACAGTCTGTCTTTGAGCCTATTTGATGACTCAACTCTCTGGAAAATCTCAGGGTCATGACAGCCGTCTGTAGAAGGAATTACAGTTGCCTGTTCAGTTTAACAGTCGACTGTCTTCTCTTCATCAGTCGTCTGTCCTGTTCTCCCAGACGTTTTTCAGATTTCATCAACTTACCCAGCTTACGACCAGTCGCCTGTAGTAGTATTTACATTCGCCTGTTGGTTCAACAGTCGACTGTCTATTCAACATCAGTTGCATGTCCATGTGGTAAGTTACTGTTATGAATTCTCACCTACCCTCTATCACTGTGCAGCAATCGACTGTGATTTCTTCAACAGTCGACTGTCGCAGGCACAGATTCTATCCGTTGAGTTTTTCCTTGCAGATTTCAAAGGGGTTTTGTTGATTTCGTTTGAAGGGTTTGAGAAACCTATAAAAGAAGTCTCTACTATTCCATTGAGAAGCTAGACACTTTGATTATCTCTTGATCAAACATTCAAGCTTTCATTCTCTCAAGATCAAAGCTCTCAAATCCTAAATCCCTAGAATTCCAATCTTCAATCTCTTACTGTCCAACCTAGAACCAAATAGAAATCTTCTAGGTATTTGGTGCAGTCAAGAGAAAGGACTTTTCCTATCTTCCAAGAGAGTCTTTCAACACACAACATACTTCTCCTTCAAGTTCTACTTCAAGGCATAGATAATTGTAAGTGTTGCTTAATTTCATATTTCATAACTTTCGCTATTTGATTTACTCTCGGTTTGTGAGAGTGGTTTGCTTCCTCCCAAGTTGTGGGAGTCAAGGTTAATCGATTGTATTTCGATTTCACTTGTAGGGTTGCTACAAGTGGGTTTTAAGGGAACCTCAAGTTAGGGTTCTAACTTGAGCATCCGGTTATTAACCGGGTGGAAGGGACGTAGGATTACCGGGAACAAGTCGGGAAGTGATTTGGGTAATCCGAACCCTTGAAACATCCTTGCGTTTGCATATTTTTCACTTTGGGTTTATTTCTAGTCCGCACTATTTGTTGGTTAGGAATTTAAATTGGTGTAACTATCTTTTTAAATTGCATAAACACTATTCAACCCCCCTTCTAGTGTTTTCCTCATAGCCAGGGACCTTACAATTGGTATCAAATCGTTGGTTTATAGGCATGGCATCCAACAACAACAACGTTCCTCCACCGACTTCGTACAACAATCACGATCGTGATGGAGCGTCCACAGTTTTCGAAGGTCAATCCACGGTGCGTCCTCCGTGTTTCAATGGCACGAACTTCGGCTATTGGAAATGCCGGATGGAGACGTTCCTAAGGAGTGCTTCCCTTTGGAGAATCCTCCAGAAGGAATACGTCGAGCCCACCGAAGAGGATTTCGAAAAATGGACGGCTTCCGAGAAATCCACTGAAGTCAACAATGCAAAGGCAATGAACGCTCTTCACTGTGCATTGGATCCAGATGAGTTCAACAAGATATGCACATGTAAGAGTGCATATCAAATTTGGAACCATCTCGTCGTTACCCATGAGGGAACGAACAAGGTAAAACTTTCTAAACTCTATGTTGCCGTGCAAAATTTCGATATGTTTCATATGCACGAAAATGAAAGCATAGCATCGATGTACGGACGTTTTACCGATATCACTAACGAATTGGAAGCTCTCGGACAAGTCTATTCCCAACAAGATTAGGTAAGGAATATTATAATGGAAATAAACTCCAAGTGGGAAAGAAGAGCTATCGCCATCAAGGAGGTTAACGACTTGAACACTTACACAGTCGTGAACCTTATCGACACTCTCATGTCTTACGAAGTAAGATGGGAGAACCGATTAAATATTCGAGCTATGATGAAACCTTCGGAGGCCAAGAAGAAAGCATTGGCATTCAAAGCAAATTCCTCATCCTCCGATAGTGAAGAATCAGAAAATAAGATTACTAATGGGGCTCTTAATGGACATTAAGGGGCTACGGGTTCAAGGGAACAGCTATTTCCAAGGAGCACGAGCTGATCGTGGATCCCTGGGGGCAGATTGGATGGGCCTCGAGCTTTATCCGTGGGCCTCGTCAGGCGGGCCCAACCTTGTTCGTGGGCTTCCCATTCATGGTCGGGCCTCGCGTCTCTGCTTCTTGGGCTTCTCCAAAACATTCGTATCAATTGCCCCCATAGTCTGGGCCGTTCGGCCTCAGCCGGTTCGGCTCGGGCGATGTGACTGTTGGAGGTTTTGACAGGCGCATCAGTCGAGGTGTGCTCATTAAATGGGGGTCATCATGACATGGCCCGTTTGATCTTCCCCTGGTCTTGGTCTCGAAACGCCGCCGATCCTCTGATGCTGCCACGTGTTCCTCTCTGGACGATTTGTATTCCTCAATTGCTTTGCATATAAAGACGCCGGCTTCCCAAACTTCAATCCTTTCGCGCTCTTCCGATCTTGGTTTCGCAAGCTCCCTCTTTTTACCGTCCTTCTCCCTGCAGCTCCTTCTCAAGGTAACCTCCTTCTCTTCTTTTGCCCCATGGCTACGCTTAGAATAGGTAATTTGGCGTCGGGATCTAGGGACCCCCCGGTGCCCGAGTCCAGTTATGTCCAACCTTTGGGGCCTGAGGTCCCATCAGGGTCTCGTCCTATTTAGGAAAAGGGGAAAAGGAAGCTCTTCACGGACCCCGTCGGTGATGACGTGGCTCAAGCCGTCGAGAGGTTCGACGTTCCCCCGGTGGTCCTCGAATCGCCATCCAATGCTCCCTTTCTGGCGGCTGCGGAGTTCCGGGAGAAGTATTTATATCATCCATACGACATCCGGATTCCTTTCAATGACGAGCGGATCTGCTTCCCGCGGAGCAATGAGGTCGGTGTTTATGTCAAGATGTTTCTCTTGGGCCTCCGTTTCCCTCTTCACCCCTTCATCATCCAGGTCATGGAGTTGCTGATGGTGTCCTCGTGCTAGCTGACCCCATACTCCGTCGTGGTGCTGACCGGGTTCGTCATGTTTTGTCGTATCCATAGTTTAGAGCCGTCCACCCCCCTCCTCTTTCTTTACTATCGGGTTCAGACGGTCGGCCAAGGGTCGTGGCAGCATGTCCGGGCTCGCGCGGGGAGGGAGTGTTTGCTCGGTCTGCCCCGCTGGGTAGGGGACTAGAGCTCGAGCTATGTCTTTGTCATTTTTCCTGAGGACGTCGAGATATTGACGGGTTGGGGAGGGCTATGTCAGTACGACTTGACGTTGACCCTCTCCGAGGCTGACAGGGCAGCTGTTCGATTGCTGTCATCTCTTTCCTTAGAGGAGAGGTTGATCTGGCCTCTGCTGGATGACCTGCTTCTCAAGACCGTTCTGTGGTCCCCTGGTAGGCTCTTCATTTCTTTTTGTTTTCTCTCTCGCTTACCCTGATCTTCTTTCCTTCTACAGAGATGGCTGGACGCGAGTTTACTCGAAATGTCAACGAACTCATCAGTAGGGGTTGCAGCCGAAGCCGAGGGAACCCGTCGGGATATATGCCTCGTCGTACCGTTGACGAAGAGGTGCGGCAGGCCGAGCCTGCCGTGGGGAGAGTGGAGCCCACGTGTGTGGTGACGCATCCCCCCTTGGCCGCGGAGATCCTCCCTGAAGGTGAGGCCCCGAGGGCCGAACTCCCTCGCCCTGCCCAAGCTGAGGGGGGCGAAGGAGTCGAGCCGACTCCTCGTGCACTAATGGGTGGTTGAGGCACGGGATGTAAGCGTTCTCCCCTGACCTCCGCCAACCCCAGCGAGAGGAAAAGGAGAAAGGAGGGTGGGGAGACCCGCACTCCGGTTGCCCCCGAGGTGCCGACGGCCTCCGGCGACACTCTCCCGCTGACCCTGGTGGTCACTCCCACTGTCTCGGTCGAGCCTTCCCTTGTGGGGGCTAGCGGTGTGTTGGCGAATGTCTTGGCGGGCTCCGAGGTTACCCCCTGTGACTCGGTATTCATTGATCGGACCGTGGCCGACCAGTTGGCGCACTGCTCCATCCTCCCGCGGGACCGATCCCTCCTGGAGAGGGCTCCTACCGACACACTGTCGGACTCCCTGGTCTAGCAGCTTCAGCAGGTTCGGCCACTTTGCTTTTCCCGAAATTGTCTCCTGACCTTCCTCTGTTTAACTCCTTCCTTTGTGCTGGCCATCACGATGGCCGTCGAGGCGCAGCGTCGGGCGGCCCAGGCGAGAGAGCTGGAGGAGTCCGTTGCCCGGAAGCGCTCAAGGGCCGGAGCGGCCGAGGTGGCCGTCCAAGAGGCACGCATGGAAGCTCGGCACCTCCGACGTCGGGTAGATGAGCTTAAGGCTCAAGTGAGGGACCTCCGGGGGGAGCTGGACGACGCTCAGAGGTCGGCCCGAGAGGCGGAAGAGGCATTCCGACAAGAGAGGAGCGATCTCCAGAGTGAACTGGTGGACCTGCACCAGATGACCCGGTTCATCGACGAGGTGGAGAGGGGCGTCGGCGGGATTCTGGGGGAAAGGATCACGGGGGTCCTTAGGGAGGCCTTCAGCTCTTATGAGGACCTTCTTGCCCCTCGGATTATTGGCGTTGTCCGGAACTCCTTCCGGTGATTTGCGAAGCATGCCCGGCAGCCGCTCCCGCCCGTCGACCCCTCAAGCTCCGAGCAGGGCGAGGTGCCTGAGGATGCTTCCTCCCGTGCCCCGGGGCCTTAAGCCTTTGTATCTTGTTCCCCCCTCCCTTCCCTTTGTAATTTTGAACGATTTTATATATATAGCTCCTTTGTCGCCGGGGGTCTTCCGCCCTGCGGGGGCCCTAAGCCTTTTTGGTCCTTTACTGACTGCGAGTTCTACATTTCGTCGACAATCCTTTATTGATCGTGGGGAGGGTAAGGGGTCTTCAGGACACCAAACCCCGTTGGCATCCGGGATTATGACCTTATTGGCGTCCTCGTCTGTTTCGTCATAGTTTTTCCTTTAGTCTGAGTATTCGGTTTGCTTGGATAGTTTCCTCACATGCGGCAGGGTTGTTCCCAGTCTCGCAGTTGTTCGGATCGGCTGGTCGACGAGGGGGGCTGCCCCTCGGCTTACGACCAGCCGATTCCCTCTTTCGCTGGGGGAGTTGCCCCAGCCTTACAAGCGGGCGGATTGTTAGGTCGGCGAGGGGGCTGCCCTGCGGTTTGCTACCGACTGATGTCTCCGCCTGCTGGGGGAGTTGCCCCCAGCCTTTCGGACGAGTTTACGGATCGAACTGCTGGGGGAGTTGCCCCCAGCCTTACGGACGAGTTTACGGATCGACCTGTGGGGGAGTTACCCCCAGCCTTACAGACGAGTTTACGGATCGACCTGCTAGGGGAGATGCCCCCAGCCTTACGGCCGATTGGTTCGGTGGGCATCCGGAGGGTTGCTCTCCGGATAAGTGCCGACCGTAGAACCCGTCCGCTGGGGGAGTTTCCCTTAGACTCACGGACGAGTTCACGGGTCGGCTTATGATCGCCTCCGGGCGTACACCCAAAAGAGCGACCGTGTAGTTTTACCGCAAGCGCACGGTGTAGCAGCGAGCGGGTATCCAACACAAGGAGGACGTATGACAGTGCCTTCTCCGAACAACCTGGCTATAGGGACAGAAAAGAGGGAATTTGCCTTTCGGCGATGCTGTCACAATCGTCAGACAAAGTAAAGAGATATAAAATCGAATAAAGACGCCTAGGGAATAGGGAATCCCTGCTACTCACCGTATCTCGTCAATGTGATTCATTGGTATCACAATTGCTATGGTAGAATTTCGGATGAACTAGTTGCAACTGAATGTAAAACCTAGCTCACGCTCTCGCGCTGTTGCCGGTCTATAGCAAACCTAGGCTCGGGCCCAATCTCTTGCAAACCCTAGCCTAGGCAAGTTAGCATTAGGATCAACATCATCGTTCAATCGCGTCCCGAGCCCACTCTCGTGCAAACTCGGGCCACGATCTAGGTTGGGATAGTTCCTACCCGTCCAATCTCTTGCAAACGGGTATCGGTATGAAATTGCAACCGAGAACCCTAGTATCGGTCCAATCTCTTGCAAACCGATACTACGGAAACTCAATTTCAACCCAATTCGGATTTCTAGGGTTTCCTATCGAATTGGGATCCAATCTCTTACAAATCCCAATCGATATGAACACCTAGCTATTCGTAATATATCGATCCCAAACTAACCCTAATAGCAATTCTAGCAATAATTCTACCAAATCATCACAAATCGGAAATTGGGCTCGTATGGTTCATCCACACGCCCTAAGACGTTAGGACTACTCACAAATCATTTCACAAATAGAAGAATAATCAATTGAAATAGCAATAGATTTCATGGCAATATTCAAATAAGCAATAAAAATAAGATTTTTAATGAAGAGGGAGACAAACCAATGTAGTCCTTCAAGAATCCAACAAAATAAACCTTTTCTCTCCTCTCCAATCACAAGAATCAAAAGCTAAAAAGTTTAATCTAAAAGGCTGCCAAAAAGTAAGGAAAAAGCTCTCTAACCTAGGTTAGAATCAGGGGTTAAATACCCCCCAAAACTGCCCAAAAATCCGTGACCAAAATGCCCCTGCGCCTCTTCAAAATCGTGTTTTCCGCTACAGGCGCTCGGCTCACTCGGCCGAGTGACAAAAGTCGCTCGGCCGAGTGAAAGACCCTGAGAATTTCCAGTAAGTCTGGGGTCTTGGGGGTCTTCACTTTGGGGGTCACTCGGCCGAGTGAGTTGTCGTCACTCGGCCGATGGGCTTCTCTTCACTCGGGCGGTCGGCAATGGCCACTCGGCCGAGTGGGTCTTCTGATGCTCAGACTGACGAAAAAAAGTAAGTTGGCTCTTTTTGAGGGGTGTCGTCTGAGTGCCGCTCGAGCGGACGGGATACGTCACTCGGCCGAGGCGGCTTCTGATGCTCGGCCGAGTGCACACTTGAAGCGTGTCCGATTTGGCCGGCCGAGCGGGGTCTCGCTGGTCGGCCGAGTGACTCCTTCACTCGGCCGAGTGAGACACTAAAAATGCCCATTCTGAGTGTTTTTGCCTCCTCGTCGCTCCTACGACGTTCTTTCTTCTTCCGCTCCTCTCCAATCTGAAAATACCCCTCAGGGAAGTCTTCGGTGACACTCCGGAGTAGGTGTATCTCGAGATCACTCCAAATCGCTCCAAATCTCCTGAAATACGACAAAAACAACAAATCGTGAAAAGTATTGCAATATTGTCGATAAATCGTGAAAAACGTGATTTGAGCGATCTAAATGGCATGCAAACATGCGGAAAAAAGGTGTAAAATGTGGAGTGATCAAAATCCCCCAAGCTTACCTCGTACTCGTCCTCGAGGAAGATAAGTAAAAGGCGAACCCGGTGAATTTAGAAAATGAAAACGATGGAAAAACGGAAAACGAAAAACGAAGAAGAAAGAAGAAAGCGAAGAGGGAAGCTGCTGGATCATTTTTCTCAGGACGTGGGTTTTGCTTACTCATATAGCATGCACCGAATGTAAAACACATGTCAAAGACTTTTATTTCGATATCATTGTATAATGGTGCAAATAGAGATAGAAAACCCAAGAATATTGATATAGCATGAAAAATGGAATAATTCTAAGATTAACATCGTCTGAATCATTTAAAGCGGTATACAATATAGCAGATCACACACTTTTCAATTGAATGCTTTCTATGAGGAGTATAAGAATATCACGCAATAGAATAGAAAGAATAGAAAAGTGTGGATTTCATGAAATGAGTGATAGGCATAGATTTCTGGATTTCGTGAAGCTAAAACAATCTCACCGAGTATAGAATATTACTTAGCCTAGGTTGTCATGCACCGTCAAGTAGTCACTCTCTCACACATCATTGGATTCTCTCCCCCAAGCTTATCTATAAGCATGGTGGCATAAATACGATATTTACATTCCCCATTTCTTTTGAAGCTCCAAATGCAAAAGAAAACAAAAATAAAAACAAAAAGAGAGAAGAAAGAGAGAGAACATGAGATGTGATCGTTATTTGAGATTCTTTTCTCTTTTCTTTTCTTTTTCTTTTCTTTTTCTCCTTTTTTTAACAATAGCATATATACACAATGATCCCAAATCAAAGAGAAAGAAGGATATACAAGAATTTTTCTTTTTCTTTTTAGTTTTGGGAAATTTGGAGCTAGGATTTTAATAATGGGGGAAATGCCAAATACTAGAGTCGCTAAGGGGAGATTCACCAATGATTTTAAAATAGAGAATTGATGTTCAAGATATGTGGAGAAAGAAATAAATATGTCTCTCAGTTCACTCTATAAGACGTGCACGACAACTTCAGCAGGGTAATCTAATCTACTCAGTTTCGATCACAAAAAAGCAAAACTAATCCAGATTTATCATAGCTAACATCATTCAATCATCCTGAAGTGAAATGTATAAATCATGCAAATAGAAGTGATATAGGAAAAGAAAACGGTACTTCAGATATAAGCATCCAATGCGTGAATCTTGGTGTGTTTTCTACGATAGCATACATATGAATATTCAGACTCAGCTAATAATAAAATTTCGTCCATTTTCATGCGGAAAAAGTGTGGGTTACTATCTCTAAATGCAAGGCAAATCACAGCATATGATATCAGAAACAAAAGCTAAGACACGACAAATATAGCATGTATATAGAGAAAGCTAACTCCACGTCATCATCATCACAGAAAAATCATCTCTAGCATGAGATGAAAAGAAATAAAGATAAAGAGGGAAAATAAAGCTATTTACAATGCAGCACACGAAGAAAATGAGAAAAAACGTGATGCATGGTAAAAAAAGAAAAAGTGATGAAAGTGAGTGCAAAAGCGGAAAATGGCGTGAAAAAACTAAAAATAAAGGTGGTAAATCGAAAAGAACGTGAGAACTCACTCCCCCAAGCTAAAGTGCACAGTGTCCTCAATGTGCGAAGTGTGGCACACCGAGAGACGTGTAATGTGAGGGGAAGGTGAGGGTGCATGCATGAGAAAAAAGAAAATAAAAATAACGAAATGATAAATATGATGCGGACATGATGCATGCAGATATAGGAGTGAATCAGATATAGAAGTGTGACACCAAAATTTGTCCCTCTCTCCCAAAAATGATATAGAAAGATATGAACAAAATGTGGGCCCAGAAACAGTGAGGGGAGGGGGGTGGGCAAAAATCATCAGGACCGAGCAGAGACGGGCAGCACGACGGCAAAAAAGATCAATGGCATCAAGGGTGCCTAAGAGGGTGGTGCTGCGCCGTCTCCGTCCTGAGGCGGAGGTGGTGGTGGTGGTGGCTGGGGAACAGTCTGCTGGGTGGGTGTGAGTGTGGGTGTGGAAGCAGGCTGGGTGTGTGTAGGAGTGGGGGTGGGTACCTGCTGGGTGGGTGTGGGAACGCGAGGAAGCTGCTCGAGAATCTGAGTGAGGCAATAGTGAATGCCCGGAAGTAGGTCGAAGCGGCTGGCCATAGCGGTGACGGTGGCAGACATGGTCCTGAGGTCACCTCTGAGGGCACTCACCGCCCCCTCGAGAGCACGAATGCTCTGAAGTACAGTGTCAGGGGGAGGTGGTGCAGGGGGACGCACCTGTCTGTGCTGTGTAGGACGGGGCTGGCGGACTCGGGTGGTGTAGTGGATGGGCTCAGCAGGCATGTGGAGGAAGGGTGCTGTGCTCACAAGTGTGGGCCTAGCCTCAGTGCGAGGCTGGGGCGTAGGCTGGTATGAGGTGGAAGCAGCATCAGTGGAAGTGGAGTATAAAAGTGGCGACGAGGCGGCTAGAGAGGTCAGTGACACAGACGTGGGAACAGACGTCACGACACTCTCAGAAAGTACGGCTGCGGTGGAGACAGGGGTGACAACCACGGTCTCCACGACGGCAGCAAAAGAGGGCTCTCCGCTCTCAACAATAGTGGGTGGGCGCTCGGGTAGCGCGGAGCAAAGGGGCTCAACGGACAGAGGGCCAGCTGTGGTGGGAGTGGTGGTGGGCGTGGAGGTAGTGGAGGTGGTCTCAGCGAGTGTACTCCCGACACCGGCAGAAGTGTGGACAGATGTGTCGGGAGCAGCAGAAATATCAGGCTGCTGAGGGGCCACGGGGTCAACGGGTGCAGCGTGGGCCTGCTCAGCCTGCTCGGCCTCCTCGGCCTCAAGCACGTAGGCGGCGGGGATCAGGATATCCATCGTCAGAAGCCAGTCCACCTGTGCTGGTGCTATCTGTGTCCGAGCTGGGCTCGGAAGGATCATGTAATCAGCACCCTCTTCTTAAGGTAAAGGTCCCGACATGGTGGGGTAGGAGCATCCAGTCGGTAAGATTTTTGGCCTGACCAAAAAGTCTTATGTCCTCCGAGTCGCACGACGTTTTAACCGAAAGAACTTCTTACGCAATTCATACGTTTCCGTTTTACCAAATGGACCGTGCAACCAAACCCAGTGCCGCTGGCCGTGCGGACGAAGCATCTTCATCCGGGCCATGACGTCTATGGACAGTGAAGTGGGGCCCGGGGCTCGTCGCAGGTCAGCCGGAAGGTCCTCGCCGGTCATCAGGGCGAGCAGGGTGATCAGACCGCCGCAACATATCGGTGGCGAGCGCCCACCGATACGATGATGCGGTCCAAAAACCAGCTCACGATATCAATCATGACGGCGGGGACCAATTCGTCACTCTCCCTAGCTAGAACTCTGGGACGCGTCATCGCGTAGAGCATATAAAGCTCTGGCGTGGACATCGTCCCAGGCTCATACCTCACCAAAAAGGTAGTCGCCATAAGGCGCTGAGCTATGCGGAGGCAGGGATGGACGATGGCCGAGGCCTTGGCCCTACTAGGGTCAAAGGCAGCTGGTAAACCCGTGATCCGGGCCCAGAAAGCGTGTGAATCGAAGGAAGGTGGGGGAATGTGAGTGGGGGCATAACCACGGTCGGCCCCGGGGATATCGGGCCACGAAAAGAATGCTCTCATCATACCGAGAGTGACCTAGCACTCCCGGTCCATAAACCTGAATGAGCATCCCTCGTCGGTCCGGGCGATAGAACTAAGCACCTCAAGTGTCGGACGGACAAAGGTGGCCGCCGACACTTGGAAAAAATCTCACCACCCCACGTTGTTATACAACGTGAGCAACCCCTCAAGTACCCCCAGGCGTCCTAGGTCTGCAAGGTGTTCGAACTTGGAGGGTACAATCGAGCGCTGGGAAATGCGCTCAAAAACGACGCGGTGTGCGTCGTCCTGGAATGTAATCCCCAGCGGCCCGACAAGTGGAGCCGGTGGTAGCAGTGGGTCTGCAGGGAGTGGCTGTGCGGGGTGAACGGGCTCTGCAGGCTGTGCGGGGTGTGCGGGGTCTGCAGGCTGTGCGGGGTGAACAGGGTGTGGTGGTGTAGGCGGAGGAGAGGCTTCCACCTCGTGGGAGGGGCCGGGCTCATCCGACCGCTTCCGCTTGGCGGAAGCTCTACTCGACCGTGGCCGTGTCCGGGGCGGCATGTGGGCCCCGGGTGCTCACCAAAAGTAGTAAAAATACGGCGTGCAAAAATAAATGGAAAGAGTATACCGTGACATGCCGCGAGAGCAAAGAAGTGGATGCGTGCGAAGACGCCGCCTCCACGAAGCCAAAAATGCTCCCCGGAAGCTCCCCTGGGCTCCCTTAAGCTCCCCAATATACCCGGAGCTCGGCCGGAGGTGTGATCGCCGGCGGCGACTCGGGCGAGGGTGCGGCGGCGTCGGCCGGAGGTGGGTGGCCGAGCGCGGCGGCGGGGCGACTGGTCGGGCGAGTGGGAGAGGATCGGGGCCGAGGGAAACGAAGAGTCGGGTGTTTTGGGGGTTTACTCGTTTCGAAAAACGCGCCGACCCGCTCCCCTTTATATAGGAAAAGTTACGACTCGGTCGAGTGACTAAGTCGCTCGGCCGAGTGAACGTAACGGAAATAATTTTGAAAAATTCCTCCCCGCTTACGACTCGGTCGAGTGGCCTTGCCACCCTCGGCCGAGTGGAAAAAGTCCATTCGGCCGAGTGGCTCAAGCTACTCGGCAATACTCGCCCTAGGAGCGTATCAGTTTCACTCGGCCGAGTGAAGATATATACTCGGCCGAGTGGCAATTATACTGAAATCAAGAAAAGAAACAGAGAGTTGGGTACAGCAGACTTCCCTCGTTCGTGTGCCGCTCGGGCGGACGAACTTATGTGCTCGGCCGAGTGACTAGTATACTCGGCCGAGTGAGTCCTGTTTTCTGCTGTTTGGCTTCGTTTGGGCTCTAAACTCTGTTTTTCTTCCTCAAGTCGATTTCATCTTCCTCCTAAGCATCGAGCGCATTCCTGGAGCGCTCCTCGTCTCCTTGTTCATCCTCCTAATGATAGGTACCCCGTTCTCCTCTCCTGTCAAAGAAAAATAGGACCCGTTATCACGAAATTTTTAAGCAAATGACTCAAAACACTAATAATTTCTAAAACAAAAATAAAGGAAAAAGCAAAAATAAAGCGATAACTGTCGGGTTGCCTCCCGACAAGCGCTCGTTTAAGGTCTTGAGCTCGACCCCCTTTGATTTTCAATTTAATGCGGGATATTGGGTGCATATGAGATGCACCCGTCGAATTTATTGGGAAGAACGCTTGAATTTAGATGTTGTGGCGGCGCGTTCTTCCTCGGTGCTCCTTCGCCTCGGGTAGTGTTGGGGGGTCGCTCCCCCAAGCTAGTGCTTGCTCTGGGCCTCGGCTTCACCGGTGACACCGATTTCTGTATCGGCGGAGCTTTCTTCGGAGACTTCAATTTTGAGAGCTTGCAGAGATCTCGAATCTTTGCGACATCAGCGTCGCCTTCATCAATTTCCATGGAGGGATCGGGGGAATGCTCCATCTTTTCTTCTTGGCCCAAGTCCGGCCCTTCCTCAAAATCTTCCTTGAATAGAGCGCCGATTGAATGGGGGATCGCCTCCTCAATAACCTCGTCAAGGAGGTCCATATAGTCCAGCTCCTCATGATAAGGCATGTGTTTCATTGCCTTGGGTATATGAAGCTCCACCTCGGTGTTGCCGACGTTCAATGTTAGAGTCCCTTCTCGTACGTCGACAATGACACCGGCGGTGGCGAGGAACGGGCGCCCAAGTATTAGCGACGTATCTCCCTCCTCCTTGACATACATGATCACGAAGTCGCATGGCAAACATATGCCCTCCGGGACTTGTAACGGGATGTCCTCTGCGATCCCTACCGGCCTTGTGATCTGACCATCGGCTAGTTGTATCCACATGTCGGTAGGCTTCAATTTTGTGCCGGTGTTTAGTCTTCGGAACATAGAGAGAGGCATGATGCTAACACTAGCCCCTAAGTCCACTAACGCCTTTTGTAGAGGGACACCGCCTAAGGTGAAAGGAATTCGAAAACTCCCCGGGTCTTTGAATTTGGCATGCTCCTTCTCTCTCTTGGTGAACCAAGACCCCTCCTCAGTGAGCATGATTTTCTCCTTCCTCTTTCTTCCCGTAATCAAATCTTTTAGGAACTTGGCGTATGTCGGGATTTCCACGATAGCGTCGAGGAAGGGGATATTGAGGCTTACCCCTCTCAAATACTCGAGAAACTTTGCTAGTCGCTTCTCCATCTTTTCTCTAGCAAGTCTATGAGGGAATGGGATCGGTGGCATAAAACGCCTCTCTTCAATCAGTTGCTCCGCTCTGGACTTTTCTTCCCCTTACGGCTCTTTCTCCGTCTCAACTTCAATGACCGGCTCACTTGGCTCTACTCTCTCCACCACGGGCTCCTCGGTTGGGATCATGACGGGGGTGGTATCCTTCCCGCCTCTCGTAGTAACTGCAACCATGGCGTTGATATGGCCGGTGTTGCCCCGTGGATTTTGCTCGGGTTGAGCCGGCAACTGTTGACTGTTTCTATTGAGCAACGCAAGTTGCTCCGCAATTTGTCCAACGACAGTTGTAAGAGAGTCTTGGCCCGCCTTCAAGGAAGCATTGATCTTCTTCTGCTTGACCATAAACTCCTCCACCTTAGCTTCAAATTCAGATCGTTGTTGAGCTTGTGGAGGGTTTGGATTTCTCCACCCTTGATTGTATCCGGGCGGCCTATAGGGTACAACTTGTTGCTTTGGTGGGAAATTTTGTTGCGGAGGCCCCCTCGGTGGATAATGTTGTTGTTGTTGTTGTTGTTGTGGTCGAGCTTGTTGAGGTAGTTGTCGCGGCGGGTTCAATGCTCCTTCATTGTTGGCATAGGAGAAACCGGGATGGTTTCTAGTGGCCGGATTGGCCCAATATCCTTGGTTCCCCACGACGTATTGAACTTGCTCCAAAGATCCCTCTCCTTGTTCTCCTCCCAAATACATATCTTGGGATTGGTCTTGCCAATCACACATTTGATTCGTTGGTGCGGATGTGGAAGGGGCTCCTTGGGGCTCCGTAATATACTTCTCCAGTCTCTCCACTACCTTGTGGAGAGAATCGAACTTGTTGGTCAGCTCCGCTACGGCCTTTGCCTCATAGATGCTAGATGGCTTCAAGGAGGACGAAGAGTGTCCTCGCTCGTCGCCCCATTGTTGATTGTTCGAGGCCATCTCCTCAATCAAGGCCGTAGCTTCGTCGGGAGTCTTTGATAGGATGGCCCCATTTGCCGCGGCATCAATAATCTGCTTGGTCCCCGGTTGGAGACCATTGTAGAAGCTATGGACTAGCTCCCAATCTTCAATGCTATGGTGGGGGCACTGATGCTGCAGGTCTTTGAAGCGCTCCCAAGCCTCGTAGAGTGTCTCTTGAGGTCCTTGCTTGAAGGACATGAGAGCACTCCTAATCTTTACCGTCTTGGAAGGTGGATAGAACTTGTCGATGAATGTGCTTGCCAACTCATCCCATGTGGTAAAGACTCCCTCAGCTTGTGTCCTCAACCAAAAAAGAGTTTTATCCTTTAATGTGAAGGGGAAGAGGCGCAGTCTGATGGCATCTAGGGTAACGCCTGGCATCTGGAAGGTGGCGCACTTTGATAGGAAGAGCTGGATGTGATAGTGGGGATTTTCATGGGCGTTCCCATGAAATGGATCCTGCTGCATCAGAACCACAAGCCCAGTCTTCAACTCAAAATTCTTGTCGGCCGCCAACTCCGGCATGGCTATGGACGAGGTTGTGGAGGAAGTCTTAGGCCGGAGCCTATCTCGAATGGAAATAATCCTCGCCATTCTTGCCGCTAACTCTTCAGGCGTCTCCCGGACGTTCATAAACCTCCCTTCCGTATAGGGTCTCCTCTCCGCTCTGATTCTCTGCAATGTACGCTCGATCTCAGGATCAAACAATATATCGGTGGGGTCCGCTGTGGATCTCGTGTACATGCACGGGAAAACAAAGTTTCAAAGAAGTGATTAGCACAATGGAAGGGTTAGATAAAAATAAAGAAATAAAACAAAAAGAAAGAAATAGCTAGGGTGGTAGGATCAAACACAATCGACTCCCCGGCAACGGTGCCAAAAACTTGATCGCCTCCGGGCATACACCCAAAAGATCGACCGTGTAGTTTTACCGCAAGTGCACGGTGTAGCGGCGAGCGGGTATCGAACACAGGGAGGATGTATGACAGTGCCTTCTCCGAACAACCTGGCTATAGGGACAGAAAAGAGGGAATTTGCCTTTCGGCGATGCTGTCACAATCGTCAGACAAAGTAAAGAGATATAAAATCGAATAAAGATGCCTAGGGAATAGGGAATCCCCGCTACTCACCGTATCTCGTCAATGTGATTCATTGGTATCACAATTGCTAGGGTAGAATTTCGGATGAACTAGTTGCAACTGAATGTAAAACCTAGCTCACGCTCTCGCGCTGTTGCCGGTCTATAGCAAACCTAGGCTCGGGCCCAATCTCTTGCAAACCCTAGCCTAGGCAAGCTAGCATTAGGATCAACATCATCGTTCAATCGCGTCCCGAGCCCACTCTCGTGCAAACTCGGGCCACGACCTAGGTTGGGATAGTTCCTACCCGTCCAATCTCTTGCAAACGGGTATCGGTATGAAATTGCAACCGAGAACCCTAGTATCGGTCCAATCTCTTGCAAACCGATACTACGGAAACTTAATTTCAACCCAATTCGGATTTCTAGGGTTTCCTATCGAATTGGGATCCAATCTCTTGCAAATCCCAATCGATATGAACACCTAGCTATCCGTAATATATCGATCCCAAACTAACCCTAATAGCAATTCTAGCAATAATTCTACCAAATCATCACAAATCGGAAATTGGGCTCGTAGGGTTCATCCCCACGCCCTAAGACGTTAGGACTACTCACAAATCATTTCACAAATAGAAGAATAATCAATTGAAATAGCAATAGATTTCATGGCAATATTCAAATAAGCAATAAAAATAAGATTTTTAATGAAGAGGGAGACAAACCAATGTAGTCCTTCAAGAATCCAACAAAATAAACCTTTTCTCTCCTCTCCAATCACAAGAATCAAAAGCTAAAAAATTTAATCTAAAAGGCTGCCAAAAAGTAAGGAAAAATCTCTCTAACCTAGGTTAGAATCAGGGGTTAAATACCCCCCAAAACTGCCCAAAAATCCGTGACCAAAATGCCCCTGCGCCTCTTCAAAATCGTGTTTTCTGCTACAGGCGCTCGGCTCACTCGGCCGAGTGACAAAAGTCGCTCGGCCGAGTGAAAGACCCTGAGAATTTCCAGTAAGTCTGGGGTCTTGGGGGTCTTCACTTCGGGGGTCACTCGGCCGAGTGAGTTGTCGTCACTCGGCCGATGGGCTTCTCTTCACTCGGGCGGTCGGCAATTGCCACTCGGCCGAGTGGGTCTTCTGATGCTCAGACTGACGAAAAACAGTAAGTTGGCTCTTTTTGAGGGGTGTCGTCTGAGTGTCGCTCGGGCGGACGGGATACGTCACTTGGCCGAGGCGGCTTCTGATGCTTGACCGAGTGCACACTTGAAGCGTGTCCGATCTGGCCGGCCGAGCGGGGTCTCACTGGTCGGCCGAGTGACTCCTTCACTCGGCCGAGTGAGACACTAAAAATGCCCATTCTGAGTGTTTTTGCCTCCTTGTCGCTCCTACGACGTTCTTTCTTCTTCCGCTCCTCTCCAATCTGAAAATACCCCTCAGGGAAGTCTTCGGTGACACTCCGGAGTAGGTGTATCTCGGGATCACTCCAAATCGCTCCAAATCTCCTGAAATACGATAAAAACAACAAATCGTGAAAAGTATCGCAATATTGTCGATAAATCGTGAAAAACGTGATTTGAGCGATCTAAATGGCATGCAAACATGCGGAAAAAAGGTGTAAAATATGGAGTGATCAGCCTGCTGGGGGAGTTGCCCCCAGCCTTACGGCCGATCGGTTCGGTGGGCCTGCGGAGGGTTGCCCTCCAGCTTAGGGCCGACCGTAGAGCCCGTCTGCTGGGGGAGTTTCCCCTAGACCCACGGATGAGTCCACAGATCGGCCTGCTGGGGGAGTTGCCCCCAGCCTTACGGCCGATCGGTTCGGTGGGCCAGCGGAAGGTTGCTCTCCGGCTTAGGGCTGACTGCAGAGCCCGTCCGCTGGAGAAGTTTCCCCTAGACTCACGGACGAGTCCACGGATCGGCCTACTGGGGGAATTGCCCCCAGCCTTATGACCGATCGGTTCGGTGGGCCTGCGGAGGGTTGCTCTCCGGCTTAGGGCCGACCATAGAGCCCGTCCGTTGGGGGAGTTTCCCCTAGACTCACGGACGATTCCACGGATCAGCCTGCTGGGGGAGTTGCCCCCAGCCTTATGGCCGATCGGTTCGATGGGCCTGCAGAGGGTTGCTCTCCGGCTTAGGGCCGATCGCAAAGCCCGTCCGCTGGGGGAGTTTCCCCTAGACCTCTCTGGAGTTTTCAGATCGACCTGCTGGGGGAGCTGCCCCCAGCCTTACGGCCGATCGGTTCGGTGGGCGGCCTCTGGTCTGTCGAGTAACATCGGTCCTCTGGGAGAGGAGGTCGAATTCTCTATCGTGTTTTGAAACGTCTATTCAACCAAATGCGACAAAAAGAGGCTGCGTTTGTACCAACAGGGCCCTTCTTTCTTTCCATGGTCCAGTACATTTGGAGGAAAAACAAAAAACAGAGGGAGCCGGGGCAGGTGAGCCCTCCCCCGGTGAGGTTGCGGCCGTTTGTCCCTCCCGCTCACTCGATGATGCGCAATGGAACCTGGAATACATTTACTTTCTTTCCCTTGTCCGGCTGCCTGGACGTCCCCTCCCCCGGAGCGGGATCGTCGGTGAAGTTCTTCAAGTGCCCACGACTCACTAGCTTTTCTATGTCTTTCTTCAGATGCCAGCAATCTTCGGTGTCATGGCCATTGTCCTTGTGATATTTGCAGTATTTCTCTTCGTCTCTCCCGCCTTTCTTCATCCTCGGAGGTGGCCGGCTCATGCACCCCTCTTTCTGGGCGTGAGCGAGGACAACGTCCGGGGCAGCGTTCAGCTGGGTGTGTCACGGCTCTTTCCTCCGCTGGTTTCCTCTAGCCTTCTTTTCATGTCGATGGTCCTCCGAGCCGCAACGCTCTCCTTCATCGCGCTTGGATCCTCGCCTGGTCTTTCTGTCGTCGACGGCCAAGGCTTCTTCTGTCAGCATGAAGCGCTCAGCCGCGTCATGACCCCGGCGAGGTCTTTCGGAGGATAGTTGTGTAACGATTTCTTCAAGCCCCTATGCCGTAATCCTTTCTTCAGGGCCGTCTTCATGACCAGCTCAGGACAGCTCTGCACGTTCAGCCGTTCCGTGTTGAAGCGACGCATGAAGTGCCTCAGGGATTCTCCGGGACCCTGCACCACATTGAACAAGAGTTCTGAGTCTGGCTTTACCTGTCGCCCGGCCACGAACTGCCTGCAGAACAACTGGGTGAGCTCCTCGAAGCTATCGATGGAGTGATTGGGCAAGCTGTGATACCAGGTCATTGCTGCTTTTCAGAGGGTGGAATAGAAACCCCTGCAGAGCAGGGTGTCGTCCTCCCCCTGGAAGGCCATGACCCCCTCATAGTCCATCACGTGGTCAGCAGGATCGCTCGTGCCGTCGTACTTTTCCAACGTCGGCACCTTGAAACTTGAGGGCACCTGTGCCTCAGTTATCCTCCGGGTTAGGGGGCATCGTTCACCATTAACGCCCCCTGGCCGCCCTCCTTCGCTTGTCTCGTGCTCGCCAGGTGGCAATGGGGGGGGCAGGTTCAGGCTTGGCTGTCCCTCGCGCCCCCGCCAAACTGGGGGTGGGGATCGATCTGGGAGCGTCCCCTTTCTCGCCCCGGTATTCTCGCCTGTCCCGCTTCCGGCGGGGACTTCTGCTCCGCCGGGACCGATCCCCAAGTCTCGGTGATCGTCCCGTCGGTGCCTCGATGAATATGATCGTCTAGTCGAGGCATTCACCGACTCGTCCTCAGATTGCTCGAAGCTCCTCTTGTTTCTCTCGCGCAACGAAGTGGGGGTGGGATACCGTGCTGGGTTGAAGCCCGGCATAGTGAATCGTCGCTCCAGGTTGGGCACCACGTTCTCATGGTCGGTGACCACAGTGGACCACATGGGTTGGTGACTCCCTCCCCAATGGTGGGCCTCACCCACCCCATCTCCCTGGATGGGCGACTTGCGGACGAGCTGTTGAATTGTTGCGACCAACATCTGGATGTTGGTGTTGGTCTCCTGGGCGAAGGTGCGGAGTTGTTCTTGGGTGACCGATCGGGACTCGCCTATCCCCTCAGTGGTGTGGCTGAACTGGTTCTTAGGGGGAGTGTAGTCTCCCTCCTCTTGGATGGGGGGCATGCGTCCCGTGCCATTGCAGATGGGTTCCATTCCGATGGTTTGATGTGGGCTTGCTTCGGTTCCCACAGACGGTGCCAGATGTTTACTAGTGTTTTCTCACCACTGGATCGTTGACCAACAACTGCTAGGTCAATGTGGTCAAGGGGTCGGTTGGGATCCCTTGGATACGCCAAGCTCACGTGCACTCGGCGTGGGTCGGAGATGGAATCGAGGAGAAGCGTCGGTCCTTGGCTGAAGCAGGGCTGAGGGGAGGCCTCGGCTCTGTTCGATGGGCTCGGCCTCGGTTGGATGCGTGTCGAGAGGTAGCCTCGGTGCTTCCTTTGGGGCTTGTTCTTCGGTCGGTTGCCACACCCGCTTGCAGCAAGAGTGGTCGTCGGGCGCTGAGAGGTAGCCTCGGCACCTCGGTCAGCTTCTTCCTGAATAGACGAGAAACTTGTCAGGGTGGCCGGACCTTGGTTCCGGCCAAATCCCCTCCGATGCCTAAGTCAGATCAGGGTCTGAAAAGTACTCGACGGGGTAGGTTCGACTCGAGAGGAGATCGATACGCTGTCCCACGACACGAGCATGGGGAGGGAAAGGTAATGGCAGAAAACCAAGGTCGTTGATGGTATACCTCAGATCAGAATACATGGGGTTCGATCCTTCGCTCCGTTGTCCCTCCGGTCCTTTTATAGGGTCTTCGCCACGATTGCCCCGACCCACGTTCCTCGTCCACCCCCTTTCATGCCCCTGCGATCTGCCTCCCTCTCCGCCCCGATGAGCATCGTGGGGAGACATTTACTAACGGGACTCTTAATGGACATTAAGGGGCTGCAGGTTCAAGGGAACGGTTATTTCCAAGGAGCACGAGCTGATCGTGGATCCCTGGGGGCAGGTTGGTCGGGCCTCGAGCTTTATCCGTGGGCCTCGTCAGGCGGGCCCAACCTTGTTCATGGGCTTCCTATTCGTGGCCGGGCCTCGCGTCTCTGCTTCTTGGGCTTCTCCAAAACAGTCGTATCAGAAGGTAAAGACGTTGGCCAAAAAAGAAAGAAAATTGGAGGAATAGAAGAACAACAATCTTTGTGGGAAGATGAAGAATTATCCTTTGACGATGATGAGGAGGTTGGTGAAGACTATGAAATTAATAAGGATGGTGCTGCTCCTGAGGTCTTGCTTATAAACAGTGGAAGAAAAAAGTAATTTTTAAGCTGGAATATTGGGAGTATAACTTGTTACATCATAATTTGGATATCATGCATATAGAAAAAAAATGTTCGCGATAATATTCTTGGCACATTGATGAATGCCAAAGGAAAATCAACAGACAATTTAGCTGCTAGAAGAGATTTGCAAGATTGGGGTATCAGAGAATGGCTTCACCCAAATGATAAATGCGAATATCATCCAGCCATTTACACCATGAATAAAAAACAAAAAGACTTTTTCTTGAGGACCTGAAAGAATATTAAGGTTTCAGATGGATATTCATCTAATATATCTCGGTGTGTTAATATTGAACAACAAAAACTAATGCCCCTTAAGAGCCATGATTCACATGTGTTAATGCAAGATCTACTCCCACTAGCACTGCGATACTCCATGCTAAAAGACGTAGCTTCGGTAATATGCACCTTCTTCAAGAGCCTATGTTCAAAAGTTTTGGATCCTGCAAACTTGGATATAATGCAAAATTGTGTAGTTATGACATTTTGTAAGATGGATAAAATATTTCCTCCCAGTTACTTTTCACCATTATGGTGCATTTGGTGGTTCATCTTGCAATTGAGGCCAAGCTTGGGGACCAGTTCATTACAGATGGATGAATCCCATTGAGTGGTACATCTTGATATTTAATTGGTATTAGTCATAATGTTCATATTGATTAGTTAATTTAATAGCACCTATCTCTTTTTTGTAGGGATTTATTGGTTTTGAAAACTTTTGTCAAGAACAAAGCCAGTCCTGAAGGGTCGATTGCTCAAGGATATTTGCCAATGAATGTTTGGTTTTTTGCTCTAGATACTTCAAGGGAGTTAACACATTGTTGTTTGAAGGGAGAGGTAATAAATATATGGAAGGTGAAGAGTTAACATGAGCCTACTTGTTTGACACATCAGGACATGCTCTTGGAGGTATTATCAATGACACTATTGATGAGCAGTCCATGATGTTTGCTCATCGATATGCACTTCTACATAGTAATGAACTTGTTCAATGGTGAGAGTAAGTACTTTTTAACTACATAATGAGTGTAGATTAATATGTTTGTTCCCATTATCTTGATAACCTATCTTACAGGTAATTCATTACACAAAAAGAACTTGAGGCTAGACCAAGACATCTTACGGATGCGGAGTTGCAAAACTTAGTTATAAAAGAGTTCTCCCAATGGTTGCAATCCAAGGTGAAAACCACATGTTAACTTCAAAATTCCCAATGGTTGTGACGATTTTCTAAAACTAAATGAATGTTACTTTATTTTATGTAGATTCCTAAAATGGTTGAAGATAATAAGCTAGATGTTATAATTGCTTTGGCACATGCTTCATGTCCAGTGGTGAGGAGGTTTAAAGGGTTCATGATCAATGGTTATACATTTTGAACCACGAAAGACCACCCAAAACAGTGGTGTTATGGTTGTCGTCGGTAACTATGCTGATAGACATGGAGATGGCAATGATGAAGTTTATTATGGATCTATCACTGATATTATTGAATTAAATTACTTCCACAGCTTTAGAATAGTCATGTTCAAATGTCAATGGTATGACATCATTCATCATACTGGAATGAGAAAGGATGAATATGGATATACTTTGTTAAATTTTGAAAAGCAAAATCACACTGGATCTCGATGGCATGATGATTTATTTATTCTTGCATCCCAAGTTCAACAAGTGTTCTATGTCCAAGATTCCAAAACCCCAAATTGGCACGTTGTATTGAAAACAAAACCGAGGGAATTGTATGATATGGGTGTGGAGGATGATAATAGTGTTAGCATTACATCATTATCATTACCAAATGAAGATGATGCTGATGGATGAAGATCATTAACATTGTAATGAGATTTATCTAATATTGGATGCATTATTAATGAAGATGATGCTCATTAGTGGATGCACTATTAATTTAACCCGAAAACTGATATTGTTAATTGGTGCTTATTGTTTAGGATAATTTTTTATTTAATTATTTTCACAGCAGTTTAACTTTTGAAAAGCAATCGCATCCTGCATACTCTTGAAAGTTGAAGAAGAAAGGTAAGTAGTTTATTTATTTTTTGTATTTTATTTGAATGTCACATTAGAATGTATGTTGTTAATTGGTGTTTTTTTGGTTTGGGATAATTTTTTTTCTAATATTTAATGATGTTGGAGACTTCAAGTATGCATATAGCCATTACATATACATGGATGATGCAAAGTATATTGTTTATTTAATTTTCTAAATCCCAACAATTATGTTTCTAATATTTGATGATGTTAATTTTCTGACCAATGATGACAATGTGGATTTAATGGTAAAGTATATTTATCATGTGGATGGTGCTTGGTAAATAGATTATGTTAATACTAATGTTGATCATGTCTTTCGATGACACAACTATGGCACTAATCAAGAGAATTAAAGTCAAACATGATCTTTTCAAGAAAAAGTCAAGATGTTGGTGCATCATCTACATCTTTGCCCCTTGCACCCGTGACACCCGTGCCACAGTCTGTTCCTACACAACATGAACTCGTGCCACTTGATCCTACAACTATGGCATCTTCTTTGGAATCTTCATCATCCAATACACCTTCAACATCGACTACATCTACTAATGGTCAGTTACTTCTTCTTTTGGCCTTTTAACAAATATATTGACATTCAATTGCATGAGTCATTATCGACTTCCCTTTGATTGTATATAGTTTATGTGCTATAATCTTGTAAGGCTGTGCAAGTCACCAATTGGAAAAAGAAAAGGTAAACTATTCTTAACTCTGTTAGTTGAAATATATCATTCTAATTTACGTATGGAGTTCTTTTGTCATTCTGCCAGTGGTGAAATATATCATTCTTTTCATCATGTAAGGTACAGGTAATCACATGCGAGAACTTTAAATACTTCATATATCAGATGCTTCGATGCTGTGGTTTCAATCTCAATGTTTGAATGATATTTTACATGTATTTCAACTATAGAATTGATGGCCTCATTTTAAGGATAGTTGGGGACTAGAATGAAGTAGTAGCCTCTTTATAGTCATATGTTCATGTTGAAACGGGACATTTTCAGTTTTATCATAGGACCATTGTTTTAAGACTGATTCTTTACGACATATATTTTCCTTTCCGATCGTATGTATCATTTTGGTTTGGGCTGTTGCTATTGCTAGCTTGTAATCTGACTTCCTGGATTTTTTTGATGATATATCTTGATGTCAGTCAATTCACTGCTAGTGACAGGAAGTGCATGCAAGACTTACAATAATTTAATAATTTTTTTCACAATGGAAATTGGAAGTTAATGGAGGTTCCATGTAAGACTTACAATAGTTTTTTCACACTGGAAATTGGAAGTTAATGGAGTTTCCATGCAGAGCATCATAAGATACATTTGACAAAATGCCCATGATTTTTGCATGCTTTGGGTTTGGCATGTAAATACCTCCTGGTGCTTAATATAAATCATCTAGTATTTAACGTGATATGGTCATAACCTATCATTGGCGGAGGTGACGCACAATGGAGGCACAAATCAAGGCGCACAAATCAAGGCGCAAATTAAGGCGACAAATAAAGGTGACAAATAAGGTGCATAAATGGAGGCGCGAGATCTGCGGAGCAAAATTAGTCATCGGGTATTTTTGGAATGTTTTGGGCTGATTTAGTAACTTCCATTTTTGAAAGGTTTTGGGGCTGATTTAGTAGTTTTCCTTTTATGACCAGATCTGCTCCTATAAATGTTTAGGGCAGTCATCAATTGTTTTCATGCAACTATTGAGTAACTATTGAGTGATAAACCCAAGTTTTAGAGTTTTAGTTCTTTAGATCTAGCGAGAGTTAGTAGTTGTAGTCGTAGATCTATTGTGGAGAATCGGCTCCATCTCAAAAGGGGTCGTTTATCTTGTATTTCCTTTGATTCCAATAAAAATTCCCAAATTTCAGCCCTAAATCCTATCAAATTGGTATCAAAGCATCTACAATCCATGAATGATTTGCTACAACAAGCTCGGATGCGGTGGCAGGAAGGGAACAACCTATACTGAAAGGAACGATTCTTCGAGGCAGCTTTCGAGTATATTTCTACAAAAGCTCACTTTGATTGCAATCCCACGGTTAAAGGGGGAGCTCAACACTTGCATTGCCTAAAACATTTGATGGGTTGTTATCTGATGCTTAGACACTATCAAAGTTGCATTGAATTGGGTTCAGAGATCTTGAGTTACGACTCAAAGAATGTGACGGCTTTTTTAATAGAGAGCAAGCTTACAGAGCAGTGGGTCTTCATGAAGCTGCGGACACCGATATGATAAATTCCCAGGGAATTTTCGAAGATGATGAAGTAAAAGACGAAATCACAGATATAGAAGAAGTAAAGGAGGAGGCTAGAAAAGCTGTAGAACTTTCTGATCTGAAAGAGATGGAGGAAAATGGCACAGATCTGAAGCTTGCGGCTATCGGTGGCACAGACCCGACGCCGACGGGGAACGACGAACCAGATTTGACCCCGACGAGCCTCCGGATTGTCGCAGCGACTACGGTGAGTCCCCAGAAAACCACAGCGACCCACTGGAGGGCCTTGCCAGCCCTGGCAAGGCCGTTGGGGCCTTGTGCGTCGCGGAAGAAACCCCGACGGCCCATAGCGCCGCCTTTCAAGCGACGCCGGCGGTAACTCCGACGAGGTCACGCCCCGCTGCTACCACCATCGGCTGTGACACGCCATGACAAGGAAGATGGAGCTCGTAGGTGGCCCTTTGATCCCGAGGTAGATGGAAATCTCCACGTAGAGCAATTACCGCCGCAGACTTCAAGCCCCACCTTGAGGACACGATGGTTTTCGGGGGCGAAGTAATGATATGGTCATAATCTATCATCGGCGGAGTTGACGCAAAAATGGAGGCACAAATCAAGGTGCAAATTAAGGCGACAAATAAAGTAAGGTGACAAATGAAGCGCATAAATGGAGGCGTGAGATCAGCGGAGCAAAATTAGTCATCGGGCATTTGTGGAATGTTTTGGGCTGATTTAGTAACTTCCATTTTTGGAAGGTTTTGTGGCTGATTTAGTAATTTTCCTTTTATGACCAGATCTGCTCCTATAAATGTTTAGGGTAACCGTCAATTGTTTTCATGCAACTTTTGAGTGATAAACCCAAGTTTTAGAGTGTTAATTCTAAGATCTAGCGAGAGTTAGTAGTTGTAGTCGAAGATCTACTGTGGAGAGTAGGCTCCCTTTCGAAAGGGGTCGTTTATCTTGTATTTCCTTTGATTCCAATAAAAATTCCCAAATTTCAGCCCTAAATCATATCAGAATGCCATTCGAATTCAATCTCCATGTTCTTGTTCATGCACATCTGAGTGGTTTCAAGGATTCAGACCATCACCTGTTATTTAGTGGTATTTTTTTGTCTTGTGCCTACCTGAATGCTGCTGCAACGGTTAGAAGGTCATGTAGCAGTAAGCAAGAATAGTAATCGACATATACTCATTATTTTCATGCTTCTTTTTATTGCAGGGAAATCCTTCACCGATATGTGATTAATGTAGTTGCACCCTTGTTTTTTGGCAATCGACTGTGATATATCAAAATATAAGTTGAAAAGAAGCAATTAACAACTGGATATTAAGTTGAAACACGAATTACTAAGAACAACACCATTGCATAATTGTTGAATGACTGCTAGCATTGTGCTGGTATACAAATTAAATTTCGACCAAATTAAATTGATAACAACCAATTTTTCCCGTGTTCTTACAAGTTCAATTCGAGAACCCAACGTGTGCTTTAAAGTAGGTAAAAATTGATGGAGTTGAGTTACAGATATATTATATCTCCTATCATGTTTTTCTCATTTCTTCTATCTTCTGATTGCCAGGCTTCAGAGATTTTGTATGCATGTTGATTTAGTGTTTCTTATGGTCAATAGGGTTGTTTTTAACTCTGAGACATGAATGAGTAGTATATTATAGGAATTATTTTGCTCTGGCTGCTTGATTTGTGTGTCTCGGCTCCTATATCTAAATTTTAACTGCAACATGTCACATATTTCTCTTGGAATCACAGAATAGCCTCCATTGTTCTATCATTCAGTTCTAGTCTTCATCTTTGATCTCTATTTATTGATGGTTAAGCTTTAAAAGTGTTTAGTGCAGTTCAAATATTGTCGATCCTATCTATTCTTAAGGTTTATGTAGTTCTATTAAAATTGAATGCTACTTGAGCTAAGGTTTATGCAGTTCTTTTAATATCAACTTCTTGTCTTTATGTATATCATAACTCTAAACTCTTGCAGATGAGAAAACTGAAAACGTATTTCATGAGTTCCAGTTCAATGAATCTGATTCCCTGTTCAATGAAAGAGCTTTTCATGATGTATCATAATATACCTTGTGGAGTTAACACATTTTTGATGTAGATAAGAAAACAAGAGGGAAAACGATGATGAATGAAGTCTGAACTCTACCGGAAGGAAAGAGAATACATGTTGAACCAAATGGTCTTGGTCAACCGATATTCGAAACTACATCTTTATTAATGAACTACCTTGGTACATTGGTGAGCAGTAATGATGTGATCTCATTTCGTGCAAAGTCATGGTTTAAGGTTGATCAACAATATAAGGATCATCTTCTGAGACTTCTAAGGGTAAGCAGCTTTTTAATCGATGTCATTTTCGATATTATAAATACTGAAACCATATATTGTTTAATGAGTGATACTTTTCATTTTGTTATTGCTGAAAAAAATTGAATACGACTCGAACATGGATAATTTCCTTCTAAGATCAGCAGGTCATAAATTACGTGATTATAGATGTGAGATGAAGCGGGACTTTTATCAAAAAATATACAGCCATTGGAAATTCCAGAGTATGATTGGAAAATATGGGTCGAGAGGTGGAATTCAGAGGATATGAAGGTGACTTTTGTAATCATTTTCTAAGTTTTAATAAAGTTTTTAAAATCTTCTATTTGTTCTCTATTGTGTAAGGAAAAGGGTGACTACTGACATCACCTTAAAATTTTTAATTTCGTAACTTTGTAGAGAAAGTCCCAGAAGGCAAAAGAAAGTTCACAATCACAAATAACTCATCATAGAAATGGATCAAATAGTTTTGCTAGTGAAAGACTTGAATATGTATGTATTACTTATTTTAGTTTTAGTTGTTATTTTTAGTTGTGGTTTATTTTTTAATTGTTAAAAATTTATGCACGTATGTAAAATCCATAAACTTGATTAATATTCTATATTCTTGTTTTATTTTTGAAACATGTTCTCTTTTGTGAAAATTCCTATTTACATGTTCAAGAGAACGGCTTTAAGTTTCGGCCACTAGTGTTTTTCTATATACCTCACTTGAAAAAGGATAAAACTTTTGATCTTGCTATTGCAAATATCGTTGTATGTATTTTATTTTAAATTTTATTTTATTTTTATTCTTACAATTGATTTAAGTTGACATTGACTCATTTTTTAATATTGACAATAGAACACTGTTAATTCTCGATTGGATGAAATGGTCGGAGATTCAAGAAAGAAAAAGTCCATGCAGCAGAAGAAAAGTTGCTTAATGAGGACTTGGGCAAAGAACGACCTGGCAGTGTTTGAGGATATGGATTTGGTGTCACACGATCAAAGCTCAACACTAGCACGTCACCAAGCTCTAGTCAAAGCGATGCACGAGTGATGAGGATGGAGGCTCAATTAGATGTGTTTAGACAGTTTATGATTCGGATGTGTAAAGAAAAGCAACCAAATGAGCCGGAGCCAAATTTCGATCAAATGTTTCCTCCCGTTGATAGAAATGTATTTATATTTAGTCCAGTAAGCATTTCAAATGCGTCATAACAATGAATTGATTCTAAATTTTTTAAGATCCAATATTGTTTTAGGTAACAAAATTTGTTGTGAAAATGATGTATTATGGCATACTGCCAGTCTGAAGAGAGTATGACAAGGAGGTCACATGCGGCTGGGCATACTGCCACTCTGCCAATATAGTTATAGGTTTAATTTTTATTTATTTATTTTCAAAAAGCAAAAAAGAGGGAGGGGGATTGTGATTGGGATTGAATTGCTCGTTGGTGTCTTCCAAATCCACAAGAATTAAGCCATGCGAATCCACAAGAATTAAGCCATGCGAATCTGGGACTCATTCAACCCAGTTGATCAACTAGGGCGTTTCCTACATCAAGTAACCAAGTATAAAGAGCATGTGTTCATCCTGTTCATTTTTAAATGCTAGTTATACTCTCTAGTTCAATCTGTTGCTATAATGCCTTCATTATGGAAGAATGCAAGCTATACAAATTTTGTATCAACCATTGCATAACGGATCAACACCATGCGGTTTGGTTGGTACCATGGAACTCCAATATTTAGCCAAACAAAAATGATTGCTTGTCATAAATTTTTTGCTATTTTTCCAAGCATTACAGGTAATATCTTTCCGGCTAGTTGCACGGGCCTATATTATTGTGTTAAAGATTGTCAATGTTGTTTGTTCAATGCGAAGATTTTTGTGATTTCTATGACTTGTGCTAAATAATGTAGGCGTCTATTTCTATGCTAATGACTTTCGAGATTTACATCATATGCTACCTATGATTGTCATAATGCTTACTTGCATAGGGTATATAATTTTATTCTGTTTATACATGTAACAGCATAAGCTATTAACACCAAGTTCATAAATAAGCTATTAACACCAAGTTCATAAGTGTCCGCTTGTTGCTAATGTTATGACCTTATTTTTAGCAAACTGGATAAAAGTATTTCGGAATCAACCATTAAAATGCGCTAAATTGATTGTGGCTATTACTGCTTCTGCTTGCCAAGTTGTGATTCTTTGTTTTATAAAGTCCCTGTTTAAATCTTAAGGCACACTGTCTTATTAATTGGTGTATTTTATTTTGAAGTTTCTTGGATAGAGAGCTTTAATGTTTGAACTATACGTTTTAAAAGATTTTATTGTCTTTGTTAAGGCTATATATATATATATATATATATATATATATATATATATATATATATATATATATATATATATATATATATATATATATATATATATATATATGAGAAAAAGGGATATGAGCATTCGTTGTAGGAAATTTCCTACACCGTCCTAATAAAACTTCAATTTTCGGTCTTTTTTCCATCACCATTATTCATCTTGATGTACTTATTATGGATGATGAACATACCAAAAATCAAGTGAATCCAACGATATTTTACACTCGATCCGATTGTTACAAATTCAACGTTTTCAGGACAATAGAAATTTTTGTCACGAGCCGATCGAAGGTCAAATCCCCCTAGGGTTCACCCATATTTGGGGTTTGGGTTTTAGAATGTGTACAACAATTCTAAGCAAAAAAATTTCAAAAAATTAAGTGGAATGTGGTGCTTTTGAAGGGCAGTGTAGGAAATTTCCTACACCGAATGCTGACCTCCCTCAAGCCATATATATATATATATATATATATATATATATATATATATATATATATATATATATATATATATATATATATATATATATATATATATGGAAAAAAGGGATCTAAGGTGCCTCCTTAGATGAAAATCTAAGGAGGCGCCCCCATTTCCCCCCATCTCCTACAATTTTTTTGGAAATTTTTTTCATGGGGTTGTTGTTCACGTCATGGATGATCAACATACCAAATTTCAAGGGATTCCAATACTTTTTAAGCCACCATCTACCCCTTACAACTTCAACGGTCTAAAAACGTGCTTAAAACCCCACAAGCTGCAAGGGGTAGATGGGGGCTCAAAAAGTATTGGAATCCTTTGAAATTTGGTATGTTGATCATCCATAAGGTGAACAACAACCCCATGAAAAAAAATTTCAAAAATAATGTTTGAGATGGGGGGAAATGGGGACGCCTCCTTAGATTGAATCTAAGGAGGCACCTTAGGATCCCTTTACCCTATATATATATCTATTCTATAAAACATGAAGATTTTGAATTTTGTCCTAATGGGATAAGATGACTAGGATAAAGACAAGCTGACTAGGATATGCTGAATAGGACAAAATTTTGTGGTGGTGGCTTTTGAATTTTGGGGGGGAAATTAGTTGGGGGAAACCAATGGGGTTTAAATTGGTTTGGGGTTTAAATTTTTCTCAAGCAGGTGGGAACCAATTTTGGGGGGAAATTCAAAAACCCCACCATTCTCCCAAGCTGAAAACATTCCCCCCCCCCAAAAAAAAAATAATTTCATTTCACAGATTGCATCTTTTGAGAGAGAAATTGAAGAAGCTTGGACTCGGCCATGGCTTCTTGGGCACGAGCAGTTGAAATTATTTCTTTGGTTGTAATTCTCCTACTGGTTCGCAACTTGGTACTCCTCAAAACTTTGATTTTAATTGTTCCCCCTTTTTCGTTTTTTGTTGCTCAATTTGGGGTTTGTACATACTGTAGGAGCTAGAATGATATACAGCGGTAGCGGCCGTCATCGGAGCATGAGCTAGAACGCTATTGAGAAGGAAGTTAGAGGAGCATCAGCAAGCATCAAAGCTGTAGTAGGCCATTGGGCAGCAAGGGAGAAGGTTACTGGGGCTTCAGTTGCTTGATTTCAAGAACCAGAGCCTACATTCATCATCATCCACAACTATTTCCAGCCCAACAACCATCACCCCTGCCCGAGCTCTAATGACAGGAGCCATGAGGAATCCCCAACTGAAGGCGAGTATTTACTTCCCCTTTTAACCCATTAATGATTAGTTTTCTTTTTTTATTTTGGAGTGTGAGTTGTCAATTCTATTCTTGCTATTTATAGACGAGCCCAAGCCCTCCATCCTCTACTGGAGAGCTGCAGCAAGTGAAGGCAGTCAACTCTGCTGTTGTCGTTGCTGCTGGTGGTGCTGATAAGGAGGAATCTACAGCAAAAGATGGCAACCCCAATGAAGATATTGATTTCCAAGAAAGGTAATAAAGTGAGGGAAAACAAAATAAAACGTTAGGGATATAATCATACCCTTAATAAAGAAATTTTTTAAAACCTTTCCTCCATATGTGCACTAATAAATACTATTAAAAGCTATATCTTAATGGGATTACACGGGTTGCAAAGCTATGCATACACAAATCACGGTTTGCATACACCATGTGTGCACTAATAAATACTAATAAAAGCTACGTCACAATGGGATTACATGGTTTGCAAAGCTATGTATACACAACTCACAGTTTGCATACCTCATAATTGGATTACACAGCCCACGGTTTGCAAAATCTACATCATAAGAAAAATCTACATCATGATAATCATGTATACAAAGCTATGTATACACATCTCACGATATATAATCATGTATACACATAAGCAAAAGCTACATCATAATTACACAGCTCACGATTTGCAATGCTACATCATAATTTTTTAAAGGTCATGTGTATAATCATGTATACACAACTCATGGTCCTTTGATTTAATTGGATTACATGGCTCATGTATATAATCATGTATACACGTCTCTTTGATTACACGGCGTAGGATTTAATTGTATTGGATTGGATTGTATATACTCACGGCCCCAAGGGATGTAATTATGTAAATAATCATGTATATACCTATGGCTCGCGGCTCGCGGCTCAATGATCGGATTGGATTTTTATGATTTAAAGGGGGAATAATCAAAGAACTTGCTCACGTCCATAGATTGTATGATTTTAATGAGTGAAATTTTTTTTATGATCGTGTAGATAAAATTCAATAAAAAGAATCCTTTTTATAATCACATATATAATCAAAGATTTTTTTTGTGAGAATTTTCACTTGATTAAAACATCTTGACACGCTTCAGAAGCAGCAGCTCGAGTAAATGATCAGAAGCAACAGCTCGGTTGAAGGAGAAGAAGCAAGAGCACGATGAAATATGAGTATATATATACAGCTCAGTTGGCATTTCTATCTAAGTGTATCCATTACATCTGGAGGGTGTCTGCAAACTGTTCCATCAATTACCTCTAAGAAAACCGAAAGCTTTCCCTTAATCGTTAATCCCCAAAATTTTGAATTTCTCCAAAGTATTCATACCGATAATATTTAGCTCCATTGCATTTCTTTTGTTCAACAATCTGTAAGGTAATGAAAATGGAAATTACAATATGGTTGAAATATTCAATTTGTAATGATGATAATGGAAATTTTATGATGTGTGCATGCCTTACTTACAATTAATGGAAATTGTAACATTAATGTGTGTGTGTATTAACCATTAAAAATTCTGATTATCTATAACTTCTCTTATTTTCAGTAGTGCAGATAAATGTTGATTTAGATTTATATTGTCAGCTCATGATATATCAGATTCTTGATGTGCAGTTATAAAAAATAATTGTGATGAACAATAATTATGCTACATTAATGATCTTAGTCTAAATTGTCGCAAATATTTTTTGGGCTCTGATATTATTTTTGGGGTGCTAAAACTGTTTAAAGTGCTGCAAATTTTTTTTTGGTATGATGGAATATTAGGTATGAAATTTTAAGGTTAAAATAATTAGTAGTGGATAAATGATTTTTAGAATTTGGAAGATAATGAAATTTTTTGGGGCAAAAGATTTAGGGGAATCAAGATTTTGAGAGGTGGGCGCATTTTTAATGAACCGTGCCCTTAGGGGGGTTTGAGGGGGGGGGGGAATCAATTGATAGATGTTGTTTTTGTTCGAGTTTATGGAGAGAAAGCTATATGGGGGGTTTAGGCCACTTTTGATGGTTCGAGCAACATTGTGACCAATGCATTCACTTCATTAAGAAGCCCCATGCCTGCTCAGTTTTAGGTTTGCACTTTGCATATTATTGCATGGTTCAGGAACTCTTTTTTCATTTTTAAACAACTGACTTTTTCATGCTTCTATTTGCTCTAAGATTGTTTTCAAGAGGCTCTGGATGTGTCGGCCCTTATCAAAGGATGAGTTCTGTCGTTCTATCAAAGAAAACTATTTTAAGCCCAATAAGTTTCATTTTGGCTTATCATATGATCAAATTCCATGTCCTACATTGTGTTCTGATTAGTACAAAAAAGGCAATGTTTGCTATTGGTTTTCTTCTTCTCATCTTCGAAGCTTCTCATCTTCAAGGTAAGTTTTTGCAATAATGACCATAATGTCTCCATTTTGAAGAGTAACACGAGTAGTTGCCATATCTATTATACATTTGAGGGATGGTTTTGTATTGTTTTGGTCTTTTTTCAATTTTTGGGCTTTTTTGTATTGTTTTATACTTTTGGTTGGGGTAGTGATTTTCTTTGCTTTTTATTTAGTGTTAGATTCCTACTTTGCATAAAAGATTCCGGTTTGTTGATACTTCTTTATGTTTTTGAGGGTGCACAAAGGTTCGGATTTCGCCGTCACCGGAGGACATTGAGAAGAAGATGGGATCGATGAGGCGAGGTTCTCTCAGTATCTCTTTTGAGGGGGAGATTGCTAGCCGAGGGAAGATCAAGATGCTACTTATCTTGAAGCTTCGAACAGGTCCCCCTTTTGATGAAACATCCATAGCATGCATTTTTCGAGATTTGCTGCATGCAATCGAATATCTTCATGGTGACAGAAAAATTCATATAGATATCAAATGTCATATAGATATTTACCATGTATGCTTATGTTTTCCATAATGATTTAGCTTGATCATTGAAATTGGAATATCCTATTAAAGTTGTTAAATTTAGAAGCATATGATCTTCTTAATTTTGTTTCAATTTTTCCCAAAAAAATCATAGTCATGTTTGTTTATTTTGGGAATTTAGCCGTGTAATGCAAAAACTTGACAAAAAATCTATTTTTTAATTAAATGCATTAAAATGGGGGGCGTGCCATTAAGTTGCTTCAACTATCATGATCCGTGCTTACAGTTAGAGGCTTCTCATTGCTAGCTATGTTCTTGCATATCATGAGAACATCTTTATTTGTATTTTTTTTTGTTGACCCTTTGCTGTGTGATTATTGTTGATAAAACCAAAAATCCATCCATGAATTTTAACTACTTCCACATGATATCTGTTCAGCATCAGCTTTTTGATACATGGCAGAATGATGCATACATGGCAGGTTGATAAATTGGAATCATCATTTGTTTTTTCCTTCCCAAATAATGGGAATGGCTCATTAATTGCAAAGATGCATAAATTGGCAGGTTGATACATGGCATAATGATGTGTAAATGGGAATGATGCATAAATTAGAATGATTCCCATCTTTATGGTCTATAATGATATAATCAGGTTGATACATGGCAGAATGATGCATAAATTGGAACCATCATTTGTTTTTTAATTCCCAAACAATGCGATTAATGCATAAATTGAAATGATGTAAAAATTGATAGGTTGATTCATGGCAGAATGATGCATACATGGCAGGTTGATAAATTAGATTCATCATTTGTTTTTTAATTCCCAAACAATGGGAAAGATGCATAAATTGGAAAGATGCATAATTGGCAGGTTTATACATGGCAGAATGATGCATAAATGATGCATAAATTGGCAGTGCATAAATTAGAATGATCCTCATATTTATGGTCTATAATGATACAATTAGGTTGATATATGCCTTCACCTGCCTATTTTCGTCATGTTGGGGGGATGATAATCTACTTATTTTTTCATTCCTCCTTCAGTTTAATAATTTGTTATGACTAATTAGTTTTATATTGTGCTGTCTATGCTTTTTTTGTAAGCAGGTGAGTTGCGATTTTTTATTCAAGAAGCATAGTCCTTACTGAAGGAGTTTTTACCAATGGATCAAAAACTCATGCATGCTTTCTACAGACAACAGGGCAAATTACTAAGAATGTACAATAATCTGGAAATAACACTGAGAATTGCAAAGTGAATTGCTATTGCTAAACATCTTAAATCCTATGTGAATTGCAAAACTATTGCTGATAATTCACATAGTTTGGGCTGAAGGAGTTATTTTGCAATTGCACTGAGAAATAACACTGGAATATGCTTGGGCTGAAGGAGTTATTCTATGTGAAAATCTGTGAATTGAAGGAGTTATTCTATGTGAATTATCAGGATCCTGGATTGGGCTGGATTATTTTGCAGTGTTATTTCAGTGTTATTTCTCAGTGTTATTTTGCATGATTATCAGCCTAAGCATATAGAATAACTCCATCCCAATCTAGGACATGCTTGGGCTGAAGGATTTAACATGTTTTTTCCTTCACATAGTTTCTCAATGTTATTTTGCAATCTGGGCTGAAGGAGTTATTCTATGTGAATTATCAGCCCAATCTGGATTTCCAGTGTTATTTCTCAGTGTTATTTTGCAATTCTATGTGAATTGAAATAGTACTGAGAATTGCAAAATGAATTGCTATGTGAATTGCAAAGTGAAATAACACTGAGAATTGCAAATCATTGGAAATGGACTAAGCATTGCTATCAGCAATAATCTGGATTTAAGATGTTTAGCAATGAAAAAGCTAAAATAGAAACATGAACAATATGCAAGCATATTCCGTCCTAAAGACAACCAATAGGTTGGCATTGTGATTAGTTTTTGTTCATTTGAGTGAGTGGTTTTTTTCTTCATTTGAGGCATCGAGGCTGGGCGTGAGACATCTGATCAGGCTTCTTCGAGTAGTGGGATCTACTATTGTAATGAGATTGTATCAAGATATATATATATATATATATATATATATATATATGTAGCCTTTTCAAACATGACTGTAAAAAAATTGTATTGTTTTGTGCTTAAAGATGTAAGGTACACTAAGTAAATGCAGCACATGTCTCTGTCCAGCATAATTTTCTATGCATTCAAAATGTATCGAAGAGTTAAATGCAAATGCTTACAACAATTTTGTCATATTTCCCCTCTTTGGACTCTTGCATGTCACATAAGAATTTTGCATTGTGCTTAAATTGAATGTCCAATAGGCAAAGCATGTAACCCTAACATTAAGCTGATAGCCAAGAATACCAAAAGAATTCCAATGATAAAATGTTGATATTAGCTCATTGCAATGCATGATTAAAAGCCTGAATATTTTTCATGCTTGGATACACAAAGCACAATTGTTTTTATACAAAAAACCCGCTCTGTGGAAGGAGGTATTTAGATGTTTGACTAGCGGGTTCAAAAATCAATTATAAAACTAGAAACTTGGGTAGATTTGAAATTCCATCATTATTATCCTTTTGAAGCCACTCCATAATTTGTTTCTTATATAAATATTTCCAAAGTTCCAAACATAACCTAAAATTTTAGCGTTCGGAACTTTTCTACCCAAATTTCACTATTGGTCCCACGGTACTAATGGTTGTGCATAGTATTAAGAATTTTAGGACCAGAAAAATTACATTAAAACTCTAAATGTAATAATTTACATACTAAAATACTAGAAGTTGGATGATAAGAAAATTGTGAATTCAACCAGAAATACAAATCTAATACAAATGCTAACAATTTAAGTTATTTTTTAAAAAAGAAACATTAATTGTTATCCATGTCCTTCTAATGAGCCGACACTGTCCATGTATCACAGTCCTTTTTATGAGCAGTTGAAGTCAAAACTACAATAAAAAAGAGTCGAAATTGTCCATGTATCCTGTAAGAAGGATACAGTTGTCCTGATTATATTGGGACGATACTAATGTTTTCTTTGTACCATTGCTTATTCCTTAAATTTTAGCATGTATTAATATGGATTTTCTGCCTTGGTGCATTCTTTTCTCAATTCCTCCTGGATCACATATACTTCTGTAGCAAATTCATTCAAGTTCCTATATGTGAATCTTTACCAATGCCACAAACTAATCGCACAACTACTTAACGATGGTTTCAGATGATGCTATTTCACACTTCGCTCCATGTGTTATTTTCTTCCTGTCAAAAGGAGATATAAATAAAGCTTTGTCATTTCCATATGCATTCCATCCTCTAGGAAGTAGCTTGAAGTCCCAAACCATCCAAGCATACATTAGAGCTTTCTGTTGATTCTAAAAACCATTTGCTCAAACATTTAAATGCCAAATATTTAAGATTTACATCTCCTTATTTGGACAATGTAGTTTAAAATAGTCCATCTATTATACAATTGAGTGATGTTTTTGAATTGGTTTACTTGCTAGGACAAAAGAATGGGTACAAGGACGCATGTGCTTGAATCTTGAGGAATCAATAGTTAGAATGAGAGTTTGTGAAAATTTTGGGGGAAAATCCTAAAATTGGCGGTAGAAGTAAATCTGGAAGAAACTAAATTTTAGGGGAATTAAAATTTTAAATTTTTGGGGAACTAAAGTTTTTGGGGTGAACTGAAATCTTTGGGGAGTACTAATTTTTAATTTTTAATTTTGGTGGAAAATAAAGCTGGAGGGAACAAAATTTTGTGGGAACTAATATTTTAAATTTTGGTTGGAACTATTTCTGAAGGCAACTAAATTTTGAGGGGCAGTTTAAAATTTAAAATTTTGATGAGAACTAAATCTGGAAAGAACTAAATTTTGGAGAACTAAAATTTTAAATTTTGGTTAGAACTAAATCTGCAGAGAACTAAATTTTGTGTGAGCTAAATTTTTTCAAGGAACTAAATTCTCTGTGTGAACTAAATTTTATTTTGAATATAGTTAAAAAAATTTGCTTGTGGATGTTATGAAGGTTGCTGCAAATTTTTTTGGGGGGGGGGGGTGTGATTTTGAATGGAGTTGAATTTTGGGGGTATGATATTTTGAATGAGACTGTAAATTTTTTAGGGGGAGAAATTTTGAATGGGTTGAAATTTTTTCGAGTAAATATTTTGACTGCACCGTGACCTATGGTCACGGGTTATGACTAGTATATATATATATATATATATATATATATATTATCTCTCTCTCTCTCTCTCTCTATTATACATTTGACAGCGTTTTTTGAATTCTAGGGCTGACTAGGACAAGATAAAGAGTGGCTGAGATTTGATCTTGGTAAATCAATGGTTGAGATTGGATTTTGTCAAATTTTTTGGGGGAAAGTGCCTTGGGAACATAAACTTTGAAATTAGGAGTGCCTTGGGAAAGAGTGTGAAAATTAAATTTGGGGGGAAATCTGAATTGGGAAAGATTGTGGATTGGTGGAAAAGTGCCTTGGAAACCTAAACTATGAAATTAAAAGTGCCATGGAAAAGATTGTGGAGAATCATGATCCATTAAATTTAGCGTAATCAGCAGAATAACAAATTAGCGTAAAAATACCCTGATGTTTGTTGTTTCGGCGCCCGCACTAAATTTTTTTACGTCGAATTTGTTGTTCGACGTCAAATTTGTTGTTCTGCGCCGAATTTGTTGTTCCGCAGTGAAGGTGCCCGTGCCGCTAACTATTTTTACACTAATTTATTGTTCTGTTAAATTTTGGCTGTGGAAATAATTTCTGGGGAACAAAGATTTCGCTGGGTAAATTTCGGCGCGGGGCGCCGAAGGCGCCCGCTAAATCTTTTACAAAGATTTGTTGTTCTGCGCCAAAGGCGCGGGCGCCAAATTTGTTGTTTGACGCTGAATTTGTTGTTCCACGTCGAAGACGCCCGCACCGAAGGTGCCCGTGCCGCTAAATATTTTTACGCTAATATATTGTTTTGTTAAATTTTGGCCGTGTAAATAATTTTTTAGGGAACAAAGATTTCGTGCCCGTGGGCACGGGTTATGACTAGTATGTATATATATATATATATATATATATATATATATATATATATATATATATATATATATATATATATATATATATATATATATATATATACATATATATATATATATATATATATATGTAGGATCTTATGACCCCCAAATATAACCCCCAAAATAACCCCCTCCAGTGGCCCTCCATCATGCAGATCAGCGGTCCGGATCGCCCCCTCCAACTCGCGCGAGAAATTGAAGTTCTCTCGCGAGAAATTCAATTTCTCGCTCAAAAAGTTTCAGATGTTACTTAATTAATCCTCTTAGTTTATCCACCCTTCTCCCCACTTTAAAAATGAATTCCAGCCAAACGAGTGGACATCTTAACATAAAAATTAGTTTTTCCGTCTCCCCTCGTCCTCCCGATCAGAACGTGCAGTGTGAAGCCTCGGTTTCAGTGAGGTTTCGGAGACTGAAACCCAAGGTTTCAGTGCCTGGGCGGACTGAAACCTTGGGTTTCAGTCCGGGTTTCTGTCCTCCCAGGCACTAAACCTTGGGTTTCAGTCACCGAAGCCTCGGTTTTAGTGAGGCTTCAGTGATTGAAACCCAAGGTTTCAGTGCCTGGACGGACTGAAACCTTGGGTTTCAGTCACCGAAACCTCACTGAAACCGAGGCTTCACACTGAGCGTTCTGATCGGGAGGACGAGGGGGGACGGAAAAACTAATTTTTATGTAAAGATGTCCACTCGGTTGGCCGGAATTCATTTTTAAAGTGGGGAGAATGGTGGATAAAGTAAGCAGATTAATTAAGTAACTGCTGAAAAATTTCTGCGCGAGAAATTGAATTTCTCGCGCGAGAAATTGAATTTCTCGCGAGAGAAATTCAATTTCTCACGATTTCTCTCCATCATCTCTCTCAATCATTGGGTGATCCATGCCGTTGATCTACGTCGATCGTGCAGCCAAGGGAGGGGGTTATATTAGGGGGTCATTTGATCCTTCCTCATATATATATATATATATATATATATATATATGTAAATCTTCATGTGAGAACATTTCGCACGGTGCGAAAATGTTTTTATCTTTTTTTTGAAATTTTTTTCTTTCAAAAATTCTTTTTTCCACCCTCATTATATGTTGTTATACCCCCCTCAAAAAATAATGGTTGAGAAATAATGTCATTTGGCCTTCGATCAAGGCATTTCATCAAATTCGCACGTTTTGAGACCGTTAAATTTGTAACGGGTGGATGGGTGCTCTAATCCCCAACGGGTTCACCCATTATTTTCCCTGGGGTATATAATTGAATGGATTAAACATCAAAAAAAAAATTTTGAAAAAAAAAATTTCAAAAAAATAAAAAAAAAAATTTCGCACGGGTTTTTTCGCACCCGAAGATTGCCATATATATATATATATATATATATATATATATATATATATATATATATATATATATATATATATATATATATATATATATATACTAGTATATAACCCGTGCCCTAAGGGCACGGTTCATTTAAAATATTCATCCCTCTAAATCTTGAACCCTCTAATGTTAAACGAACATCAATAATTAAAGCGCAATAATTATTTGATCCCCCTCAAAATCGTAGTTTCCCAAAAATTAGTTCTCCCCAGAGAATTTAGTTCCCCACAAAAATTAAAAATTTGTAGTTCACCTGAAAATTTAGGCCCCCAAGAGAATTTGGTCCCCCCTTTGTCTATTTAGTTCCACACAAAAATTTCAACAACAACCCAATGTTTAGTTCCCCAAAAAATTTCGACAAATTTTGTTGCTCCCCCCCATGTTTAGACAAAATTTTACTGAAAAAATAATTAATTAGGTCACCTAACTCTATCTATGGACTTGAAGAACATTATCTTTACACTATCTCGCTTGCAGCTTTCTTTAACCACCATTATAGTTTTTAATGCTTTCCCTTTTAGCAAACACATTTTCTTCCCCCCATATCCTAAAAGATGGATGGTTTATTGTTTGTACATATATTGATTAAATTCATGTCCTTAATCTGAAATTTCTTTCCAGGCTATCGAAGATAAAAAAGAAAACTGTCATTCTAGTAATATTTCAAGTGTCTTCTTTTAGCATTAGTTTTAGGTTTATTGATCTTTTTTCTTGTCTGACCAGATACATGTTACAGTTGTACTTAAAAATGGACTACACTATAGTATGGCTCAAAGTAATGCAGGTTTTGTTAATAAAAAAATTTATTAATCAACCAAGTAAGTTATTGGGATTGGCAGGCAATGCCTTATTCAAATTTCAAACCATCAGAGAGAAGAAAGATTTTAAACATATTTGGCTACCAGTTTCAGGATACTGCCTGTAAACTAATTCGGATGGAATTTAATGTTGATATTCGTAACTTACAATACCATATCCATTCAGATCTACTTCACATATACCCCAAGTTTCCATCCCAATGAAGTTGCTAGTTTGATACAGTATAGCTGTATAAGTGAATCTGACCTAAAGAAGATTAGCAATTCTGCCCAGTTTCTTTTTTGTAGCCAAATTCCAGGCTTCAGGGCTTCTTCCTATCTACTTTAAGTTTGCACATGAAACTCACATTCTGATAATTCCACATTCCATCATATGTTCTTTTTTTTGTGGGGGAACCTCGTCTTTGACAACCTTGTGGGTGAAGAAGCATTGGGGATACAAACATAGGGACTCTGTTAGGAAATAGGATGTCTTGCAAGGAATGTAATGCAAAAAGAACAAAAATTCCTGGAACCACTCATTGCAACTCTTTCATTCTCCATTGCTTTGACATGACCATTTTTCAAAAATACAACCATGGACACAACCATATTTGCATGTTTATTCCTTGATATGTGTTGTGTGTATCTCTCCGATTAGCCATATAATTTCTGTTGGAGTCTTGCAGTGTGCCCATCCTGTATCATGCACACAAACCTACCAGTAGTAAAGTATATGTCTTTAAAAGAACATGGGAAATTCTCTCAAATAATCATGATTTACATCTTCATGCAGTATCATGCATCAACTAATGAATACAAATAAACTCTTTATAATCAATCGGTAGGAATCTTCATTTCACGCTATACCATAGATCCAAGAACCATGGTTAACTCCACTATGATCTAATCGACTTATAAGTGACAATAATTCTTCTTGTGATTAAGAGAAGTTTAAATAATAAATTTCAAATATATGGATATCCTTGATTTTGAAAGCCATTAAATATAATTACACTTGGAAAATTAGAGGCCCCCAACAATTAAGAGAATGAACATTAAAAGAACACTAAATAATGAAGCCAGACTCATGTCTATTAAAAGAACACTAAATAATGAAGCCCCCAAAAACATATCCTGCAAGACCTGCTCTTCTTATCAAAGCGATATATTCAAAATAACATACTCTTTTCAGTGTTGCTTATGATCCACCTAAAGCATCACATTTTTCATCAAAAATACAGAAATAAATAAATGACCATAGAACATAAACAGCAAGGACACACGAAATTACTGCAGAAACATTCCATTGCTTGGCAAAAGTAATACATTGATAACACAGTTTCGTTCTTTCTCGATGATCACATCATCTCTTGGCAAAAAAAGTATCCAATCTAGTTAAAATTTCATGGTCATGTCGGGCAAACTGCTTGTCCTCATGTTCATCAAGATTCAACACATGCAATAGCTTGGATCCCTCTGGGAAGCTCCAGTGCACATACCTATAGTGCAGGAATATAAACAAATTGTCATACTTTCATAAATTCATATTATATCCAGCTTCCACGTTGCACATTATCTCTTGCTTCAAGGTTATATCAATGTTAAAATAATTTTTCAGTGTTAAAAGAAGAATAAATTGCACATACCTGACACCATTTTAAGAAGAAAAAAGCTCAGATTAAGCTCAGATTGCATTATACATCTTGTCCATTTTCTTTTGTGCAAATTGCAAAGAAAAGTACAGAACCTGTCCAAAGAAAAGTGCAAAGAAAAGTGCAAATTGCAAAGAAAATTACATATTACCAAAACATATTGGAGGAAGGGTGTATGTATGTGGTTTTAACTCTTGAAACAACACCTCCATGGCCAAAGGAAATATGATACTTTGATGTTTTAAGTTGTTCCAACACAAAACTTCATGTGATGTAGCATTTGTGTTGTAATCCAACACAAAATTGTAATCATGTGATGTAATCCAAATCCAGATAAACAGCACTGAGCCATTCAACACAAATTCTTCTGTTGTAATCATGTGATGTAGCATTTCTATTGTCATAACACAAAACTTTTGTCATGCATTTGGATTACAATTTTTTAAATAATGGTAATTTACTGTGTGGGGTAAACATGTAGATGCAAGTTAATATACTCTTTTATTCCGGTGATACACTATGCCTCAATTTGGATACTACGATGGGGTATCAAGTTGATTTGGACTTTTTTTCCCTACCTCCTGTTTCTACAGGAAGTTGGAGTGTAGAAATTGTATATTTGCTTGTTGCTGGGTCCAAATAACTCTACCCAAGGGCTGTAGTCAGTAACTCCTGGAAAATAGTGGCTTTGTGGGTGACTTCAAGCTCATGCCAGTGCTCCACACAAAATGTGCACATCAAGCCTGGAACTAACAACATTACATATTGTTAACTACCAATTATTTTACCTGGAATAGAACATGATGCCTGGAACCATACATAACTATCGATTTGCATAAATCCCACATGTCTAAGTGAGGATTAAGCCCAAATAAAAAAAGATAGCTTTAACATCAAAACCCAGTTTAACTATTCAAAAAGTACCTATTCAAAACCCCAGGTTTAACATCAAAAGCATTTTAACTATCCTAAACAACATCAAGTCAAAGAATAGGTTTCAAATGGGAACTGATATTCACCTGAACATAAATGATCCAAGATTTTTGTGTTTTGCACTATTTGAATATCAGTTCCCATTTGAATATGTTCATAAAACTGAATTTATGTTCATGAAAATGATTTTGATGATCAATGCTAGCTTGCTCTCTTATATATTTTGAACATATAAAACTGAATATAAAACTGTTTTATATTCAAATTAAATATAAATCAGTTCCCATTTGAATATCAGTTCCCATTTGAATATGTTCATAAAACTGAATTTAATAGTAGTTCAAACAATTCAGTTGAATATCAGTTCATAAAAATCAAATGATTCAGTTGTACGTTGGCATTGAGTTTTATATTCAGTTTTATTAGTGTTAAAATATTATAGTCCAAATGGGAAAATAATATCAGTTTTATATTCAGTTTTATATGCAAATGGGAACATATTCTAATTTGGCAATAAATGAATATCAATTTTATATTCAAACTTGAACTGATATTCAAATTTCTTTCTTTATGAATGAAATTTAAAACTGATAATCAATTGATATTCAACATAAATCATTTGAACTGAATCATTTATGTTTACATGAACTGATATTCAACTGAGTCAAATTTTCGTGAGTTTTATGAACTACTAATTACCATGTTTAAGCAGGATACGTAAATGATCCAGCATTATTGATTGGACTGAAACATGATACATAAAACCTACTAATTAAGTGAATTTTCAATGAAACAAATTGGAATAGAGAGCTAGCAGGTATTATAGGCAGGATTGAATCTTCAAAATATGTTAGAAATCAAGCTAGCATTGAATATAAAAATGCCTATAAAAATGCTATGATGCTATGGTGGGAATAGAGAGCTAGCAAGCATTTTTATAGGCAGTATTGAAGATGCAAAGAAGTTTTTTCTTTGCAGAATGTTAATTTGAAGATGTTAGCATTTTGAAGATGTACATGCAATCAAACATTTTTGGCAAAGATTCAGAACTAAATTTACATAAGTCAGTTTTTTTTTTCTTCCAAAATTTACATGTAATCGAACATTTTTGGCAATGATGCACTCACAAAAACTGAAATTCTTTATGCAAACTAAAGTTTCAATGCTTGGTTAAATTTATGTTCAATATTGGTAATGATCCAATTGGATATGCTGTGAGACTTAATAAAGCCAGAAAGTCTTCAAGAGGAGCTTGCAGAGCGCTGTGGTAAGGATACAATGGGCAATAGCTGCTAGAGTCGATCCAAGGATCCTGAGGAAGCGGCTAAATTATGGAAGATGTTGCAAGGATAAAATGATCAAAAGCAACGTACGCCTTGTTATATCTATTGACAAAAACTTCCAGGGGATAGGGATGAACTTGCAGGATCTTGTCCAGGTATTTTGGGTTCTAGACAAAGGATATCAAACTTTCTTGTAAGTCCTCCAGATCAAGCATGCGTATGAATCTTGTTTGAAGGAAGGATGTCGAGGTTTGGTAAAAGGGTGCTGAAAAGTTTGATGCTTTAAAGGGGTTTAAGTTTTCAACTTACGCACATTGGTTGATAAAGCAAGTTGTTCGCAAGTCTATTTCAGATCGATCTAGGACAATTCGATTACCTGTAAGATTTCAAGTTATCAAAGTTTATGTACATATATATTCAATTTGTTGGAAATAAGTACCATGACAACACACCTTGAAATTAAATTCTACTTTTCTGGACCTGAAAAAGAAACTAAGTAGATTTCATGTCAATAAAGTATAGTTATTTAACATTATGCCATTCACTCAGCTATTCATTCAGCTGTCCAAACATTGCCTAACCTGAACATTCTGTTCATTCCCAACCTTTTGCAATCAACATTTACTAATTGATTTAATAATTTCACAAACTATGTCTTTTCATGAAGTTTAACTAATCAATGTGACATTGTACCCCAACTCTGATACTTATAAAACATGGTATCGCTACCCGAAAAAGCAGAAAATCCAACAGAATATTGACAATTTCAAATAATGAAGTCACATTTTAATTCAGAATATTGACAATCTCATCTTTATTAATGGTGTTGTAAATAATAACTGTTTTGGTACACATTGAAACATTGCTACATCTTTCTCAAAAGATTCAAAGCCATGCAACCACCAATCCAATAATGTCACAGCATAATGATGATTGTTGATAATCCCGAAAAGATTATTATATAAAGTGGATTTCAATTCAAATGCATGCAATATTATTTACCTCAGCCTGGAGCTTCTTGTTCTGAGCTTGAGACACGTTCCTAATAACTTCTTGTTCCGAGCTTGTATTATTTACCTCATTAATTTTTTTACAGAATTTGGAGACCTATTTTGATAATGCAACAAACATCACTCAAATTCCTTCACCAATTTGACTCTTTACAATAACAAACATCCTATTTCTCTTTAAGAAAATGGAAACTTTAGACTAACCTAACAAATGCACAAAGAAATATAGAAAGTGGTTCCTCAAATTTCCAACCAAATTTGATTAAAAAATTCAAAAACTTACATCAATCATAGACTTGACACTCTCACATCCATAACTCTATTGATATAAAAATCATTTTTGTAGTTGGCCATGAGCATATGCAAGTGTTTCTTGCAATGTTTGAGCAATATAACCATGATCCCTGAATATGTCGTAGAACATGATTTTTCATTAAATTCTATGTTCGGAGTTAACATGTTCTTATGACATGTGAGATTGGAAGTCTTATTCCATGTTTTCCAGTTTTTCTATTGTTGCATTCCTAATATGCCAAATTTTTTGTTACTGTAGAAACATGACGTCTATATTATTGATGTTTAATAACTGATTAGATCGGCAGTGGTATGACTTTTTTGGAATCTAAAGTCATAGTTGTGATGAAATATATGTTATTCTCATGTTTAGAGGCATTATGTTATTGTCACTGTTACATGTAAAACATCTCTGTTCATTCCCATGTTCATAAAAGTGTCAGGAGCATTCTCAAGTATATAATCACTTGTTGCACATGCCAAAAAATCCCAACATTTTTAAGGAACACATACCATCAACTTAAGCTCAATGGTTGTGATTAAAAATCAAATATGTTTGGGTACATGGTCTAACAACCATATATTGTCTAAAATCAGCATTTGCAATACAATGGTCACTTTGTTTAAAACTTCAACTTGTAATGTATAGAGTCATCTAAATATGTAATGTACAGAACAATTAAATCAGATAGACCTACCATGGGTTAGCCCATCAACTATGCTCCCAGGATATTTGGAACACTTTGATAATATTAACTATGAATACATATACTGTAGTTTTTAGGAAGCAACTATCTCTCAACAGACCTGGATTATTTTGTATTGAAAATATGCATTTATATCTGTTTTCTAAAGATAGCTTCATGTTCAAGCATTGTCCGCTTTAAGATCTCTTTATCATATCCTCAATATTCATTAACTAATCTCAGCGTGAAGCTGTTTACGAGTGTTTTCTCACCGCTGCTCGTTGACCGTCGGCTGCGTGGTCAACGTGGTCAAGGGGCCGACTTGGGTGTCCCTTGGGATCGCCGAGCCCGCGTGCTCTCGGCGTGGGTGGAAGCGGGGTCGGGCGCAGATGGGGGAGTCCCCGGGTTGCGTCGATCCTCTGCCTTCAGGGAGCTGAGGGGAAGCCTCGGCTCTGTGGATCGCGCTCGGTCCCGGCTGGATCGCGCTCGGCCTCGGCCGGATCCGCGTAGAGGGGTAGCCTCGGCGCCTTGCTAGATGGTTGGTTCTCGAGCAGTCGTCCACCTGATGACTGCGGGGGGTGGCCGCTCGACGCTGAGGGGTGGCCTCGGCGCCTCGGACAACTGCTTCCTGGACAGACGAGGAAACTCGTCAGGGAGGCCGGACCTAGGTTCCGGCCAAATCCCCTCCGATGCCTTAGTCAGATCAAGGTCTGAAAGGGTAACTCGGCGGGGCGGATCCGGCTCGTAAGGAAGCCGGAACGTCCACCCAGACGGCACGAGTTTGGGGGAGGGAGAAATTGAGATGGCGAATGCCTTGGTCGTTGATGGAGTACCTCTCTGTTGATTACCTGAGTCTCGATCCCCCTCTCTGTCGCTTTGGCCTTCCCCTTATAGGGTCCCTCGTGATTGTCCCATGTCTCGCCTCTTTTCACGTCCCCATGATCCGCCTCCGCCTCCTCCCACTCGCGCGTAGTGGAGGGGTGGCCCATTAACGGGTCTGTTAATGGCCATTAAGGGGTCGCGGATTCTGAGGGGCAGTTAATCCGGCAGAATGGGGGCTAGTCAGGTGCCCCCGAGGGTGGAGTGGCTGGGCCTTCAGCCTCGTCCGTGGGCCCTTCTGGGCGGACCCGGCTTCCCTAGTGGGCGTCCTATTTGAGGCTGGGCCATGGGCCGTTGTAATTCAGGCTGGCCCAAATTAGTCGTAACAATTGCCCCCATCGCCCAGGCCGTTCGTCTTTTGTTGATTCGGCTTGGGTGATGTGACTCTTACATGATCCGATGGGTGCGTCAGTCGAGGCTCCGCCATTAAATGGATGCCATTATTATAGCTCCGTTTGAACTTACGTCGGTGAAGTTTTCGAAGCATCGTCGCCGTCTTGATGTCGCCACGTGCTCTCCCTTGACGGCTCAGATCCAACCATTGTCCTCAATATATATGCCATAATCCCTTGAGCTCCAACTCTTTCGCGCTCATTCCTTCTTGATCTCCGCTCTGCCAGCTTCTTCTTCCCGACATCTGCCTTCTTCCAAGCTCTCATTAAGGTAATTCTCCCACTCTTTAACTCGGCCTATGGTCATGCTTAGAATAGGTGATACATGTCCTGGCGGCCGACGTCTGGTCCCGGTCGTGGCCACCCCCCGGGGCGCAAAGCTTCTTCGTTGCCCCCGGGGGTCCTGGATAAGGGGAAAGGGAAACTTTTTCCGGATCCCGTTGGGGACGATGTGGCCCCGTCTTCTGCACGATTAGGCATCCCTCCGTCGATCCTCCGGTCGTCATCTATTGCCCCTTTTTAGTCACTAGGGAAATCCGGGAGAGGTACTTATGTCACCCCTATGACGTCCAGATCCCCTTTGGAGATGAGCGGATTTGCTTCCCGCGGAGTAACGAGGTCGGCGTCTACGTCGAGATGTTCCATCTGGGGCTCCGCTTCCCCCTCCACCCTTTCATCATTCGATTCACGGATTCCTTGAGAGTCACCCTATGCCAGCTGACGCCATCCTCTGTTGCGGTGTTGACCGGGTTCATTATGCTCTGTTTCGCTCATGGCCTGGAGCCGTCTCTCCCCCTCCTCTTTCACTTTTACAGGATCCAGACGGTTGGCCACGGATCTTGGCTGCACCTCCGGGCCTGTGCGGGGCAGGTGTGCCTGCTCGGTCTGCCCCATTGGTCGGGGAACTGGGGCTCCAGCTTTGTTTTCATCGTCTTTCCCCAGGTCTCGGTGATCTTGACAGGTTGGGGGAGTCCGCACCAAACCGACGGGGCGGTAACCCTATCCGAGGCCGAGCAGGCCGCGGTCCGCCTCCTTTCGTCACTTTCTCTTGAGGAGAGGCCGGTCTGGCCTTTGCTGGACGACCTGCTTCTTAAGTGCACTCTGTGGTCCCCCAGTAGGTTGCCTCCCCTCCTTCAGTTTAACCTCTGGCTCACCCTGATCTCCCTTCCTCTCGCTGGGATGGCTGGCCGTGAATTCACTCACGATGTTGATGAGCTTATTCGGCTGGGGTCTCGCCGAGGCCGTGGGAGCTCTTCTGGACGGGCGCCTCACCGCACTATAGATGAAGAGTTGCGCCGGTCCGAGCCTCCTTCGGGGAGGATTGAGGCCAAGTCTCCCCCACGGGTCGCATCGGGTCCCCCCGGAGGAGAGGCCACTGGGATAGACCCCCTCCCTCTTGAGGGTTCCGGATTGGCTTCTCAGCCGTCCTCGGGTGGGAGTCGCAAGCGCTCCCCCCCGTTACCGCTGGCCCCAACGGGAAGAAGCCGCAGAAGAATGGCGGTGCACCGCTTCTCCGGCTCCCTCCGTCGTGTCGACGGATCCCGGCAAGGCAATCATGCTGACCGTCGCGGCCGACCCCGCCGCCCAAGCCGTCGTCATTCCCTCGGCTACCCCTTCGGTCTTGGGGGCTGGCTGCATCCTGTCGAGCGCCTTAGCGGGCCCTACTGATCCTCCCGGGGACTCGGTGTTCATCGATATGGCCTTGGTGAATCGGCTGGCGACGGATTCCGTCCTTCCGAGGGACCGTTCCCTCTTGGAGAGGTTCCCCGTGGACAAATTGTCGGACTCCCTGGTCTGACAGCTCCAACAGGTTCGAATTCCTGTCTATTTCGGACAGTTGCCCTGCCCTTCGACCTTCCTTAGCATAATCCACCTCTCTTTTGTTTGCAGGCCACCGCGATGGCTGTCGAGGCGCAACGTCGAGTGACCCGATTGAGAAACCTCGAGGATACCTTAAATCGGGAGCGAGCGCGGGTTGGGGAGGTTGAGGTAGCCCTTTAAGGTGCCCGCACAGAGGCTCGGTAGCTACGCCGTCGTGTCGACGAGCTCGAGTCTCAGGTGCTGAATCTCAAAGGGGATCTCGTCGATGCCCGAGACTCAGGCCGAGAAGCGGAGGAAAAGTTCCGGTGGGAGAGGAAGGATCTCAGGGGCCAACTCACCGAGCTGCGTTGGAGGCTCTGCTTCGCTGAGGAAGCTGAGAAGGGCGTCGACACAGCCATAAGGCCGAGAATTGCGACGGTCCTGAGGGAGGTCTTCGGGGCCTATGAGGACCTCCTTGCCCCTCGCATAGTGGAGGTCGTCATGGAGTCATTCCGGCAGTTCGCGGAGCTCGCCCGGGAGCCGCTCCCCCCTCCACCGGGACACACCGATCCCCTCTGCTCGGAGCAAGGTGAGGCCCCGGATGACGCTATCTCTCGTGCCCTGGAACCCTGAAGAACCCTTGTACCCTGTCCCCCTTTTTCTTTTCTTGGGTGACAAATTTTGTTGTCAGCAATGGTGCTAGAGAGGATGTTGCTGAGTGATTTGTAACCGATACCTTTAATAAAATGATTTCTTCTCGTCAGTTTTTCTTGCACCACTGGCCTCCTCTTCGGGGGTTTTCCCCCTTGAAACAACCTTCAACGTTCCTAGACTGGACGGGCGTTGCCCATTTTCTTTTCCGCCCGGTCATCATACGTCGCCCTCGTCTAGAGGTGTTGTCCCGGGCTCGTCTGGCTTGGGATGTCATTTTTCCCGCCGATTCTGTCTGTCGGGGTGATTGTCCTCAGCCTGGCGAGCGGGTGGGTCACTCGGTCCGTGAAGGAGGTCATCCCTCGGCTTGTGGTCGGCCGTCATGCTCGTCGACTGGGGGAGTTGCCCCCAGCCTTACGAGCGGGCGATTCGCTCGGTCCACGGGGGAGAGTATCCATCGGCTTATGATCGGCCGTCGTGCCCGTCGGCTGGGGGGGTTGACCCCAGCCTTACGAGCGGGCGGTTTGCTCGTCCGCGGGGGAGAGTATCCCTCGGCCCATGACCGGCCACCGTGCCCGTCTGCTGGGGGAGTTGCCCCCAGCCTTACGAGCGGGCGATTCTCTCGGTCCGTGAGGGAGGGTATCCCTCGGCTTATGGCCGGTCGTCGTGCCCGTCGGCTGGGGGAGTTGCCCCCAGCCTTACGAGCGGGCGGTTTGCTCGGTCCGCGGGGGAGAGTAACCCTCGGCCCATGACCGGCCGCCGTACCCGTCTGCTGGGGGAGTTGCCCCCATACTTACGAGCAGGCCATTCGCTCGGTCCGCGGGGGAGAGTATCCCTCGGCTTAGGACCGACCGTCGTGCCTGTCTGCTGGGGGAGTTTCCCCCAGCCTTACGAGCGGGTGGTTTGCTCGGTCCGCGGGGGAAAGTATCCCTCGGCCCATGACCGGCCGCCGTGCTTGTCTGCTGGGGGAGTTGCCCCCAGCCTTACGAGCAGGTGATTCACTCGGTCCGCGGGGGAGAGTATCCCTCAGCTTAGGACCGGCCGTCGTGCCCGTCTACTGGGGGAGTTGCCCTCAGCCTTACGAGTGGGCGATTCGCTCGGTCCACGGGGGAGAGTATCCCTCGGCTTATGACCGACCGCAGTGCCCGTCTGCTGGGGAGGTGCCCCCAGCCTTACGAGCTGGCGGTTTTCTCGGTCCGCGGGGGAGAGTATCCCTCGGCCCATGACCGGCCGCCGTACCCGTCTGCTGGGGGAGTTGCCCCCAGCCTTGTGAGCGGGCGATTCGCTCGGTCTGCGGGGGAGAGTATCCCTCGGCTTAGGACCGGCCGTCGTGCCCGTCTGCTAGGGGAGTTGCCCCCAGCCTTATGAACGGGTGAGTTGCTTGGTCCACGGGGGAGAGTATCCCTCGGCTTCGCGGCCCACCGGCTCGGCTGGCCTATTCTCCGAGGAACGGCTTTCCGCCCCTCCCCACTCAATGGTTAATCGTGGTTGCCTTGATTGGGTCCTCCTATGCGTCCTGAATCGTCTGCTAAAAATAAGTGATTGAATCTGCACTGACAGAGTACGCCTTCATTTCCATGAGACAGTACATTTGGAGGAATGAAAAAGAAAAAGGCAACAAAAGACAGTGGAGGTTCTGCAGGATAGCCCTCCCCCGGCGAAGCGGCGGTTGTTTACTCTATCCCCTCACTCGATGATACGCGTAACCGTCTGGACTGCGTTCACCCTTTTTCCGTTGTCTTGATGTTTGGACGTTCCTTCTCCCGAGGCGGGATCATCGACAAAGTTCTTCAGGTGCCCCCGGCTCACAAGCTTCTCGATGTCTTTCTTCAGATGCCAACAGTCGTCGGTATCGTGGCCGCTGTCTTTGTGGTACTTGCAGTACTTCTCTTCATCCCTCCCGCCTTTCTTCATCCTTGGGGGAGGTCGGTTCATATGTCCCTCCTTCTGGGCTTGCGCTAGGGCGATGTCCGGGGCGGCGGTCACCGAGGCGTGCCGGGCTCTTCCCTCCGTGGTTTTCCTCTGGCCCTCTTCTCTTGTTGATGCTCCTCCGCGCCGCGACGATCGTTCTCATCGCGCTCGGTTCCGCGCTTGGCCTTACCCTCATCGACGGCCAGGGCCTCTTCTGTCAACATGAAGCGTTCCGCTCGGACCATAATTCCGGCGAGGTCCTTCGGAGGGTCGCTGTGTAGCGATTTCTTCACGCCCATATGCCGCAGGCCTTTCTTCAGGGCCGCCTTCATAACCAGCTCGGGGCAGCTATCCACGCTCAATCACTCCACATTGAAGCGACGCATGAAGTGTCTCAGATATTCAGCCGGTCCCTGTACCACATTGAACAAGTGTTCCGAATCAGGTCTTACCTGCCGTCCGGCCATAAATTTCTTGCAGAACAACTGGGTGAGCTCCTCGAAGCTGTCTATCGACCGACCGGGCAGGCTGAGGTAACAGGTCCGAGCGGCCCCCCTTAGGGTGGAGTAGAAACCCCTGCAGAACAGGGTGTCATCGGCCCCTTGGAATGCCATGACCCCCTCGTAGTCCATCACATGATCCGCGGGGTCACTGATGCCGTTGTATTTCTCCAGTGTCGGCACCTTGAAGTTCGAGGGTATCCGCGCCTCGGTTATCCTCCGAGTCAGGGGGCATCGTTCTCTGCTGATGCACCCGGGTTGCTCCCCTTAGCCCGCCTCCTTGCCGTTCGGCAGCAACAGGGGGGGGGGGGGTGGAAGCTTGACCTCCTCTTGCGCCTTCGCCATCTTGGGTACCGGACTCGATCGGTGCGAATACTCCTTCTGGCTCTTTTGGTGGTGCGTGCTTGCTCGTCGGCTGCTTCCGCTCTGGTAAGACTGGACACTCACTGACCGACGATCATCCCGCCTACGTTTGGACGATCCCGGACGCGAGGACGAGGCCATCCTCGAGATGCCGTCCGTCCGCTCCGAGTCCCTCCCATTTCCTTCTCTGAATGAGGTGGGAGTGGGAGACCGTGCTGGGAAAAAACCGGGCATGGTGAACCTCTGCTCCATGTTGTGCACTCCTTTTCCATGGTCGGCAACCACGGCGGACCGAAGAGGTCGGCGATCCTCTTCCTGGCGGTAGGCCTGTCCCTCCCCACCCTCAGGGGTGGGAGTGCTACCGACGAGCTGTTGAATCGTCGTGACTAAATTTCAGATGTTGGCATTGGTGTCCTACGCGTAGGCGCGGAGTTGTCCCTGCGTGGCCAGCCGGGCATCGTCGGTCTCTCCGGCGGCACGGCCGTGCGGGTTCTCGGCAGGGGCGTGGTACGCTCCTTCCTTCGGGATGGGTGGCATGCACCCCAGGCCGTTGCTGATGGGTTCCATCTTGGTGGTTTGACGTGGGCGTGGGTTCATTTCCCACAGACGGTGCCAGATGTTTACGAGTGTTTTCTCACCGCTGCTCGTTGACCGTCGGCTGCGTGGTCAACGTGGTCAAGGGGCCGACTTGGGTGTCCCTTGGGATCGCCGAGCCCACATGCTCTCGGCGTGGGTGGAAGCGGGGTCGGGTGCAGACGGGGGAGTCCCCGAGTTGCGTCGATCCTCTGCCTTCAGGGAGCTGAGGGGAAGCCTCGGCTCAGTGGATCGCGCTCGGTCCCGGCTGGATCGCGCTCGGCCTCGGCCGGATCCGCGTAGAGGGGTAGCCTCGGCGCCTTGCTAGATGGTTGGTTCTCGAGCAGTCGTCCACCTGATGACTGCGGGGGGTGGCCGCTCGACGCTGAGGGGTGGCCTCGGCGCCTCGGACAGCTTCTTCCTGGACAGACGAGGAAACTCGTCAGGGAGGCCGGACCTAGGTTCCGGCCAAATCCCCTCCGATGCCTAAGTCAGATCTAGTTCTGAAAGGGTACTCGAGGGGGCGGATCCGGCTCATAAGGAAGCCGGAACGTCCACTCAGACGGCGCGAGTTTAGGCGAGGGAGGAATTGAGATGGCGAATGCCTTGGTCGTTGATGGAGTACCTCTCTGTTGATTACCTGAGTCTCGATCCCCCTCTCTGTCGCTTTGTCCTTCCCCTTATAGGGTCCCTCGTGATTGTCCTACGTCCCGCCTCCTTTCACGTCCCCATGATCCGCCTCCGCCTCCTCCCACTCGCGCGTAGTGGAGGGGTGGCCCATTAACGGGTCTGTTAATGGCCATTAAGGGGTCGCGGATTCTGAGGGGCAGTTAATCCGACAGAATGGGGGCTAGTCGGTTGCCCCCGAGGGTGGAGTGGCTGGGCCTTCAGCCTCGTTCGTGGGCCCTTCTGGGCGGACCCGGCTTCCCTAGTGGGCATCCCATTTGAGGCTGGGCCATGGGCCGTTGTAATTCGACTGGCCCAAATTAGTCGTAACAGAAGCTATTATAAAGATGCTCATTCAATGTTATATCCTCATAGTATGTGGGCCATCTAATACTCGAATCTTCATTCAGGATTCTCATTGAAGAATATCCTAGCAAGTAGCTTTCACATTGCACTGTGGTTCCCATTAATGCAAAACAACCAAAAAGGGGAAGGAAAATTTAGTACACTTTGTGTAAAATTACTAAAGCCAAAAGAATCCTTGAACTTATAATGATGTAATATATTAGGTAATCAAACCTAAATCAACCAAGATCGAGGATCCCACCTTTGCGTTGCTTAACAATCACAGAACCCAGATGAAAATTCAAAAATCAAAATCAAACCCAAAATACGAACTTCTGTAGCCTGGCAATGGATTGAATTCGAGCTTAATCAAAGAACCAAACCGGTCTGAGTCAAAAAAAACAGACAGAAAATACCCAAAAAATGTTAAACACGTAGTTAATAGCCAAAAAGGCTGAAAAAGGCTGATCAAGAACAGAACTTTAGCTTTGCCTATAGATAATAAGAATAAATGGAGAAGGAAATGAGCTTTTTTTATACTTACATGGACTCTATGAGCTATTTCCTCTTAGATAACGATTTATTTCTGCCTGTTTTTTGCTTTGATGACTGAAGATTTGCCCATTTCTTTGCCCATTTCTTTGCTCTGTTAGACCTCGAGATAGAGAAAATGAGATCTGCACAAAATAAGAGGAGAAATGCAGATGTTTTGAGTTTTGAGAAAGGTGCTTTTGAGTTTTGCCGATGGCTTTTGTGAGGAATGAGGATGGCTTTTGTGAGGAAGGTGCTTTTTCGTTTTGAGGGGCTGAGTTTTGAGTTTCCCCTAACGTAGATGGCAGAAGGGACCGAATGGAAGAAGAGGGAAGGCTAGAGGAAGATTTCAGGCTGGGGTTTCAAAAAATTTCCAGTCCAGCTCATTTCCCCCCACGATTTCAAAAGTACAAACTCATTCAAAGTCTCAAACGTTTTCCAACCAGCTATCAAATTTTGCTTGTCAATTAGTTTTGAAAGGCCAATTCCCAATTTCTCATCTCCCAATTTCTCATATGCAAATTCTCAAATACAAAATGTATTAACCAACAAAATGTATTACCCATTTCCAAATTCTCTTATCCATATTCTCTTAACCAAAATCTCTTATCCAACAACTCTTATCCAATAACACATGATAACATCCCTGTTTTATAATATAGATATATATGTTCATCAGAAATCAGTAAAGGCTATATTTGATATTGCTTAAAAAGTGCTTTTACGACTTTTAAAGAAGATAAATGTTTATTTTGAAAACCGGAAAAGCTAGATAAATGCTAATCAAAGCTAGATAAATGTTATATCTTCTTATCCCAGATTCACCAACTTCCTTTTATATTTCTTTGCTAAGGAGCTTTCTTTTATACTTGTCAATTTCGTTATTTCATTTTGGAGGAAGGACAATCACATTAGGATTAGTTTCCCATATTTGATTCCAACACAAATTTCGTAGTTAATTTCTAAATCTTCATTATATTTTCCTATTTGTTTTTTCTAAAGTTATCATTAGTATTTTCAAGCAATGTTATAACTAGCATAAGAAGAGTAAATTAAGAGTGAAATTGAAGACCAAGTATCATCTAAAGAGAAGCTGCGGGAGATTTGGCTATTATGCCTTGATATGAAAACTCTTGCTATATGATCAGCATCCTTGATTCATGAGTAGTTCACCAACAGCTGAGCTGGGCTCAACAATGGATAGAAACAACATTTTTCTTCTATTTCTTTAATGTGCTATCTATATTTAGATCTGTTGGTCTCTTTGCCATTAGATGTGTGTGCACTTTGGTAAACATGTGAAAACACTTTAAATAAATTGTCACTTATTATATTAGATGTAACATGTCTTATCTCAGGAATAACTATGGCTTGCTGCCATCAAACGTTATAAACCACATGAATTGACTATATTATTTGTATGCTCTGAATTTAGCTTGTTTCCATTTTTCATTTTCTTTCACATGTCTACTATAGGTTCCTGATGCTATTAGCAGGCCATTATGTAACTCAAGTGGAGAAAGTTACTCAGCATCCAATGAAAATCAGCTTCGGGATGAAAAGTTATCTTTTGTTGTCAAATTTCGACTTATTATATTATGTCTGACTTTATTGTATTTTTAATGGATGATGGATATTGCAAGAACTTATTGTATTTTATATGGATGATGAATGAACTTTTTGTCTTTTGTATGGATGATGTAAATTAGAAGCACTTATTGTAATTTGTATAGATAATGTATTTTAGAAGAATTTATTTTATCATATTTTCTAAATTCTAAATATGTGTGGATTCAAAAAGATAACATGTTTTAAATATCATATAAAAATACAGAATTGGATTTTTAAATTTATCACATTTCTCTAATGTTGGCGTTTTTCTAATGTTGGCGAAAGTTTTCAAAAATATCGGCATTTTTGGAAACGCCATTAAATGTCTCATAAACATTTTCAAACATTTAACAAAACATCGCTAAATGTATCAAAAATGCACTTAAATGTTCCAAAAGCATTTACCAATGTTTTACGAAAATGCCGCTAATTGTACTATAGGCATTTCCCAACGTTTCGAGAAAGCGCAGGTAAATGTATTATATGCATTTCCTAACGTTTCAAGACTGCGCCGGAAAATGTACTATAGACATTTCCCGACGTTTCACAAAAACGCCGGTAGATGTCTTTGGTATTTCCCAACGTTTCAACAAAATACCTGTAGATGTCTTCGGTATTTCCCAATGTTTGTAGAAAACGCCGGTATATGTCATTGGGTTTTTCCAATGTTTTACCAAAACGTCGACAAAAGTGGGCATTTTGCGATGTTTCACCAAACGACCGCCTTTTCCTTTTGCGGCTCCAGCTTTTGTTGTCGTCTTTGCGATGTTTCGTAACACACATGGAAAACATTTGCCAGTGTTTATAAATCATCGGGAAATGAAAAAAAGCCTGGAAATGCCTTTTTAGTAGTGCATGGAAATGATCATCGGTCTTGGGCATTACATATTTTTTCTTACCACAAATGTCACGCCCCGCTTCCCTAAAATGGAGGCGAGACGTGAGAAGGTCCGCTCAAACGTGGAGCAGTGAAGCTGCACGCCTGATAAGCGTCACTAAATCATATGCAGGTCCCTGTAACCACGAACAGAACAAAGATAATAACACAAGAGAGACAGAAATAAAATCCCAAATCTCAGCAATGTCCAAACATTAAAAATTAAGTTCAACATCCAGAAAAACCACCAGGCTAAAAGAAAGAGTCTAGGCCCAAAACATGGCCAACAAAAGCCAACACGGCACAAAGTATTGGTGCCACGCACCGACAACTAAAGCAGTCTAAACAACAACATAACCAGTCTCTACGACTGATCGCCAGTGTCCTCAAACTCGTCGATGAACGCGGGCTCTGCCTCAGCGTCAGCGAACACCACGTCCTCAGCAGCAACCTCAGGCTCGGGATCTAACATGTGTCACCCAAAAGAGTAAAGGGGCACAGTCAGCAAGTCTAGAAGACTTGGGCAAGGAGACTGAAAGGAAGGTAAACTAACAACCTAGCAGTTAGAGTATGCATGACATGGCAGTTATGGTATGAGTGCACAAGTAATACATGGTGTAACAAAGGTACAAGAGAACAACTATCATGGCATGTCAAGAGTAGCCAAGCTACTAACAATCTCAATCTTCTCACTAGTCACGTTTTCAAGTTATTTGTAGATGTTTACACCTTACAGCTGAACTGTTTAACATTCACACTGAGTGGCCGCTTAACACTACCCCAGAACCCAGAGTTTACGCCTTACAACTGAAGTTGCTGATCGGGCAGACACCCAGTTGAATGGCCGCTTAACCCTTACCCCTCCCACATGTGAACGAGCCAGTGTCCCTGTACACGATGCTCAGTAAATGAGCCAGAGTTTCCCCACACAAGAGCTCGTTTTCTGGTTCACAATCCATAAGTATTTTTGGCGTAGGTTTGTGCCCGTTAAAAGCAGGTGCCTAGCCTCAATCAATTCTCTAGGTGAAGCGGGTGCTACGCAATCATGGGAACATTTGATACATGCAATGTCATGGCAATAAACAGTTAATTTTGCGTACCGGTAATCGAATTTAAACATGGTATGCGGTATGAATACAACATGATAAAAATGGCGGATCTAGCTTCGTTGTCAAGCTAGATCAAGGGCGTCTAGGTAACTATCATTTCATTGCCTAGTCTCTTTTACGCCTACAACAAGCGAATAGCCTAGAGCATGGCCTAAAACTCTAAGTGGCAAGTTTCACTTGCCTAATACCGAGGATGACGATCAACGAGGCACGTCACAAAATGTTAAACTACGGAGATGGAATCGCTGTCATGGCAAAACAATATTAGTTCGATTAGGGTTTAGCAAAAATCACAAAGTGGGTTATGAGAATATTAAAGGATCGATTTACTACCGTATCGTAGCGGAAGAATGATGCCGAGCAAGCACGGCAACGGAAGAACGATCCGGAGAACTAGGGTTCAGATCAGGAAATGGGGAGAAAATCTGGAGAAATGAAGTTTTGTGGGGTTTTGGGGGTTGGAGGCGGCCTAGAGGATGTGACCGGCCTAAATGGAGGGGGAAAGGGGCTCTTGAGGAAGGAGGAATGGCTGGGGGAAGATCAGAGGTCAATGGGGAAAGAAAATGGCCAAGAGAGGTGAAAGAAAGAAAAGAAAACATTTGGGGTATAAATAGGAAAAGTTGCAACGGCTGCCCGAAACCTAGGGTTTCGGGGGCGATTAGTCGGTCAAAGAAGGGTTATTGACCGACTAGTTTAAGAACTAGTCGGTCGGTCGACCAACTGTGACCGACTAAGATCAAACAGCGAAAGTAGGAAAAAATCTGGGAAATGAATTAGTCGGTCTGTGAAGGCCCGTCGACCGACTAGTTTGCAACCTAGTCGATCGGTGAGTGTTCATTGACCGACTAACGATAAACAATAACTTAGGCGAAATTTACTGACAGAAACTAGTCGGTCTGAGAGCAAGTTCTGACCGACTAGTTTCACATCTAGTCGGTCGGTGGTTGTTCTTAGACCGGCTAAGAGGAAACAGTAACTCCTGAACAATTGATTTAATGAACTAGTCGGTTCCAGAAGAGTTCCTGACCGACTAGATTGGAATCTAGTCGGTTGGTCCCCCTTCTTGAACCAACTAACGTGCACGGAAAGTCTCGAATCGAAGCGCGAAGCTCCGGGAAGGATTCATATGACTCCTAGGCTCAAACTAACTCTAAGATATGAGCGATATGAAGTTCGTCATGTGTGACTTACTCCAAGCTCAACGGCCTAAGGAAGCAGCTAGGAAAATCATAACGAAACGAACGAAACGAAAGCTACGGAGACGGAAAATCACACATAAGGAGAAAATCCACCAAAAAATATATTATAATATAGATAATCCAAACACGTGAAAAACCAGTCGTTACATCCTCCTCAACTTAAGAAAAATTCCGTCCTCAGAATTTCCAAACACTCACGTGTCCGGAAACAAAAATGGGTAACGCTCTCTCATCTCATCCTCTCTCTCCCAAGTAGACTCTCCTGGCGAGCCGTGTCGCCACATCACCCTCACAAGATTGACAACCTTGTTCCGGAGTGACTTCTGACGCTTGTCCAGAATCTGCACTGGCTGCTGGTCATACGTCATATCAGGGCGAACGGTGATCTCCGAGAAATCCATAGCATGAGATGGATTGCTGATGTATCGACGAAGCTGCGACACATGGAAAACATTGTGAACTCCTTCCAAAGATGGCGGCAAGGCTAAGCGGTAAGCTACCTCGCCAACCCTCTCCAAAATGTCAAACGGTCCAATGTATCACGGGCTCAACTTCCCTCGCTTCCCAAAGCGAATCACACCACGATTCGGGGAAATCTTCAGAAACACATGGTCACCAGGCTGAAACTCCAAAGGACGTCATTTAGCATCCGCCCAATGCTTAAAACGGTCCTGAGCAATCCTCAACCTCTCCCGAATGCTCCTGACAACATCCACGGGCTCCACAATCATCTCAGGTCCCAACATCTCCCGATCACCAACGTCGTCCCAACTCAATGGCGATCGACATTTCCTCCCATACAGCGCGGCGAAAGGCGCCATGCCAATACTCGCCTGGAAGCTGTTGTTGTAAAAGAACTCCACCAGATGCAGATGGTCCTCCCACGAACCCTTGAAATCCAACATGCACGCCCTTAGCATGTCCTCCAAGATCTGAATCGTCCTCTCGGACTGGCCATCTGTCTGCAGATGGTACGCCGTGCTGAAACTCAGACGTGTACCCAAACTCTTCTGCAAACTCTGCCAGAACTGAGATGTGAACCCCGTGTCTCTGTCTGACACGATACTCACGGGGACTCCGTGAAGTCGTACGATCTCCTCTATGTATCTCCTCGCTAGCGCCTCAGTGGACTGTCCTACTCGGAAAGGAATAAAGTGCGCAGACTTGGTCAATCGATCTACGATCACCCAAATCACGTCATTCTGCTTTAGACTCTGAGGCAGTCCAGTCACAAAGTCCATAGTGATGTGTTGCCACTTCCACTCCGGAATCGGAAGCGGTTGTAGCAACCCTGCCGTACGCTGATGCTCCGCCTTTACCTGCTGGCAAACCAGACACTTGGCTACATTCTGAGCCACGCTCCTCTTCATACCATGCCACCAATAGTTCAGACGAAGATCCTTGTACATCTTGGTGCCACCAGGATGCACAGAATACGGCGAACTATGTGCCTCAACTAACAACTCCTCTCTGATGTCTCCAGCTGGCACACACAACCTGGCTCCAAATCTCAACGAACCATCCTCATGAATCAAAAAGTCAGTCCGCATACCATCTTCCACCTGCTCCCGAATCTTCACCAACTTAGCATCCCCAGACTGACCAGCCTTGATTCTATCCACGATCGCCGACTGTATCTGCATACACATCAACGAAGAAGCTTCTCCAGAAAGAACGATCTCAACACCAGACTCATAAAAATCCTGCTGCAATCTCCACTGCGAAGTCAACATCATCACCGCTGGAAGCCTACTCAGCGCATCAGGAACCACATTCACCTTGCCAGGATGATACTGCAAATCGATCTCGTAATCCGCCATGAGCTCCAACCATCGACGCTGTCGCATGTTGAGCTCCTTCTGAGTGAAAATATACTTCAAGCTTTTGTGATCGGTGAAGATCTTCACTTTCTCACTCAGCAGGAAGTGCCTCCAAATCTTAAGCGCAAACACGACAGTAGCCAACTCCAGGTCGTGCGTCGGGTAATTCTTCTCATGAGTCTTGAGCTGACGTGAAGCATAAGCCACAACATGCCCGTGCTGATGCAACACACAATCGAGACCCTTGCCAGAAGCATCACAAAAGTCTCGAATCCTCCACTGCGATCAGGCACAACAAGAATATGGGCAGTCGTCAATCTCTCCCTCAGGACACCAAAGGCATTCTCACAATCACCCGACCAAACAAAAGGTACATCCTTCCGCGTCAACCTGGTCATCGACTCAGCAATAGGGGAAAAGTCGTTAATGAAGCGCCGATAGTAACCAGCAAGCCCAAGGAAACTCCGTATCTCAGATGCTGACTGCGGAACATGCCACTCTCTGATGGCCCTGATCTTCTCGGGATCCACTGAAATACCATCACCAGATACCACATACCCGAGAAAAGCAACCTAGTCCAGCCAAAACTCGCACTTCGAAAACTTAGCATACAAACGATGCTTCCTCAAAATCTCTAACACTGTCCTCAAGTGCGAGACATGCTCTTCCTCCGACTTCGAATAGATCAGAATGTCGTCAATAAAGATAACGACAAACTTGTCTAAAAATTCGTAGAAAATCAGGTTCATCATATTCATGAAAACTGCGGGTGCATTGGTTACACCGAAAGGCATAACCACAAACTCGTAGTGTCCATACTTCGTCCTGAATGCTGTCTTCGGAACATCTTCCTTCTTCACCTTCAGCTGATGATAACCACTCCTCAGATCCAACTTCGAAAACACCCTCGATCCTCCAAGCTGATCAAAAATATCATCGATGCGAGGCAACGTGTATTTATTCTTGATGGTCACCACATTCAGCTCTCGGTAGTCCACGCACATGCGACGCGAACCATCCTTCTTTTTCACCAGCAACACCAGTGCTCCCCACGGAGACACACTAGGATTGATATAACCCTTCTGCAAAAGCTCATCCAGCTGCTTCCGCAATTCCTCCAACTCAGCGGGTGCCATACGATAAGGCGCTTTCAAAATCGGCTGCGCTCCCGGAATAAGATCAATCGAAAATTCGAGAGCTCGATCGGGTGGCAATCCAGACATCTCCTTGGGGAAGATGTCATCGAAGTCCCGCACTACCGCTGGCCTCTCCTGCACCATCTGCATAGCCACAATCTCCACCGGCCTGGCCCGAAACCTGACCGAACCGAGCGAACTGCTACCTCGGCTGAACTCAAATACTGGATGTCCGGGAATCTCGAACACCACCTTCTTCTTCCGACATTCGATCGTTGCATAGAAGCTCGTAAGCCAATCCATCCCAAGGACCGCATCATAGTTGATGATATCGTGGACAATGAAATCAGCGTAAAGCTCATGTCCACAGACCACCAACGGGCAAGAATTGCAACCACAATGCACCGAGATCACGCCATTTCCTGTGACAATATTCCAACTCTTGGGAAGAGGGGATGTCGACAAGGAATGCTTCTCCACGAAGCTCCGAGAAATAATGCACATCGATGCACCAGAGTCAAAGAGGACTCGTGCAGGAAATGTGCAAACCAGAATCACACCTAACAAGCAATCTAACAATCAGATCCTATTCTAGCAAACAATCATATGCAAGCAGACAACAAAATCTAACAACAAAACTAGCTAAGAAAGGAACAGCTAGATTGAGGATTACCTGCGATAACCTCATCCACAGCCTCGCTCTCCACAGCTGTCATCAGAAAAGCATGTCACCTCGGCTGAGAAGCCTGCTGAAAGGCCTGTCTCTGTGGAACAAGAGCTGCTCCACGTCCAGCAGGAACAGGCGCTCTCTGCTGCAACAGCTGTGCTGCAACAGGTGCTCTCCGAAGCTGATTTGCATGCCGACAATCCTTCGCGACATGAGAAGCATCACCACAAACCAAACACTGGCCCAGAAATCTTCTACACTGATCCTTGATGTGGCCAGTCTTGCCGCAGAAATGGCAAGTCTTCAGATTATGCCCTCCTGGCCTCTTGAACTGCACCGGCTGATTAGGCTTGAAACCAGGCCTAACCACCGCTCTGGCCTGCTCCATAGGCCTCTCCCAGCTCCAGCAACATGTCCTCTCCTCTGGTTCTGGTTCAGCTCCTGCCTCCTCGCAGCTACCAGAACCTTCTAATAAGATTCCAAATCAGAGGAAGGCACAAAACTCTGAAGCTCCAAAGCAAGTCCCTGCAGGAACCTCTGAGCCCTCTCATCAGCATCCTGCACCATCTTCGGTTCGAACCGACTCAGCCTAGTGAACTCTTGGTGGTACTGGTCCACCGTCAAGCTCCATTGCTTTAGATCAATAAAACGCTGCAGCATCTCCTTCCTGGCAGCCTTCGGAAAGAACTCCTCATTAAACCTGGACTTAAAGGTAGCCCAAGCTATCGGCTCCTCCAACAGCTCCTCCTCAGCATCCCACCAATTCCGGGCTTGTCCTTCAGCTGCCTCTTCGCCAGATCAACCCATCTAGCCGGGGTGATCTTCGCCATCTTCAAATTATCCTTTATGTTTCGAATCCACTCATCGACAGCTAGAGGACCCTCAGACCCATCAAAATAAGCAGGACCCAGCTCCCGAAACGGCTTCGCTCCAGGCTCGGAGCGAGGGGCCTCCGGAATTGCCCGAGCAGCTCGAACAACTGGAGCATTCTGGACTTGCAGTAGCATGCCCTGCTGCACCTGCATCATCTGAAGCATCATCCGCATCATCTCCCCATTGGTGGGCTCCCGCTCAGGCTCCTCGTCATGAGGGGGCGCACCACCAGAAGCTCGGGTATTTCGCCTTCCTGCCATCTAATGACACAGAAAACGAAACAAATTAGTCTCATAGCTTATGTCTCGGATGTCGAACTTAGCTTATTGGACATTCTAATATTATTATCGTTATTCTGATAATCACAGTTACAGAAGAGAGACCTGCATGGGCCACCAACAAAACCTGTCACACCCCGCTTCCCTAAAATGGAGGCGAGACGTGAGAAGGTCCGCTCAAACGTGGAGCTGTGAAGCTGCACGCCTGATAAGCGTCACTAAATCATATGCAGGTCCCTGTAACCACGAACAGAACAAAGATAATAACACAAGAGAGACAGAAATAAAATCCCAAATCTCAGCAATGTCCAAACATTAAAAATTAAGTTCAACATCCAGAAAAGCCACCAGGCTAAAAGAAAGAGTCTAGGCCCAAAACATGGCCAACAAAAGCCAACACGGCACAAAGTATTGGTGCCACGCAACGAAAACTAAAGCAGTCTAAACAACAACACAACCAGTCTCTACGACTGATCGCCAGTGTCCTCAAACTCCTCGATGAACGCGGGCTCTGACTCAGCGTCAGCGAACACCACGTCCTCAGCAGCAACCTCAGGCTCGGGATCTAACATGTGTCACCCAAAAGAGTAAAGGGGCAATGTCAACAAGTCTAAAAGACTTGGGCAAGGAGACTGAAAGGAAGGTAAACTAACAACCTAGCAGTTAGAGTATGCATGACATGGCAGTTATGGTATGAGTGCACAAGTAAGACATGGTGTAACAAAGGTACAAGAGAACAACTATCATGGCATGTCAAGAGCAGCCAAGCTACTAACAAGCTCAATCTTCTCACTAGTCACGTTTTCAAGTTATTTGTAGATGTTTACGCCTTACAGCTGAACTGTTTAACATTCACACTGAGTGGCCGCTTAACACTACCCCAGAACCCAGAGTTTACGCCTTACAACTGAAGTTGCTGATCAGGCAGACTCCCAGTTGAATGGCCGCTTAACCCTTACCCCTCCCACATGTAAATGAGCCAGGGTCCATGTACAAGATGCTCAGTAAATGAGCCAGAGTTGCCCCGCACAAGAGCTCGTTTTCTGGTTCACCATCCATAAGTATTTTTGGCATAGGGTTGTGCCCGCTAAAAGCAGGTGCCTAGCCTCAATCAATTCTCTAGGTGAAGCGGGTGCTACGCAATCATGGGAACATTTGATACATGAAATGTCATGGCAATAAACAGTTAATTTTGCGTACCGGTAATCGAATTTAAACATGGTATGCGGTATGAATACAACATGATAAAAATGGCGGATCTAGCTTCGTTGTCAAGCTAGATCAAGGGCGTCTAGGCAACTATCATTTCATTGCCTAGTTTCTTTTACGCCTACAACAAGCGAATGGCCTAGAGCATGGCCTAAAACCCTAAGTGGCAAGTTTCACTTGCCTAATACCGAGGATGACGATCAACGAGGCACGTCACAAAATGTTAAACTACGGAGATGGAATTGCTGTCATGGCAAAACAATATTAGTTCGATTAGGGTTTAGCAAAAATCACAAAGTGGGTTATGAGAATATTAAAGGATCGATTTACTACCGTATCGTAGCGGAAGAACGATGGCGAGCAAGCACGACAATGGAAGAACGATCCGGAGAACTAGGGTTCAGATCTGGAAATGGGGAGAAAATCTGGATAAATGAAGTTTTGTGGGGTTTTGGGGGTTGGATGCGGCCTAGAGGATGTGGCCGGCCTAAATGGAGGGGGAGAGGGGCTCTTGAGGAAGGATGAATGGCTTGAGGAAGATCAGAGGTCAAAGGGGAAAGAAAATGGCCAAGAGAGGTGAAAGAAAGAAAAGAAAACGTTTGGGGTATAAATAGGAAAAGTTGCGGCAGCTGCCTGAAACCTAGGGTTTCGGGGGCGATTAGTCGGTCAAAGAAGGGTTATTGACCGACTAGTTTAAGAACTAGTCGGTCAGTCGACCAACTGTGACCGACTAAGATCAAACAGCGAAAGTAGGGAAAAATCTGGGAAATGAATTAGTCGGTCTGTGAAGGCCCATCGACCGACTAGTTTGTAACCTAGTCGGTCGGTGAGTGTTCATTGACCGACTAACGATAAACAGTAACTTAGGCGAAATTTACTGACAGAAACTAGTCGGTCTGAGATCAAGTTCTGACCGACTAGTTTCACATCTAGTCGGTCAGTAGTTGTTCTTAAACCGACTAAGAGGAAACAGTAACTCCTGAACAATTGATTTAATGAACTAGTCGGTTCCAGAAGAGTTCCTGACCGACTAGATTGGAATCTAGTCGGTTGGTCCCCCTTCTTGAACTAACTAACGTGCACGGAAAGTCTCGAATCGAAGCGCAAAGCTCCGGGAAGGATTCCTATGACTCCTAGGCTCAAACTAACTCTAAGATATGAGCGATATGAAGTTCGTCATGCGTGACTTACTTCAAGCTCAACGGCCTAAGGAAGAAGCTAGGAAAATCATAACGAAACGAACGAAACGAAAGCTACAGAGACGAAAAATCACACATAAGGAGAAAATCCACCAAAACATATATTATAATATAGATAATCCAAACACGTGAAAAACCAGTCGTTACAACAAATTCTCTCAAAAGAAAAAGAAAAGGGCAGAAAAAGTAAAATGTGGGACTAAACGGCCGATTCAAAACCATGTAAGGATCCTGGCAATGAGGAAAACACTAGAAGGGCGGTTGAATAGTGTTTATAAAATTTAAACAATAGTTATACCAATTTAAATTCCTAACTAAAAATAAATACGAAATTATAAATAAACCCAAAATGAAACAATGCTAACACAAAGTATGTTTCAAGGGTTCGGATTACCCAAGTCAACCCCTGACTTGTTTCCGGTATCCTACGTCCCTTCCACCCAGATACCTCCGGATACACAAGTTAGAACTCTAACTTGAGACTTCCTTTAAACCCACTTGTAGGAACCTTACAAGTGAAACCGAAACACAATCGATGTCCTTGACTCCCACACCTTGGGATCAAGTGAACTGTTGAGTATTGGTGTTTCATACCAGTGTTATTTTGATGATGATCACAACATTATGTTGTTACTAATGACTTTCTTCTTTTAGTCTCTTAGTTACTTTTCAAGAGTATCATTTTTGGAGACTAAACACTTGGTGCAAGGATAGACATCAAGTGGAGAAGGGCCAAAGCTTGGACTCATGGGGTGCCAAAGCTTGGAGATGATGGGGAGCATCAAAGCTTCAAGATTGAAGCCATAGACTCTAAGGAAAGCATTGTAATCCATGTAATTTCATTTATTGCTTTCTCTCTTTTTGAGTCTATGTTTGATGTAATGCATTGATAGATGGTCTACCCATTCATGCATATGCATTTAGCCATCTTAGTGAGCCTTGTGATTATCATAGAATCCAACCCAATAGGCTCATCTTGACCAAAGACTCAGTTGGAGTCTCTGGCTCTCCAACAGTCGCCTGATGAACGTTTTACAGTCGACTGGGTGATTTCCAGTCGCCTGTCGAGCCTTCTACAGTCGACTGTAGTGCACTGCTCAAGTCGTTATTTGATTGACTCATACTTAAGCTTTTGGAACAGTCGACTGCCGGTCTATTTACAGTCGCCTGTGATTTGTTCATCAGTCGACTATGCGCAACTTGCATTGTCTGGGCTTCATCCCAGTTTGCTAGTCAGTCGACTGGTTCAGTATTTACAGTCGCCTGTCTATTTGACAGTCGCCTGTGTACTGGCCATCAGTCGCCTGTCTGCAAACAGTGCGAAAGAGTGCATCTCTCTGTTTTATTCCATCTCCTGCAGCAGTCGCCTGCTGAAGGTTTTACAGGCACCTGTCATGTTTACAGTCGACTGTATCGACTTCATCAGTCGACTGTCGAGGCTCAGATTATAGCCGTTGGGAATTATTTAGCTGTTTGATAGTCGACTGTCATTTGTTCATCAGTCGACTGTCGGTGACGTTTTTGCCCAAAATCTAGCCGTTGCAGCTTTTTGTTTTTGGCTGTTTTCTTGGCTTTTCAGAGTTCTTATAGGGTTCCTATATATATAAGAGGATTGAGTTCATTAGAACTTCTTGATGCTATTGAAAATCATTAGAGATTAAAGAAGCCACTCTCAAACTCTCGTATTTCCCTCTTAGAGCTCTAAATCTCCTTTATGCATTGAAGTCAAGCTCAAGAAAAATCATCCAAGTGCTTTCAAGCTGATCTCAACACTTGGAGATCCTCTTCTATGCCTTGCATTCATTTATGAGTAAGTACGTCTCAAGGCATATGTAAGAGTATTTGTTTTACTTAGTGTTTCTTTGAAACTCTAATTCTCTTTGTAGGAATTAGACACTCTCTTTATGGGAGTATTTCTCTTAGTGGGAATATGATATTCTCTTAGTGGGAATAACTCTCTTTGTGGGAATTTGGTGTCCTAGTGTAGGGCTAACTCTAATTCTCTGAGTGGGAGTTAGTAATCCTCTAGGTGGGAGTTTGACCCTTGTGTAGGGTTGGTTGGGTCCTTGTGTAGGACAAAATCCTCTTGGTGAGGTATCTCCTTGTGAGATTGTATTCACTTCTCTTTGTGGGAAATATAGTTAATATTGGTGTGGCTGAACGTACCCATGTTTTGAGAAATCAGGGTATATTCTTGTTTTTGGGTTTGATTTAATTGTGGTGACTAATTTCTCTTGCTTTTATTATTCCGCATTTGCAAGTTTAATTTTAATTGCACAATGTATTGCCATTACACTATTCACCCCCCCAGTGTGTTGTTAGTATTGCTAGGGTAAGATGATCCTTAAACAAACTACTCTCACAAACCGAGAGTAAAACTAATATCGAAAGATTTGAAATAATGAAATAACAACACTTACAATCAACTATGCCTTGAAGTAGCACTTAAAGGATCAAGTGTGTTGTGTGTTAAAGTCTCTTCCAAGAAGAGAGAAAATCTCTTTCTCTTGTCACCACCAATTTCCTAGAGGATATCACTTTGATTCTAGGTTGGAGAGCAAGAGAGAATGAGATTGGAATTCTAGGGCTTTTGAATTTGAGAGTTTTGAAAAACTGGAAGTTGAAAGCTAGGAGTTTTCAAGAGATAATCAAGAAGATGAGTAACCCCTCAATGAAACAGTAGAAGCTCTCTTTATCGGTTCTTTAAAACCCTCAAACAGAGTCTCCAAAAACACCTTTTTAAATCCGTGGAGAAAAAGCCAACGGGTAGAATTTACACACTCGACAGTCGACTAGTGAAGTCGACTGATGCACTGTGTCAGAGGGTAGGTGAGAATTCAAACGGTTACTTACCACATAGGACAGTCGACTGGTGAAGGAATGACATGCGCATGTAAACTTAACAGTCGACTGAAAACCCTTCTACAGGCGACTGGCCGCAATATGAGTAAGTTGAGAAAACTCAGAAAGTTTTGGAAAGACAGGACATGTGACTGATATGAAACTCATAGGCGCCTGTGCCATGGACAGGCGCTTGTGAAACCAACATCATTTGTCTGTCCCTAATAAGTGAAACTTTCCAGAGTGCAAAGTTGCAGAGAAAGAATCGACAGACGAGTACTGTTGAAGCATTCACAGTCAACTGTGCCTTGGACAGGCGACTGTCAATCCAACATTGGTCGACTGGCCGTATGGAGAAGAAAATGATCTTTGGGCAGGAGATAGACATGCGATTGAGTAACAATTCATAGGCACATGCAACTTAGACAGGTGTCTGTCTTTTGTACAGCAGTCGCCTGAATAGAGTTAAAGCTGAAAGCCCAAAAACCAATTGATAAAGTATGTGCATAACAGACGACTGTTGAAAAAATCATAGGCGACTGTTTGGAGACAGGCGCAAGTAAAACGTTCAGCAGTCGCCTGTTGAAATCCCAAAGTGCATATGCTTGAGAAATGTGAATTGGAGGCTAAGGAAATGTGATTTAATGATTTCCTAGGACAGAAATAAAGATGTGTGTGCGCTCTAACATAGTTCTACTTCTAAGCTATATACTAGAAGAGAATAAAAGATTACATTTTGTTGTAGCTTCTCTTCTAACCAAAGAATGAGCTTGAAGTCTTCTAGGAGCTTCATTCACCATCTTTGATCATCCAATCCACTTTTCATGCTTTGATTGATCCTTGAGTGACATCAATTGCTAATTGATTTTCATGATATGCTTAGGTAATGGATTAACTGTAAATATGGGATTAGTCACAAGTATTTATGTTTGCTCATCATCAACACCAAGTAGGGAGAAGTCCAATGCTCAACATTCTCCCCCTTTTTGATGGTGACAAACAAACAAAAACACAAAGATAAATACTTGTGCTTAACGAAAACTTACTCCCCCTACATGGATGCCAATCAAGTTAGTCAATATTCATAAGGGCATCTATAGATCAATTGAAGCAAGTATGTAAGATATGCATGAATGAAATGATTTTAATGCTAGAAATTTAGGATTTTAAAATCCAAGTTCATTATATCTTACTCTCCTGAATCTAAGACAACTTCAATCTTAGATTTAAGTTTAGAATTTACTTAGTACAAAATTATGATATGTTTATTTCTCTCCCCCTATGGTATTATTCAAAAATTAGGAGTAGAAAAACAACAACAATAGTGCTAAATAAGTTCTAAAACAATCATGAGAGTCTAAAGATGAGATATATATTTAATGTGATATCAAAATAAATTCGAGAAAACATGAAGGTGCATCACAATGATATATACCAAAAACTCATCAACACAAGAAATTTTAGTTGACTAAAGGAACGCGAATCCAATATCAACATTTCAAAAAACAAAAAAATGTCTCACATCAAATCATGTATACAATAGAGCATAAAGAGAGACACAATTTCACAGTGTACACACAATCATCATAATAAAAAATGAGACATAATGTGAAACAGTAACAACATCATATATATGTGTGTGTGTGTGTGGAAATCTTCGGGTGCGAAAAAACCCGTGCGAAAACATTTTTTTATTTTTTTGAAATTTTTTTTCAATTTTTTTATGTTTAATCCATACAATTATATACCCCAGGGAAAATAATGGGTGAACCCGTTGGGGATTAGAGCACACATCCACCAGTTACAAATTTCACAGTCTCAAAACGTGCGAATTTGATGAAATGCCTTGATCGAAGGCCAAATAGATTATTTCTCAACCATTATTTTTTAAGGGGGGTATAAGAACATATAATGAAGGTGGAAAAAAATTTTGAATTTTTTTTCAAAAAAGATAAAAACATTTTCGCACCATGCGAAATGTGTTGGAACTTATCCAACTAAGTTGGATCTTAATCCAACATTGGGCTTATATGCGATAAATAATTAGTTGGTGCTACACTGTCATATTAAAGCCCAATGTATAAGTGATCTCATTTATTAAGTTAAGTGGCTTAAATGAGTTATATAGGTTGTGGGCCTTTATGTGTGGTGACTATTGGGCTTCAATAGTTGATGGACCGAATTGGAAACCCTAGGGCTAAGGAGGCTAGCCCCTATATATATGCGGTCATGATCCCCGGAGCACACGAACACGTTAGTCATCTTTTCTAGCCCCCTCGTTAGGAGATAAACCGGGAGAAAGCCAAAGGATTTCTCCAACGGTGAATTCGTGCTGTTCTGGAAGATCATCCGCTTCGTTATAATCAGGATCTCTTTCAGACTTTTAGCGATGGACTCAAGTACGCTTTCGCTAAACAGAGTAGTTAACGTTTTAAGATTCAGCATGTGGTATATCTAGATTTGTATTATTTGGCTTGAATACATTAATCTAGATCTTTAGTTTCCATAAGTGGTATCAGAGCCGCCATGCTTGGATCCTAAGATTTTTCTTGTTCGTGGATTTAGATATGTTAAAAATTCGATTTTTATCAGTTTTAAGTTTCAGATATGTTAAAAATTTGATTTTTATCAGTTTTAAGTTTCAGATCTGTTAAAAATTCGATTTTTATCAGTTTAAGTTTTGGATCTGTGAAAAAATGGGTTTTTTGATTGATTTTTCATGTTTTAAAAAAATTTACGAACCCTAGATCGGGGGCGGCCTGCCGGCCGCCGCCCGACACGGCAAAAGGGGGGCGGATCTGCTGCCCCCGTTAGGGATACGGAAAGGGGCGGTGCTGCCGCCCCTATTATGCAACAGAGGGAGAGGGGGCGGGCTTGCTGCCGCCCCCAGTCAGATCTCAAAAGGGGGGTGCCCTACTCCCCCCTCTGTCAGAGAGCAGGCCCCTTTCGCCGGGGGCCTGTCGCGGGTTTTCCAGAGGGAGGCGACGGTTGTCGCCCCCAGTTGGCGAATACGGGAGAGGGGGGCCGCGTACTGCCGCCCCATCAGGACCCCCCCCCGTCGGTGATTTCCCCGGGAAGGGGCAGCAATCGCTGCCCCATCGGGAACCCCAAAAGGGGGGCGGCTACGACGTCCCCCCTGTTCTGCACTAGAAAGGGCGGCCGATGGTGGCCCTTGTTGGATGAACGTCGGCGCCGGCGATGCCAGCGCCAGATCTGACAGAGAAAGGGGCGGCCCTTGCCGCCCCTGTAGGATGACGCATGCACCTTCTGGCGCCTGCGCGACAGAGAAAGGGGTGGCCCTTGTCGCCCCTGTCGGATGACGCCGGCGCCGGCCCCCTGCCGGCGTCGAAGGTAAGGGAAAGGGGCGGCGGCGGCCGCCCCCTTGGGGATGGCAAAATTCCTGCTAGGGTTTCTAACCCAAGCCGGCTTTGGGCCAAAATTGGGCCCAATCAGGTTACTTTTTAGTATATGTGCCTTTTAATTTTCTATGCTGGTTTTTGGGCATGTTTGGGTTATTTGGATGTTATGTGCTTCTTTTAGTCTATATGGACACAAATTTGGGCCTATTTTGGGATATTTTAACACAAGTTGAGGAAATAAAAGGACAATTTATATATTTCCATTAAGTACAATTTTTTGTGTTAAAATTCATTTTTAATTTTAAATTTACTTTTAGGCATGCTACATTATATATATTTCGAAATGATTATAATTAAATCAAAACCCCACCAAAGTGGGCTTTATCGTGACGATTACTCTTATTTCGATGTATAAAAAGCTACAGACAAACTTTGTATTTAAATTTAGTGCCTAAAATTTTAAATTTAAATTCGTTAAATGAGGAAATAAATGGTTATGTGTAAATATATTTCCTTTAGGCCCAATTCTGTGTGTTAAATTATATTCGTTCCATTTTAATTCTTTTAGGCATCCTTTATTTTATTTATACGTTTCGAAATAATTTTAATTATTACAAGACCCCACCAAAGTGGGCTCTACAGTTAAATTATTATTATTTCGGAATGTAAACGGTAAAATACATACGTTGTATGATCAGTTGCCTGGATGAATTTTAAATGAATTGAAGGAGTAAATAAAAGGCTTTCATATATATTTACATTTAAGTTCAGTTTCATTTGAATTCAATTTTTGGGCACATAAGATTATATGTTTCAAAATAATTTTAATTATTACGGGATCCCACTAAAGTGTGCTCTACAGTTAAATTATTATTATTTCGGAATATAAATGGTTAAATACATACGGTGTATGATTGGTTGCCTAATATTGAATTTAATTTGGATTGAAGGATGAAATAAGAAGCTTTAATGTATATTTCTCCTCAAAAATAAATTTTGTGTTGATTATGCTAAAATAAATTTAAATTCTAAGTTTAAGGCTTAAAACCATATATATATATATATATATATATATATATATATATATATATATATATATATATATATATATATATATATATATATATATGAAAACCCAGAAAAATCCCCAACCCCCTCCCCCCGCCTTCGGCTTAGGAGGGTAAGGCGAGAGCCCGGCCGAGACTATGCAAACTGGGGGGTAACCGCCGTGCCCTCAACGGCCCCCGGGTTATTATATATATATATATATATATATATATATATATATATATATATATATATATATATGGCCCATATATATATATATATATATATCGGTATATAACAAGTTGACTTCATACCTTGGTATGAAAATTCAGTTTGCCTAAATTTAGATTTAAATCAAAACACAAAATTCAAGTGTTTCCTTCAGGAGCAAATAAAAAAGCTTTAACATATATTTCTCCTCAAGGATAAGTCTAAAAGGCCTTAAGGAATTTTGTGCACTAACCATCAAGTAAATGGCGTTAAGGAAATTTGACACATTTTAAAGTTATATATAAAATGGGATAGGGTGTATATTTATATCTTTCTATGTATGTTCATATACACATTAGTACACCTATATACCTCATTTTTAAGAAGAAAATTTGTGTTGAAGTTATGGATTTTATTTAACTCAATATAAATGATTAGAAGGGTTGAATAAAAGGTTCCTATTGTTATGAACGAGAAACAGGTTTGGAGAAGGTTGAGGCTAGGAAACCCCTAGCCTCCTTTATATAGTATTCATAATGGTTACTCATGTGGGTGGATACCCAATAGGCCCAATGGATCCTATTCATAACACTTCCCCTTATCCAACCAACGTGGTATACTCGACTTATGAATACTGAATGGTTCATTAGTACTAATGAGTATCTTAAAGGGTGGATACTTCTAGATCCAAGTTAAGGGTAACTGCCTCGTTAAAAACCCTTAGCTATGGAAAACCCTGTGGGAAAAAACCGATAGCGAAGGGAAAAGAGTACAGCACTCCATAACTTCCCCTAATTTGGGGATGTGTCTAGGGGTGGATACTTCTGAATCCAGAGTCAATGTGGTTGCCTCATTAAAACCTTGACTATGGAAAACCCTGTGGGAAAACCCACTAGCCAAGGAAAAAGAGTACAACTCTATAGTTGACTCCCCCTTATCTGATCAAGCTTCAGGCTTGCAGATATCCTATATATCTATACATTTATCTCCTATGTGTCTATACATCCATCTCATCTACAACATGCAAAAGTAAAGTACAAGCATCACTCATCTATACAAGTTTCACTCATATAGGGCAGTAGCTAAAACTGAAGGAGCGCTGCGAACTTGGTAGACAGCTCCACGTCTCAATCGTCATTGTCTGCAAAGGTGCTTCAGGACCTGGCTTTGTATGTTCTTGAACTACTCCTTGGGTGATGAGTTTCTCGGGATGGTAGAAGGATGTAGACTTGGGAGGATTCTATGTAGATCTTCAGGAGGTGGACGTCCCTTTTATACTATTCATCGCGATGATCTGTAACCTGCATATGCAAATGCATTTAACATGGAGGAATTTTCCTCGACCCTTGGAGATAGCGCATAAGCTACATATCTCTGGTCCAGTGGTGTGCTGCAGGCGCTGCACTGTACCTGGCTAATAGCTATACTGCTAACGCTCAAAAGAGACGCATATAGTTGGCCAGGTAAAAGAGTGTTACAAAGACACTTAAGATACTTCTGGACCATATATATTCTTCCCCTCTTCCAGCTAACGGATACAGTTGGCCGCGGCGTTTTATCACCGGCGGCGCTCGTAGAGCGCCGCCGTTTAGCCCTTCGGACGTGCGGGGTATGGATCAAGGTTGGGGGGGTAAAAACAGATTTTTCAACTATTTAGATCTCTAAAAAACTGATTTTTATTGTTTTTGGACATGTGGATCTAAATAAAAATGTGATTTTTACCGTGTTTTTAAACTTTTTGATCCTAAAACATGCAGATCTATGTGAAACGCAAGTTTAGATCTAAAAATTTTTGATATTTACCTCTAGATTCGACGAGGGAATCTAGACGATGGTTGGTGAAGGATGCCCTTTTCGCTCCCCGTTGAGAAGATTACGATCTTCTTAGACTAAGTGTTTGATGGGTCTCCTTCCTCGCGCGCCGCCGCCTTTTCCAACGAGCGTGATCGTGCTGATAACGTGTTATGAACGAGAAACAGGTTTGGAGAAGGTTGAGGCTAGGAAATCCCCAACCTTCTTTATATAGTATTCATAATGGTTACTCATGTGGGTGGATACCCAATAGGCCCAATGGGTCCTATTCATAACACCTACATATATTTCCACTTAGTGTAATCATTTTGTGTTAAATTCAGTTTAGTTTCGAATTCGATTTTTTGGCAGAATTAATTATATATTTCGAATATAGATTGATTGGATCATCAACTTACCAAAGTGGGTTTTCTTGTGAAGATTAGTTTTAATCTCGAAATATAACAAGTTCAATACATACTTTTATATGAAAATTTTGGTTGCCTTAAAATTGATTTTGAATAAAAGTGGACTTGAATATATCCACTTAAAGTGTAAATTCATGTATTAAATTGCGACATAGATTCAAATTTTGCAAAGGTATATATTTTTGAAATGACTTCGTGCAATCATCATCTCGCCAAAGTGAGCTCTGTTGTTTTGCATTATTTCATTTCATAAATATAAAAAAGATTTTATGTGCCCATGATTTTTGCAAGAATGCTTAATCGGCCCAAAGAAATATTACCGTTCTATACCATTTCATGCGCACCTGTGGCAATAGACAATGTGATTATTAGTGAGATCAATGAATGCAAATTTAATTCGGCCCAAAGGAAGTTTTATTTTTGGCATGTTATTATTGTCATTGTCTGATTGCTACAACAAGATGTCAATGACTAGTCAATAGATTATCCAAAGATAAATATTGGGCTAGTGGGGGATGTCTTGAGATGGAAAAATAACATTAATTTGAATTTGGTGTTGTTTTGTTTAATACTCATATGAACATGTTAAAATTGTTTTCTTGTTCTCTTTTTCAGCTAGTATTTCTGAAAAATTTTCTGCCAACCTCAAATCTATTCCAGTACCTAATGGCACTAACTTCAAGGCATGAAAGGAAAATCTTTTGATAATCCTCGGAGTCATGGATCTTGATCTGGCATTGAGGACCCATAGTCCCCCACCACTCACTGATGAGAGTACCTCTGATGAACAGAGGGAGATGAAGAGTGGAAGAGGTCAAATCGCATGTGCCTAATGCTTATAAAGAATGCCATTCCAGATTATCTCAGGGGCTCTATTTCAGAGAAAATTGCCACAGCTAAATGGTTTCTTATTGATCTTGAAAAGAGGTTTGTCAAGAATGAAAAGAGTGAGATTAGTACACTCTTGACAAACCTAACTTCAATGAAATATAAAGGTAAAGGAAACTTCAGGGAACACATATTGATGATGTCTAATATTGCTTCAAGGTTGAAAGCACTTGAGCTAGACCTCTCTGAGGCTTTGGTAGTGCATTTTGTTTTGATATCTCTTCCATCCCAGTTTAACCAGTTTAAGATGAGCTACAATCTGAAGGATGAGACGTGGTCTCTGGACGAGCTCATCTCATACTGTGTAAAGGAAGATGAAAGGCTTGAGTAAGAAATGACAGAAAGCTCTCACCTGACCTCCACTATCAACAAAAGGAAGAATGTTACTGAAGCTGTAGATACAGCTTCTCAAAAGAAACAACAAAGGGAACAGAAAAGTTCAGAAGGTAATTGTTGTTTCTTCTGTGGAGCTGAAGGGCATGTAAAGAAGAACTGCATAAATTATCACGCTTGGCGTGCTAAAAAGGGTATGTTTCTTTATTTTGGTTTAATTCTAAGTTAATTTCTTTTCCTGTAACCTTTGGTACTTATAGACTCGTGATGGAAAGATCCTGGGATAACCATCCACATCATTGTGTCTATGCAGGATTGCCTAAGATGCCAAGAGCAAAATGATGGTGAAAGATACATCGATATGGGCAATGACAAGATGGTTCAAGTAGAAGCAAATTAAATTTGGATTATTTATTTTAAAGGCTAGATTGTATTTGAATTTTATGAGACTATTATGTACCGTTTTCAACGGAATTTGGATTTCTATTTCTATTTTGAACAAATTCGGTGATCATTGTTCAATTATGAATGGAAAATTTGGTTGTCTCAAGATTCAAAATTAGTTTATTCTGGTTCTTTAAAAGGTCATTATAATCTTCATTTATTTGGAAATGTTGCTTCATCTATAGAATTCCTGCATTTAAGTACATGAGTTATAATGAAAGAATTAACAATTTAGAATTTCAGTTATTTTTGACTGCAGCATATATCCTTAATAATGTTTCAACAAATGAATCACTTGCATGTTTGGAGATGTCCAACTATGGTAAGGCTTTATAAGCCTAATAAAGAAATAGGACATAATGCTATTGATTTTCTAGTTTTGTTGAATAGTTTAAAAGTTGATATTATTTCGTATGATTTTACATAATCCCACTGTTAAGTTAGTTTATGAATTAGGAAATACACACCTATTTGAGGATACTGAGTTTGAGGGGAAAATTTAGTTAGTGACATTATTCTTGAAGAGCATTATATCCCCACAGGTGTTGTTGGCATTGTTCAGGATAGTATTCCTGACATTGTTCAAGACACAATAAATTCAAGATAATGTTGCAATTCATCCAATTCGAAAAATTGTTCATAAGGACAAACTCTAGCACCTCAACTACTAATTACCATGCAGGAAATCCATTAAAGAGATGACAAGCTCACTGTTGACATTAGGATGATGGAGTTCGACTTACATCAAGTCATAAAAATTCTACATCTCTAAAATGGATTAATGCATTAATTAAGAAAGTCTTTGAATGATACTCAAAATTTTTTCTCATTGCCATAAGGTTTGAAACCTATTGATTGTAAATAGTTTTTTACAATCAAAAGGAATTCAAAAGGGTATTAAGAAAAGATTTAAAGTGTATCACTCAAAGACTTTATACATAAAAGAATGCATTAATTGTAAAGAGACTTTCTATTCAGCTTTCATGAAAGACTCTGTAAGGTTATAATGGCATTAGTAGGGCATTTCAATATCGTTAATGATATATTAAATTTAATTAAGTGATCACCTCGTTCGGTTTTGAGATGATGTCTAATGATGTTATATATCTTAAGTTCTGTGGCAGCATGTAATTTTTATAATATCTATTGGTAATAAATGTTGAGTTCTGTGGGAGACAAGTTCAGTCTCATTGATTGCCCCGAGAATTTACTTCAGAAGATTCCCTATATCTCACCAATAGGGAGTCTAAAGTATGCTTAGTGTTATATGCATTTGGTTATTGCATATATTACAGGTGCGTTGGGCAGATTGTTAAGTTCAGGAGTTGACCATTTAACATCAGCCAAATGTGTCTTACAGTATTTATGGAGAACAAAAGGGCTACATGATCAAGAATCAGTAGTCAAAAAGGTTTGAGATCATTTTGGTATACTGACTATGATCATTTATTGGATGCAAAGAATGTATGAAAATCCATGTTAGGCGCCATCTCTAGAAGAGATTTAAATGGTCCCCTTTATATAGTCTCTTCTGACATGGCTTTAGATTTCATATCATATTATGTGACGTCCAAATCATGAAATATATCTGCATATTTTGTCACTATGCTGCAAATTAGGGATGGTGTTGGAACACCACACAGTTTATTTAGTGACAATGAAGTCTGTAGTTTAATATTCCAGCAACAACAGGAACTCGACAAAGTTTAGATATTCAGAGATCAAGTTCCTAGTTTGTTGATTAATAATAAGAGTGTATAATTGTCTAATGAGCACATCAGAACAAACCATGTAATTACGGATCCGTTATAATAAGGAAATGTCATCCAAAAGGTTTTATGAGCTAGCTACTCATATGGATGTCGTTTCATTAAGATCATTCAGTTTTGTGGGAGTTTGTTCTTTTGGGTGCTCATATGATAGACAAAATTAAGTCTCCAGCTTAAGCTTGAAGTTATTTTCTGATCAGAAATAAAGTTTTTCGGTTCAGTTCGGCTTCACTCCGATTTTAGTATGTTTATGATCTCACTGAGGTTAAGGAGGATCAGTTGGAAATAGACATGTTAGATCACATTACATGTAATTTCCATGCTACACATCCACTTCATAATCCATGTCATTCTTTTGTATTAGCACGGTGACCACTGAAGGGTCGAGTTGCAATTTCTGCGGCGAAGATCTCCTTGATCCCTTGCTAATCTAATTGATGGACCGGATTGTTTTTGACTCGTTAAAGAAAAGACATTAAGTTAAGATCTTATTTGGTTGTATGCATAACGAAATATAATTATAAAGTTTAGCATATATCCCAAGTGAGAGATTGTTGGAACTTATCCAACTAAGTTGGATCTTAATCCAACATTGGGCTTATATGCGATAAATAATTATATGGTGCTACACTGTCATATTAAATTCCAATGTATAAGTGATCTCATTTATTAAGTTAAGTGGCTTAAATGAGTCATATAGGTTGTGGGCCTTTATGTGTGGTGACTATTGGGCTTCAATTCATTGACAGGCCGAATTGAAAACCATAGGGCTAAGGAGGCTAGCCCATATATATATGCAGTCATGATCCCCGGAGCACACGAACAAGTTAGCCGTCTTTTCTACGCCCCGTCGCTAGGAGAGAACCCGGGAGAAAGCCAAAGGATTTCTCCAACTGTGGATTCGTGCTGTTCTGGAAGATCATCCGCTTCGTTCAGGATCTCTTTCAGGCTTTTAGCGATGGACTCAGGTACGCTTCCTCTAAACAGAGTAAGTAACGTTTTAAGATTCAGCATGTGGTATATCTAGATTTGTATTATTTGGCTTGAATACATTAATCTAGATCTTTAGTTTCCACAAAATGTTCTCACATGAATATATATATATATCTATCTATATTATAAAACAGGGATGTTATCATGGGTTTTTGGATAAGAGATATTGGATAAGAGATATTGGTTATGTGTATTGTTGTATGTGGATATGTGTATTGTTGTATAAGAGATTTTGGATAAGAGATAATGGATAAGAGATAATGGATAAGAGAATTTGGTTTTGGTTATGTGTAATTGGGTGTTATGTTTATATAGATTGTATAGGGTATGAGAAATTGAGAAATGAGATATTGGATATAAGAAATCAAATCACTTTTGATCACATCACCTAAAATATAATTTTTTTTCAAACTTTTAAATCACCCTTAGCATTTTCTCTCTGACGTTTTTTGATCACATCAACAAAATGGAGGGAAGAAAATTTTTTCCCTCCTCCATTTTCATTACACCCTCCTCCATTTTCATCTCGCAGTGAAGAGCTTCACGCAAGCAAGAATCTTCACGCAGGAACCCAGGCAAGAAGCAGTGAAGAGCTTCACCTCGCATATCCCAAATCTTTGTTCCCGAATCTGAAGAGCTTGCCGCAGATCTGAAGGTACCAAGAAGCAGTGAATAGTTTGAATAATCCCAAGCGAGATCATTTTTTTCACTTAAGAGCTTCTCCCATATTCAATTTCACCCCGAATCTGAAGAGCTTCTCCCATATCCCAAATCTTCACGCAAGCTTCACGCAGGAACCCAGGCAAGAATTCTTCTCGCAAGCTTCATTTTTCTCGCAGCAAGCGGCAACGAGAGGCAAGCTCCCTTCTTCTCGCCAGGTTCTCTCTCCCCCCTCCCCCTTCTCATCCCTCTGTTCCTTCACGCAAGTTCAACCCAGTTCAGTTTCCAGTTCAATTTCCACTTCACCCAGTTCAGTCTTCAGATTTAGAAATTCCAGTTCTTTGTGACTTGATTTAGAAATTTCAGATTTAGAAGTTCCTTCATTTTTCCTCGCAGCAAGAAGCAAGCTCAACCCAGGACTATGGGGAGTTGATTTCTGGAATTCTTCTTCTCGCAGCAAGAGGCAAGCTCAACCCAGGTTTCCTGAAATTATCCCTTTTTTGGTTGATTTAAAGCTGATAGCAAATTAGCTCTCATGTTTATTTAATTTAAATAACTGAGACTCCCAAAACTGAATGCTAGCATATATTGTTGCATTTCGTTTATTTCATTTCGTAACACATAATGCAATGGCAAGTTGAATACATGTACACAAAGCTTGCATACTTCTTTGATTCCTATGTAATAGTATGTGATTGATCTTTGTTTCTCAATTGACTTTCAAAATTTCATCTTTGTTTTGACTTATAATTTTCTATTGTTGTTGTACGAGACAGGCAAAGAAGGAATTTTGCAGAGTGTGCTCATAGGTAATGACTTTGCCTCAATCTTATTTTTCTGTTAGATTTTTTGTAAGTTCATTATTCTGCAATTTTCTCTATAATATTACCTAATTTTATCATTTTTCTGTAAGTTCATTTACTCTCATTACATAGACAAATGAATGACCTGGAAATGACCTGGATTATGTTCAAATTAAATGACCTGGATTATAGCTCTTAAATATATGGTCACTGTAATTTTGACAAATGACCAGAATTTCAAGATTATGCTAAATATATTATATGGTCATTTGCTAAATATATTAGCTAAATATATGGTCACTGTACTTAAATTCTGGAATTTACTCTCAATATATAGCTCTTAAATATATGGCCCACCAAAGCTTAAGATGCATAATCTTGACAAATGTGATCACTGTAATTTTTAATTTGAACATAATCTTGACAAATGAATGACCTGGAAATTTCAAGATTACAGTGACCATATATTTAAGAGCTATGAATTTGGTTAATGGCATTAAATATATGGTCATTTTGACAAATACAAGAATTTCCAGAATTTCCAGAATTAGATTGAGAGTAAATTCTTACATAGGATAATACATAATCTTGACAAATGAATGACCTGGAAATTTCAAATTTGAATAATAAAAATCATCTCAAAATATGGTAATAATTCATTAAATTGAATTATATGCAACTGAGTTGGCAATTGAATTTGGTTAATGGCATTAATTGAGGGTTTCATTTTCTAATTGAATTTGGTTATGCCTTCCATGAGAAAGAAGAGAAGGAAAGTATGATCAGGTATTTTTGTTTAAGAATTCTTTTCTCTTTCTTTTGGATTCAGATATTTTTTATTATGACTTGAGTTTGATTGAGATTCTCTTGCTCTTACCCAAGCAGCAATGATTTCTAAATAATGATTTCTAGCAAGCTTTGTTGAAATGTGGAGATTGTAAGAGTTCATGCTCACTGTAAAATGTGAAGATTTCTAGCAAGCTTTGTTGAAATATGAAGATTTTATTCAGAATGGCAATATTGAAAGTTTGAAATGTGAAGGTTTATTGAATAAAGATTGAAATGTGAATCTTTGTTGAAATAATGATGGTTTTATTCAGTTCATATCTTTTTTTTGGCAACTCAGTTGTTTGAGAATCCTGAATTTTTTGAGCTTGGGAGTTTAAACAGATGGTTGATTGATCTGAATTTTTCATTAGGTGAAATTTCGTTAAAATTACTAAAATTTTCTATTTTGAGATGAGACCAGCAATTGCTTCCTAAGGTTATTTTCTAATAATGTGAAGGAAATGTAAGACAGTAAATTCGGAGTTTAAACATATCTTATATTTCGATAGAGTAATGTGTGAGGGATAGCAAATCCAGTATGAAATGTGTGAAGGGAAAGTATTTCTTAATTTCACGTACCAAATGAAGTATTGGCATTACGTTATGCTTCCTCAAAGTTCATTAACATGAAATCAACAATACCATCAACTTCAGTAGTTTTGACCTTCTCCAAACTTCTCAGTAGCATACTGTCTGGCTTCTTTACCAACATGAACAAGCAATAACAGCTACCTTGCTTCTCTCCCTTTATATGGCAAGTATGATATAATGATGTGAAAATATATTGCATGAAAGAACCAGTTTGCAAAGGAACAATGATGATTTCACCATTATTTTTTAGTTTATGTAATAATTGAATAAGAAGTTTGTGAGCTATGTTTCCAATATTATAGAGTTTTTTAAAATTTGGTTCTTTGATCTAGAAGTCTTTTTTTCAATACACACTTAACCACTGGAATTGCATGACATTTTTTTCATTTGCTGTGCATTCTCTGTTTAAATTCTCTCTTTTGGTTTGCTAAAGTTAGTAAGGGAAGACTTATTAACTGATATGAAGTCGGTATAGAGTATGGACCTGCAGGAATCATGTTGAGTTTGATGCAACATAGTTGTAATCTTATTAGTATTCAAATCTGAAGTTACGTTGGACAAGAATTCGTTTAGGCAATCTTCATGTATGAACCAAATTGAAGACTCCTAATTAGTTTAGGAAAAAATATAATAATTTGAGTCACGGTTGGATTCTTTTGTAAGATGTTCACATGGGCGAATTTGAATAGGATTCAAATTAATTATATTGGTTAAAAGACAATAATTGGAGTTTGAATCAAATTTCTCTTTCATAGTGCAATTGACGGTTCACATGCAAGGAATGTCCAAATACAAATTAGAGTATGATTAGTTATTTTAATCCCATGTGAGTAAGGATTGATGCCATCAAGTTGCTCTATTATATAGAAACGAACAAGTTCACAAGTATATTTCTTCTCATGTGAGTAAAAGTTCACAAGTATACAATTTATTTCGTATTGAAAGTTCAATTATGTTACTGTAATAATTAAAGATGGCTGATCATGCACTATCTACTTGAACCACACACAATTACATGAAAATATTTTTGTTTCCTATTATATGAGATTTTTATATATGTTGAATCAATTTATTTCAATCAAAACTTAAAAAATAAAAAAAATTCAGTAGAAGCTGTAGTATTTGAAGGGGTCCATTTCAAGGGTAATTCACTTAAAACCTGCATTCCCTCCCAATAAATGTCAAATTTCAATATAATATGAATTTATGTAACCTATTGCGATCTATTATATGAATTTATGTAAACTATTCAATATAATACAAATTTCAAGGTTGCGATCTATTGCGAGGTAGTCATATATCCATATTGTATCCTGGATTTAGAACTAACTCATGCATCATCAGCCCACATTGCATATGCAGATATGATAGACATTACACCCTTCTATCTAAAATTATAATCATAGGTTCTTAAACCATCTTGCTTATATGGCTAGAAGAAAAAAATCAAGATATCTTGGACAACCTTATAAGGGATCCAAAACCTTATAGAAAATAGAGTTAAACAATCAAGATCAGTATATACCAGAGTTTGTGCTCAAGAAGGGATTGACAGGTTAGGTTATAGTCAAGGTTTGCCATCTCGATATTAATAACCGTGTCAGTCGAAGGTTGATTACACTAGCATGGTAGATCTCTGTCTTCCAGTTATACATTGTATCAGTTGCGTCTTTAATTTGTTTGAAAATGATTAAAAATAATTGTATTAAAAGTTAAAATACGTAGCAGAATATCACCACATTTTCTAAAATGATTGATGGAGCTTTAATTAATTTTGACAAAATATCTAACATAATAATTAGTGCATTAATAATTCACATACAGTTTTGGGATTAAATTGTAGCCAGAAAATCTGGAATTTGGCATGAATTTACAGTAACTTCATAGATATTTGAAGACAAATTAATAGGTTAGTTATTTAAGAACACAAGAACAGTTTGATATTCATGAGTAAGCCAATAATTAATAGGTTAGCTATCTAAAATTGGATGGTATCACCTCGGGTGCCTCCAAATCCAACACTATATTTCCTACATGTATCGAAATTGGCCAGTATTTGAATCCTTGGTTATAGTTATACTTCTTAGTCAAAATGCATGATACATAAAGGCACCCAAAGAACAAACAGATGCTCAAACTTTAAGCCCTCGAGTGATTCCGTTTATGTAAATTGTTTGAAAAACAACTACTACATTGACATGACATGCACAAATTAAGAAACACCTCATATGTTAAAAGATTAGTATGTTTGTCATGCATGTCAGAAAGAGATCACACGAAGATGATCTTCAACTTCAAGTCTTTACCATAAAGAAGTTTCTGTCAATCACAAAGCTTTATAGTTGTTTACTTTTATAGTATCCTCAAAATTCATTTTGTGTACTGGCATGAAAAAGTTTGATTTGTGGAATAAGTAGTGAAGCTGCTTAATTTGTTATACTACAAGCTTAATTTGTTCAACTTATAGATTTTTGATTGGCCCATTATTTTACTGTTTAATATCTTTCAATTTTTTTGGTTATATGTTTGGGTTTATGATTAAATTGCATTGGCTAGGTTTTCGGGGGTTTGATGAGTTGGAGTGGAAACCTAAAAATCCCCGATTAGTTACTTTGACGAGTTAGGGTGAAAACCAAAACAAAAACTGATTTACCTTGATTTCGTTGATAATGACATTTGGCTTATCACTACTTGCTTCTACCTTTTCTTCCAGTTCATATTAACATGTTTGTTGATATTAACATGTTTTGTTGCCTTATTTTGGAAAAGTCACTTAGGTCTAAAATTTTGTTGGATTTTAGTAGCAAACTTCATGTAGAATTCAGACAAATATATTGATGATGCCAAAAGCTCACATAGTGATCAACAATAATATCATAGTTGCTAAACAAGTTAGAAGACACTGTACATAATTGGAGTAATTTTTGTATTAAATTATTTTACATGATTGTTGAAATGGTTGCCTTGCATACATATTTTTTTAATTTTATTGGTAACCATTTGGACTGTATTATTATTTAACTTGATTGGTATTTTGGTATTTTGGCCATCTTTTTGGTATTTTTGGTTTGCATTTAAACCTTGCAGTGTTGTCTATCATTGGATTACATGGACAGTTCGAATGAAAGAAGAGTTTCCTTAATGCTTCGCTACTTTTATTATCATCCTGTTTTGTTCTTCTTTTTCTGGGTTTCATAATTTTCTTATGTCGTTGACATCGTCTTGAGTCAGCCAATTGAAAACCTGCTTGCCTCATCAGATGATCTCTAATTTTCCTTCTCAATAAAGACAATCCCTTTTCTTACTTTCTAATAAGAGAGTTGAAGTAACAAAGCAAACGAAAATTTCTTTGTGCATACTGCTGTGTTTCTTCTACCATGGTCCATTAATTAGATAGTGAAATTTTCTTGAACCAATCCTTTACAATTTATCATACCTAGGACTATTCCCTCTCTAAAATTCATGACAACAGGGTTCTTTTTACAACATTATACAACAGTTTTAATGTTTCTTAACTTATACCTACCGCTTTAGATGTGATGAGGAATGTTGGAGAAATTTTGTTAAACTGGTGAATAAGTTCATCTCTGTATAATAACATGTTATGCACAAATAAGATCACTTGATGAGCCTGAATATTTCTATTTTGATTTTGAAAATTTTAAATTAGCAAAAGTATGCTTATACTCTGATTTCTCTGCTCCTTAAGTGCTGATGGAGGCCAAGACATGCAAAATGAAAAATCCATGTTAGTGGGGAATGGGCAACTTACCCACATGGAGAATATTAAGCAAGGGCCTTCAAGATTGTTCAAATTTCTACTGAAGGTTGTTCTCAACAAGGCAATCTTCCTTCTGCATGTCAACAGAAAAATTCTCAAAGAATTGAAGTCCCTAAAAATAAGGTGGTTACCATGTTTTTAGAAACTTACATCTTAATGATTTTACCTATATGTTTTGCAATTTCCAAAAATTTTCTTGGAAAAGTTAGAATTTTGTTGAATTTTAATGGTTTTATTAGGTTGTAGACTACATAGACGTCACGGACTATGCATATTTTCTTTGGGAAGGCCGTGAGTTGTGGAGCTAGGATCAGAATATGGAGCTGGGACCAGAACAATGCATTTGAGAATGTGATGGCTACTCACTAGGACCAGAGCAGTGAAATATGGAAAAAGATTGTGGCTGAGATTGGAAAAGCTTTGGAGGAAGTCATGAACCATTACCAACCTTTGGAGGAATATGTTGGTTTGATCTGGGACCGAGTTCCATTGCCTAGATACTGGTGGATGACGCTACCTATAGTGGCAAGAAGGTCAGAGATGGGAAGGAACCAACGATTAAGCAAGAACGTTGTAAATGAATAGCTTGGATTGCGGAAGATCACATGTGACCTTTTACTGCTTAGAAAATTGTGTGTGTTTATATGTTTATGAACTAAAGAAGATGCTGGCTGTATTGTTCTGGCATATTTAATTATTATATTAAATTAGTTAGTGTTAGGTAATTCGATTGCTATTGCCTAGGATTAACATGTGTTGGTTATATTAAGCATATGGTAGCAAATGCTTTTTGCAGTAACAGAAGTTCTGGTGCAACCAGTGATTGCATAGAGCAGGATCACCTAATTCCATTGCCATTACATAGAGAAATGGATTTCTATGCGAAAGAACAACCCTACGCCGTTTGCAATCTTCAGTAAGTCAGATTTTTTGTGATTAAGCCAACATTAGAAATTGTTGTAGGTTGCAAATCAATTATAGTAGCTTCACTATAAAGATTGGCGGGGAAATTTTTTTTTCATTTCAAATATAACAGCCCTTGCAGTTCACATATGTTATTTTAAACTATATTTCTGTTTTTGTACTCAGATGAATAATAACATCTCATCGACTACCATAATTTATCATGCATGCATGTTTAGGATAAAATTTCTTATCAAAATTGATAATTTCTAGCACAGGTTGGTTCTTCAAGTGCCTATTGGAAGAACAGACGTGAATGATGGTTCAAGCTCCGCTTGAATGGCTTTCTCTTGAATAAGGCAATTATTGTGGCAGCTGCACTCACTGTAATTGTTACAAGCATCTGCATGATTGTTTACTCTTCAGTTCCTGTTAAAACTGGTAAGGAACCACAGTGTATTATATTGTGATACATGGTAACTAATATCTGTTAGTTGCTTCTTTACTTTTGTGAGTTTCAGGGAAAAACATGATTCAACTATGTTTTTCATCTTTCTCTCTTTTTATTATAGAGTTGTTGCTATGGTCTATTGCGTGATGAGCATGTGCAATGGAGCTAGCTTTTCGCCTTTATTCTAATGACTTGGCTTTGAAATGCACTCTCTGTGTGCCAAGTGGATTAGTATACTTAGTGTTTCTAACATACCCTGTATGTGCCATATCTGATTATGAATCTCAGAGAAGATCCATCGGATATCCCAAAATCTCACCGTATGCATCTTTGATAAGCTCCACAATAAGGGCCAGAGTACCTGTCGATTCACCTGATGTGCATCAACGAGCTTGATAAAAGAAACACATCACGAATCCAAATGGTAAAGAGGTAATTTGATTCTTTCCCATGTTTGAAAGAAAAATTGGCTGATGACTTCTGAAAATTGCTGGATTATATGGCTTTGGATAGAATCCATCATTTTTGGAATATTAGATTCTTCAACTGGAATGGTTTCTGAAGGTTGGAAATGCCCAAAGCTTGAACTTGGTGCATTGGGCTGATGACCACTCCCATGTCTTTCTCATGTGTTCATGAAGAACTGATTCACTTTAAAAACCAGATTGCCTTTTGGACATTCAAGCAACTTGGACAACTTTGGCACCAAATTCAAAAGCACTCGGTATCCTAAAAACGTTGCCTAAAAGGAAATACATGATAAACTGGAAATGAGACTAAATACATGTGCACTTTGAACATCAAAAGCTGCCTTACTAACCATTATGTAAAAACAATTACCAAATACCATAAAATAAAACATAAAACATAACAATAGACACAAAATTTTGATAGATGGTTATATGTTATTTAAGCTTTTCATGCAATCTTGCAGGATGTTTCAGAATGCTAGATGGAACATTTTTCGGGCTTTTATGTAGTCTTACAATCTTTCAAGTATCGAATCGCAAGGTGAATTGAGATCATTATTCTTTACAAGTTCTAGAATCTTGATGAGCCTAAAGTACTTGCATTTTGATACATTATAATGTCACTGACCCAAAACATTTGTATTTTTAGAAGTTAATTGTACAATATATCAATAGTTCTTAGGAGATATCCTCATCGGTCCCTGTTGACATTGACATCGCCAACTTTGTCGATTCCCTCACATCTCTGAGATCACCAAGGATCTCGGTCTCAGCTACAAGCACTACTATCTCTACGGAAAATACAAGGTCAATGTCTTTGAGATATGAACCACGTCCTAAATTTTACTATTTTGGGGTTCTAATGGCGTGAGTATTGATCTGGGTGGCTTTTATTGCAACTGCTTTTATCCATTATTGATGAGCTTGAAGGGTTTGAAGATGAGTAGTGTGAGGTTAGCGATGGGATCACTCTGATACTGGTGGGGGTAGTGAAGAGTACTACTACCATTGGGCTGTGACAAGCTTTGTGTGCTACTCTTGATAAGAAGTTGATAACTTTGATGATTGAACGACTTTTATTTGGTTGTTTGTTGATTAGTTGATTGAATGGTATTTGTTGGTTTATTGATGAGTTATCAGAATGAGTAATTTGGGTTTATATTGGTGAAGATTTGGAATTGTTTGCTTGAGGTTTTGTATGTGAAATAAGTACAGTTTTATAGTTGTCTGGGAACATGATTTGATTTGATTATGCATTTATAATATTATAATTAATGGTTTATGTGGAAATAAATTTTTTAGCATTCAAGAGGATGGTTGAAATGTGATTACTATTTTTTGAAGTGTTTCTACTTCTCGAATTTTGTTGGCATATGTGATTAATCAAAACAATTTCTTGCGAAGAAGAGGCAGCATGTCACTATTAATTTTTACGGGGATTCTAACGCCAGTCACGACCAATCTTTGATTTTTTCTAATTATTATTTGCTCTGTTTATTTGGAGGAAATCTAAAGCATGCCATAAAATTCTCCCTCCTCTGATTTTCACAATATGATGATATCTTAATTTCTGCAATTTCTTTTGTGTAGCCTTGAAACCAGCTTAGAATTCTGTTATTGTTTGAAGTTTTTATGGAATGTGGTTATCTATATTAAATTCCATTGTGAGGGCATGGCAGCTTTGGAAAGTGATAGATTTTTATTGTTTAGCTTCAGTTTAATGATTTTCAATTTGGGGAGGCGATAAAATCTCCGTCGTCTACTAACGTAAAATTTGTAGTTCGGTTTCTAGGGCAAGGGAGCTTGGTAAAGTGATGAATTTTTTGTTACTTTGCCTTCATTTGACGAATTTTATTTGTTTGTAAAGCAAATCACACTATTTTTGATTTGGCTTATCTTAAGACTAAATGAAGTGGAATCCTTGAGTTGTGAGAACAATAAAATTAAGAAAGAATATGAAGATTTTTCTTTTTGTCCATATAACGTGAGAATCAATTTTTTTACCTTCCATTTGCAATCTAGCATACTTTTTACTTTTGTACGCCATCTATTGCCTGTGAAATTGAAGATGATTCATATCTGTTCAAGTGGAAGCTTATGAATGATGTGTTTACATTTGGTCCTATTTACATTTGAGCAGTAAACCAAGTGTCTCTCCCATTTCTTTTTTAAACATCCAAGCTCACAACAGTCACATGTTTCTGATTCAAAAGGCATCTTCTCCAAATGAATGCATCAATTAACATATGCAATTTGCCAATGATTTACATTATGCTTTGGTTTTAGGTATGAACAGTTTCTACACGAAGGGAAGCTCCTAGAGGTATGCTATTAAACGTATTTGATTCAATATCTTGCTATTGGGGCTGTTCTTCTTGCATTCTGTCTCAATAGCTACATTCATGCTGACAATTCATATTGCAATTGGGGTTGTTTTAATTTCATTCTATCTCAATAGTTATATTTATACTGACAATTCATATCATCATCATATTTTGTCCCAAAAGTCTCATTACCCTACATATTAGGCAATTAGGTTATGTGTTAACACTTTACACCAAACAAACATAATTAGAAAATGCTCCATCTACATCATGTGGAGGAAACTAAGATATAACATAATTATTGTTTGCAAGTTTGGTCATTATATATTTTTGTACGGAATTGTTCGGAGTATGCATATAACGTTTGTCATATAATGATAAATCTGGGCACATCAACGTCTTACATTATTATTCATTGTCAATGAGAAAAAGAATATCTGCAGCTTATTCCTTTTTTAAATTACATGTCCTGAAATGGAGAATGTATGATCACTATAAAAGTGCAACTGTGTTAAAAGAAACAGCGTAAGATTGTTGGTAATTGTGCTCGCTTAACAAAATTTTATCCCTATAGTTTTTAGTACCTTCTATTTCTTTAATTTATTTTCATAAATTCAAATATGATATATTTGTTCTATTTTGTTTCATAAACATGGCATGGTGATAAAAAGGCATCTACTTTATATCAAAATTCAACATGTCGAGAAAATAAGTTTAGGTGAAAACCTCAATATGGATGAGTAGAAAACTATAAGACATGTGATATGAATGAGTTCATTTGGAAAAACATATGGTAAGCTTCAGTTAAGGATATGATGAGGGAGACCCATTTAAGTTGGTATGGGATTGGATCTTGAATAATCAAGAGCTGCTATTAAAAATTCTGAAATATTTTTAGGGGAAACCCCTAGATTACCGTTATGGGATTAAATCTAGGGGAACTAATATTTTTGGTACGAACTAAATTCTCTAGGAGAACTAAATTTTGGGGGAACTAAATAAAAATTATAGCGTTTTTAATTATTGTTGTTCGTTTAAAATTAGTGGATTCAAGATTTTGAGGGGTGATATTTTAAATGAAACATGTGCTTATGGCACATGTTAAATCTAGAAGGAACTAATATTTTAGTGGATCTAAAATTTTTTATGGGAAACTAAATTCTATGAGGGGAACTAAATTTTTGGGGGGACTAAAAATTTTGAGTGAAATTAAATAACAATTATTGTGCTTTAATTATTAAAGTTCGTTTAAAAATTAGGGTATCCAATATTTTGATGGCAGAGAATAATCTTAAATGAACCGTGCCCTCAGGGCACGGGTTATATACTATATATATATATTAAAACACAAAGGTTTTTGAATTCTAGGGCTGACTGGGACAAGCTGATGTCATGCTGATGTATAAAGAGGTTGATAGAAGAATGACTAGGATTTAATCTTGGTAAAAGAAGGGTTGAGATGAGTGTTTGGAAACCCCACCACTTTTTCCTTTTGTATTCAAACCCCCCACAATCACTACATTTGCGCAGAATACCACCTATTTCTCATTTTTGCTAAAAAAACCCTCTCATTTCACTTTTTACCCACACACCATACACACACACGCACTTATGCACTTCCACCCTTCGCGTCGAAGGCGCCCGCTAAAATTTTTTTACACTAATTTGTTGTTCCGACTCAAGGGCGCCCTCACCGAATTTATTGTTCTACGCCGAATTTGTTGTTTCGCACAAATTTGACTGTGTAAATAATGTTTGAGGACAAATATTTCACGGGTGAAAATCTGAAATGAATATATAAATAATGAAGAAGTGATGACAGCGCTGGAAATGTTTCCAGCGCTGTCAGCGATCCGGGGTCGTTAGAGAATTTTTTTAAAAAAATTTTGCAGTTGGTAGATATACTTGTTAGGTAGCTCCCCACAAATTTTTAGGTCGATCCAACACCGTTTAAGCCTCCGTTCATCGATGTCAAAAACGTTGCGCAAAACTGTGGACAGTTTTGCGCAACGGTTTTGAAATCGATGAACGGAGGCTAAAACGGTGTTGGATCGGCCTGAAAATTTGTGTGGAGCTACCTAACAAGTATATCTACCAACTGCAAAAAACATTTTTTTAAAAAGCAGTAGCAATGTCAGATCGCTGACAGTGCTGGAAATATTTCTAGCGCTGTCAGCACTTCTCCATTAATCTCATATATATATATATATAGACACACACACACACACACACTAGTCTTAACCCGTGCCCGCGGGCACGTTTCATTTAATATTTTCTCCCACGAAATATTTGTTCCCCAAAAAAGTATTTTCACAGCCCAAATTGTACGGAACAAAAAATTAGTGTAAAAATATTTCACAGCACGGATACCTTTGGTGCGAAAAACCAAATTCGACGCAGACGCCTTCGACATGCAACAACAAATTCGGCGAGGACCAATAAATTTGAGGTAGAACAACAAATTCGGCGCGGGCGTCTTCGGCACGGAACAACAAATTAGCGTGAAAAAATTTAGCGGGTGCCTTCGACGTGGAACAACAAATTCGATGCAGACACCTTCGGTGCATAATAACAAATTCGGCGTAGTACAACAAATTCGGTGCGGACACCTTCGACGCGGAACAACAAATTCGGCACATGCACCTTTGGCACGGAACAACAAATTCGGCATCGAACAATAAATTTGGCGTGGGCACCTTCGATTCGGAACAACAAATTCAGTGCATGCACCTTCGGCACGGAACAACAAATTCGGCTCGGGCGCCTTCGGTGCGTGGAACAAAAAATTAGCATAAAAAAATTAGCGGGCGCCTTCGGCGCGGGAAATTATTATCATTTTTTTGACCTCATGTGTTGAAGAGACGATGTGCCCCGCGTTGAGGGAGAGATCATTCGATCTGCAGCATTAAGCGCAAGTTAAAGTTTTTTTCAAATGCATTAATTGTGTGCACTCTACTATTCACCAGAAACTTTCATCCCCCAAAAGTTTCATTTCCCTAGAAACTTTCATTTTCCCAAAAATATTTTTCCCTCCAAAACTTTCCACACAATCTCATCTCAACCCTTCATTCCTCAAGATTGAATCTCAGCCATTCTTCTATCAACCCTTTTATCCTAGTCAGCGTGTCCTAGTCAGCCCTAGAATTCAAAAACAGTCATCAAATGTAATATAGATAGTCATAACTCGTGCCCTAAGGGCACAGTTCAGTTAAGATTTTCTCCCGCGAAATCTTTGTTCCCCAAAAATTATTTTCGCTGCCAAAATTTAAAAGAACAAATTAGCGTAAAAATATTTAGCGACGCGGGACAACAAATTCGGCACAACAACAAATTCGGCACGAGGGCCTTCAGCGCGGAACAACAAATTCGGCACGAGGGCCTTCGGCACGGAACAACAAATTCGCGCCTTCGGTGCGAAACAACAAATTAGTATAAAAATTTAGCAGGCACCAATTTAGTGGGCTCTTTCAGCGCAGAACAACAAATTAGCGCAAAAAAATCGGCGCGGGCGCCTTCGGGTGTGAAGTTGGATTTGTTTTTGGGTTTTGTTTGAGATTGGGGTGTGCTCTTTGGATTTGTTTTTGGGTGTTATTTGATTGGAGTGTGTATTTGTCAGAATGTTTTGGTGACTTTTGGGTCATTGGGGTGAGATGGTTGTCCCGTGTGGCGATGTAGCATACTCTTTTGTATAATAGATATGTGCTACCAGTATGGATGAGCTACATTCTCTTTTGGTTACAGCGGGATGAGCTAGTCTTTTGATCCAGGAGAGTCCGGATCAACTTAATTTTCAGCCAGATGTTATGGCAGTCATGGCTACTAAACTTAAACTGCTAATGATAGGCCTCGACATTTGGGGTAAGCAATCATCTGGTCATGTCGCTCAATGGAAACAATTGAGACACACTCCACATTGCCTGAGTATTCTCCTTGTTAAACACATGAAATATATAATTTGCAAGTTCTTTTTGTTTAACATGAAGTATTCTCCTTGTTAAACACATGAAATATCATAAATATAATGCAAGTTCTTTTTGCAACTCCCAATAATTTCTTGAAAATTTGCTGAATATATAATTTGCACATGGACATTGTCTGATTATTCTCTTTGGTACACATGAAATGTCATCAATATTAAAATCAATTTCTTTTTGTTACACAACATACTAAACAATTTGCATATGTAATACAGATCGATACAACTGGGACATAACATTATTCAATGCTTGCTCGACAACGAACTTGTATATTCTCTCTGATGGATGGATGGATGGCATCAAAAAATATGAAGGCTGACAAATTTTTACAGAGCGAAGTGAGCTTGTTACACAACGGTCCCATTTTGAGGAGACCCGTACCGCAACATCCTCTAGTTGTCTCCACAAAACCTGCACTCATCATTTTAAAGACTTAGCTAAGAATTAAAATTCAAGGGTGACTAAATTGAAAGGTGTTCTGACTAAATTGATGTCCACAGCCAGGACCTTCTGATATATCGATCATGAGTACCAGCAGACTGGCATGTTTGGTGTCAAAACCTGTAAGTTGTCAAAAAAAATTCATTAAATGATAATGGAAATATAATTCTTCATTGAACTTATTGAACTTATAGCACTTGGATATTTACTTGAGAGAATCTACCTAAAAACATACTTCTTCATTGAGCTTAGCCATTACAAAAAGTTGCAAAGTATGAATCACACATTTCCCAGCTTGTTCTAATAATAAACTATCAAGTATGCACACTAAAATCCTATTCTATTAAAAAAGATAACATGAATATTGAAAAAATAGTACCTCAACACCAATATTAAACATCAAAAATACAACTCCAAATTCAGCTATACCCTTCATCCCATGAACAAGGTGTATGATAGACAACCCATAATGACCAATAAGGATATTGACAGCAATATACCCGAGCACAAGACTCCTTAGAGCATATTAGAAGATACCAATGCATAATTAGCATAACATAGCAAACTGCATATTTTAATAGAATGACATAGGGATAACAAACTACATAACACTAAAATATCAATGCATAACAAGCTGCATAACACTAAAATACCAATGCATCATTAGCATAACAAACTGCAATCTTTTGCCTATGAACTAAATGATGAGATGTTGTGAGCTGCTGAGTCTGACAATTTGATTATAACTTCAGAAAGTAAAAGATTTAGTCTGGATACATAAGATTGAGTCTGGATTACATAAGAAAGTAAGAGATTGAGTCTGATAATGATTGAGTCTAATAATGAGATGTAGGCAAAAAACTTTAGAACTACTGAACTACAATCTGTTACTGTTTGAAGACTCCAATCCTGATCTATCTAATTAAATGATACTAACTCGAATTCTTCAGTGTAGCCAAAACTGAAATATTTACCAAATATAGATTTTTGAGAAATTAAGCTGGCAAAAGACTGATTTTAACATCAATCAGAGCCAGGCAATCCAAAACTATTATCTTCAGGTCAATTTCCAGTAATTTCGCCATCTTATTACAGAAATAACACAAAAAAATCAAAGATACAATCTGCACTTTGGGCGATTAATTTAATTGGGCTTTGAATTAATCGGGCTTTGTATACTCAGGTCAATTCAGCCAATGTTTGTTTACTCAACCAATGTTTGTATACTGATGTTTTTTGGTTATATAAAAAAATTGGGGATGGCTGAATTAACAGGCTATAATAAGGCCGATACTAACATTACACCCCCATGATATTCCATATGTAAGGTTGGGGAGGGATCTAAGATGCAATGATATATCATTGAATGCAATGTGGGATATTGGATGGTTAACTTGCAGCTATCCTAAAGAGGCAGTTCAGCTTGCATATGAAGTGGAGGAAAGCATCATGGCTTCTCTCATCACAGAGTGCCAGAGGCTACAATGGAATTGGTTTATTATTATAAAAAGCATGAATCCATTACTTTGAAGATTGATAATCTTATGACATATAGTTATCAATGCAAATACATGTATACTTTTACACCGATGTTATCATCCTTTATACAGCAATAATACTGCAATATACATGCACAGTGAAAAATGAAATCTGTGAAAAACGAAACTATCGATACGAAACTATTGATACGAAATGGGTGAAAACATTGCATATAATCTGAAGATACTAACACCAAATATAACACATGACTTGAGCATACAAATCGTTTCAGATCCAACAATTTGCTAGCAGTTTTGTACTCAAATACAAAATATATCCAGAACCAACTATAACACTTGACTTGAGCATACAAATTGTTTCAGATCCAACAATTTAATTTCTCCCGTTATCAAAGAAGATCGAACACATAAATGTTGTCTACCAAAATTTCAAATATCAGAATTACATGAGAAAGATTTACTAATTTCGATCAAAGAATAATTCGTAATTTCCAGTATCCAGTTCACAGTTCACATACCATTCTACCTGCGAATTGATTTTCAATCCAATTCTACGATTTGATTTCTGCTCTCATGCTTCTTCCCTTGTCTTTCTAGTCAAGTCTAGCAAGGAACGGCTTGGTCTTAGTAATGCAAATGTCTCTTCTTCTTCCCCGACCACCAGACTTGTCTGCATCGATTGAAGGGCGTGAGCTAAATCATTTTATCTTCTCAAATTGTATCATCTACGGTTTACGGAATACTAACCTTAACATCGGCAAGGTCAACATTTTTCGACTTGAGGCAGGCGACAATTTTTTGGTAATTCTCCTCGGTTGGACGATAATGTCCGCTGTGAGGCTATATCGCCTGCTAAAAACACAAATGTGATATCACCAGGGCCAAATGAAATCGACACATCTTCATGAATTATGATGTTATTGACACACGATCTCCTACCTTAAGAATCCCTTTATCTACTTCCAATCTTCCAGCCGCTGACGTAGCTCCTTCGGCAAGAAAACTGGAATGCAGAAATATGCCTTTCTTTTTCTGCAATCATCCACAGACCGGTGGCAGTCTTTTGAGTTCAATGATGATCGAGGATTGTGATATCATGCTCTGAAAACTAAAGAAATTTACCTAACCAACATAACAGTTCTTCGTCGTGCTGAGAACAAAGATCCATTTTGAGTCTACAGAATCGTCGATTGTGTCTAGGAGCTGTCCGTTCTTCTTGTACATCAGCTTCCGGTCTTATTTCATGACTTCATATACCTCTCTCTCTTTCTGCAAGAACAACATTTGCCATCAAATCAGCCTTATACTTCTAGCTACATACAGAGGTTTAAGGATATTGCAAGGCTAACCGATCCTAGACACTTGATGCATTGCTATTGAAGCTTTGATCGAGGGCATTTTTCATCGATGCTGATCTCCTTACCCTCTCCAACATCGAGCCTGCAAGTCCAAATCCATTTCCTTTATAACACCCCAATATAGAAGTAGAATCTTCGAACATATATACAATAAACATGTGTCTCTTCCTTCTAGTTTCCATCAACATCACATACAACATCCTCTTCTCATCATCTACACCCTGACTGGCGGTCCCAAGCTTCTCGTCCCTTGCATGTACAACATGCTCTAGCACCTCGAGCAAATACTTTTCCCTCAAAAAATAAAATTAAATAAAAACGTTCAGATGGCAACAATCTAAAAATAGGTTCAGTGCTATTGAACAATGAAACTAAGTGAAATTCAGCTTAAGCACAAACCTCTTCGTATTAAGAATGAACCCGTTTGGAGTTCAACTGTCATTTATAAAAATTTACAACAACATTATATTTATCACAACAACATGCAAGAAATGTGTTATGAAATTTAAAATCGCATTACCTCCTCATTGCAACATGCAAGAAATTAAAGATCATGGGTCCATCTATGTGGTACTGGGTAGAATATGACATCATAAAATGTGAATGTGTTTTAACCCTCAAGAATTCCAACTAAAGAACTTATAGGCTGAGATTATAGAGCTGAATGTAAGGGCAAATAATGCAAGAACGACATGACTATGGAGCCATCGATCATTTTTGTGAAGTCATCGCTTCCAAAGTCCAAAACCCAGTCACCATTTCGGGAGGCTGCTGACGATGATGCAGACATCAAAAGATAGGCTAGTATCTGCAATGATACATGGCTTTTCAGAACTTTACAGCCTTCAACACCAATTAATACTTATTACTAAAAATGAAAACATTACTGCGATCTTATGATTTATACCCAGTTTTCTTCACATTTAAAATGAAGATAAATTCTCCCTACCAAAAGATCAAAATTAATATTTTGAGTTCAAATGGTTAATTTTTTTCATAATTGTTTTATTTGATGGCAGCAGCTGACATCACCTATAAACTTTGATTCCCATTTGCTAATGTATAGGGAAAAATCACGCTTAACATAAGCATTTGATGTTACCTAGTTCACAATATGTATGTAAATGAATGGTTCTTGATAAATGCACAGATCAGAAGCACATAGCTTGAAATATTTGGAAAATTATTGAAACTGGAATTTGGTCAGCACCATGGTAATCTCTTCCAGATATTTTGAAAGATTATAAAATAAATTGTTGGAATAAAGATGTAGATAATATTGGAGTTGCATGAGACTATACATAAAATGTAAAATTTGCTAGCTTTGGTACTCCAAATGGAGTTTGCGGTGGAGACCCATGACTGGAACAATGAAGAGGATCGCTGTTGAAGCTGTTTGTGAATAATGACATTAATCGATTTGAAATTTGGGAATTTGGGTTTGTGAATAATGGCATGAGGGTGTTTATGGCTCTGGGTAAATATTGAGTCCATAACTGAATAATGTGAACCCAACTTCCAAAGAGCCTAAACAGACCTGCCCATATGACTTATACAAACCCACTAAAATGTTAAATGTTAGTTAATTTCTGAAAATTTATCAATGTTAGTTACTTTCTCCTAGGAGGCATCCTTAAAAAAGAAAAATGTCCATTTGAAACAGACATGTCCATTTTAAACAAACCCACTAATTTTAGTTAATTTCTCTAGGCCTGTCCATTTTAAACAAACACTTCTTGCTGCATTTCTGGACATACCATAAGATGCTTCACACTTTCTTGAGATATATCACAACTTCATGAAGCTGATAAATACAAATCTATATTTAAAGTCTCTTAATACATTTCAAATTCTCTGAATCTTTGTTTTCTATAAAATAATGTGAACCACACTTGGTCATAAATTGCTGTTAGAATGATACACAACTTAGGAATGTCTTTTTAGCTTGTGTATGGAAATAGTCGCTACAATTTCACTGCTCACTGAAGTACAATTGTTTGCAGTTGCCATGAGCATATGCTAGTGTTAATTGCAATCTATCAGTAGCAGTGTACACCATGATCCCTGAATGTCTTAGAACACAATGTTTCATTAAATTCTGTGTTCGCAGTAAAACATGTTCTTATAATTTAGTAAGAAATTTTGTGCTAAGTTACAGGCAACTTAATCATTTTTAATACAATTGACTTACCACTTTTTAATCATCGACAGCCAGAAGAACATTGAGACCATGATAACTGGATGAAACATAACCCATATGCTTGACATATGCTCTCGACACGGCCACATGCATCATTATTACAAAGATATTTAGAAACAAACAATGGACATGACTTTTTTTGACAAAAATGATCAAAAAAATCATTTCTATTGTTGAGCCTAAACAGACCTATCCATATGACAACTCAAAACCTACTAAAATGTAAAATGTTAGTTAATTTCAAAAAATTTATCAATGTTAGTTAATTTCTCCATAGAGACATGTCCATAAAAAAATTAAATTGTACATTTTATAACAGACATGTCCATTTTAAACAAACTTATGAGGCATAAGTGTGTGGATGCTTGGGCCAATAACCAGCATGTGATCCCACGTTGATAACATTGAATGCTAGGACAGACAAAACAAAGTTCTTGTTCCCAGCAATGTTAGCAATGTGCTGCATGACAAACGATTAGAAAAATAAAATAGAAATCAGCAACATATCAACGGTATACTATGCAAGAACAATAAATTCATGAGTGTCAGGGAACCGGTAGAGAAGAACCTTCTTCACACTGGCTCCTGCATTGCATACAGTAAGTTACACGGCATGTATGGCATTTGCACCGAGCTAAAACAGATCATGAAAATTGATCGATATGATACATACTAAAAGGAAGCAAAACATAAAAAACATGCTATATGTCCAGGCCCTAAAATACCTTCTGCTTGCACCACCCCCACTCGTTTTTGGTGCCATCAAGCTCCTGGACCATAAAGTTGTTTTGATATGTATCGAGTTTATGTAGATCGAAGCCACATATCATATGTATAAGACACATTTCCAAGACCATTCCAACTATAAAAAACATATAAGCACTTGAATATTATGCTAGATTTGAAGGCTAAAAATAACAAAACATATTTGAGGCAAAAACATAGCACCAGGACAAACCATTTGACTGAAGTGTTGGGATGGTAGTCAAAGGATGATTCTTATTGTTTAAGAAGAAAATTGAAGTGCTGAAATTGAAGCAAATTCATGTGCTCATCATTTGTTTGTGCCCTGTAATAGAAAACCCATTGTGTTTTCCACTAATTTGTAGACTAAAACAACAATAATGAGTTCCATAATCTAATGATGTAAGTATTACATAAAGAACGATTACTTCCCATAGAGAATTCAATTAGATTTACAAAATGAAACATGAAATATCTACCCCAAATATTTAGCTCCAAAGACCACTAAAAATTGATCTTTCAAACAATAAAATTAATTAGGTATCAAGTAGCCATCAAATTTAAATGAAATGCGCTAAATCACAAAAGGAAAGGAGGAATGAGAAGAACTTTACATGGTTTCTTCCTCCTGAGATCTTCCTCATATCACAAACGGGGGAATAACTGACATATTGCAAATCTTCCTCGGTAGATGATTTCTTAACCAAACATGAATCTTTCAACCAAAAAAATTCCATTAGATATCTAGTAGCAATCAAATCTTACAAAATAAATCACACAATATTTACCCCAAATCTTAAGCTTCACAAACCACTCAAAAAAATTCAGCGAGGTAGCTATGTTTATTTCCATGTGATCGTGGCAAGATCTGAAATAAACAGAACAAAAAATTCAGCCAATTCCATTAGAACATCAAAAAGAGCTCAAAGGAGGCATGCAGTCAATCAGTGAATTTTCTCTTACACGTAGCCCATTTGGATAAATTTCTATCAATATCATCAGAAACTTTTCTCCCTAATAAAAACAACTACAAAGCAAACAACTCACTTTATGGTCTTGTTTATAATCTTGAATAAGATCATAAGGAATTAGCTTCTTCCCTATAACATTTGATTAATAGCAAACTCAGTAGATTAACAAAATTGCAGGTCAATCACGAAATGTTAATTAAAAGAACAAAATGGACTCATCTTTTCTTCATTGAATCGACAATCCAGTTAACAATGGAGTTCAACTGTAATGAACATAATCTAAAAAAATAAAGAACTCGGTTCATTCGGTAACACTTTAATCAAAAAAGAAAATTAAGAATCATTCTAATCGAGAATCCCTGTAACACTTTAACCAGATGGACAACCTATTTGACTGGCCACTGTACACAGTTCATAATCATCAAGAGATAAAAATTAGCATGTGTTGTAATGATCTACTACTTCTTCAAATCCTGTAATGATGAAGAATCAAGGCCCATGAGGTATCTGTAGCTTACTATCGGCCTCAATTCAACAGCATAAATAAACAGAAAAATCAGCTTGTAATTTAGTTCCAGGTGATCTGAAAGAAACAGCACAAATAAATTAATTGTTCCCTCAACTCGAGTAGTGCACTAATAAAAGCAGCTTATAAACAAAAAATCTGCAGCATTACCTCTCCCCAAGATAACCACCATGGGACAACAGCTAAAAATCACTGTGCATCACGGCCAGCGAGAGCCAATCCATGCGGTTCATCCCACCCCTCATGAAGTTGATCCCAACGTTGGCTCCGGTAGCTTCGATGGCACCTTCTCCGACCCACGTGCTGTTCGGGTGCCCATTCATGACTTTGAAGCCAGCATCCCCATGATCTTCGTCATCGCGTGGAAAAACTATACAATAAAAAATTAATCATCAAATTAGATCACAGTCAGATTTTTTTTGAGATAATATTTTTCACACGGAAGAATTTTTCAATATAACAACGTTGTATAATTAATAATGAAGATTTTTTACAACTAAAAAGAGAAAATACTCATTACAATGAAGAGAATTAAAAAGAGATAATACTTATTAAATTGAAGAGAAAATACTAATTGCAATTAAGAGAAAAATACTAATTGCAATTATGAAACAGCCTTTATGAACCTCCTATATAAGAGAAAATACTAATTGCAATTAGATCAGTGAATTAAAAAGACAGTCAATATACCCGAACAGCAGTGTCATCTAACTTTTGTTTTCCATTGCTTCAAGTACCAAACTTCATGTACCATAGCTTATAGAGATTCCAACAGGGATAAAAGGCTATCTTCCACCTCCGAGTGAGTTAACACACCTGAAAAATAACATATTGTGCTAATAAGAACAAAATCCAATATCGACAATACCACATTCATAAATTACTCAACTTTCACCTTATATTTTAACCAAATGCTAATAGAAATTTGAACAAAATACAATGATAATAGAAATATGAACCTTTGCATTTGATTGAGGAAAGTTAACATATTAGATTACTCGATTTGGAGGAATATTATTTTCCCTAGTAAAATATGGATGTATGTTTTCCTCAAAATCTTCACAATGCTACTCCCAAAGAATAACCTTATATTTTATCAAGTACAAATCAAGATTTAGTGCATGAAGGACTTAAATACAGAATTCTTCAGTCCAATGCTAATAGAATTTTTTTTATCCTTCGAAAAGTTGGAAATGCTAATAGAAATATGAACCTTTACATTTGATTGATAAAATTTAACATATCATACTTCTGCACTCGGAGGTAAATTACTTTCTCTTCCAAATATGGAAGTATTTTCTCCTCAAAATCTTCACAATGCTACTCCCAAAGAATCACCTTATATTTTATATAGTACAAATCAATCTTCAATGCATGAAGAACCTAAATAAAAAAATTCTTCAGTTTAATGCTAATATAAATTTGAACATTTGCATTTGATTGATAAAAGTTAACATATCAAATTTCTAGACTTGGAGGTATATTATTTTCTCTTTCAAAATATGGATGTATTTTCTCATCAAAATCGTCACTATGCTACTCCCAAATAATCACCTTATATTTTATCAACTATAAATCAAGCTTCAGTGCATAAAGAACCTAAAAAGAGAATTCTTCAGTCCAATGCTAATAGAAATTTGAACATTTGCATTTGATTGATAAAAGTTAAAATATCAGATTTCTGGACTTGGAGGTATATTATTTTCTCTTCCAAAATATGGATGTATTTTCTCCTCAAAATCTTCACATTGCTACTCGCAACGAATCACCTTATATTTTATCAACTACAAATCAAGCTTCTATGCCTGAAGAAACTAAATACAGAATTCTTTAGCAAACAATGCTACTCCCAAAAAATGTTTTTTCATTAAAGAAACAGTACTATAGAGAAGAGAAAAGAAATTAACAGACAGCTAGTCATTCCAGCATTGAGAGAAAGGTAATCGAATTTTAAAAAATAAAAAAACGAAGCTTCGAAGATTCCCCCCTAACTGCAAGACTGAAACCGTTGAGGGATGTTTTGGTTTCCCCCCTAACTCATCAAACCCCCCAAAGTGCCCCAGAAACAAACCCAACAAATGCATTTTAATCATAAACCCAAACAAATAACCAAAAAAATTGAAAGCTGACCTCTAGCATTATCTTTCTTGAGGAACAATAGGCCAATCAACTTACTACAGTATAGTAAAAATCACGTTTATTGTTTGATGGTGGGGTTAGACAGATTAAATGTGCATGTTCTTTATTAAAATCAAGCTTTTATTCTAAAACACATCCAACTATTGGCAGCTACACGTCCTGATAGATGGACCTAACAAACTTCATACCCATGTTGATTTAAAAACAGATCATTAAAAAACAGATCATAAAAGTACATGCCTCCTCTTTATGAAGGGAATGCCCATGTCGATCTTCTCATTTGTTGATAGCCACATGTCCTGTTCTAAAATATTTCTCTACTATCTGAGCATATAAACAACAATAAATTCTATAGTAGAACCAACCTTTTATTCTATATATCAAAAGCAGAACATTTATGCTTGTTCTTGCCCCTTAAAACCTCAACCTAACAACCAGTATGCTTGTTCTTGCAGTATTCTATCTATCATTTTGATTTCATTTAATTAACTTAATAATTATTCATGATTATTTATACCTCTTAAAAATTTCCTCATGCATCATAACCTTCCCCCATATTCAACCCATCAAAACACCAGCATCACAGCATGAATCATTAAGACACGTATAAATGAAAAACAAAATCCAAAAACAGAAAAATATATTTAAAGGTTGGCATTTAACATGGGAACGAAGTGAAATTGGCTTTCTTGTGCATCACATAAGGAATTGCTTGAGGCGAGCCAGGGCTTGACGATCTTATTGGCCTCATCATTCTGCAAGACTCTACCTTTTTCATTCTGCAAGAACCCAAAAATCAAAATCTCATTTTGACCGATAAAGTCGCGGAAAGGTCTTACCTTTGGCCCATTGCACCTGACCTCTTTCATCAAAGATCCTCCCTCAATTAGTGATGCAAAGAGAGAACTATGGCTAGGGGTAGGGTGTTTGGATCCAAGGATCGACCCCTTAGCGCAGCCAACGTTATACTGGAAGCTTCGAAAAGGTTTGGCTTGAGAGCATGAGCTAGGCTTTGATGTCGCCTCTGGCATAGAGCTGAAGATGCCAACGAAAAAGAGAGAAGAGGCCAGCTCGGGCTGTGGTATTTGGGGAAGGACAGAGGGATCAAATTAGGGAGAAAGAGAGAAGAGCAAGGGAGAGAGATCTGAGTGCGGGCGTAAATTCCCAAATTCAGAAGTTTTCATTCAAAATTCAAAAAAGTTCCCCAATATGTTTTCCCCCGTTATTCCCCCCCCCCAAATTCTCACTCTCTTGCATGCGGGACCCACTCTCTTGGTGACTGGGACAAACTCTTGGTGACTGGGACAAACTCTTGATGACTGGGACAAAATTCAAAATATGCTCTATTTTATAGAATAGAGATATATATATAATCAAAAGATACAAGGAGCACAAACGACAACATCAACTCCATGTACATACAAAAATATGATCATCATACATACACCATCATCCATTAATACAATCAAAAATCAAAATAAAGATAGACACTCAAATTATCAACCCTAACAAAAAAATCTAGGCATAAGGGTGAGAAGTCTCCGCGAAGCGTTAATCCAAATCAGCTGTAGAGGAGTGTACGAGAGGAGCCAACTCAACACCGAAGTCCAGGGCCTATGGATCATCAGGAATATCCTTGGTAAGAGGAGGATTGAATATTGTATATTTTAGCCCCGTAATCATTCACTCTTGTGCATATAACTCTTTGAATCATGCTCCCTTAGCTATATTTGCGTTAATTCATCATCTTTTGAGCATATGATTTTATTTTGGCACAATTTTACTCTCCAAAGCTTTATAAACATGAATTGTATTTTTACATATTTTTCTGGATTTTTTCAGGAGTCCCGAAGGGGACAAAATCAAGTAAATGGAGAAGTGAATCGGAGCCATGACAGTCGACTGTCCTTACAACGACAGTCGCCTAGAGCAAACTAGAGTGCAACACAAGTGCCTGCAGAAGGAGTGACAGGCGCTTGCAGAGGGAGTGACAGGCGCCTGTACAACTGAGCAGTCGACTGTTCTTTCAACAGCAGTCGACTGTTTCATCTCCTCCTGAATGGAGAAAGAAATCCAACTTACTGTCGATTTGACCACATTTGCAGCAGGCTACTGAAGCACAAAAGACAGGCGACTGTGTCATTCACAGTCGCTTGTGAAATTCACAGCAATCGACTGTCTAACCTACGACAGTCGCCTGTCATCAATCGACTGGCGTTTGTTCAACACTCGACTAATCGGGTTTTTTCTGTCGAATCTGGGTTGCGAGTTTGGGTTTTACTTAACCCGATTTTTATCTGTTTAATGTGAGCCTTGGATGACATTTTGGATGGACGAGATGCAACCCCTAGGGAGTATAAAACCCCATTTTTCAGCTGTAATTAGGATCCACCACCATTAGCTTCAAATACTTTCCATTTTTAGGGTTTGCTCTCTTAGTTTTATAGTTTTTGGGGGATTTCTATCCCCATTTTCTGGGATCTGATAGAGGAGGAGAAGAGCTTTCATTTGGTGATATCTTTCTTAACCCTTGTCTTGTATTTCATTTTGTCTCATTCTCTATGTATGAACTTATAAATATGAATGCAATGGTGAATATTTTTGCTCTCATGTGTAGCTAATCTCTTTGCGTGTTGGATTGTGATGTAGTTAGGATTTGTATGATTATCTTTCAATCATTCATGGCATATGATTGTGTAGCTATGCATTGATTGATTTCACACTCTTTTCGTTATGCATTACCCGTAGAGGGATCCAAGGAGGATGATATGCCGCGAGGCATTATCTACGTGCATATACCCGTAGAGGGGCCCGCAAGGCGTTGAACCGCGAGGTTTAACTAATTATGCTTTATACTTGAAATCATCAATTCAATAATTACATTTGATTCTAACACGATGATTTGAGCTCCAAGATAACACCATCCGGTTGTGTGGCCTGAAAGCATCATAATTGATCTATGTTCGGTTTTATTTCCAATAGGGAAATCTTCCAATTTCACATTCCTTGACATGGATGTGGAGTTGAGTCATCAATTGGAGATTGAATAGCTAAGTCATACTCCCTAATGAAACCACAACCATACACACTCCTCTTGTTTGCATCCCAACCTTTATTTTACTTGTTTATTTCGTGTTCTTTTTGGTAACCATCACACATACCTTTTGATCCAAATCATCGCCATCGAAAGGTGGTTTTGTCTCTCACCCTCTTACATCTTTGTTTACCCAAAGATAGCATGAACGCAGACGAATTGTCCCTGTGATCCGACCCTGAGCTCACCAGGAATTACTACTTGACGACCTTCTATCCTTGGGAGTACTACTTGACGACCTCTTATCCTTGGGAGTAGTGCACATCTTTTTGCGACACGTCAAGTTTTTGACGCCGTTGCCGGGGACAACGGTTTTGCATTTTATACTAACTTTGGGTTACTTGGGTGGTTGGTGAGATTCTTCCAACTTTCTTGTGAATATTCTTTGTATATCCACTTTTATTTTACCTTTTGCTTTGTCGGCCTTATAAAAAAATGTCCGACAACAACAACATTAAAAATTCACATGGCACATATATTACATTGAGATACACATATATGCCACCTATGAGTATTTCTGATTCTTGCATTATATTGAAACCCGATGCTCACTCATTTGAGATTAAACCGAAAACAATTCAACTCTTACCTATTTACCACGGTTTGGAAAATGAGCACCCTTATGAACACTTGAGAAATTTTATTGAGGTGTGTTCCATATGCCTAAATGGAAAAATTAGTCCCGATGCAGTATATCTTAAAATTTTTCCATTTTCTCTAAAAGATAAGGCTAAACATTGGTTGAACGCTCGTAAGCTTAGATTTATTTCTACTTGGTTTGAGTTACAATCCGAATTCCTAAAGAAATTTTTTTACATTGTGCATGACCCAACCCTTGAAGAAGCAAATCATGAACTTCAACCAATGCGATAATGAAACTTTTGACCAAGCGTAGGAGAGATTCAAAGAATTACTTTTGGAATGCCCACATCATGGTTTTGATTAATGCCAAACTATTGACTTCTTTTATGATGGACTTCTTCCATCATTAAAACAACAAATGGAGATGATGTGCAATGGTTCGTTCTTTGATAAAACACCAAGTGATGCTTGGCAATATCTCGAAGAGACGACGGAACACATGCGAAGTTGGGGGGTGGTTCCAAACCATGAAACTGAGGTGAACACGATGAATGGTGTTGCATCACTTGAGGAGCGAGTGGCAAATGAAATAACGAGAAGAATGCAAGAGATCAATTTGATGGTGGTGAACACGGTTGATCAACAAAGCCAAGTGGAACATGACAACCAAACACATTTGCAATCACTCACCACCACACTCCAAGAAATGATGAACTTCTAACAATTCCAATAACAACAAATTCAACAACTCACGGAGAATGTTGCGAGCTTGGTGGCTACATTAGAAAATGGTAAATTCATTTCACAATCAATTTTGACCTTAATGTTAGCCAATCTTCTCTTTCAGGAAATGACTTCAACCATTGCCATGCGGTTACCACGCTATGAAGTAGAAGAGAAATTGCCAAGCCAAATCATCTTTTGGTCACGCCCAAAATTGAGGTGGAGGATGAGGAGCATGTACAACATGAGGTGCCCGAGAAGAATTCAAGCAAGGGCACAAAGTCAAAGACACCGAAAATTGAAGAGTCCAATGCTTATACCCCTCAAGCACCATACCCAAATAGGCTCCTTCCTCCAAATAAAGATAAGTGCCAAGATGAAATTCGAGAAATTTTTCAAAAGTGTCATATTAATATACCACTTCTCGATGCTATTAACCAAGTACCCGCTTATGCTAAATTTATTAAGGACCTTTGCACTATAAAAAGAAAACTAAGTTCAAGGAAAATGCATTCATTACACAGCAGGTTAGCTCAATTTTTCATCAGGACATCCCACCCAAATTCAAGGATCCTGGCTCACCCACTATTCGTTGTACCATTGGTCTTACAAAAATTGAGCACGCTATCCTTGATATTGGGTCTAATGTCAATTTATTGACATTCCCTGTTTACAAGCAATTGGTTCTTGGAGAATTGAAGGCCACACCTATCATTCTCCAACTTGCTGATAAATCTGTGAAAATTCCTATGGGTTGTGTTGAGGACGTTCTTGTCCAAGTGGATAAATTCTATTTCCCCGTGGACTTCATAGTTTTATACATTCAAGGACCCCAACTTGCTACTCCTCTCCCCATTATCTTAGGAAGGCCATTCCTCGCTACCTGTGATGCCATCATTAATTGTAGGAATGGTCAACTTAAGATCTCTTTTGGCAACATGACCATAGACTTGAATATTTTTAACAGATGTCATTTTCCAAAAGAAATGGAGGAGAGAGAGATAAACATGGTGCACATTTTTTGTGATGAAATGTTTGAGCTTATTTATGAACATTCCGTGAATAATTTTGACTCTCTTGTTGCAAAGGTTGATCATATTCATTTTTTGCAGGAAATTGGAGATAACCATCACCTTGGTAAAAGAAGCTTTATTAATGTGCTCTCCCATGGAGTCGATCCCATTTGGGATTGGTTCGAGGAGAGAGTTATGGACCGGAACTTTCACGAAGGCATCCATTACCGAAAGCCATATGATAAGATGGATGGGTTGGCTATGAAAGACAAGCACCATTTAGATGGCCATTACTGGAAGACTTCATTCATCTTTACACCATTTTGCTCATGGATTGTGGAGCATTTCTAAAGATCTTGAAGGAGCTTGAGGATTGGAGTTTTCCATTCGATCCAGGCAAAACATTAAGTACCATCCAAAGCCTTGGATTGGGGAGGAACACCATGAGGATTATGGACTCACTTCTGAGTGACAACAACAAGGTGTATTCCTTCCATCACTTAGTATAATTAGCTATAAATAAATCTTTGCTTTAGTATCTTTCCTTTCGCATACCCTAATAATCGTCCTTATTCCTTATTCCCTTTCCAATCATTGAGGACAATGCCCATTTCAAGTTGGGGGGTGTGATTAGGATATGTTAAGTTTTGAAAAAGTTTTAGTTGTTTGTATATATATATATATATATATAATAAATGAGACAAATTGAAATTTTTTATCTTGGAATATTATCACCCACAAATCATGTTTTTTTGCCTCTCTCCGCTCCATATTAGCGTTTTGCTTAGTCCTCTAATATCAATGTAGTGAGACTTTTCAAAACACCATGTTTGACATCTACTTTTGAAATGGATTGTGGCATCCTTTTGTGTGTTGTACTCTATGTGTTAGGGCAATTAAACGTCTTTTCATTGGTTTTGCACTCAACCCATTAGCTAGAAGCTCAAAATGTCTACTACCCATATGAGACCCCTTTGGGTTGTAAAGGCCTTAGTTTTTGCAACCAAGTGGTTAGGTCTTAGAAGTTTTAAAAATTCAAGCTAGGTTCATACCAATCAATCCTTATAAATTGAATTGATTTTTGGAGTTGCTCAAATGAATGCTATCAAATCCTATAATAATAAGTGCACTTGTGCGCATTTGAATAAGGCATAAACTTTTGCCCTGTTACTTTGAATAAGGTAAAAAATTTCCATGATATTTGAGTAAACGTATGAAATTGAATCACAACTCACTATCATAAGCTTTAAAAGGATTTAGTGTTTATGTGCCACAAGCTTGAGAATTTCAAGATTTCTATCATGAGATTGTCAAATCCTAAGACTTTGCAAAGTTCAGAGGTGGATTGTGGGGATGTGTATGAGAATTGAGAATAAGGCTTTAGGGATGTGTGCATATGCCTGAAAGTTTTTCCATTCTATATCGGTCTTCAACACACTTGAGACATGCCAACAATCAATGGAAAAGGTTATTTTTTTTGAATTGACCGCTAATTTTGTTAGAGACTAGTAAAAAGCTAGTTGGGGGTGTGATTCGGATTGAATATTGTATATTTTAGCCCCGTAATCATTCACTCTTGTGCATATAACTCATTGAATCATGCTCCCTTAGCTATATTTGCGTTAATTCATCATATTTTGGGCATATGATTTTATTTCGGCACAATTTCACTCTCCAAATCTTTATAAACATGAATTTGTTAGAAAAGGATTAACCATGGCAAATAGCCATGGTACTATATTTATAAAACTCTCATGTTAAGTTGGGAGTCCAAGGGCCTCCCCACTAACTTAGTGGGGAGTAATGGAGAGTGATGAGGGGAGGGAGGCCAAAGGCCTCCCTCAACTCACAACACTCCCCCTCATCTCTTCATTACCTTGGGTTAAGCATATGAATACTTCAGGATTCAGTATGCCAATGGGGTGGATACTTCTGGATCCAGAGCCACTGTGGTTGCCTCGTTAAAACCTTAGCTGTGGAAAACCCAGTGGGAAAAACCAGCAGCTTAAGGGAAAAGAGTACAACTATCGAGGGACTCCCCCTGATCTGTACAAGCTTCATGCTTGCAGATCTCCTATGTATCTATACAATCATCTCCTATTCGTCTATACATCCATCATGTTCTGAAAGAAAATACAATTATCACTCATCTACACAAGTTTCACTCATCTAGCGGCTATTGGAAGGCAGCGTCGCTCTGGAGTGTAATGCTCTTCGAAGTTGGTAGATGACTCCACTAAAGTATTCTTTGAATCAGTCTTCAGTGTGTCTGCAAGGTATTGCTAGACCTGGCTGAGCGTTTTCAATACTTGCTTCTTGGATGATGAGCTTCTCAGAAGATGTATACATTGGATGATGATGTGTATATATTTAGGAGGTGGCCGGCCTATTGTGTTTCAGTCATCGCGATGATCTTTAAACCGGCATATGCAATATATATTCCTTGACCCTTGGAAGTTGCGCAAAAGCAGCTTATCCTTGGTCTAGTGTTGCTCTCCAGGACAACACTGTATCTGGTTAACAAACTTTACTGGAGACGTTCTATCAAAGATACGTGCAGTTGGCCAGATAATACACTAGAGCTAGGCTCTTCGGGACCTAGGATGTCCTCCCCCTCTTTCAGCTACTGAAAGGTGTCATAAATAAGTATCCATTTTTAATAGGTTGCAAAAGGACATCATTCTTCATAAACTCCAGGTGTATGAAGAATATGAAAGGGTTCCACCACGAAGGTGTTTAATATGTAAGCCGAGACATCTTCGGCATGATTAATAATAGTTCATCTTCAGGATGATTAATGTCATCTTCAGGATGATAGTTCATCTTCAGGATGATTAATGTCATCTTCAGGATGATGGTTCATCTCCAGGATGATAGTTCATCTTCAGGATGATTAATGTCATCTTCAGGATGATAGTTCATCTTCAGGCTGATTATTTCCATCTTCAGGATGATTAATGTCATCGTCAGGATGATCGTTATACCTAGGTTTTTCATTTCGAAGGTACGCTTTAAAGCTATCTGAAATCTCAATGGTCTCTGCTGGAGATCCTATTAGCTTTAAGTCGACCATATGTAAGGCAAATATAACAAATCCTGTCAACGATCTTTCGAAAAAGATACAAGGGCAGAATATTGCTTAAGATCAACTAATGATCTTTGTAGCATTTATGGAGAAGACGTTTCTACGTTTCTCTTTCATCTCTGGGGGTAGAGTATACCCTTCTGAAAGTTTTATTTAGATCTATATATCTATATTGCCGTATATATATGCAGTCACAACGTCCATGAGCTGCATGTATTGGCTTTTGCAGAGAAGTGTAGGCATAGTAGGAAAATGATCACATTTCCTTGATTTCAATTTCTTTATGAAATTCGAATTGTATTCCACAGGTTTTTACACATTCAGGTGTATGGACTACTGGTCCAAAGATTTTGCTTTTCAAGAGTGAGTCCAGCTCTACTCTTATTGCCTCGTCCCACTTTGGCCATTCTATGCGTTTACGCTATAGAAAAGTGGGTAGACGTCATCGTCGTATTCAGCGACGTGAATGGCAATAGCGAAAGTAAAACTGTCGTCGACGACTGTGCTATATCTGTCCAGTACCTCTCCAGTACGTACGTAATATAATGATGTTTCTCCTGTTGTTTCATCTGCAGGGGAAATTAGGAGGGGAGAGGTTGCTGGTCTGAGCTCAGCATCCCGTGGTTGGATCATTTTTATATATCCAGGAATCTTCCTAATATAAGAAAATTTTTATTTTGAACCTGGTCGGTGTCCTCTTTTCAAATGAGGTACAACCAATTCTGCTGCCGGTGGATTGCATCCATCTTTGGGAATGTCAATCCTAGCTGGCGTGTTGGCAGCAGGGACGTGTGAACGAACAATCTTCTGGTTGTCCGCAATTTTATCCGTCAATTGATGTACTTTAGTCTGAATGTGAAGGATCTTCTGGATCTCAACGTCACACAGAAAAAGTATGAGGATCATAACGAGATGAGGACTTATGTGTCCCATGATATGGTCTCAGAAGCTTCAGGCTTCTTTAGACTGCGTGCCTATTACAATGAGACTTTACTCATCAAATTCACATTTATCAAGACTTGGTGGTAAACCATAAGGAAGCAGCATCAGCAATAAGATATGGCCATAAGCAGGCCGTATCGTGATAAGCGATGCGGAGTGCAGCTTGTTGGTCCCTAAATATCAACAGGCAATTGGAATCTAACAATGGACGTGAAATCCATTGGAGTCTCTTTACCAGAGAATCTGATAACCCATTCTGAGTATGAACATGCTACAGGATGTTCAATTTCAATGCCAGTTGCTTGGTAGAAGGCTTGAATGATATGAGTAGTGAATTCACCCTCATTATTAGCTTTGAGAAAGCTATGTTGCGAGTGAATATGAAGGCACACAGAAGACCATCTAGTAGATGCATATATCAGTACAGTAATGAAGTACCGAAATTGGTCCATTTGCGGGGTGAATAGGCCCGCAAAAGGTCACCATGTATTCTCTCAATGAAGCCAGGAGACTCTAAACCCACTTACAGGAGGGAAGGTCTCTCTCTAAGTTTTCCCTTATGGCAAAGGGGGACAAAGAAACTCAACCTTTTGAAGAATCTTCAGGTTCTCCAATGGATTCATTTGATGATGCGTCCATCATCGCTGATTCTAGATGACTAAGTCCATTTTGCCAGAGTTAAAAACTATGGCAATGAAAGGCACTTCTGGTGCTCAGTCAAGTTGGCTTTCTATAGGATGAATATCTGTAATTATAGGGGCCCGACGAGGGTCCAATGAAATCGTAAGTAGCTGGGCTTCTGGCCATCCTCTTTACGAGTTACATATTGATATTCAATATTTATTATCCACAGTTTTCAAGTTATGTTCGTTTAAACGAAATATCCTTGAAACTTGGAAAATTCCTATATGTTTAAGGGGAGAAGTTTGCATCTTATAGTCTCGTTGTATGTGGGAGCAATATTAATGCTACACCAGTGCAACGAGGCACTGTCCACAATATTAAATACTTCATCTATAAGCAAAACGAAATTTTATTTAAGTCAATGAAAAAGACAAAAAAGTTCGTACTTAAGCAAATTAAAGATGAAGCAACATTGAATTTTAAATGCATAGATAAAAGATGAAGCTTAATCGAGCAGGTCGTCGTTCTCGAAGTCTTTTGCAGTGAACATCGTTGGTGGCTGAACAGCCGCCAAGTTTGTTTCAGGCAGAGACTTCTGGCTCGCCTGATATAGTGCCTGGAGGTGGCGAGGAGTGCGGCAGATTCTGGACCAATGGCCAGTCATGCCGCATCTATGGCATTTATCCTCCCAGTTCTTCTTAGGAAGTGACACTTGGTCAGTGTTCTTTTGCTTCCATGTGAAGTTACTCTTTCCTGTATTGTTGTTATTGGACGGGGGTGCTGCTCCTCGTCCATTCTTCATCACAGCTTTTCCTTTGTTATTATTAGCCTTCTTTTTATTTTTCCACTTCTGGGGAGAAACGTGGTGGGCTTCAGGGATAGGTGCAGTGCCAGCTGGACGTAAATTATGAGGGGCTAGCAGTAAATCTTGATTCTGTTCTGCCCTAAGTAGGCATGAGATCAGATCAGAGAATTTCGTGAAGTTGCGTTCACGATACTGCTGCATGAGGATTGTATCTTTCTCGTGAAACGAGGTAAATGTCTTGTCCAACATGCGTTGTTCTGTCACTTCTTCACCGCACAACTTCAGGCGTGAGGTGATATTATGAAGTGCAGAGTTATACTCAGCGACGGACTTATTGTCCTGAAGTCTGAGGTTTTCCCACTCATAACTGGCACGCAGTAATATTACATCAATTTGATGTTTATAACATGCCTTCAGCGATGTCCACAGCTCCATTAGGTCCTCTACCGTTAGTTATTTGGCCTTTAAGGTCCGATCTATATGTCTCCTAATATAGATAATGGCTTTCGCCTTATCCACATCAGAGATGGTGGTAGGAGTTCTGCTAGATGATTGTTCCGCTTCTGGGGCCTTACTAGCAGAAGCATCGGTCGCTGCTGGGACCGATGAAGGAGCCAAAATTGAGCCAAGGAGGGCCATCGAACGCAAGTGGAACTTCAGGTCCACTCGCCAACTCAGGTAATTATTTACTGCAGCATCAAGAACTTCGAAATCGACACTTGCCAATTTTACCATTTATCTATGCAATTTAAAATAAGCATGAATTAATTAAAGTGTAAATTCATGCATAAACAATAAAATAAGTAAAATGTGGGGATCGGCCAGATACCCAAAGACATACAATGTCCAAAGTCCGAATATACAGTCCATAAATAAAAGAAAAATACAACTTGGAAACCCAGAAGGGTCCCTATATTTTCCGATTTTCGCCTCCGTCTTCATTTATCGGTACACCGGTCTTTGACATTAATACATTTAATCCTCACTTACAAATTCTCTCAAAAAGAAAATAAAATTGCAAGGAATTTAAAAAGGGTATCAAAATGGCCGATCCCAAAAATCACATTTTAGCTTATATTAACAACCACACAGTTTATAATATGCTACATGCACAAAATAAACAACCACGCATATAACTCAAGAAAAACATATGGTAAAGGAAACTAGAAAATATAATTATCTCGTAGACCACGTGGAAACGTCATACACCGTTAGGTTAGTTGACTAACGGCAGAGCGGTCTCAGGATCTTGAAGATAGTTATATTTTGAAAAATAGAATCCTAGTATTCCATAAATAATAGTAATGCAAGGGGGTTATAATTTTAGCAATATGACGCGACAGGCTCATAACAAAGAATTAAAATAAATTAATATTTTGAATGGGGCTACAGGCCCATACATATTAATCATTTTAATATATTATTATTATTTGGGCTGCAGGCCCATTTGCCAAAAACTAACAAATAAAGTATTGCCATTGAATTAACTTGGCTCCAGGCCCAATAAGTCAAATTAAAAATATTGTTAATATTTGGGCTTCAGGCCCATTGGCAAATTTTAATTAACTTTTTAAGTTCGCAATTGGATTAACTGGGCTTCAGGCAAATTTAGGATTCAAAATTAATAATAAATCTCAAAGGGGCTGCTGGCCCATAAAACTTATATTCATTGTTATAAACTGGGCTGGTTTTGGGTTGCAGGCCCGTAAACCAAAAATACACAGTTTTTAATGTCCAATCTGTCATTTACTGAGCTTCAGGCCCATCAGGATAGGTACATACCTCTTCTCCCCCATACCCAAATTAGAACTTTAGAGGAGGAAAGGGGATTTGGAAAAATGTGCTGCCATAGGAAACGAAAAGCCTCCCCAAAATTTTTGTATTGTACTTTTTTATTTTTTTTAGTCCTATACAAAAACGTTTCAATGCCCCCCCTGACCAAACACACGCGGGTACATGCTTTTTCTTCCCTTCTCTCGTCTATTGCAGACTTTGCTTCGTCTTCCCTGTTTTGGGGTGGAGTCTGCTCAATGCAGTGGCTTCAGTAAGGCATGGAGCAATGCCCATTATATTAGATGAACTTGAATTTTTTTTTACGCGTGCTGATTAGATTCAAATTGCACTTGATCATTGGTAATTCGTTTAAGTTTATTAGCTTAACTATATCAACTTTGTTAAACTGATATCAACTTTGTTAAACTGATATTCATTAGCCAGAAGACTCTACAAAAACGGGACCCCCCTCCGACCGTTGAAGCCCCCAGACAGGGATCGTCGGTGGCGCGACTGAGTAGCCCCCCTTCCGGGGGGGGTGGCGGCCGACAAAAAAAAACCAAACCGACAAGGTGGGCGGTTTCCGATGAAGGCAGTGGGGGCAAAACGGGGCGGTGCCCTAAAATTCTCTCTTTTTCTTAAAATGAAAAATTTGACTCATACAGAATTCTTTATGGACTGTATAGGGACCCATTCTGGGATAAATGTGCCCCACTGCCTACGAGATATTTATCAATGCTCAGAATTAAATATCAATGCTATTGATAAAATATAGAATTTCTTTAGAACTGCGTGGAAATTTTTTGAGGGATAAACGTGTTGGCGTTATCAACCCATTAGGGGATAAACGTGTTGTATGATAATCCAAAGAATTTCATTGCTGGCACACTGCTATATAAACAACAATTTGACCCAATACAGAATTTTGATTAGAATTAGCCTAATCTGTGAAATTTGGGGGTTGTGCAATTCGAAATAATATTTCACAGATTTTTAAGTATGCGCATGTACGGATTTTTGATCTAGGGGGGTTCTCAAAAAATTTACCTCTAGATCAAAGATCTAGGGAAGATCGATAGAAAAAATAAAGATCCGTAGAATGAATCCCCGCTTTCGAAGCCCCATGGAAATCGCCGCAAATGATCGCCGCAACCAAAGATTCCGAGTGATCGAGATTTTTAGGGAATAAAAAGCGAAGCTCAAAGCTTCGCCGCAACAAAAGATTCCTTTGCGTGTAGGGGTTTAATTTGTGAGGGAGACATGATAAAAAGCTTAAAGACATTAGAGCAAACGTGCTGATAACGTGTTAGAAAAGGATTAACCATGGCAAATATCCATGGTACTATATTTATAAAACTCGCATGTTAAGTTGGGAGTCCAAGGGCCTCCCCACTAACTTAGTGGGGAGTAATGGAGAGTGATGAGGGGAGGGAGGCCAAAGGCCTCCCTCAACTCACAACAGAATTGTATTTTTACATATTTTTCTGGATTTTTTAGGAGCCCCGAAGGGGACAAAATCAAGTAAATGGAGAAGTAAATCTAAAGCCAGGACAGTCGACTGTCATTACAATGACAGTCGCCCGAAGCAAACTAGAGTGCAATACAGGCGCCTATAGAAGGAGTGACATGCGCCTGTACAACTGAGCAGTCGACTGTTCTTTCAACAGCAGTCGACTGTTTCATCTCCTCCCGAAGGGCGAAAGAAATCCAACTTACTGTCGAATTGACCACAGTTGCAGTAGGCGACTGAAGCACAAAAGACAGGCGACTGTGTCATTCACAGTCACCTGTGAAATTCATAGCAGTCGACTGTCTGACCAATGACAGTCGCCTGTCATCAGTCGACTGGCATTTGTTCAACAGTCGACTGATCGGGTTTTTTCTGGCGAATCTGGGTTGCGAGTTTGGGTTTCTCCTAGAAACCTAGAAGTCTACATCGACGACATGTTGATCAAGTCGAAGAAGCCAACAGATCATGTCGTAGACCTCCAGTAGATATTTGCACAGATCCGATGATACAACCTTTGGCTAAACCTAGCCAAATGTACCTTCAGGGTTCGGTCAGGAAAGTTCCTCGGTTTCATGCTAACAAATCGAGGGATCGAGGCCAACCCCGACAAGATCGCTGCAATCGTCACGATGAAGGAGCCCTCAACCCTCATAGAGCTCCAGAGGCTGAACGAAAGGTTAGCTGCTTTGGGACGATTCTTGTCTAAGTCAACCGAGATGTCATTGTCTTTCTTCAAGGTGTTGAGAAAGGCGATAGCCTTCGCGTCAAGTGGCAAGAGAGCCATCGAGTGAGATGCAGACTACCATAGAGGCCGTAAGTTCGGTAAAGATGACCAGCTCATCATCTATCTGGCCCATCTACTCTGCATCCCACCGCTCCTGACCAAGCCAGATAAAGATGACCAGCTCATCATCTATCTGGCCGCTACCATAGAGGCCATAAGTTTGGTGCTCATCAAAGAAGACTCAGATGTACAACGGCCCATCTACTATGCCAGTCAGGTTCTCCGAGGTGCAGAGATCAACTACTCGAGGATCGAAAAGATGGCTTTCATACTGATCCAATCTGCAAAGAGGTTGCAATCGTACTTCTAAGTGCACACCATCTTGGTCCTCACCGACACTCCATTAGAGCAGACCCTGAAGAGGCTCGATCGTTTAAGGAGAATGACGAAATGGGGGGTCGAACTAAGTGAATTTGACATCCAGTTTAAATCGAGGACCGCCATCAAAGGGTAGGCTCTCGTCGACTTCATCGTCGAACTCACTTACGATGACGACCCACAAGAAGAGGTTTGTGCAACTAGCGTACTACCGAAGGCTACCCCCTCACACTCAACAAGTATCAATCCACCGAATGAAGCGAATGCTACAATTGAAGACGAGGGAACCTGGATCGTACAAGTCGATGGTTCGGCCACTGAAGCTAGAAGCGGGACCGAAATAATTGTCCAAACATCAGCGGGTAATATATTTGAATACACCCTTTGCTTCGATTTATAATCCACTAACAATGATGTTGAATATGAAGCGGACATCAACGGACTCCGATTGGCTCGAGCCCTATAGGCGAGAGTGGTCCAACTACTCAGCGACTCTAGCCTCGTCATCTACCAACTGAATAGGACCTTCGAGGCCCACGAACACTCGATGCAGAGTTACATGTAAGTCGCTAAGGAGGAGCTCGCCAAGTTCAAACGTGTAGAAATCCATCATGTTCCAAGGTCAAGGAATCATCGATCCAACGCCTTGTCGAAACTTGCATCATCCTCCCCCGCAGGACTTGGTTGGACCGTGTATGTACAACGTCTACTCCATCCCAGCGTGTTGGTGCAAGAGCTGCTAAGCCTCGACCAAGGGACCACTTGGATGGATCCCATAATCCGTTACCTAAACATATGAGAGAATTCGACCAGCCCAATGGAGGCACGAAAGCTAAAATGGAAGGCCTACCAATTCGTCCTGTTAGATGGTTCATTGTACAAAAGACGATGGACCAGGTATGACATCTTCCCCTAACTTAAATTTTTAGCCCCACATGAAGCGTACTACGTGATCCAAGAGATCCACGAGGGCGATTGCAGAAACCACTGCGCAGGAAAATACATAGCCTTGAAGGCCGTGAGACCAGGGTAGTTTTGGCCAACGATGTTCAAAGATTCCGTCGAATACGTTTGACAGTGCTCGACCTGCCAAAAGTTCTCAAAGATCAGCTCAGCTCCACCAACTGATCCGATCCCCATCATCAGCCCAGTTACTTTCACCAAGTGTGTACTAGACCTCCTTGGTCAATTCAAGCCAGTGAGTGGGCAACGGAAATACCTAATAGTGGCGATCAACTACTTCAAAAAGAAGATTGAGGCAGAACCTCTATCCCGGATCACCTAGAAGGAAGCTCGAAGCTTCATCTGGAATTCCATCGTCTGTCATTTTGGCATCCCACAATCCATAGTGATGAACAATGAGACACAGTTCGACATCACCAGCTTTAGAGACTTCTGCTCAGAGCTGAAGATCAAGTTGCACTTCACCTCTATCGCACATCCACTGTCGAACGGATTGGCAGAAGCAGCTAACAAAAGTATCCTCGGGCCCCTACGGAAGAGAATAAACGGGCTCGAAGGGACTTGGCCGGACGAAATCCCTGGCATACTATGGTCGTACAGAACGACCCACAAAACCTCGACAGGAAAACGCCATTAATGCTGGCCTGCTGATACGAAGACGTCGTCCCAGTAGGTCAATAAGCGACCACTTTGTTTCCATTACTACAATGAAGAAAGAAACTCAGAAGGCCTCGAGCTCAACCTACAACTGGTGGATGAGGTCCGCGAACAGGCTCTGGCGACCCTCATCGAACAAAATGGATGCCATGCCCGCTATTTCAACTCAAGGGTCTGCAAACGCAGTTTCCATGTAACCGACTTGGTGCAGCGTAAGGCTTCTTTCACTCCCGAGATTCTCAAGCAAGGAAAGCTTGCTGTGAAGTGGAAAGGACCTTACACAATGATCGATGTACTCGGTCCTGCCACCTACCGACTCGCTACTTTGGATGATAGAGAACTTCGTCATCCATGGAATGCTGATCACTTGCGGAAGAATTATCAATGATTGTACTAATGGGGATAAATGATTGAAATCTATCTTCGTCTTTTATCCTATGCATGTTCATGATGAATACAAATTCGATCGTTTTTTTGGCATCAGTCGAAACAACCTTCTAAAACATTGTCGTCAGCCCTAAGTCGAAGTGGCCCTGCCTCTTGCCACCGAACAACCCTTGTCGTCAGCCGTAAGCTGAGAAATCCCCCTTGCCACTGAACGACCCCCAGTGCTTGTCGGCCGTAAGTCGAAGGGGCCTCGTCCCTTGCCATCGAACGACCCTTGTCGTCAGCTGTGAGCCGATGGATCCCCATTGCCATTGAACAACCTCCAGTGCTCGTCGGTCGTAAGTCAAAGGAGCCTTCCCCCTCACCACCGAACGACCCTTGTCGTTAGCCGTAAGCCGAGGGATCCCCCATTTCAACTGAATGACCCCCGGTACTCGTCGGCCATAAGTCGAAGGGGCCTCACCCCCTCGCCACCGAACGACCCCTGTCGTCAGCCGTAAGGCGAGGGATTCCCCTCGCCACTGAACGACCCACGACGCTCGTCAGCCGCAAGCCGATGGATTCCCCCTTGTCACTGAATGACCCCCGATGCATATATCGAAAGGGCTTCGCCCCTCGCTACCCAAGGAAGCGAGATTTATGGTTTAAAAGATTATGTTCATCGATTGAATATGCCTAACTTATCAATGACAAAACGTGCCTAATGATTTCATTGAAATTTTAAGTTGGGTCGCGGAGGGGCCATACACACGCATGTATTCAAGTAAAAAAGAAATGTGATAGCATATCAAGCTTGCAAAAAATTTTCATTTATTTGAATAAAGGAAAATTACAAGAAGCCTAAACTAAGGCCTGCCAACCTAAGAGGGAGAAGGAGCACTTTCGGATGCAAAAACACTGGTAAAAGCCTCCATCGCCTTTGTGAACCTTGCCATGAGCTCTGCCTTCTCCCTCGTCGTAGCCTCCTCAAGCCCAGCGACTTTGGCCTGAAGCTCAATCGCCTCTGCCTTGCAAGTTTCTGCCCACCTCTCTGAGTCGCAAGCTTTGGCCCGAAGCTTAACCATTCCCTTCCGAGAGGCGTCGAGCTCTGCCTCGAGCTGAGACTTATCCAACCGACACTAAAGCTCGGCAGTTTTGTAGAGGTCTGATATCGACGAGAGGCAATCCTTAGCCTCTGCAGCCGCCCACTCGGCCGCCGCCTTATCCACAAGGTCTTTCCCCAGGGCCTCCTCCACCTCCTTCATCCGAGCCACGAGGCCGAACACTTTGCACTCTGCGTCCGCCACCCGTCGACCTCCTTCGATCAAGTCGGCAACATGACGGCGCAGCACGGCTTCGAGAACGGACATCTGCAAAAAAGGGGTTAGTCAAAGAACGACTTATTCGGGTGACGATTAACAAGGACTCAGGCGACGTACCTAGTACCATCTCCCCACAAAAAAGTTGGCCACCCTTTCAAGGTCCAGCCTCTGCAGAAGCTCCAGATCCCTAGCGAGAATCGAGTTCTCCACCAACCGAGCAGTCGTCCCGAAATCTACCAAGGTTGACTCCTCCTTTCCAATGGAGAAGGCAGGCAGGTGAAAGTTACCTTGTACCAGCCCAGATGATCGAGACGAAATCCGATTGAGCAGTAGCGTTCGATCGAACTTTGCAGGGATCGGGCCAACCAAAGGAATGGGCGACACAATGTCGCCCCAGGGCCATTGATCCAAAAGGGGGGTCACAGGGGGCCTGAGACACCGAATGGGTCTCCACCACACCCTGAGGCTCGAGAGGAGCGACCCCCATGCCCTTCCCTAAGGGATCCTCCTCCTCCAATGGCCTCCTCTTTCCAGACTCCTCCTCCCCATGGGAGGGCATCTCCCTTTTCTAGTCGATCGCTTCGGTCGGCTCAGCAGCGTCGGCAGCATCAACATCAACCACCATGTGCGGCTTCACAACCACGATGGAGGCCAATGGCACGGCGGGCCGCACGGGGGCCTGGCTGGAGGCATCTCTCGAGTAGGCTCGAGAAGAGGTCTTGGAGGTCTGCCTAATCTCCCCTCCGTCGGAAGAAGAGCTCTGGTTGATTGGGAGAGGAGACCGAGAGCTGGACCCCTCGACACGTGCGCTTGACCTTTCAGCACTGGTGCTCTACCTTTCAACGCTTCTTTTCTTCTTTCACTGCTCCCTCCAAACTCGGTCCATATCGAAATCATCGCTCCGTTGATTTCCTTTAGTCATATCTGCAAACGATGGATATAATTATCGTGAGTGGCAAAGATAAAGACATAGAGTCAAAATACATTACCAGGGCTCCACAAAATAGTCTTCAACGTATGATCATCCAACAAACTCTGAGTCGACCTTTCTTGCCTCGGTCAACCCAGAAGGAGCTTCACCGCCTCTGCCTCGTCCGGTGACAAACTGGCTTTGACCTCCACTGTTGATAACCTAGACTCTTCCGTAAGCCCATGATTTGGAGAACTCCAACTATTGAGCAACTGACCCAATTCGAGAAGGACGACAAACACAAAGGTATCTTCCCACCCAGGGTCAGAAATCGGAAGGTCATATTTGAGCCTCGTTCCAGGGCGAACAGCAATATGATACCACACTCGGCGAGTGTCAGATACTATCCCAAAGAAGTACCTGAATAGCCCGAGGGTTGGTCGAACCCCATAAAGCTCACACAACACGATGCAGCCAACTAAATGGGAAAAGCTTGAGGAGCAAGTGTACGAATAGAAAGCTCCGAAGAGCACAAAACCTCTACGATGAATGGGTGAAGGGGGAACCAGAACCCTAGCTAAAAAGCTTTAATATACACCCCCACCTCACTCTTCCAAGGAAAACACACTCTCTCATTCAAATTAGGTACTCTAACCCTAAAAGGATGATAAAAGCAACCTCGCCAGACCTCAGCGGTCAGATCGATGGAAAACCTGAGGGCCATCTCTAGGATAACTTCGGGAACCTTTGAGCTCCGATCCCTCCGGTGAATAGGAAGGTCCGGCTCTCTCCAAACCACTTTTCCTTTTCCAGGAACCTCCCCGCATCACAGAGGCTGAAGGCACGCCTGAGCTCCTCGTAGGATGGCTCTTGCAGTACGACCGGAGAAAACATACCTGACGGATCTAGAGAGAGTCAAAATCAGTCCGGGGGGAATACCTTAAGGAATGCAAGCGATCTTTGGGAAGACAACGCTGTAAGCAAGCTTTTGAGACGAGAGGGAAGACGAAGTGAAAAGATCTCTTCTACTTCCTCGCTTTTTTCTTATACGAAGAAAATCAACCGGCTGATGATCGATGGACGACATGTGTCTGGAGCAGGCCAAAAGAAGCAACAGAGATCAGTTCAAAGATGAAAGGGTTTTGGTGGCACTATTTTAATCAAATGTTTCGAAAACCATGCACATTTCAAAAGATAGCACATCATACGGTCTCAATCGGTGCAACTTTTGAGGCTCAAATGATGGGGGTCGTTGTTAGTGAATGGGTGTGGACCCTATTGGAGTATCCAAGCACCCGACCCGCTATGCGCCAGCAACCCGATACCTGTCGATTAGAGCGGGGCATTGCCGAGTCAGACGAAAGGGTCATTCGATCATTAGGCACGTGCCAATATTCGGAGGGGAGATTAATGGGGCCGTGTAAATGGGCAGCCGTTACCCCGAATCTCGGAGGAGATCATTTTCGAATCAATGAGGGATGGTTACATGCAATCGAGGATGAACCGCCTATAAATGGATAGAAGAACGAAGGTAAAAGGGCTCCATTCTTCCAAGGTACGAGGTCTAAGACATAGAACTCTACTTTCTCAGCTGATATTTCTTATACATTCCAGCTTGCGCTGCCAGTCCTAGGTCGAACTTTCATGGGTCGTTCTTTGCTGCACCAAGCTCCCTCTCTTCCTTGAGTTTCCACACTAACTTAAGCATAGGAGGGATATGGGTCGAAACCCAGATCTGACCCCTCTAATGTGTCCCTGTGGTGCAGATTAACAGTCATCATCCAGCGTCGAGGGTCATTATCGAGCTCCGCAGCCTCGAATGATCGACGCATCTACTTCTCGAAGGTCGATCGAGCACCGCAACATCATCAACTACCAACACCTGACCCTGGTTCTTCCAACCGAGGGTACCACTCCATTTGCTGACGAAGCTCTGACTTAGCACCAAGAGTCTACGTCAGCTTGACAACTGTCTCGGTCAATTTTGGCCTTAACACCCTATATTAGGGTTTTTGCCGCCCTGGGATGCGGAGGTATGCCACCGTCATAAGGTGGGTGCGAGGGCAATGGGTAGGATCGGTGGCAAGGAGCAGTCAAGCTTCATAACATGAGCGTCGTCATCTGCGTAGGCTTTGTTCAATCGTCGCTATATCCGGAGGACGGATATATAGGTAAATCTCGCTAAAATGTCGTTTTTATCATATGTATGATAGCTTTTCCCAGAGATCTCGCAAGATCGAAGTGAAATATGGGCTAATCGTCCAAAAATCATGTTTTTACATGTTTTTAATACTGTAAATACTGGGAAAATATGGGTTTTCCCCTATACAAGCCCCGTAAGTGGCCTTGCCGCCGGCCACTCCCCCATCCCTTCCATTGGCCCCTTCCCCATCGAATCCCCCCTGCCTGAAGAGAGGGGGGCGACCGTAGACCGAACCCCCTGGAAGGGGGGAAGCCCCGCCGCAATTGGAACCCCCCGAAGGGGGGCGACCCCGCCGCAACCGAAACCCCCCGAAGGGGGGGCGTCCCCGGTGCAGTCGAACCCCCCGAGGGGGGGATCGCAACACCAAAATCGGAACCCCCTGAAGTGGGGGCAGCCCCCGCCATAACCGAAGACCCCCGAAAGGGGGCGGAGCTGTCGCAGCCGGAAGCCCCCCGAAGGGGGGCGACGCTGCTACAGCCTGAAGCCCCCCGACCGAAGCCCCCCGAAGGGGGGCGGCACTGTTGCAGCCCGAAGCCCTCCCAGTGGGCAGCACTCTGTCGCCGTCGTTTGCCCCCGAAGGAGGGGCCGCCCATTACCACCCCCCGCTCCGGTGAGGGAGGCGGCTGCCCCTTACCGCCGCACGGCGGCAGCACACTGAAGGGCGACGGCTGACCCTAGCCGCCGCCCCTCAACCCTAACCCGACTGCGCTCGAAGCCCAGACAAAAAAAGAGAAATTACAGCCTTGCGGGCCTGAAGCCCGCAGGCAAACTGCAGGCCTCAGGCCCGCATGCCCAATATTCACAAAAAAAGTAGAGTTAACGACTACGGGCCTGAAGCCCGGAGCCATACTGCGGGCTTCAGGCCCACAAGCCAGTTTTGATTCAAAAAAAATAGGGGGCTAAGATATAAGCTTTAAAAGGGCTTTTTGGGCTAAAAATTGATTAAAATGGCGTTTGGGGACCTAAAAATTCATGAAAAATCATGATAAATTACGAGGCTATAAGGGGACCTTTGGGGATTAATTGGGGATGATTTAAAAAGGAAAATTTCTTCCTTTTATAAAGAACATGTCAAATATTGGTCTCTTTTTCAATCTTTTTGAATAAACCCAACTAGCACAACCTTTGCATTATATGATCTCCTTTATAGGATTATTAATATATGCACCACATCATTTTCGCTTATTCTATGTATAAACTATGTTTGGTTGTGCATATATTAAAACTTAATAATTAGGAAGATCATGCGACCGCTCTGCTGTTAGTCAGCTAACCTAAAGGTGTATGACGTTACACAGTGGTCCAATAATTATTAAGTAATTAAATCGTTTATCCTTTCTGTGAATATAAATGCATGTGATGCCTCTGATGAAAATGTCTGGTGAAAATGTTTGATGAGCACAAATTTTTGCATGGATGGCTAATTGCGGTTTTGGATCGGCTGTTTAAGTCCCACATTTTATTCCTGCACTTTTCTTTTACTTTTGAGAGAAATTGTAGTGAGGAATTTATGTAAATGTCCAAGACCGAAGACCACTTTTCATGGAGACGGAGGCCACAATTGAAGCTGAAGATCTTATATGGGACCCACGAGGTTTCCAAAGTTGTAATTTCTTTTTTAAGCTTTCATTTGTGTAATATGGACTGTAATGGACTTTGGACTTTTTATTTATGTCGGACTGGTCGATCCGCTTAATTAGCTCTTCATATAAAAATTGCCTCCGCATAAAAATGTTTATTGTTTAAATTATTAATTTATGCAAATTTGTGCGCTGCTAGATAAAATGGCTAAAATCGCAAGTGTCGATTTCGAAGTGCTGGATGCATCAGGTAGAAACTATCAGAGCTGGCAGCTTGATGTGAAGTTTCATCTGCGGGCTAAGTCCCTCATTTCTACTGTGACTAATAATGAAAATGTAAGCGATATAGAAAAGGCGTATACCATTATCTATATTCGCTGCCATGTGGACAAGACCCTAAAGGCTGAATACCTTATGGTCGAAGATCCATATGAGCTGTGGACTGCCCTTAAGGATAGATATAAACAATAGAAAGATGTTATACTACAAAGGGCACGATATGAGTGGGAGAACCTGAGACTGCAGAGCTTTAAGTCCATAGCTGAGTACAACTCAGCTCTTTTTAGCATCACCTCACGCCTGAAGTTGTGTGGTGAAAAAGTCTCAGAAGATCGCATGCTGGAAAAGGCGTACACGTCTTTCCATGAGAAAGATGTGATACTAATGAAGCAATACCGTGAACGTAAGTTAACCAAGTATTCTGAGCTGCGGTCATGTTTATTCATGGCTGAACAAAACAGTGAGCTTCTCCTTGCCACTCACAACATGCGCCCCCTGGCACTGCCCCTACCTGAAGCTCACAATACCTTTTCTTTTTCCAAAAAGAAGAGAGATTATAAACAAAAAGAAAGACCACAGAAAGGAGGATAGAACAAAAGGGCTAGGGGCCAAGTCCATCAGCGAAGAAATGAAAGTAAACGAAAGTTCACCTGGCGCAGAAATGACAACAATAGAAATGATGCACCCCACCCAAGAGGGAACTGAAAGACCAGTGCCATAGTTGTGGCATAAAAGGCCACTAGTCCAGAGTATGCCGAACTCCGCAGCATCTCCAGGATTTGTATAAAGAAAATAAGAAAAATAAAGCTGAAACAAACCTGGTGACCTCTGATGCTCCAGTCAAGTTTACAGCTGACGACTTCAAAAATGAAGACCTGCTTGATTAGCCTTCTATTTTTATCTTAGCTACATGTTTTAAGAACATTTCATGTTATGAGATTTTTTTTTGAATTATGAAATTTGATTTTGAATGAAAATGTTTCTCTGAAAATGTGCAAATATGATTCATCTTTTAATAGATGCACAACTCTCTTAACTGATTAGTAGACTATAAATAAACACATGCGCCCCTTCAAATTAAAGCCCAATATCAAGGCCATATTGAAGGTTCTGGAAACGCAACACTGTTGCTCCCAAAAGACACGAAAATAAAGGATGCACTAATCTCTCCGAATTCCAACCAAAACTTATTAAGTTTCATGGACATCCGTTTCAAAGGATTCCATTTGAAAACATCAAATGTAAATGAAAAGAATTACTGTATGTAACGTCTCAAGAAAAAAGGAGTAAAATCCATACTTGAACGTTTTGAGAGTCTTTCAGGCCTCTACCAGACAAAGATTCGGAGAGAGGAAGCGAATTTAACGGAGCACCTAAAGTGACCGACATCAGCCATGTTTTTACTTTGGCATGATAGACTTGGACATCCTGGATCTGTGATGATGCACCGTATTTTATCTCGATCCCATGGGCATAACCTCAAGAACCAAAACATTCTTCAGAAGGGAGAATTCCCTCGCATCCCTTGCTATAAGGGAAAACAAATTACAAGTCCATCTCTACTAAAAGTTGACAAAGAATCTCTTGTAGGAGGATATATGCCCATAAGGCGATTTATCCTAAGTATACGTCTTGTTAAGATATAATATGGTATCCATTATCCTAAGTATAAATTCGAATGAATAATATACTTAGATAATGTCCATAGACTTATAGTTAGGTCCTTACGTATCCAGATAAGATCTCGATTATGAGTAGTAAGTGACCGAATAGAAACTTAAGTCGTAAACGGTTCATGGTCATAGATGTGTCGAGAACTGGATATCGGCACATCAGGTAGACCACTGTGTCTTTATCTTACCTTAGGGTAATGACGATCTTATAGTCATTCGAAATTGTGAAGTCGGAGACGAGACACATGTGCTCATTGGATAATGAGTTCACTGAACGACCAACTTAGAGTTAATGAAATGGTTAACTTTAACTATACTGTCTATAATAACTCTAGGGTGATGATATGTAAGCTGGTCCTTTAGACCTAAAGTTATATGTACGAACCTGTGAGTGAACAGTGTCGCTTAGACCTATGATCTAGCTTCGAGGCTAGGCCTGCTGAAAGATCTTAGGTTGGGTTACACCTGAAGCTCTCGATGCGAGTAGATTACTAAGATGGGATTCGTCTCTTCCGTTAAAGGGAAGTTAGTGTCACATGCTCATTACGGTCTTTGTGTTAATCCTTGGCTGGAGTACGTTGTAAGATGTACAACGTGAATACAAGAAAGACCGCCGTATACTGACCAATGTTGTCTAATGGGTTGGCAGTAAACCGTACCCTAGGCCAACAGAGACACAGTTTTGACGAATGGAATATAGCTAACGGTATTCATCACTGACATAGTCAACGTGACACCAACGATACTTTTGTCAATGGGTCGATCACGTTATGATGATTCTGAAACAGAGACGACAACTGCTTCTTATGGTGACCGTCGTCTAGGGGTTTCGAGCCCCAACCTGTAGTAGGGTCAGGCTGTAGGGTCTCACACCGAGTAGCATTCATGTCTTAGTAATAGGAAGATTGTTAAGTGGAATTCATATGATGAAATGGTTAAGTCCACAAGCCAGTTGTGAGGCTAAGTCGTAGATAGGGACAATGTTGCATTTGATGCAAACAAGATTGAACGTGTCGTAAATTGTTTACGACAAAATTTATAGGAACAAAAAAATTGGAAAGTTTACTTGGTTGACGGGATTGTACCAGTCTAAACACAGGTCCAAATCGTGTCCAAATCGGAGCTCAAACGTGCCCAGAAATTCAGAAACAAGCCAAGTGGGTCAGACACACTAAGGGGCCAAGGCAAGCGCCAAAAGGGGCCGGGTGCGCCCACTCTCAAAGCGGGCGTGCCCGCTTTTCTAATCAGGCCGGCCCGCCCTGCGGATCGCGCCTGCATTAGCTGCGGGCGGCCCGTATGCGGGACGCGCTCCACAAAATGGTAGCTCTTCAAAATGATAGCTTGTTTGAGGGGTCAAACGAAGTCGAAATTCGTCGTCGTTTGTTCCTACGCGTTCATCATTCGAAGCTCTTCAAAATGATAGCTTGTTTGGTGTCTGGTGTTCAAGGATGAGAGAGACCTAATTAGTTAAAGTTGGGCATTTGTGAAAGGCTTTCTAAACTTTATTAATTAAGTTAAAAATACTCTCATTATGTTTAGACCCACATTACTCGTGCAAAACTAGGGTAGGCTGACTCCCTATATAAATAGGGGTGCCACCCTCCATTGTACAGTGCACCAAGTCCTCGATCGAGTAGCTCCAAATAATTGAGCAAGCTCGATCTACGACTTAAAATTTTCTCCTCTCATCTTCATATTCTCCCGTCAGGTCCTAGCCAGGCTACGAAAGTCGGTTTGCATTCGGATCCAGACGTCTAAGGCACGGGTCTGCTCAAGTGAAACCTTCTACCGCAAGTGATCGGCTCGGAGGTGGGTGTCGTCGCATGTGGATCAGTTCGAAGGCGCGAGGCGGCTTGGGTAGAACGAGTCAAGGGGGCAAGGTGGCTCGGCTACGAGGAGTACAAGAAGCTGGTGCGGTATATCTTGCTCTTCCCAGGGTTGAGATTCCGGGTATGTTCTCTAAGTAATTTTAGCGTAAATTTAATTTCGTCGCAGTATTATAGATCCCTCTTGGGGTGGTTAGACTACCCCAAGTTGGCATAAATCGGGCTAAGTTCTAGCTTTCTCAGAGACTAGCTAAAATGTTTAGCTAGCTTGCTTATTTTTCCACTGCTCTTTTTTGCATCTGTGTTCCGTCCGATTAGGGCGGGCACAGATCTGAGCTCTGGGGTCAGCCAAAACCCTTCAGTGGTATCAGAGCCATGGTTATGCATGTTGATCTAATTTTGTGACGATATTAAATTTTAAGAAGTTGCTTTCTTTGAACATGTAAATTTTAACCTTATCTGATAATGTTAAAAATCATATTCGGCATTTAAAAATTGTTTTAAAAATAGGGTTTAACTTTGAAAAAAAATTTCTCTATCCGATGATATTGAAATTCGTTTCCTATAGTTACATAAACGTTTAAGATTATTTTATGAGATAACATAAGTCTTGAAATGTTTTATTGATATTTTGAAGCGTAGGTTTAATTCTAAAAATTATTTGATAATTTTGTGAAACCTATGATTTTATAAAATAAAATAATTCAAGCCTTTAAAATTCATTTCTTTCATTAAATGTTTTTAAAAATTGTTTTTTATTACATGGAAAATTATTAAGAGATATTTCTAATTTTATGTGATAAAATTCTAATAAGCCTCTTATGATAAAATTTCTTTTAAAATCATTTTATGAGATAAAATATTTTAAATATATTTTAAGATCTATGTAATCTTAAAAAAAATTTAATTTCATACGATGTTGTTAAATTTTAATTTCTTATTATTACACCAAGTTTTAAAAGATTACTTTATGTGATAATGTAATCCTAAAATTATTTAATTAATTTTAAAAGCTTAGGTTTGTATTTGAAATTATTAGATAATCTTATGAACCAAATTTTAGGTGATAAAATGGTTGAAGTTTTAAAATTGTGAATCTTTAAATTTATGCGTTAAATTTTTTGGTATGCAAGTTATTCGTTTATGTTGTAGATTATTTTAGCTTGCATGTTCTCATAATATGTCACATGATTGAACCCTAATTCTAATGTGATTAAATTAGTTGGTTAATATTTAATGGACATGATGAATAAATTATTCATGAACCCTTTAGGTTAGCCATTAATTGATTAAAAGTTTATAAGATAAATTTTTAATGACAAGTGACATGCTACGTTTTAAATGCACAAATACAACATCAAAACCTAATTCCTGATTAGGGTAGTCCCTTTAATTGACAATCATTTTCATAAATTGTTTAAATAATGATTATCATTAAATGACTAATTTTGTAAAATGTTGTAATTGTTTTATTAAAATCCTAATAAAAATTGGGGTAGCACGATGAACAAAACGAACCTTATAGTTGATAATGATCTAATAAAAGTGATCAAACAAATCCATAAAAATTTCGAATTTTAAGGATCAACTAGTTGATAAGGATTAACTAATATTAATTAAAAGCTATTTAGTTGATGGACGAACATAGAGTTGATGAACCTCCTTCAATGGATCAAGATGTCGCTCAATGTGCTTGGTTAAGTTTGTTTGACCACCCTAGCTAGTCTAGGGGTTAAGTGTTCCTGGCTTAGTCAATTCCCTAGTCGCGTCCGCTGGACCGCAAGGAGTCGAATCATGACTGTGTAAGTCCATCGACTATACCTAAGTCAAATACGATAATAATCTTATTCAAGGTAAATCGTAGCCCTCCTTGTTTTAGGAGTTGGCAACTGTAAGACCCGTGTTACGGTTGTTGAGCTACACTCAAGCTGTGACATGGCAACCTTATAGAAACCGATTTCTTGATAACATCTTGACTTGACCCAAACCGTCGTGTCGTGCATACACCGAGTGCCGGCATAAGTCAAACCAATGATGTAGTCTAAGACCTAACCCAAACTGACGTGTCGTGAATACATCGAGCGCCGGGGCAAGTCAGGCTAGACGCGAAAACAAGGGTCCGACTAGGCTAGCCATTATGATTTGGATAAGCACACTCATGATCACAAATGACTAGGGGTAAAAAATCGAAAGGGAATCATATTTAATATGATTGACGATGAGTTCGTCTACCGACTGCAGAGTCGGACAACTTGTTGAGACCCTCTCAAGGTTGTCAGACTCAGGGTAGTCGGATCCCTCTCCCATAAATGTTATTGTATAATAAACCGTTTATTATTATGGCTTTAATAAATTTAGTGGGAGAATATAGTTTTATTAAAAAACCATTGAAACTATACAACGAACATATACTGACTAAGTATCTACTAAATTGCAGAATGGATTTAGGTCTAAAGTATATGATAGAGAGGATCGTGCTCGATGGAACAAACTATAAGGATTGGCTTAGAAACATTAAGTTAGGCATTTCTCTAGCCGAGATTGGATATGTGCTGTTCGAGGACCCTCTGGAAAAGCCAGATAAAGATGCAACGCCTGAGGAGAAGAAAGCCTACAAGGAGTACCAGAGAGATGCCGATAAGGCTAGGTGCATTACTCTGGCTTCAATGAACAATAATCTGCAGAGAAAGCATGAACATCTGGATGTTCAAAGCATGCTTCTCAATGCAGAGGAATTGTTTGGCAAGCGGTCAAGAGCTGCCAAATTTGAAGCCACGAGCAACCTCTGGGGAGCTAGGATGGAAACGAGACACGTGCAAGATCATGTGATTAAGATGATCGGGTACGTGGAAGACGCCGTCCAGTTGGGTTTTGTCCTGGACAAATGAGATGTCTGTGGACATCATCCTTAAGTCTTTGACCCCAGACTTCAAACCTTTCATTACTAGTTTCATTATGAATAATATTGAAACGGATCTTCCCGGTCTCCTTAACAAGCTTAGGCAGTTTGAGGAGATCGAGAAGAAACCAACTGTGTTGGTTGTTGGCTCTGCTTCTTCAGACCAGCCGAAAGGAAAGGGTAAGAAGAGGCAGGTCACACAACCAGCCAAGGTGAAGAAGGGAAAGAAGAAGGCAAATGGGGCTCTGTCCAAATCCGAATGCTTTCACTGCCATAAGATAGGCCATTGGAAGAGGAACTGCAAGGTTTACCTTGCAGAAAAGAAGAAGGGACATACTGATGTCTCTACCTCAGGTACAACAAACTCAATTCAATAAAGCATAATTCTTTCCATAAATGCTTTATCACATACTATGAGATACTAAGACATCTGTGTAATGTATACACGTGGCTGATATGGAGCAGAGGATGGAATAAGTTCCGAGAACGGTCGACATCTGAGCAATCGTTGCTGCTGGGGCCGTGCGAGGACTTCAAGAGACGTGAAGAAGAAGGAACTGATACTTATTTCTTTTTATGAATAAAATGTATCGTTGCTTAAGTTAAAACAATGATTGAGTGTTTAACGCTCATGGTTTATTATGATAAACACATTATGATTCATTTTTATGAATCAATTGCTTTAATAAAATGTCTCGAGAAATGTGCTTCTTTTTGAAATTATGATTTGTTGCGAATGGCTTAAATTTCTGTGTATGTGGCTGTCTGAGCTTAGTTGCATTAAGTCTCAGCTGACAAGCAGAGCATCTGAATAATTTGATTGTTTGGAGCTGACTTAATTTTATAGCCAGTAAATAGTTTAATATAAGTTCCAGGAGCGTATAATTGTATATGATCACAATTATACGCATATTAAGATTTATTCTTAATTCAAACTACATTTGATGCTTAAGAGTTATTATTAAATGTAGTTAAGGGAAAAGTACTAATTAGGAGGTTTGACTGAGTAAGTCTGTATCAAGATTCCTTAAACCGATCTTGATATGACTCATTCGTCAAACCCAACCTGACACTGGTACATTCCATCTAAGCACTTCTCAATTGGTTATGCTTATCATATATATTCTAAATATGATTTAGATATATAGCAGAAGTATTTAATCAGTTAATTCTTAAAGTTAGTTGGAGATAACTCATATACTTAGCTCCGGGTTTCTCGGACTAAGTAAAAAAGGTTTCCAATATGTGACATTAAATCAAACTAGTTTTGATTTAATCGAATATATAGGGATTTAAGGTGTCACTTATGTACTTGACATATTGACACAAAATAATTGGAACGAGCCAAGACTGACTTATAGAAAAGTTAGACCCTACATCAAGATTGTATGAGCTAATAGTTAGCTATACAAAGAAAGGAAAATTGATCCAAATCATTTTTCGAGGAACAACCTTGTGTGATCAAAAGATGTACGAATAAAAATCCATTAAAATGTATTATAGATACTCGTTAGTAAATCCACTCTTAGGATTGGCATGTGCAGTCCAATGTGACTGATATGCCACAACGGTATGAGATACCGTGATAAATAGCCTAAGTGCAAGTGGGAGATATAGGAGGATATATGCCCATAAGGCGATTTATCTTAATTATACGTCTTGTTAAGATATAATATGGTATCCATTATCTTAAGTATAAATTCGAATGAATAATATATTTAGATAATGTCCATAGACTTATAGTTAGGTCCTTACGTACCCAGATAGGATCTCGATTATGAGTAGTAAGTGACCGAATAGAAACTTAAGTCTTAAACGGTTCGTGGTCAAAGATGTGTCGAGAACTGGATATCGGCACATCGGGCAGACCACTGGGTCTTTGTCTTACCTTAGGGTAATGACGATCTCATAGTCATTCAAATTTGTGAAGTCAGAGACGAGACACAGGTGCTCATTGGAGAATGAGTTCACTGAACGACCAACTTAGAGTTATTGAAATGGTTAACTTTAACTATACTGTCTATAATAACTCTAGGGTGATGATAGGTAAGCTGGTCATTTAGACCTAAAGTTATATATACGAACCTGTGAGTGAACAGTGTTGATCTAGCTTCGAGGCTAGGACTGATGAAAGATCTTAGGTTGGGTTACACCTGAAGCTCTCGAGGCGAGTAGATGACTAAGATGGGATTCGTCTCTTCCGTTAAAGGGAAGTTAGTGTCACAGGCTCATTACAATCTTTGTGTTAATCCTCGGCCGGAGTACGTTGTAAGATGTACAACTTGAATACAACAAATACTACCGTATACTGACCAATGTTGTCTAATGGGGTTGACAGTAAACCGTACCCTAGGCCAACAGAGATACAGTCTTGACAAAGGGACTATAGCTAACAGTATTCATCACTGGCATAGTCAAAGTGAAACCAACGATACTTTTGTCAATGGGTCGATCACGTTATGATGATTCTGAAACAGGGACGACAGCTGCTGCTCGTGGTGACCGTCATCTAGGGGTTTCAAGCCCCAACATGTAGTAAGGTCAGGATGTAGGGTCTCACACCGAGTAGCATTCGTGTCTTAGTAATAGGAAGATTGTTAAGAGGAATTCATATGATGGAATGGTTAATACCACAAGCCAGTTGTGAGACTAAGTCGTAGATAGGGACAATGTTGCATTTGATGCAAACAAGATTGAACGTGTCGTAAATTGTTTACGACAAAATTTATACGAACAAAAGAATTGGAAAGATTACCTAGTTGACGGGATCATCCCGGTCTAAAGATAGGTCCAAAACGCGTTCAAATCGGAGCTCAAACGAGCCCAGAAAGTCAGAAACAGGCCAAGTGGGTCAGACCCACTAAGTGGCCAAGGCAAGCGGCAAAAGGGGCCGGGTGCTCCCGCTCTCAAAGCGGGTGCTCCCGCTCTCAAAGCGGGCGCGCCCGCTTTTCTAATCAGGCCGGCCCGCTCTGCGGGCCACGCTCGCATTAGCAGCGGGCGGCCTGTTGTACGGGGCCGCGCTCCACAAAACGGGGCGGCCCGCTATGCAGGCCACAACCGTTAAGGGGCAGGGCGCCTACGTGCTGAGCGGGCGGGCGGCCCCACCCCACCTCACAGACCCGGCCTGCTTCGGTAGGCCAGGGGTAATTGCAGCGCCCCTTGCGGGTGTGTGCCCGCAAGGGGAGCAGGCGGGCCCGCTTGCCTAGCAGGCGCACCCGCAAATCTGACTTAAGTTAGGGTTTTTTGAAACCCTATATAACGGCTACAAAATCCAACTTCTTGCCCATCTTTGGGCAATTGTTTGAGGGGTCAAACGAAGTCGAAATCCATCGCTGTTTGTTCCTACGCATTCACCATTCGAAGCTCTTCGAAATGATGGCTTGTTTGGTGTCTGGTGTTCAAGGATGAGAGAGATCTAATTAGTTAAAGTTAGGCCAATGTGAAAGTCTTTCTAAACTTTATTAATTAAGTTAAAAACACTCTCATTATGTTTAGTCCCACATTGCTAGTGCAAAATGAGGAAAGGCCGACTCCCTATATAAATAGGGTGCCCCCTCCATTGTACAGTGCACCAAGTCCTCGATCGAGTAGTTCCAAATAATTGAGCAAGCTCGATCTACGACTTAAACTTTTCTCCTCTCATCTTCCTATTTTCCGTCGGGTCCTAGCAAGGCTACGAAAGGGGGTTTGGATTCGGATCCAGATGTCTAAGGCGCGGGTCTGCTCAAGTGAAACTATCTACCGCAAGTGATCGGCTCAGAGCTGGTGTTGGTGCGGGAGGATCAGTTCGAAGGCCCGAGGTGGCTCGGGTGGATCGAGTCAAGAGGGCAAGGCGGCTCGGCTACGAGGAGTACAAGAAGCTGGTGCAGTACATCTTTCACGTCCCAGTGTTGAGATTCAAGGTATGTTCTCTAAGTAAATTTTGCGTAAATTTAATTTCGTCGCAGTAGTATAGATCCCTCTCGGGGTGGTCGGACCACCCCAAGTTGGCATAGATCGGGCTAGGTTCTGGCTTTCTCAGAGCCTAGCTAAAATGTTTAGCTAGCTTGCTTATTTTTCCACTGCTCTTTTCTGCATCTGTGTTCCGTTCGATTAGGACGGGCACAGATCTGAGCTCTGGGGTCAGCCAAAACCCTTCATCTCCACGCTTCCTCAAAAAGAATATAAGGAGATAGATGTGGACAATTACATCCTCCTAGTGGGCTATTTTGGTACTTTACTATACGGATAATTGCATCCTCAAAATATTCGTATGTTTGTCTACTATCGACCTGCAACCCAGCTTTTACAAAGCTATTGGCACACATTATAATGTTGCAGGAACATTTTCCAGACAATCAAATAAAGAAAATTAGTCTGGTTAATCTGGGGAATTTACCTTCCGGTCATTTCAAGAGTACTGCCAAGCAGCGGGAATAGAAAATGAACATACAGTGCCCGCATGTTCATACCCAAAATGGGTCGGCAGAGTCACTGATAAATAGACTCCAATGGATTGCACGTCCATTGTTCATGAAATCCTGATTGCCGGTGGATGCATGGGGACATGCAAATTATGCATGCTGCATCGTAAATGAAAATAAGACCCTCTGGAGGTCAGAGTTGCCAATGCAACATGCATATTTCTCACTTAAGAATCTTCGGTCGCGCCGTTTATATCCCCATCGCACCACCACAGAGGACAAAAATGGGTCATCAACGTCGCCTAGATATCTATGTAGGGTTTGACTCACCCTCAATTATAAGATACATAGAACCCTAAACGGGGGATGCATTTAAGGCATACCTTGAAGACTGTGATTTTGATGAGACGAGTTTTCCCAAAATGGACCTGGATACTGGAAATCTAGTGCAAAGCTAATTATAACATGGGATACAAAAATCTTGACCCACTATGATCCGGTAACAATACAATGTGAAGATGAGATCCTGAAGATCCTCCACATACAGAACATGGTTCACCAATTACCAGAATCATTTACTAAAAGCAGAATATTGTCAGATCACACATCCCTGCTGCAAATACTCAAGCTAGGATTGACATCCCCGAGAATGGATGCAATCCACCAGCATCAACAGTGGCTGACCCTCAACAGAAAAGAGGCAAACTAATAGGCTCCAAGGACAGAAATCTAAGAAAAATAATAATACCTAAAGACCCTAAAACAATACTTCCACAGGACAATGAGTGTAAGGACCATGTCTATGGGAAAAACACTAGAATGGGGGTTGAATAATGTTTATGTAAATTTAAAAGGAATTTACGCCAAATAAAATGCAATTCAACAAATAGTGCGGAATAGAAAAACAACCCAAAAAGAAACACACGCAAACGCAGAGATGTTTCAAGGGTTCGGATTACCCAAGTCAACTCCCTACTTGTTTCCGGTAATCCTACGTCCCTACCACCCAGATACCACCGGATACTCAAGTTAGAACCATAACTTGAGGTTTCCTTAAAGCCCACTTGTAGCAACCCTACAAGTGCAATCGAATACAATCGATGTCCTTAACTCCCACAACTTGGGAGCACGCAAAACCACTCTCACAACCGAGAGCACAAAACAAATAACGAATGTTATGAAATAATGAAAACAACACTTACAATCACCTATGCCTTGAAGTAGAACTTGAAGGAGGAGTGTGATGTGTGTTGAAGAACTCTCTTGGAAGAGAGGCAAAAGCCCTTTCTCTTGACTGCACCAATTGCCTAGAAGATCACTCTTTGGTTCTCGGTTGGAGAGAAAGAGAACAAGATTTGGAAATACTTAGGGCTTTGGATTTGAGAGCTTTGATCTTTGGAAATAAAAGCTAGAGAGATTTTGCAATGAATGAGTAACCTTCCAATTGAATAGTAGAAGCTCTATTTATAGCTGTCTCAAATCCACAAAACAGTTTAGGCAAAAACCCAATTGGAATCCGTGAGAAAAATCTCAACGGATAGAAACTGCACCCGAACCAGTCGACTGATGAAGACGCCTCAATCGACTGATGCACAGTCAGCATGGGTAGGTAAGAATTCATAACGGTAACTTACCACATGGACAGTCGACTGATGAATCAAAGACAGTCGTCTGTTAAACCAACAGGTGACTGGCCGAGAGAAGGGTAAGTTAGACACATACTAGAAATATCACAAGAAACAGGACAGACGACTGATCCAAATAATACATGCGACTATTAATCAGAACAGGCGACTGTAAATCTTTAAACAGACGACTGTCAAAAGCAAGAGAAATTTCCAGAGAGCAGAGTCAAAGAAATGACTTACAGACAGGTGACTGTTGCAGCATAGACAATCGACTGATCCAATAGACAGTCGACTGTGTATACAGCATTAGTCGACTGACCGTAAAAGTCAGATCAAACAAAGTTTGGGCAAGGATTGACAGGCGACTGATTTACAGAACACAGTCGACTGTCATTTGGACAGGCGCCTATGAAACGTTCATCAGTAGCCTGTGCGAAATAATCAGAGAAGGCCCAAAACAATATTGTAATAGTCTGTGCATAACAGGCGACTGTAGAACAAAACACAGTCGACTGTATTTGAGACAGGCGACTGTAAACTGTTCAGCAGTCGGCTGTTATAAACAATCCTAGCACAAACAACAGAGAATTGAATTTGGATCAAAGGACAATTGATCTAATGAAGTCCTATGACTGAATGAAGGTGTGTGTGAGTGCTCCATCAAAGTTCTACTTCTAAGCTACATACTAGAAGAGATAAAAGAAAAATTACGTTGACGAATAATCTCTTCTTTCCATCGTATGAGCTTGAAGTCTTTATGGAGCTTCAATCATCAATCTACGATCATCCAATTCATGTCATTTGCCTTCAATGACGTTTATGAGTCATCCATTGCTAGTAGATCTTCAAAATTAGCTTAGGCAATGGATTAACTGCAAAATAGGGGATTAGTCACAAGTATTTATGTTTGCTCATCATTAACACCAAGTAGGGAGAAGTCCAATACTCAACATTCTCCCCCTTTTTGATGATGACAAACAAACATAAACAGAAAGATAAATAATTGTGCCCAATGAAAACTTACTCCCCCTACGTAGATGCCAATCAAGTTAGTCAACAAATATTAGAGCATCTACATAACAATTGAAGCAAATGAGTGAGATATGACTGAATTCAATTCAAGAAATCTTGGCAATAAATTCCCTATTCATTGTAATCTTACTCCCCCTGAATCTAATGCAACGTAAATCTTAGATTCAAGCGTTAGAACATACTTAGCACATCCATTATGAATCTTGTATGTTTATTTCTCTCTCCCTATGGCATTATCCAAAAAGGTGGGAGCAAATAACAACAACAATAATAGTGCTAAATACGAACTAACAACAATCAAGGAGTATAAAGATATATCGAATCAAAAACTCATAAAATCACATCATATACACATGTGAGTAATGGAATTGAAGTCCAATATCAACATTAGATATATACATAAAAATAGTTTCAAAAGAGATTTCATTAATGCATCATACCAGAGATAGCATGAAAAATCGAAGACCAAATTCATATTTTGTCTCAAAAGCACATCAAAGAGAGTATAGCATACATGGAGACAACATATCATATATCACACAGATAAGATAAACAGTATAGCATAGTGTGACACAAGATAAACAGCAACATCATATATAGATATATAGAAATTGAGTGCATCAACGGATGGTCATCTACATGGCCATCACAAAAATGTACATCATGATCAAGACAAAAAAATACATCATCATGACGACTGCAAGGTACATCATCATATATATATAAAGTCACTGACAACATCATCCATCATACAAAAAAAATCATCACCAAACTAACACCACTCAAACACCTATCTAAGAGTGAGCGTCTCCAGGGGCTGCAGAAGAAGAAGCAGGCTCATTGAGGAAATCGAGAGAGACCTTAGGAAAGAAAAGATAGAAAGGATCCATGGCCGTACACGAAGACAGGGCAATACACAAAAGTGAACTAACCCTAACCGGAAAAATTTACGAGATAGGAGGATGAGATCAAACTTAGTCGAGCGACAAAAAGAAGGCAACGACAACTCGAAATTAACGCACGAAGGGAGGAGATCGACGGATTTAGAAGTGAAATCGAGCGGGAAGACGAGCGGTCGAATCGGATGAGAGAGAGTCGACGTGGGGAAGTGATCGCGTATTCTCGAATATAAAATTTGGGGAATGAATCTGAGCCGTTGGATCAAGGAATCGACGGCTCGGATCAAATCACTTGAACCGTCACAACAGAAGACAGTCGACTGATGAACAAATGTCAGTCGACTTGATGAAGTGATAAAAATAAAGCTCAGAAAGCTAGAACAGTCACCTGATGACTAAACCGCAGTCTCCTGTTAAACTAACAGTCGACTGTAAATCAGTCATCAGTCGGCTGTGCGAAAGATATTAATTCTCAGACAAAGGAGATAGAGTAGGTCAGTCGACTGTTAAAGGAAGGACAGTCGTCTGTCCTGGTCCAAAAATGCACAGTGAGATAGAATTCCAGAGAATAAGAACACTCACCCTAGGACCTATACACTAATCACAAATACATCGTAAACAATGTAAAAACAATAAATCCATTGAAACACGAATTAGTCCGATCAATCTAAAAAAAGATAACTCATGAAATCAATTAAGTCACAATTGCCTTTCTTAACACGTATAATATAATAAAGCACATGAAGATAGACAACAAAAAGATATGAGCTCAAAAAGGAGTTATAACATGAAAGTTTGGGCTTGTAGATTTCAAATTCACCCATAATTCCCAATTCTCCACGCAACCTCACAAATGAATCTTCTTTAAGAGGTTTAGTGAAGATATCAGCAATTTGTTTTTGGGTTTCAATGTACTCGAAGATGATGTCCTTCTTAGCTACATGATCATTTATAAAATGGTGTCTCACATCTATGTGTTTGGTATGGGAGTGCTGTACCGGATTCTTGGAAAGACAAATAGCACTTTGATTATCAACCATGATAGGTCTAGTATCACAATTGACACCATAGTCACTAAGAGTGTGTCTCATCCGAAGAACTTGTGCACATGCAAGACCCGCGGCAATATATTCCGCTTCAGTCGTGGACAATGACACCGAATTCTGTTTTTTAGAAAACCAAGAAACTAAGAAATTTCCTAAGAAATGGCAAGTGCCACTAGTACTTTTCCTGTCGGACTTGCATCCGGCTAAGTCGGCATCACTATATGAGATTAAATCATATGTGCTAGACTTAGGGTAAAGTAACCCATAATCTAGAGATTGATTGAGATAACGAAATATTTGTTTAACCGTAATCAAGTGTGACTCCTTAGGTCTTGCTTGATATCTAGCACAAAGGCATACGGAAAACATTATATCGGGCCTACTAGCGGTTAAGTAAAGTAAGCTACCGATCATACCTCGATATAGACGAACATCTACATCTTTTCCGCTTTCATCCTTGTGTAGATAAGTAGTAGTACTCATGGGAGTCCTTTTGCTCGAAGACGATTCCATCCCGAATCGCTTAATAAGCTCCCATATGCACTTTGTCTGATGTATGAATGTGACATTCTCCATTTGTCGAATTTGCAATCCAAGGAAGTAGGTGAGCTCTCCCATGTGGCTCATCTCAAACTCATCCTTCATAGACTTGGAAATATCTTGACAAAGATTAAAGTTAGTAGACCCGAAAATAATATCGTCTACATAAACTTGAATCAAAAGAATGTCATTTTCATTATCTTTAATGAAGAGTGTAGAATCAAATTCTCCCATTTTAAAACCTAAATTCAAAAGAAATGTCTTAAGTCGATCATACCAAGCTCTAGGAGCTTGTCTCAACCCATACAACGCTTTCTTAAGTTTGAAAACATGGTTTGGAAATTTTTCATGAATAAAACCGGGAGGTTGAGAAACATAGACTTCTTCATTGACAAACCATTTTAAAATGTACTTTTAACATCCATTTGAAATAGTTTAAAATTCTTATGGGATGCAAAAGATAAAAGAAACCTAATAGCTTCTAATCTAGCTACGGGGGTAAAAGATTCTTAGAAATCAATACCTTCCTCTTGCCGGTAGCCTTGAGCTACTAACCTTGCTTTGTTCCGTGTGATTACCTCGTTTTCAGCCGTCTTGTTCTTGAAGATCCATTTGGTCCCAATGACTTGGTGACCACTCGGAAGAGGTACGAGTTCCCAAACTTCGTTTCTCTCGAATTGGATTAGTTCTTCTTCCATTGCCACTATCCAAGAGCTATCATCACAAGCTTCTTGGATGTTCTTTGGCTCAATGGTAGAGATAAATGCGCAATGAGAGAATTCTTCAATTCTCGATCTCGTTCGAACACCCACACTAATATCTCCAATAATTTGTTTATGGGGCCGGTTACGAACAGTCGGGTAAGCTTTGGGTATACCTGGATCACTAGGAACAACTTCAACAACTTCGTTAGAAGTGTTAGTCTCAACAATAGAATCATTAATCTTAACATTATTAAGAGAACCACAAAGAATTTCTACATTATCATCATCAACATGAGGAAAATCAAAATCTTCATAAAAAGATACGTGAAGTGATTCCTCAATCGTTGAAGAAGTTTTGTTGTATATCCAGTAGGCTTTGCTACGTGTGGAATATACAACAAAAATTCCTTCATCGGATCTTGGCTCAAACTTGTCTAAATTACCAAAAGTGTTCTTTATAAAACATTTTGAACCAAAAACACGAAAATATTTTACTTGAGGCTTTTTATTATAAAACAACTCAAAGCAAGTTTTGTTTGTTCGGGGTCTCACTAGGATCCTATTGAGCACATAACATGCCGTGTGCACCGTCTCTGCCCAAAATTGTAGTCCTAAATGACTATCATGGAGCATAGTGTGAGCGCACTCAATAAGAGTCCTATTCTTTCTTTCTACAACACCATTTTGTGGTGGTGCACGAGGAAAGGAAAAGTTATGAGTTATCCCGGAGTCATCACAAAACTTAGTAAAAGACTCATTCTCAAATTCTCCTCCATGATCACTACGAATAGTGATAATGGTGGATCCTAAAAGATTCTGAATCTTCTTTGCAAATTTGGTAAACTTTTCATGAGCTTCATTCTTATTAGTTAAGAGTGAAACCCAAGTAAATCTAGAAAAGTTGTCTATGACAACTAATCCATAATGAGCATTACCTAAAGAAGCGGTTCTAGTTGGGCCAAATAAATCTAGATGAAGAAGTTCTAGGGGCCTCTTAGAAGTGATCCCTTCTTTAAGCTTAAATGAAGATTTACTTAGTTTACCTATTTGACATGAATCACAAAAGTTTTTCTTATTAAAAACAATCTTAGGAAAACCTTTGACTAGATCATGCTTAGCTAACTTATATAAGTGCTTGAAGTGAACATGACCAAAACAGCGATGCCATAATAGTTGTTCACTTGTGTTAGCAACTGAGCAATGTTCTACGGTTTTAGGCAAGCTCAAATAATAAATATTTTTAGGCCTAATACCGGAAAATAAAACATTTGAATCACAATCAACAATAGTACACAATCCTTCTCCAAAGTTAACCTTGTAACCTTTGTCACAAAGTTGACTAATGGAAATGAGATTATGACACAAACCACTAACAAGATAAACATTAGTAATTAAGGGTTTGGAAGGATTACCAACGATACATACTCTAATGATGGTTCCCTTTTGATTACCTCCAAAAGTGACTGTTGCACCATCCTTGATGCTAATCACTTCGGAGAGCAATGCGGGATCTCACGTCATGTGTTTGGAGCAATCGCTATCAAGAATCCATCCTTTCCCTTTAGAGCTAATAATACATTTATTGCTCTTCTTCTTTCTCTTGGGTACCTATATAATATACCATAAGCTTATGGTACCCAATGGTTGTTGGGTCCAAGGGGATTAGCCCTTTGGAAGCCAAGTCTAAGTGAACTTCCGCTTCCCAACATAGTTACTATTTCTAATCACATCATGAAATTAGGAATCAATATAAGCATTCCTAACATTTAGACTAGTGTTCTTAGGACCCCAAATAGTGTACATCTTGGGAGTCCTATTCCTAGTTGCATGCATATGTGTTGGATTTCTATGTGGTGCATGCTTCTTAGGAACATGATTTCTAGCATAGAGATGTGGTGGAGGATATGCATTGTACATTCTAGGATGATATGTATGCTTGGGAACATGCATATTATATGAAGCATATGGATCATGCATGACATGTGGAGGATGAGCATACATGAAAGAATGATGCGTATGAGCATACGGGTGTATAGGAGCACGTACATGAGTATTTCTCATGTGTGGTTGTGTACATGTCCGTGGGTGCGGAGCATAGATTGTGTCATGATTATCCACTTGTGAAGTAGGATGTTTCCTACGTGGATGAGTGTTAGTGTACATATAAGCATGGCCTTGCTTTTGGTTTCCACCCTTAGTGGGTTTCTTACCAAAAGGAAGAGAAGATGAAATGGTGACATTCTTGGTAGAATTGCTACCTATAGTGTCTTTGACACCACTTGTGGATGCACCGGAGGACGGCCTCACAAAATCTATATTGACACCACTATAGGAGGTGCGAGCATTGGATGCATTTGCTTTTACAAATCCAAGGCCAACATAATGTGTGGCCGGAAATTGGTTTGCAAGCAAATCATCCAATTGTCCTTTTCCCTTATTGAATCTCACAATACGGGAGGACATGAGCTCATATTTCTCCTTTAAAGAAAAAATGTTGGTATCCAAGGTGGACACCCGTGCTTTGAGCTCGTGCACTTGAGTTTTAAGAGAATTATTCTCTAAACCCAATTGTGTGTGTCGTGTAACTAGATCACTATTATCATTAGGATGTGTTTGATCTAGTTGAGATTTGAGGGAATTCACCTTATCTCTCAAAGTAACATTTTGAGAAGCTAAGTTCGCTTTCTCAAGAGTTAAAGTATCAACAATGGTGTCATTGTTGATAATGCATGGAATGGATGACTTGCTAACATTTAATTTCTTTAAGCTAGTGTATCTAAGCATTAAAGATTGATATTTAGCAAATAGTTCTTCATTAGCAATACGAAGTTCATCCATTGTTACCTCGTTGTCATCCGTGTCGGAATCACTCTCATCCGAGAGTGGGTCTTTCTCACCCTTCTCATCATCGGAATCGCTTGATGAGTCATCACTTGAGTCATCAAAGGTACCTACGAGTCCTTTCTTCTTGTCTCTCTTGACCTTATCGGACTTGTGGTACTTTGGCGCCTTCCACTTCTCTTTGTTCTTTAGCATTGGGCAATCCCTCTTGATGTACCCTGGCTTATTACATTTATAGAAAAAAGAGGAAGTAGCATTAGTAGACTCAAAACGTTTGTTGGAGGGAAATTTACCTTTGCGGAAGAAGCGTTGGAACTTCTTCGCCATTTGGACCATTTCACCCAAATCCATCTCGTTCTTGGATTCATCACTTTCGGAGGATGATGAATTGGCATTCAATGCCAAAGCTTTCTTCTTAGCCTATGAAGGATTCATCATAGCTTGAATCTTCAACCGGTTGTCCCGTCTTACTTCGTAAGACATAAGAGTCCCGATAAGATTCACGACGGTGTAGTTCTTCAAGTCATTGACCTCCTCGATGGCGATTGCTCTTCTTTCCCATTTGGAGGTCATCCCCATGATGATCTTCTTTACCTTATCCGGTTTGGAATATATTTGTCCAAGGGCTTCCAATTCATTGATGATGTCGGTAAAACGTCCGTACATCGATGCAATGCTTTCATTGTCCTGCATATGAAATAAATCGAAGTTTTGCACGGCAACATATAACTTTGAAAGTTTAACCTTATTCGTTCCCTCGTGGGTAACGATGAGATGGTTCCAAATTTGATATGCACTCTTACATGTGCATATCTTGTTGAACTCATTCGGGTCAAACGTACAATGAAGAGCGTTCATTGCTTTAGCGTTGTTGACTTCGGCGGACTTCTCGGAAGTCGTCCACTTGTCGAAATCTACTTCGGTGGGCTCGACGTATTCCTTGTGGAGAGTTCTCCAAAGTGAAGCACTCCTAAGAAACGTCTCCATCCTGCATTTCCAATAGCTAAAATTTGTACCATTGAAACGCGGAGGGCGCACCGTAGATGTGTGCAAACATCAAGATAATTGAATTGGGATCAAAGGACAATTAGTCTAATGAAGTCCTATGACAGAATGTAGATGTGTGTGAGTGCTCCATCAAAGTTCTACTTCTAAGCTACATACTAGAAGAGATAAAAGAAAAATTACATGACGAATAATCTCTTCTTTCCATCGTATGAGCTTGAAGTCTTTACGGAGCTTCAATCATCAATCTACGATCATCCAATTCATGTCATTTGCCTTCAATGACGTTTGTGAGTCATCCATTGCTAGTAGATCTTAATAATTAGCTTAGGCAATGGATTAACTGCAAAATAGGGGATTAGTCACAAGTATTTATGTTTGCTCATCATTAACACCAAGTAGGGAGAAGTCAAATACTCAACATTCTCCCCCCTTTTTGATGATGACAAACAAACATAAACAGAAAGATAAATAATTGTGCGCAATGAAAACTTACTCCCCCTACATAGACACCAATCAAGTTAGTCAACAAATATTAGAGCATCTACATAACAATTGAAGCAAATGAGTGAGATATGAATGAATTCAATTCAAGAAATCTAGGAAATAAAATCCCTATTCATTGTAATCTTACTCCCCCTGAATCTAAGGCAACATAAATCTTAGATTCAAGCGTTAGAACATACTTAGCACATCCATTATGAATCTTTTATGTTTATTTCTCTCACCCTATGGCATTATCCAAAAAGGTGGGAGCAAATAACAGCAACAATAATAGTGCTAAATACGAACTAACAACAATCAAGGAGTATAAAGATATATCGAATCAAAAACTCATAAAATCACATCATATACACATGTGAGTAATGGAATTGAAGTTCAATATCAACATTAGATATATACATAAATATAGTTTCAAAAGAGATTTCATTAATGCATCATATCAGAGATAGCATGAAAAATCGAATACCAAATTCATCTTTTGTCTCAAAAGCACATCAAAGAGAGTATAGCATACATGGAGACAACATATCATACATCACACAGATAAGATAAACAGTATAGCATAGTATGACACAAGATAAACAGCAACATCATATATAGATATATAGAAAATGAGTACATCAACGGATGGTCATCTACATGGCCATCACAAAAAGGTACATCATGATCAAGACAAAAAAATACATCATCATGACGACTGCAAGGTACATCATCATATATTAATAAAGTCACTGACAACATCATCCATCATACAAAAAAATCATCACCAAACTAACACCACTCAAACACCTATCTAAGAGTGAGCGTCTCCAGGGGCTGCAGAAGAAGAAGCAGGCTCATTGAGGAAATCGAGAGAGACCTTAGGAAAGAAAAGATCGAAAGGATCCATGGCCGTACACGAAGCTAGGGCAATACACAAAAGTGAACTACCCCTAACCGGAAAAATTTACGAGATAGGAGGATGAGATCAAACCTAGTCGAGCGACAAAAAGAAGGCAACGACAACTCGAAATTGACGCACGAAGGGAGGAGATCGACGGATTTGGAAGTGAAATCGAGCGGGAAGATGAGCGGTCGAATCGGATGAGAGAGAGTCGACGTGGGGAAGTGATCGCGCATTCTCGAATATAAAATTTGGGGAATGAATCTGAGCTGTTGGATCAAGGAATCGACGGCTCGGATCAAATCACTTGAACCGTCACAACAGAAGACAGTCGACTGATGAATAAATGTCAGTCGACTTGATGAAATGATAAAAATACAGCTCAGAAAGCTCAAACAGTCGCCTGATGACTAAACCGCAGTCTCATGTTAAACTAACAGTCGACTGTAAATCAGTCATCAGTCGGTTGTGCGAAAGATATTAATTCTCAGACAAAGGAGATAGAGTAGGTCAGTCAATTGTAGAAGGAAGGACAGTCGTCTGTCCTGGTCCAAAAATGCACAGTAAGATAGAATTCCAGAGAAAAAGAACACTCACCCTAGGACCTATACACTAATCACAAATACATCGTAAACAATGTAAAAACAATAAATCCATTGAAACACGAATTACTCCGATCAATCTAAAAAAAGATAACTCATGAAATCAATTAAGTCACAATTACCTTTCTTAACACGTATAATATAATAAAGCACATGAAGATAGACAACAAAAAGATATGAGCTCAAAAAGGAGTTATAACATGAAAGTTTGAGCTTCTAGATTTCAGATTCACCCATAATTTCCAATTCTCCACGCAACCTCACAAATGAATCTTCTTTAAGAGGTTTAGTGAAGATATCAGCAATTTGTTTTTGGGTTTCAATGTACTCTAAGATGATGTCCTTCTTAGCTACATGATCATTTATAAAATGGTGTCTCACATCTATGTGTTTGGTACTGGAGGGGTGTACCTGATTCTTGGAAAGACAAATAGCACTTTGATTATCAACCATGATAGGGCCAGTATCATAATTGACACCATAGTCACTAAGAGTGTGTCTCATCCAAAAACTTGTGCACATGCAAGACCCGCGGCAATATATTCCGCTTCAGTCGCGGACAATGACACCGAATTCTGTTTCTTAGAAAACCAAGAAACTAAGGAATTTCCTAAGAAATGGCAAGTGCCACTAGTACTTTTCCTGTCGGACTTGCATCCGACAAAGTCGGCATCACTATATGAGCTTAAATCATATGTGCTAGACTTAGGGTAAAGTAACCCATAATCTAGAGATTGATTGAGATAACGAAATATTCGTTTAACTGCAATCAAGTGTGACTCCTTAGGTCTTGCTTGATATCTAGCACAAAGGCATACGGAAAACATTATATCGGGCCTACTAGCGGTTTAGTAAAGTAAGCTACCGATCATACCTCGATATAGACGACCGTCTACATCTTTTCCACTTTCATCCTTGTGTAGATGAGTAGTAGTACTCATGGGAGTCCTTTTGCTCGAAGACGATTCCATCTCGAATCGCTTAATAAGCTCCCATGTGTACTTTGTCTGATGTATGAATGTGCCATTCTCCATTTGTCGAATTTGCAATCCAAGGAAGTAGGTGAGCTCTCCCATGTGGCTCATCTCAAACTCATCCTTCATAGACTTGGAAAATTCTTGACAAAGATTAAAGTTAGTAGACCCAAAAATAATATCGTCTATATAAAGTTGAATCAAAAGAATGTCATTTTCATAATCTTTAATGAAGAGTGTAGAATCAACTTCTCCCATTTTAAAACCTAAATTCAAAAGAAAGGTCTTAAGTCGATCATACCAAGCTCTAGGAGCTTGTCTCAACCCATACAACGCTTTCTTAAGTTTGAAAACATGGTTTGGAAATTTTTCATGAATAAAACCGGGAGGTTGAGAAACATAGACTTCTTCATTGACAAACCCATTTAAAAATGCACTTTTAACATCCATTTGAAATAGTTTAAAATTCTTATGGGATGCAAAAGATAAAAGCAACCTAATAGCTTCTAATCTAGCTACGGGTGCAAAAGATTCTTCGAAATCAATACCTTCCTCTTGCCGGTAGCCTTGAGCTAATAACATTGCTTTGTTCCGTGTGATTACCTCATTTTCATCCGTCTTGTTCTTGAAGATCCATTTGGTCCCAATGACTTGGTGACCACTCGGAAGAGGTACGAGTTCCCAAACTTCGTTTCTCTCGAATTGCATGAGTTCTTCTTCCATTGCCACTATCCAAGAGCTATCCTCACAAGCTTCTTGGATGTTCTTTGGCTCAATGGTAGAGACAAATGCGCAATGAGAGAATTCTTCAATTCTCGATCTCGTTAGAACACCCACACCAATATCTCCAATAATTTGGTTATGGGGATGGTTACGAACGGTCGGGTAAGCTTTGGGTATACCTGGATCACTAGAAACAACTTCAACAACTTCGTTAGAAGTGTTAGTCTCAACAATAGAATCATTAATCTTAACATTATTAAGAGAATCACAAAGAATTTCTACATTATCATCATCAACATGAGGAAAATCAAAATCTTCATAAAAAGATAGTGATTCCTCAATCGTTGAAGAAGTTTTGTTGTATATCCGGTAGGCTTTGCTACGTGTGGAATATCCAACAAAAATTCCTTCATCGGATCTTGGCTCAAACTTGTCTAAATTACCAAAAGTGTTCTTTATAAAACATTTTGAACCAAAAACACGAAAATATTTTACTTGAGGCTTTTTATTATAAAACAACTCAAAGCAAGTTTTGTTTGTTCGGGGTCTCACTAGGATCCTATTGAGCACATAACATGACGTGTGCACCGCCTCTGCCCAAAATTGTAGTCCTAAATGACTATCATGGAGCATAGTGCGAGCACACTCAATAAGAGTCCTATTCTTTATTTCTACAACACCATTTTGTGGTGGTGCACGAGAAAATGAAAAGTTATGAGTTATCCCGGAGTCATCACAAAACTTAGTAAAAGACTCATTCTCAAATTCTCCTCCATGATCACTACGAATAGTGATAATGGTGGATCCTAAAAGATTCTGAATCTTCTTTGCAAATTTGGTAAACTCTTCATGAGCTTCATTCTTATTAGTTAAGAGTGAAACCCAAGTAAATCTAGAAAAGTCGTCTACGACAACTAATCCATACTGAGCATTACCTAAAGAAGCGGTTCTAGTTGGTCCAAATAAATCTAGATGAAGAAGTTCTAGGGGCCTCTTAGAAGTGATCCCTTCTTTAAGCTTAAATGAAGATTTACTTAGTTTACCTCTTTGACATGAATCACAAAAGTTTTTCTTATTAAAAGCAATCTTAGGAAAACCTTTGACTAGATCATGCTTAGCTAACTTATATAAGTGCTTGAAGTGAACATGACCAAAACGGCGATGCCATAATAGTTGTTCACTTCTAACAAACATCGTCAAAACGATTTCAAACTTCTGCGGTAACATTCTATGATCATTTAGGGCTCCCCACATTAATTTCGTAATTTTCTGAAGTCAAATCAAAAGAGAACCCGCAAACCCGCTTCCTAAATGTTTTGGCCCAAAACACATATCTCCGCAGCTCAAACCCCAAAACGGATCTCGTATTCACGATCCTTGCGACGATGCGATCACGTGGGTATGTTTTCGTAATTTTTCGGACACATTTACTAGTAGGGGCAAAATCGTGATTTCGTTTTTGGTATTTTACTAATTATCTTAACTAAATTACTAATTACTTTAACCTAATTAACTATTAAATTACCCTAACTACCTACCCTAACCATGACTAACACATGGGAGGGTGAACGTTCACAATTTCCACACTTGGTCTAAAAGCCAAACCTAATGGCATTAATACCTACCAAGATTGACTAATTAACCTAATTAATTAATAATTTAAATTATTATAAATAAACCCCCGTCTCTTTTCGTTCAAACAAACCCAGTCGTTCGAATTCTCTCGCCCTCTCTCTTACGTTGTCTCCCAAGCCCGCAATAAGGCACGCCCCGATCACCCCAAGAATGCTGCCTCGCCCCCAGCGGTCGGCCGCCGCTCGCCGCCGTAGCCCACTTCTGCAACCACCCCTCCGACGCCCACGAGGCCTCAGCCATCACTGTAACCCCGCTCCGCCACCCCGACACCAAGAGCACGAAGACAGCGATGGCAACAGAGCTCACCGCCGCTCCGACCCCTACCGCTGCATGCAGCGCCTCCGACGAAGCATCCCGCAAGCCCCCAGCTCCGACGCAGCCGCTGCCACCGCCCCCGTTGCTCGAGAGCCTCCTCTGCCTTTTCGCTGATGCAGCACCACCCCGTCTGTACTCCATCTCCGCCGTCGCCGTTTCGCCGTCGTTGCTGCGCCACCGAGCCACCGTCGTCTCCGCCTCTTCCCCTCCGACGAGACGTTGGCCACCCCGCCCCTCCGGTGCCGTGCCGTCGGCGAAACCTCGTCGCCAAGCTTCGCTGCTGTCAACGCGAGCGAACGGTGGGTGTGTAAACCCCCCAGTGGCACGATCGTAAATACGAAGATATTTTGTATTTTCGTATTTTTAATTAATTAATAATAGGGTTTTATGGTATAAAATCTATAACTTGAAATATATGGCCCAGAAAAATGTGAGACTAGCTCCAGAAAATTAGAAACATTATTTCGGATCAATGGCGCTGGTCGCATCTCGATCAGACGCTTAGATCTTCCGCAATAAAATTTTTAGCCAAAAACTTCATTACGACTTTTTCACTTAAAAATCAGTAACTTGATATTTTCATGTACACTGGTACGTGATAAAAATATTTTTTCATGTACACTCGTACTTTTAGCTACAGCAGTAGTATGTTTCACTTGACTAGCCTGCTTTACACAGTACAGTGGTTCTCTCCTTTCAGTTTTGTTTACTTTTACTACTCAGTTGTTTACAGTTGTTGCTCAGTACTTTACTTTTCACTCTGGTCTACTTGTACGTAGTTACTTTTGTCATACTTATGCATTGCTTCTTTTCTATATTTAGAATTGTTGTGACTTACCTGCGGTTCCATCTCCGTGGCATCGCAGATGACGTACATAAGACCGCAGCTTCCAGAGTTATTTTTAGTTGTGTACTTTCCTTCTTTCATGTATATTTGTTGGAACATTTTGTACAGTATGGATTGTAATAATTGGACACTATTTGAGTATTTTTGTACATCTCTGCATCATGGTTATTTTATTTTCACTGGTAACCTGCAGTACCTGCGCAAATATCAAATAAGTAACGGGCCCCGGAAGCGGGACGTTACTGTTGAGGGAATTTGTACTCTTTTCCCTTAGCTGTGGTTTTTCCCACAGGGTTTTTCATAGCCAAAAGTTTTAACGAGACAAATCACATCAACTCTGGATACTAAAGTATCCACCCCTTTGTGACGCTCAGAATCCCAAAGTGTTCATGCGCAGAGTCGCTTGTACAAATCAGAAGGAGTTATAGAGTGTTTGTACTCTTTTTCCTTAACTATGGTTTCTCACACAGGGTTTTCCCAAGCTAAAGGTTTTAACGAGGCAAACTTCACCAACTCAGTATCCTGAAGTATCCACCCTATGTGAGACTCCTACTACACTCAGAATCCTTAAGTATTCATGAGCAGAGTCGACTCCACACCTATGGCTGGATAGGGGGAGTGTTGTGAAGGGATAATACCAAGTTGGTTAGTCGGTTGGGATCGTGGTATATCTTATAGATAAGACCGTATCTATTGTACCTTATCTGTATACGCTATATGCTACAAATAAAGGATTGGGGGTTCCTCCTCAGATGTTGATTCATAACAAAATTGGCTTTTATTATGCAATATTATCTTGTCGTATTTGGTACCAATTTGGGGTTTATCAAACTATAAAGAAGTGAGATAAATAACAAGGATTTAATGTAGAAAAGGTGGCACCTGATCCAACGGATCAGGTGCAAGACACAAAAAGGTGGGACCCAGCGAATACACGCACATTGGTACACCTGATCCAATTGGCTTTTTGTGTCTTGCACCTGATCCATTGCCACCTGCTCTACATTAATCCCAAATAACAAACACCAATAAATAAAACCTGAGTCCACGATGAATCGAACCGAGGAATTCTAGGTTTGTAATCAAACGCACCGCCCAATGGGCCACAATGCCTCATAAAAAATTTCTTTTATTTCTTGCCTTGGCCATTACCCAGGGCAAGTTGATTATTGTTCCGCCCCTTCTTAGGTTAGACTTGTAAAATTCCTCAAGAATAATTATTGATACTCTCAAAATTGATTACCCATGAATTATTTAGCTAGGAGCAATAGAGAGTAAATTCGAATATATATTTGATTTAACAGGGGGTGTTGGGTGGGAGGGTGTTGGATTGTAAAACTTACTATTTATTTATAACTTGAATGTTTCTGCGTTTACCACTCTACGTCACACATCATTAAATGTTTGTTTGGCGATAACCTTAATGAGTACAAGCATAATGTAGTACGAATAGCACATTCGTCAATGGGTTTTATTATATAACTAGTCATAACCCGTATCCTATGGGCACTGTTCATTTACAGTTTTCATTTTTCAAATTGTGGTTTCCACAATGATTAAAGTGCAATAATTGTTATTTAGTTTTCCAATAAAAATACTGGTGCCCAATAATACTTAAAACAAAATAATTGTTATTAAGTTCGCCACAAAAATTTTAGTTCCGCTACCATTTATTCCCAACTGGAGAATTTAGTTTCCCCAAAAATTTTATACTTGTGTGTGTAGAATAATGGGTTTCATATGCATATGCGAATCCAAAACTTCAATCCCCGCTATTTTTTTATGGGATCGGAATCATTCATTTTGATCTATCTAGTCTAAAACACCAAAACACCGTGTATTTGGTGAATGCAAGTGGTTTTGCCCATGCATATACCCTTTACAAATTTAACGGTTTTGCATGAATAGAACTCTTGTGAAAGGGGGATTAACGGGTAAAAACCAATTGGGTTTACCCGAAAATTCGGTGTTGTAGTATTTTAGAATGTGAACATCAAAATGAATGATTTTGAGTTTGAGTTTGATCAGCACTCGAGTCTTTCAAGCTATACAAAAATTAGAATGTTTTTAATAAAAACTCATCGTCATTTACCAAATCGCTGTCAATCTTTGTATATATATTCTTAATAAAAATTCATGTCAATGGCCAAATCTATATTTTCAAAAAAGATATCCTTAATAAAATACACGTCATTAATTTGGTAAATGTGTATTCTCAATAAAAATACACATGTCAGTTGTCATCTCTCTCGTGATCAATACACACAAACTTACCACTTATAGCTCAATAAAAATGCACGAACTCCGCTTCCTGATCAAATTTACTTTGCAATTAAAGAAGCGTGTCTTTATAATCCAACAGAGGCAAAGAAATATCCTAATGTTCATTTAGTTTTGAAGTTTAGAGATTCGAGTTATATGTGCATGCACATTTATTTATTCATATTCAATTAAACTACTATATAATTATGAACCTGCCCTTTACACATGACGATGATGACAAATCCACATGTGAAAACAACAGTAATTAGGCTAAATTAGAACACAAATGGAAAGCATTAACAGCAGAATCAAAGAATTTGAGGATTAAGGGGGAAGGGGGAGAGATAAATGCTTGGTATCCACGTCCAACCCATCCTTCCTTTTGTTCTCTTCGTTGTTATCCCATTACGAAACTCTCCGTGCAAATCAATATCCAAATATATTGCCTTCCATTTTTAGCAAACATTAACAATCATAACCAAATCTCCTCTGAAGTTTCTAATTCAATGGACGCCCATATTCTCTATATAAACCCAGCCATATTGCCTGCAATCAAAGGATACATAAACCAACGCAGAAATCCTTCTCCTTTTCATCTCCGTCGTCTCCAATGGAAGTTGATCCGAAGGGCAAAGACGCTGTTGATGAATCTGAGCAGCAAAAATTGTTTCCCTGCAACTACTGCAATCGCGTGTTCTACAGTTGGCGCTCTCTCGGAGGCCACCAGAACGCGCACAGGCTTGAGCGTCACCTCGCCAAACACGGCGGCCACCAGAACGCGCACAGGCTTGAGCGTCACCTCGCCAAACACGGCGGTAACGGCGGCTGCGGTCCAAATCAGCGCATGGAGAGCCCCACGAGCATTGCACGGCCACCTCTTGGAGTCCAGCCACGTTCAATGATTCATAAGCCTGCATGTCATAATATGACTTATGGATGGCGGTTGTTCTATGCTTGGAGGCCGGTGGCGAGATTCCGTGCCAATGCCATGATGATGCAGAATATTCCAGCAATCGATGTCAGGGGATTTGGATCGGGCGAAGGCAATGGTAGGTTGAGTGATGAAAGGATGGAGGATGTTCAAGAATTGGACCTGACCCTCAAGCTTTGAAGCTTTGCATGAATATTATTTAGGTGTATTTTATTTTATTATCATTCAAGTATGCTAGGTCTGGGTATTAGAAAGGCTCTGGTGTTTTTTCAATCATTAGGATAGCGCAGAAGCTTTTTGGTTGTATCATTAGGAAAAACAAGTATCACGTGTGATATTGGAGGAAATAAATTATTTTGCTACATCTCTGGTAATGTTTAGAGTTTTTTTTTCATGTTAATTGTTGGGATGTTTGTTTCTTTTATATTTCTATTGTACTCCTGATTACACTAAATTGTGTTTATATCTAGTTGTTTTGTTTGATGGTTTTTTAGGAATTTAAAGAATACCTTTTTCATATGATCTTTTGGAGTGATTTAAATAATTGAATCATAATTTCCCTCTATTTTCACAAATTATAAGCATCAATTTGATGGGTTTAGGCACTGAATTCTAGCATGTGAAGTTGATTACCAGAAGAAGATGCAACTGATTTTATGATAGTTTTGACCAAATGCAACTGATTTTATGCAAATCCTACTTGTTTGTTTTAGGTTTACTTTCGTATCGATTGTTTAAAAAAATTTAAGAATAAAAAATTTATAGCTAGACATGAATATTTGCTCATCAATAATCCTATTCAATAACACATTAATTTGTTACAGTTTTTAGTTTTTAGGTATTTTGTTCATGCTAAATTTAGTAACTTGTGACTTGTGACATAAACCACCAAAAATTTGTGGCTAATTTTTTCCTAAACTATCAAGAGCTTTCATCAATTACTTTCAAAATTATTTTCAAACATGCATGAGCTTTCTAGATTCCCTTAAACCCTCTTAAATTGTACCACTCTCAAGAAATCCCCAAACTGTGTTAATGGGACTGCTAAGAAGGTAATTTTACATGTGAGATACATGAAACTAACCTCGTAGGCCTAACAAAAAATGGAAAACAAAAATTAAAAGCAAAGAGAAGGGCCATATCCTGAGATTGATATGTGAGGCCTAAAAAATACAAATTAAATAAAACTGTGAAAATAATAAACTGCATGCAACCCACATGTTAATTTTTTTTACAAAACTGGGGGTCTTTTTTCCTTAAAAATTTGGTCCTAATTAAATTATACTGCTAATAAGTGGTCTATTGTTCAATGTATATAGGTGTTATTTGATAGAACTGTATATAGCTGTGGCATGAAAGGCCACTGGTCCAGAGTGTGCAGGACCTCAGTGCTCTCCAGGAGCTTTATAAACAAAGCAAAAAAAGAATGCTGAATCAAACCTGGTGGCTGCGAACAATGCAGTCAAGTTCACAGCCAAAGACTTCGAGTCAAATGATATGCTTGATTAGCCAGCTTTATTTATCTTAGCATCTTTAGCATTTTATTTCAAAGAACAATATATTTTATGAGAGCTTATATGTAATTTGAATTCTGTTGAATAAAATTTAGTTTTTCTGAATGCAAATGTTTACTCATCTTTTTAGATGGGATGCTCTCATGTCTTCTTAGTAGATAGCGCGTCGACACATACGATCCTTCAGCACAAATGCTATTTCCATAGCATTACGCCGTATAAGAGCCCTGTAAACACAATTTCAGGGCCATCGGACATAATTGAAGGCTCTGGGAATGCAACCTTGTTGCTCTCTGATGGAACAGAAATAAAAATTAAAGATGAATTTTACTCTCCGAATTCCAAGAGAAACTTACTAAGTTTCAAAGATATCCGTCTTAACGGATTCCACTTGGAAACAACAAATGTAAAAGAAAATGCATTACTGTATGTAACGTCTCAAGAAAATGGAGTTAAAACCATACTTGAACGTTTTGAGAGCCTCTCATCAGGCCTCTACCATACAAAAATTCGGAGAGAGAGGAAGCAAACCTGACGGAGCACCTGAAGTGCCCGACATAGGCCAAATTCTTACTTTGACACGATAGACTTGACCACTCTGGATCTGTGATGATGCACTGCATTATATCACAATCCCACGGGCATAACCTGAATAACCAGAAGATTCTTCAGAAGGGAGAATTCCCTTGTGTACCTTGCTTTAAGGGTAAATTAATAACAAGGCCATCACCACTTAAAGTGGACATCGAGTCTCCGAGCTTCCTTGAAAGAATACATGGAGACATATATGGACCTATCCACCCCCTAGTGGGCCCTTTCGGTACTTTATGGTACTGATTGATGCATCTTCGAAATACTCGTATGTGTGTCTACTTTCAACCCGCAACTTAGCTTTTCCAAAGCTTTTGGCACAAATAATAAAGTTGCGGGCGCATCTTCCAGACAACCAAATAAAGAAAATACGTCTGGACAATGCGGGGAAATTTACCTCTCAGTCATTTCAAGAATATTGTCTGGCAACGGGAATTGAAATTGAACATCCAGTGCCGCATGTTCACACCCAGAACGGGTTAGCTGAGTCGCTAATTAAAAGACTCCAATGGATTGCACGTCCATTGCTAATGAAATCACAATTGCCGGTGGATGCATGGGGACATGCAATCTTGCATGCTGCATCACTAATAAAAATAAGACCCTCAGGAGGTCAGAGTCTATCTCCAATGCAACTAGCAAATGGAACACCGCCGAACATTTCTCACTTGAGAATCTTCGGCTGCGCAGTTTATATCCCCATTGCACCACCCCAGAGGACCAAGATGGGCCCTCAATGTCGCCTAGGTATTTATGTAGGGTTTGACTCACCCTCCATTATAAGATACCTAGAACCCCAAACAGGGGATGCTTTTAAGGCACGCCTTGAAGACTGCGACTTTGATGAGACGTATTTCCCCAAAATGGGCCTAGACATTGAAAAGTCTAGCACAAATCAAATGTTGACGTGGGATACAAAAAGTCTGATCCACTACGATCCGATAACAAAACAATGTGATGATGAGATCCGGTTGATCTTACACATCCAGGACACATTCCATAGATTACCGGATTCGTTTACTGACAACCAGAAGATCGTCAGATCACACATCCCTGCTGCGAATACTCCAGCTAGGATTGACATCCCAAAGGATGGATGCAATCCACCACCAGCAGAAGTGGCTGCACCTCAACAGAAAAGAGGCAGACCACCAGGCTCCAAGGATAAAAATCCAAGAAAAAGAAAAATACCCGGAGACCTTGGGACGATACCCCCACAGAGAAACGAGCTCGTGTCCATACCCTCTCCCCTCCCGGAATCCACTGCAGAGGAACTGCCGGGAGAAACTGAAATATCATTGAATTATGTACGTACAGGGGAGGTATTGGACAGAAAGAGTACAGTCGTCGACGATGACTTCGTGTTTCACATTGCCATTCACGTCAACGGAAGCGACGATGATTATGAACCACATTCCGTTGCTGAATGCAAACATAGAAATGATTGGCCAAAGTGGAATCAGGCAATAGAAGCCGAGCTGGACTCGCTTCAGAAACGAAAAGTCTTTGGGCAAATTGTCCAGACACCTACCGGTGTCAAACTTGTGGGATACAAATGGGTATTCGTCAGAAAAAGAAATGAAAATAATGAGATCGCACGCTACAAAGCTAGACTTGTAGCACAGTGATTTTCCCAAAGACCGGGAATAGACTATGACGAAACATACTCCCCGGTCATGGATGCGATCACTTTCAGATTCCTGATAAGCTTAACAGCAAAGGAAGGCCTAGATATGCAGCTAATGGATGTTGTGACTGCATATCTATACGGCAATCTCGTCAAGGAGATATACATGAAACTTCCTGATGGCTTTTCTATGCCTACTGAACTGAAAGATAGACCTCGGGAAGTCTATTCTGTTAAGCTACAAAGATCATTGTATGGTCTCAAAACTTTAGGAAGAATGTGGTATAACAAACTCAGTGAGTTCCTTGTTCAACAAGGATTCACAAACAATGAAGTCTGCCCTTGTATCTTCATAAGAACAAAGGGGAAAAGGATTCGTAATAATTGCTGTCTACGTAGACGACCTGAATCTCATAGGATCTCCTGAAGAGATCACTGAGATATCTGTAAGCCTTACAAAAGAATTTGAAATGAAAGACCTAGGCAAAACAAAATTCTGCCTTGGCTTACAGATTGAACATCTAAAAGATGGAATCCTACTACATCAAACCACATACACGAAGAAAATGTTGCAAAGATTGCATATGGACCATTATCATCCACTAAGTACACCTATGGTGGTGCGATCCCTGGATGCACATAAAGATCCCTTCCGGCCGCTGGAAGAGGGGGAGGATATACTTGGTCCAGAAGTTCCATGTCTGAGTGCCATCGGAGCACTACTATATCTGGCAAACTGCACGAGTCCCGACATAGCGTTCGCAGTAAATTTGCTAGCCAGATACAGTACAGCGCCCACACAGCGCCACTGGACCGGGGTTAAGCACCTTCTGCGCTACCTCCAAGGGTCTACAGATTTGGGACTCTTCTACAAAAATGGAATATCCTCTACACTTGCAGGTTATGCTGATGCAGGCTACTTATCTGATCCCCACAAAGCAAAGTCACAGACTGGGTACGTGTGTAACGACCGGTTTTCTTCGTTACGTTCTCCGTATTTTTTTTCTCTCGTGTACTTTTCTATATCCGTAGTTAGGCGTATCTGTCCCCGTACACGTATCAACTTCTAATATTTTTCATCTAAATTATTACTATCATTATTTTTAAACCACTTAGTTAAATCTACTACTATTATTATTATTATTATTATTTTAGCAACTCTTCTTATAGTTAATTTAAACTTTCGAATTCAAATTAAAATTTCAAAATGTATGTTCAAAACATTTAGAATTCAAATGCAGTTTCCTTTTAAGACCCATTTTAAACATATTAATTAGCTCTAAATCCCTCGTATAATTATTTTGATAATATCTTCTTATAATTGATTTAAATTTTCAAATTTCAAATCATTCAAAACTCTTAAATCCAAAATTTAAATCTTTTAACATTTAAAGTTTCAAATTGCTATCTTCCAATTTTGGACCCCTTAAAACCTATGATTAGCTCTAATTTCCTTGTTTAAACCTATTAAAACCTATTAATAATGTTTCAAATTATTCTCTAATTTAATTCTAGCCCACAGTTTCGCCACTAGGCCGCACCCAACCTTATACCAATGCACACACACATCACACTATGTGAGAGAGAGAGGCTAAATCAAAAAAAGAAAGAATAAGTAACCTAGACCTATTCACTTGCACTTGCTGTACGTTTCAACACCCCACTCTCTATTTTTTTAAGGAAACCTAAGCCTATGAGCCATCTCGTGTTGCACCCAGCACAAACACCCCCCCCCCCCCACACACACAATTATTTAAAATAGGAAACTTTATAAAACCCTAGACCCTAACCCGAGAGCCCACATGCTGCTCTTCAACCCTGTTATTCTCTTTATAAAAAAGTAAAACCCTAGAGATCTAGGGCTACCCTCTTCATACATAGCCGCCTCTCCCCTACCCCCTCTTTCTTCTTCCTCCACGCAAGGCCTCAACCCACGCCGAACGCCCCCTTCTTCCTCCATCGTCCAGCTCGCACTTAACCCACCCCCTCGCCTACGCACGCAAGCCCGCAGCCCACTTCTCCGTGCAAACACCCAGCAACCCACGCCCAAGCCGCGTGCTACTCCTCCCCATCCACACGCCGTCGCCGTCGGCCTCCTCCCCATGTCCGAGCGCCAGGCACACGCGAGGCAACGCTCAACCGCATGCCCAGGCACTCGTGTGTCAGCTCCTCGCCTCAACCCGCATGCTGCTCCTCCTCTCCATGCAACTAAGTGCCGCATCCCTCCTCCCCGCAAGCGCCACCTCCCTTGCAAACGCCCAGCTGCTCCCGACACCGGCAGCTTTCGACCAGCGACTCCGGAGCTCCTCCCTCGCACTGCAAACGAACGTCGGAGCCCTGGCTACCTGCACAACCTAGGACAACCGCGAAACACTCCCGCAGGCCGTGCTTCACCTTCCCCACGCGCGGATCCGACGACGTCAGGCCGTGTACACATCGCTAGCCCCAGATCTGACGCCGACAGCCCCGGGGACTCGCGGTTTCCCTCGCAACTACCTGCAGAGCCTCCAGATGCCGCTGACTATCGTTTTCCTCGCTGCCGCAACGAGTTCAGACCATAGGCGTCGCCGTCTCCGAACCGTATCGATGTCGCTGCATCCCGATCCTTCGCTGCACTTCCGGTTAGTAGATCCATCCTTAAACAACTCATAACCCTCACCGTAAAGTAGAGAACCTAATAAAACCGGTTGATTAGACGTCGTAGGAACTCGTTATAAAGCTGTTTTGATCGAAAAACGCCTAGTCTGATTTTACGTTTTGTCAAACCAGCGAACCGTCTTTTCCGTATGTAGTACTCGTCGAGACGTTTCCAATGACACCAAGAACGTCAAAATCAGGCAATTATACGAATTGATATGATTTTTTGAAGTTTCAGCACTTTTACGCCGCTTTCATGTATTGTTGAATAACTTGAAAATTAGACGTGAAATGACGTAAGAAAGTGACACCATGACGATCAGGACAAAATTTGTGATCTAACGGTATATCATACGATATACCTTAATCTTGAACAAAAAGGAGGAAAAAAAATACTTTCTGTAACAAGTTCAATAAAAACACGTGTTCTTTACTATTTTAAGATTTCTGTAAAAATTGTTCAACCGACTTCTGCCTTGTAGAACTGTCACAATAATGTAGTAATGTTGATAACATTAAATTTCTGCGTGTGTTGACATGTCTAACAAATAGTGACATCGTGAAAATCGTGCGCCTCGAAGGCGGTATCGTGAATTCGTGATGTCGTGTGAGTCGACTAGGCTGGCTCGTGTTCCAGCACAAAATTGGGGTGGGGTTAGGGTTGAGCAGCCACTAGGCGTATGAAAGGGTCCTCTCTTCAAGAGCACCACCCGCATGCGGTGGGTTAGCGTCAATCACGGTAAGCCCCCGTGAGAAGAATGACTTACTCATCACGACCTAAAGGCGAGAACCCTATGATAGATGTGAACTATTGACATGAAACTTGAAATGCTAACGTGATCTCAGTAAATTGACATGCTAACAAATTCAAGCAAAACTTACTTTACTTCTTGAAACAGATTAGAACTGCATGTTAGGAATGTCTCACTTCCGTTTTCAATTATAATTATCATGTTAATTTTTGTTGCAGTTGTCGCTTTTAATTCTTTAATGTCTCTTAAAATTCATATCACTTGTATATCTTGTTTTGGGTTGCTAACCTCTTCTTGCAGCCCTTGCTGACATACATTCATGTTTTTGGATGTATGCCAGATCCCGAGTTGAGCACTAGGAAGATTCTCTCGAGACGCCTGACTTAGAGGGCCAGAATTCGCCTTAGATGTCGTCTCTCCTTGCAGAGGACTAGTGACCTTCACCGTCGTTATCTTTTGTTTACCTTCAGTTGTTGTTGAAGTTGTTTAGTGTATGTCTTCTTTTGTTGCTACTTTAACCCTGTTGTGGCTTGTCTTGTAATTTCTTGTATGCATTATATATCTGGATGTGGCATTTATCTTTGAATGTTCTGATTATTCTGATACGCAAATGCAAGGACCTCTTCTGTGTTTTTATCACAGACGCTTCTTGAACTCGAGCTTCACCGCTCCAGTTCAAGCGGACCGCGTAACATTCTCGCTTCCGGTGTCTTTTGGGAAGCGGGGCATTACAGGTTTTAGTGGCGGCCCATGCAGGTCCTGCAACTGCGAAATTCAGAACAATGAGAACACTTTCATTAGCCAAAACATCCAGAATTAGTTCGTACGCAAAATTACTCGAATACCTTGTCTCAGCACTATAGGAAACCCAATACCAGGATAATACGAAGAGTTAGTTAAACCATCGTACTCGTTAGTTAGACACCCTTGCCACAACTTAGTATTATCAACTTGGGAGTCACCCTATCGATTGATCATTCAGCTCTGACCCTAGTAGATTTTTGAGTTCGTTAGTCGTTCGCTTAGATTTATCTAGGGCCTAACCGAATGTAACTATCGTCGCATCCGTGCAAGTCGAACCTGAAACGCCTGCAACGAGTGGACTTCGAGGCGGAAGACATTCCAGGTCTATAGATATGATCTCGGTCGTGATCCCGATCCTCAACGAACCCTTACATCGGCTTCCCTATCGCAGTTTAGTTCGTTGAAGAACCTTAGTGCTAAACCTAAGCCGACCCAATGATTTTTTCCCCCTGATTCTACTATTGTCTAATCATTACACTCACATATTAATGATCGTAGAAAACCATCGTAGCGTATTCACGGGGTTACTTCTTAGTCATCCTTACGTTTCGCTCGTCAAACCGATTCCTTGTCCTCGCTTCACATAAACTCTCCAGGTCCACCATCCTTAACCTTGAACCTCCCCATTGCAGATCTATGGTCTTTTAAAAATTATTTTCGATATTTCTTTTATTGAATTCTTTGCTAAGTTTAAAATCCTTTTGAAAACTTTTTACTTAGATTTTCTACACCTCAGTCGACTTAAACCCAATCTTGATTATGAAACTCTTCTGACGCGATCTTTAGTTACTATCTTATAGCAATATCCTAACATACATCTTCCGCACTTCTATTTCACATAACCCCGTGTAGCTAGTTTATTTTCCTCATGTAATAAACTTTAAAAAAACCTTTATTTCTATTTTGCTAGTTCAAAATATCATCTCCTTTTTCGCACTAACATATTTCGAAACAGTCATTCATACCTACTTTTAAAATACTTTCCTGAGTTTAATAGAACTTCAAAAATCTTGTGTGTCAGTTTTATGAGTAGTAAGTGACCAGATAAGATCTCGATTATGAGTAGTAAGTGATCGAATAGAAACTTAAGTCGTAAACGGTTCGTGGTCATAGATGTGTCGAGAACTGGATATCGGCACATCGGGTAGACCACTGTGTCTTTATCTTACCTTAGGGTAATGACGATCTTATAGTCATTCGAAATTTTGAAGTCGGAGACGAGACACATGTGCTCATTGGAGAATGAGTTCACTGAACGACCAACTTAGAGTTAATGAAATGGTTAACTTTAACTATACTGTCTATAATAACTCTAGGGTGATGATATGTAAGCTGGTCCTTTAGACCTAAAGTTATATGTACGAACCTGTGAGTGAACAGTGTCGCTTAGACCTATGATCTAGCTTCGAGGCTAGGCCTGCTGAAAGATCTTAGGTTGGGTTACACCTGAAGCTCTCGATGCGAGTAGATGACTAAGATGGGATTTGTCTCTTCCGTTAAAGGGAAGTTAGTGTCACAGGCTCATTACGGTCTTTGTGTTAATCCTTGGCCGGAGTACGTTGTAAGATGTACAACGTGAATACAAGAAAGACCGCCGTATACTGACCAATATTTGTGAAAGGCTTTCTAAACTTTATTAATTAAGTTAAAATACTCTCATTATGTTTAGACCCACATTGCTCGTGCAAAACTAGGGTAGGCCGACTCCCTATATAAATAGGGGTGCCCCCCTCCATTGTATAGTGCACCAAGTCCTCGATCGAGTAGCTCCAAATAATTGAGCAAGCTCGATCTACGACTTAAAATTTTATCCTCTCATCTTCATATTCTCCCGTCGGGTCCTAGCCAGGCTACGAAAGTGGGTTTGCATTCGGATCCAGACGTCTAAGGCACGGGTCTGCTCAAGTGAAACCTTCTACCGCAAGTGATCGGCTCGGAGGTGGGTGTCGTCGCATGTGGATCAGTTCGAAGGCGCGAGGCGGCTTGGGTGGAACGAGTCAAGGGGGCAAGGTGGCTCGGCTACGAGGAGTACAAGAAGCTGGTGCGGTATATCTTGCCCTTCCCAGGGTTGAGATTCCGGGTATGTTCTCTAAGTAATTTTAGCGTAAATTTAATTTCGTCGCAGTATTATAGATCCCTCTTGGGGTGGTTAGACTACCCCAAGTTGGCATAAATCGGGCTAGGTTCTAGCTTTCTCAGAGCCTAGCTAAAATGTTTAGCTAGCTTGCTTATTTTTCCGCTGCTCTTTTTTGCATCTGTGTTCCGTCCGATTAGGGCGGGCACAGATCCGAGCTCTGGGGTCAGCCAAAACCCTTCAGTGGTATCAGAGCCACGGTTATGCATGTTGATCTAATTTTGCGACGATATTAAATTTTAAGAAGTTGCTTTCTTTGAACATGTAAATTTTAGCCTTATCTGATAATGTTAAAAATCATATTCGGCATTTAAAAATTGTTTTAAAAATAGGGTTTAACTTTGAAAAAAAATTTCTCTATCTGATGATATTGAAATTCGTTTCATATAGTTACATAAACGTTTAAGATTATTTTATGAGATAACATAAGTCTTGAAATGTTTTATTGATATTTTGAAGCGTAGGTTTAATTCTAAAAATTATTTGATAATTTTGTGAAACCTATGATTTTATAAAATAAAATAATTCAAGCCTTTAAAATTCATTTCATTCATTAAATGTTTTTAAAAATTGTTTTTTATTACATGGAAAATTATTAAGAGATATTTCTAATTTTATGTGATAAAATTCTAATAAGCCTCTTATGATAAAATTTCTTTTAAAATCATTTTATGAGATAAAATATTTTAAATATATTTTAAGATCTATGTAATCTTTAAAAAATTTTAATTTCATACGATGTTGTTAAATTTTAATTTCTTATTATTACACCAAGTTTTAAAAGATTACTTTATGTGATAATGTAATCCTAAAATTATTTAATTAATTTTAAAAGCTTAGGTTTGTATTTGAAATTATTAGATAATCTTATGAACCAAATTTTATGTGATAAAATGGTTGAAGTTTTAAAATTGTGAATCTTTAAATTTATGCGTTAAATTTTTTGGTATGCAAGTTATTCGTTTATGTTGTAGATTATTTTAGCTTGCATGTTCTCATAATATGTCACATGATTGAACCCTAATTCTAATGTGATTAAATTAGTTGATTAATATTTAATGGACATGATGAATAAATTATTCATGAACCCTTTAGGTTAGCCATTAATTGATTAAAAGTTTATAAGATAAATTTTTAATGACAAGTGACATGCTACGTTTTAAATGCACAAATACAACATCAAAACCTAATTCCTGATTAGGGTAGTCCCTTTAATTGACAATCATTTTCATAAATTGTTTAAATAATGATTATCATTAAATGACTAATTTTGTAAAATGTTGTAATTGTTTTATTAAAATCCTAATAAAAATTGAGGTAGCACGATGAACAAAACGAACCTTATAGTTGATAAGGATCTAATAAAAGTGATCAAACAAATCCATAAAAATTTCGAATTTTAAGGATCAACTAATTGATAAGGATTAACTAATATTAATTACAAGCTATTTAGTTGATGGACGAACATAGAGTTGATGAACCTCCTTCAATGGATCAAGATGTCGCTCAATGTGCTTGGTTAAGTTTGTTTGACCACCCTAGCTAGTCTAGGTGTTAAGTGTTCCTGGCTTAGTCAATTCCCTGGCCGCGTCCGCTGGACCGCAAGGAGTCGAATCATGACTGTGTAAGTCCATCGACTATACCTAAGTCAAATACGATAATAATCTTATTCAAGGTAAATCGTAGCCCTCCTTGTTTTAGGAGTTGGCAACTGTAAGACCCGTGTTACGGTTGTTGAGCTACACTCAAGCTGTGACATGGCAACCTTATAGAAACCGATTTCTTGATAACATCTTGACTTGACCCAAACTGTCGTGTCGTGCATACACCGAGTGCCGGCATAAGTCAAACCAATGATGTAGTCTAAGACCTAACCCAAACCGACGTGTCGTGAATACATCGAGCGCCGGGGCAAGTCAGGCTAGACGCGAAAACAAGGGTCCGACTAGGCTAGCCTTTGTGATTTGGATAAGCACACTCATGATCACAAATGACTAGGGGTAAAAAATCGAAAGGGGATCATATTTAATATGATTGACGATGAGTTCGTCTACCGACTGCAGAGTCGGACAACTTGTTGAGACCCTCTCAAGGTTGTCAGACTCAGGGTAGTCGGATCCCTCTCCCATAAATGTTATTGTATAATAAACCGTTTATTATTATGGCTTTAATAAATTTAGTGGGAGAATATAGTTTTATTAAAAAACCATTGAAACTATACAACGAACATATACTGACTAAGTATCTACTAAATTGCAGAATGGATTTAGGTCTAAAGTATATGATAGAGAGGATCGTGCTCGATGGAACAAACTATAAGGATTGGCTTAGAAACATTAAGTTAGGCATTTCTCTAGCCGAGATTGGATATGTGCTGTTCGAGGACCCTCTGGAAAAGCCAGATAAAGATGCAACGCCTGAGGAGAAGAAAGCCTACAAGGAGTACCAGAGAGATGCCGATAAGGCCAGGTGCCTTACTCTGGCTTCAATGAACAATAATCTGCAGAGAAAGCATGAACATCTGGATGTTCAAAGCATGCTTCTCATTGCAGAGGAATTGTTTGGCAAGCGGTCAAGAGCTGCCAAATTTGAAGCCACGAGCAACCTCTGGGGAGCTAGGATGGAAACGAGCCACGTGCAAGATCATGTGATTAAGATGATCGGGTACGTGGAAGACGCCGTCCAGTTGGGTTTTGTCCTGGACAAATGAGATGTTTGTGGACATCATCCTTAAGTCTTTGACCCCAGACTTCAAACCTTTCATTACTAGTTTCATTATGAATAATATTGAAACGGATCTTCCCGGTCTCCTTAACAAGCTTAGGCAGTTTGAGGAGATCGAGAAGATACCAACTGTGTTGGTTGTTGGCTCTGCTTCTTCAGACCAGCCGAAAGGCAAGGGTAAGAAGAGGCAGGTCACACAACCAGCCAAGGTGAAGAAGGGGAAGAAGAAGGCAAAGGGGGCTCTGTCCAAATCCGAATGCTTTCACTGCCATAAGATAGGCCATTGGAAGAGGAACTGCAAGGTTTACCTTGCAGAAAAGAAGAAGAGACATACTGATGTCTCTACCTCAGGTACAACAAACTCAATTCAATAAAGCATAATTCTTTCCATAAATGCTTTATCACATACTATGAGATACTAAGACATCTGTGTAATGTATACAGGTGGCTGATATGGAGCAGATGATGGAATAAGTTCCGAGAACGGTCGGCATCTGAGCAATCGTTGCTGCTGGGGCCGTGCGAGGACTTCAAGAGACGTGAAGAAGAAGGAACTGATACTTATTTCTTGTTATGAATAAAATGTATCGTTGCTTAAGTTAAAACAATGATTGAGTGTTTAACGCTCATGGTTTATTATGATAAACACATTATGATTCATTTTTATGAATCAATTGCTTTAATAAAATGTCTCGAGAAATGTGCTTCTTTTTGAAATTGTGATTTGTTGCGAATGGCTTAAATTTCTGTGTATGTGGCTGTCTGAGCTTAGTTGCATTAAGTCTCAGCTGACAAGCAGAGCATCTGAATAATTTGATTGTTTGGAGCTGACTTAATTTTATAGCCAATAAATAGTTTAATATAAGTTCCAGGAGCGTATAATTGTATATGATCACAATTATACGCATATTAAGATTTATTCTTAATTCAAACTACATTTGATGCTTAAGAGTTATTATTAAATGTAGTTAAGGGAAAAGTACTAATTAGGACGTTTGACTGAGTAAGTCTGTATCAAGATTCCTTAAACCGATCTTGATATGACTCATTCGTCAAACCCAACCTGACACTGGTACATTCCATCTAAGCACTTCTCAATTGGTTATGCTTATCATATATATTCTAAATATGATTTAGATATATAGCAGAAGTATTTAATCAGTTAATTCTTAAAGTTAGTGGGAGATAACTCATATACATAGCTCCGGGTTTCTCGGACTAAGTAAAAAAGGTTTCCAATATGTGACATTAAATCAAACTAGTTTTGATTTAATCGAATATATGTGTCACTTATGTACTTGACATATTGACACAAAATAATTGGAACGAGCCAAGACTGACTTATAGAAAAGTTAGACCCTACATCAAGATTGTATGAGCTAATAGTTAGCTATACAAAGAAAGAAAAATTGATCCAAATCATTTTTCGAGGAACAACCTTGTGTGATCAAAAGATGTACGAATAAAATTCCATTAAAATGTATTATAGATACTCGTTAGTAAATCCACTCTTAGGTTTGGCATGTGCAGTCCAATGTGACTGATATGCCACAACGGTATGAGATACCGTGATAAATAGCCTAAGTGCAAGTGGGTGATATAGGAGGATATATGCCCATAAGGCGATTTATCTTAATTATACGTCTTGTTAAGATATAATATGGTATCCATTATCTTAAGTATAAATTCGAATGAATAATATATTTAGATAATGTCCATAGACTTATAGTTAGGTCCTTACGTACCCAGATAGGATCTCGATTATGAGTAGTAAGTGACCGAATAGAAACTTAAGTCTTAACGGTTCGTGGTCAAAGATGTGTCGAGAACTGGATATCAGCACATCGGGCAGACCACTGGGTCTTTGTCTTACCTTAGGGTAATGACGATCTCATAGTCATTCGAATTTGTGAAGTCAGAGACGAGACACAGGTGCTCATTGGAGAATGAGTTCACTGAACGACCAACTTAGAGTTATTGAAATGGTTAACTTTAACTATACTGTCTATAATAACTCTAGGGTGATGATAGGTAAGCTGGTCATTTAGACCTAAAGTTATATGTACGAACCTGTGAGTGAACAGTGTCGATCTAGCTTCGAGGCTAGGACTGATGAAAGATCTTAGGTTGGGTTACACCTGAAGCTCTCGAGGCGAGTAGATGACTAAGATGGGATTCGTCTCTTCCGTTAAAGGGAAGTTAGTGTCACAGGCTCATTACAATCTTTGTGTTAATCCTCGGCCGGAGTACGTTGTAAGATGTACAACTTGAATACAACAAATACTACCGTATACTAACCAATGTTGTCTAATGGGGTTGACAGTAAACCGTACCCTAGGCCAACAGAGATACAGTCTTGACAAAGGGACTATAGCTAACAGTATTCATCACTGGCACAGTCAAAGTGAAACCAACGATACTTTTGTCAATGGGTCGATCACGTTATGATGATTCTGAAACAGGGACGATAGCTGCTGCTCGTGGTGACCGTCATCTAGGGGTTTCAAGCCCCAACCTATAGTAAGGTCAGGATGTAGGGTCTCACACCGAGTAGCATTCGTTTCTTAGTAATAGGAAGATTGTTAAGAGGAATTCATATGATGGAATGGTTAATACCACAAGCCAGTTGTGAGACTAAGTCGTAGATAGGGACAATGTTGCATTTGATGCAAACAAGATTGAACGTGTCGTAAATTGTTTACGACAAAATTTATACGAACAAAAGAATTGGAAAGATTACCTAGTTGACGGGATCATCACGGTCTAAAGATAGGTCCAAAACGCGTTCAAATCGGAGCTCAAACGAGCCCAGAAAGTCAGAAACAGGCCAAGTGGGTCAGACCCACTAAGTGGCCAAGGCAAGCGGCAAAAGGGGCCGGGTGCTCCCGCTCTCAAAGTGGGCGCGCCCGCGTTTCTAATCAGGCCGGCCCGCTCTACGGGCCACGCCCGCATTAGCAGCGGGCGGCCCGCTGTACGGGGCCACGCTCCACAAAACGGGGCGGCCCGCTATGCAGGCCACAACCGTTAAGGGGCAGGGCGCCTACGTGCTGAGCGGGCGGGCGGCCCCACCCTGCCTCACAGACCCGGCCTGCTTCGGCAGGCCAGGGGTAATTGCAGCGCCCCTTGCGGGCGTGTACCTGCAAGGGGAGCAGGCGGGCCCGCTTGCCTAGCGGGCGCACCCGCAAATCTGACTTAAGTTCGGGTTTTTTGAAACCATATATAACGGCTACAAAATCCAACTTCTTGCCCATCTTTGGGCAATTGTTTGAGGGGTCAAACGAAGTCGAAATCCATCGCTGTTTGTTCCTACGCATTCACCATTCGAAGCTCTTCGAAATGATGGCTTGTTTGGTGTCTGGTGTTCAAGGATGAGAGAGATCTAATTAGTTAAAGTTAGGCCAATGTGAAAGTCTTTCTAAACTTTATTAATTAAGTTAAAAACACTCTCATTATGTTTAGTCCCACATTGCTAGTGAAAAATGAGGAAAGGCCGACTCCCTATATAAATAGGGTGCCCCCTCCATTGTACAGTGCACCAAGTCCTCGATCGAGTAGTTCCAAATAATTGAGCAAGCTCGATCTACGACTTAAACTTTTCTCCTCTCATCTTCCTATTTTCCGTCGGGTCCTAGCAAGGCTACGAAAGGGGGTTTGGATTCGGATCCAGATGTCTAAGGCGCGTGTCTGCTCAAGTGAAACTATCTACCGCAAGTGATCGGCTCAGAGCTGGTGTCGGCGCGGGAGGATCAGTTCGAAGGCGCGAGGTGGCTCGGGTGGATCGAATCAAGAGGGTAAGGCGGCTCGGCTACGAGGAGTACAAGAAGCTGGTGCAGTACATCTTTCACGTCCCAGGGTTGAGATTCAAGGTATGTTCTCTAAGTAAATTTTGCGTAAATTTAATTTCGTCGCAGTAGTATAGATCACTCTCGGGGTGGTCGGACCACCCCAAGTTGGCATAGATCGGGCTAGGTTCTGGCTTTCTCAGAGCCTAGCTAAAATGTTTAGCTAGCTTGCTTATTTTTCCGCTGCTCTTTTCTGCATCTGTGTTCCGTCCGATTAGGATGGGCGCAGATCTGAGCTCTGGGGTCAGCCAAAACCCTTCATCTCCACGCTTCCTCAAAAAGAATATAAGCAGATAGATGTGGACAAATACATCCTCCTAGTGGGCTATTTTGGTACTTTACTATACGGATAATTGCATCCTCAAAATATTCGTATGTTTGTCTACTATCGACCTGCAACCCAGCTTTTACAAAGCTATTGGCACACATTATAATGTTGCGGGAACATTTTCCAGACAATCAAATAAAGAAAATTAGTCTGGTTAATCTGGGGAATTTACCTTCCGGTCATTTCAAGAGTACTGCCAAGCAGCGGGAATAGAAAATGAACATACAGTGCCGCATGTTCATACCCAAAATGGGTCGGCAGAGTCACTGATAAATAGACTCCAATGGATTGCACGTCCATTGTTCATGAAATCCCGATTGCCGGTGGATGCATGGGGACATGCAAATTATGCATGATGCATCGTAAATGAAAATAAGACCCTCTGGAGGTCAGAGTTGCCAATGCAACATGCATATTTCTCACTTAAGAATCTTCGGTCGCGCCGTTTATATCCCCATCGCACCACCACAGAGGACAAAAATGGGTCATCAACGTCGCCTAGATATCTATGTAGGGTTTGACTCACCCTCAATTATAAGATACATAGAACCCTAAACGGGGGATGCATTTAAGGCATACCTTGAAGACTGTGATTTTGATGAGACGAGTTTTCCCAAAATGGACCTGGATACTGGAAATCTAGTGCAAAGCTAATTATAACATGGGATACAAAAATCTTGACCCACTATGATCCGGTAACAATACAATGTGAAGATGAGATCCTGAAGATCCTCCACATACAGAACATGGTTCACCAATTACCAGAATCATTTACTAAAAGCAGAATATTGTCAGATCACACATCCCTGCTGCAAATACTCAAGCTAGGATTGACATCCCCGAGAATGGATGCAATCCACCAGCATCAACAGTGGCTGACCCTCAACAGAAAAGAGGCAAACTAATAGGCTCCAAGGACAGAAATCTAAGAAAAATAATAATACCTAAAGACCCTAAAACAATACTTCCACAGGACAATGAGTGTAAGGACCATGTCTATGGGAAAAACACTAGAATGGGGGTTGAATAATGTTTATGTAAATTTAAAAGGAATTTACGCCAAATAAAATGCAATTCAACAAATAGTGCGGAATAGAAAAACAACCCAAAAAGAAACACACGCAAACGCAGAGATGTTTCAAGGGTTCGGATTACCCAAGTCAACTCCCTACTTGTTTCCGGTAATCCTACGTCCCTACCACCCAGATACCACCGGATACTCAAGTTAGAAACATAACTTGAGGTTTCCTTAAAGCCCACTTGTAGCAACCCTACAAGTGCAATCGAATACAATCGATGTCCTTAACTCCCACAACTTGGGAGCACGCAAAACCACTCTCACAACCGAGAGCACAAAACAAATAACAAATGTTATGAAATAATGAAAACAACACTTACAATCACCTATGCCTTGAAGTAGAACTTGAAGGAGGAGTGTGATGTGTGTTGAAGAACTCTCTTGGAAGAGAGGCAAAAGCCCTTTCTCTTGACTGCACCAATTGCCTAGAAGATCACTCTTTGGTTCTCGGTTGGAGAGAAAGAGAACAAGATTTGGAAATACTTAGGGCTTTGGATTTGAGAGCTTTGATCTTTGGAAATAAAAGCTAGAGAGATTTTGCAATGAATGAGTAACCTTCCAATTGAATAGTAGAAGCTCTATTTATAGCTGTCTCAAATCCACAAAACAGTTTAGGCAAAAACCCAATTGGAATCCGTGAGAAAAATCTCAACGGATAGAAACTGCACCCGAACCAGTCGACTGATGAAGACGCCTCAATCGACTGATGCACAGTCAGCATGGGTAGGTAAGAATTCATAACGGTAACTTACCACATGGACAGTCGACTGATGAATCAAAGACAGTCGTCTGTTAAACCAACAGGCGACTGTAATATCTTCGACAGGCGACTGGCCGAGAGAAGGGTAAGTTAGACACATACTAGAAATATCGCAAGAAACAGGACAGACGACTGATCCAAATAATACAGGCGACTATTAATCAGAACAGGCGACTGTAAATCTTTAAACAGACGACTGTCAAAAGCAAGAGAAATTTCCAGAGAGCAGAGTCAAAGAAATGACTTACAGACAGGCGACTGTTGCAGCATAGACAATCGACTGATCCAATAGACAGTCGACTGTGTATACAGCATTAGTCGACTGACCGTAAAAGTCAGATCAAACAAAGTTTGGGCAAGGATTGATAGGCGACTGATTTACAGAACACAGTCGACTGTCATTTGGACAGGCGCCAGTGAAACGTTCATCAGTAGCCTGTGCGAAATAATCAGAGAAGGCCCAAAACAATATTGTAATAGTCTGTGCATAACAGGCGACTGTAGAACAAAACACAGTCGACTGTTTTTGAGACATGCGACTGTAAACTGTTCAGCAGTCGGCTGTTATAAACAATCCTAGCACAAACAACAGAGAATTGAATTTGGATCAAAGGACAATTGATCTAATGAAGTCCTATGACAGAATGAAGGTGTGTGTGAGTGCTCCATCAAAGTTCTACTTCTAAGCTACATACTAGAAGAGATAAAAGAAAAATTACGTTGACGAATAATCTCTTCTTTCCATCGTATGAGCTTGAAGTCTTTACGGAGCTTCAATCATCAATCTACGATCATCCAATTCATGTCATTTGCCTTCAATGACGTTTATGAGTCATCCATTGCTAGTAGATCTTCATAATTAGCTTAGGCAATGGATTAACTGCAAAATAGGGGATTAGTCACAAGTATTTATGTTTGCTCATCATTAACACCAAGTAGGGAGAAGTCCAATACTCAACATTCTCCCCCTTTTTGATGATGACAAACAAACATAAACAGAAAGATAAATAATTGTGCCCAATGAAAACTTACTCCCCCTACGTAGATGCCAATCAAGTTAGTCAACAAATATTAGAGCATCTACATAACAATTGAAGCAAATGAGTGAGATATGAATGAATTCAATTCAAGAAATCTTGGCAATAAATTCCCTATTCATTGTAATCTTACTCCCCCCCGAATCTAATGCAACGTAAATCTTAGATTCAAGCGTTAGAACATACTTAGCACATCCATTATGAATCTTGTATGTTTATTTCTCTCTCCCTATGGCATTATCCAAAAAGGTGGGAGCAAATAACAACAACAATAATAGTGCTAAATACGAACTAACAACAATCAAGGAGTATACAGATATATCGAATCAAAAACTCATAAAATCACATCATATACACATGTGAGTAATGGAATTGAAGTCCAATATCAACATTAGATATATACATAAAAATAGTTTCAAAAGAGATTTCATTAATGCATCATACCAGAGATAGCAAGAAAAATCGAATACCAAATTCATATTTTGTCTCAAAAGCACATCAAAGAGAGTATAGCATACATGGAGACAACATATCATATATCACACAGATAAGATAAACAGTATAGCATAGTGTGACACAAGATAAACAGCAACATCATATATAGATATATAGAAAATGAGTGCATCAACGGATGATCATCTACATGGCCATCACAAAAAGGTACATCATGATCAAGACAAAAAAAATACATCATCATGACGACTGCAAGGTACATCATCATATATATATAAAGTCACTGACAACATCATCCATCATACAAAAAAAATCATCACCAAACTAACACCACTCAAACACCTATCTAAGAGTGAGCGTCTCCAGGGGCTGCAGAAGAAGAAGCAGGCTCATTGAGGAAATCGAGAGAGACCTTAGGAAAGAAAAGATAGAAAGGATCCATGGCCGTACACGAAGCCAGGGTAATACACAAAAGTGAACTAACCCTAACCGGAAAAATTTACGAGATAGGAGGATGAGATCAAACTTAGTCGAGCGACAAAAAGAAGGCAACGACAACTCGAAATTAACGCACGAAGGGAGGAGATCGACGGATTTAGAAGTGAAATTGAGCGGGAAGACGAGCGGTCAAATCGGATGTGAGAGAGTCGACGTGGGGAAGTGATCGCGCATTCTCGAATATAAAATTTGGGGAATGAATCTGAGCCGTTGGATCAAGGAATCGACGGCTCGGATCAAATCACTTGAACCGTCACAACAGAAGACAGTCGACTGATGAACAAATGTCAGTCGACTTGATGAAGTGATAAAAATAAAGCTCAGAAAGCTAGAACAGTCGCCTGATGACTAAACCGCAGTCTCCTGTTAAACTAACAGTCGACTGTAAATCAGTCATCAGTCGGCTGTGCGAAAGATATTAATTCTCAGACAAAGGAAATAGAGTAGGTCAGTCGACTATTAAAGGAAGGACAGTCGTCTGTCCTGGTCCAAAAATGCACAGTGAGATAGAATTCCAGAGAATAAGAACACTCACCCTAGGACCTATACACTAATCACAAATACATCGTAAACAATATAAAAACAATAAATCCATTGAAACGCGAATTACTCCGATCAATCTAAAAAAAGATAACTCATGAAATCAATTAAGTCACAATTGCCTTTCTTAACACGTATAATATAATAAAGCACATGAAGGTAGACAACAAAAAGATATGAGCTCAAAAAGGAGTTATAACATGAAAGTTTGGGCTTGTAGATTTCAAATTCACCCATAATTCCCAATTCTCCACGCAACCTCACAAATGAATCTTCTTTAAGAGGTTTAGTGAAGATATCAGCAATTTGTTTTTGGGTTTCAATGTACTCTAAGATGATGTCCTTCTTAGCTACATGATCATTTATAAAATGGTGTCTCACATCTATGTGTTTGGTACGGGAGTGCCGTACCGGATTCTTGGAAAGACAAATAGCACTTTGATTATCAACCATGATAGGGCCAGTATCACAATTGACACCATAGTCACTAAGAGTGTGTCTCATCCGAAGAACTTGTGCACATGCAAGACCCGCGGCAATATATTCCGCTTCAGTCGTGGACAATGACACCGAATTCTGTTTTTTAGAAAACCAAGAAACTAAGGAATTTCCTAAGAAATGGCAAGTGCCACTAGTACTTTTCCTGTCGGACTTGCATCCGGCAAAGTCGGCATCACTATATGAGATTAAATCATATGTGCTAGACTTAGGGTATAGTAACCCATAATCTAGAGATTGATTGAGATAACGAAATATTCGTTTAACCGCAATCAAGCGTGACTCCTTAGGTCTTTCTTGATATCTAGCACAAAGGCATACGGAAAACATTATATCGGGCCTACTAGCGGTTAAGTAAAGTAAGCTACCGATCATACCTCGATATAGACGAACGTCTACATCTTTTTCGCTTTCATCCTTGTGTAGATAAGTAGTAGTACTCATGGGAGTCCTTTTGCTCGAAGACGATTCCATCCCGAATCGCTTAATAAGCTCCCATATGCACTTTGTCTGATGTATGAATGTGCCATTCTCTATTTGTCGAATTTGAAATCCAAGGAAGTAGGTGAGCTCTCCCATGTGGCTCATCTCAAACTCATCCTTCTTAGACTTGGAAATATCTTGACAAAGATTAAAGTTAGTAGACCCGAAAATAATATCGTCTACATAAACTTGAATCAAAAGAATGTCATTTTCATTATCTTTAATGAAGAGTGTAGAATCAACTTCTCCCATTTTAAAACCTAAATTCAAAAGAAATGTCTTAAGTCGATCATACCAAGCTCTAGGAGCTTGTCTAAACCCAAACAACGCTTTCTTAAGTTTGAAAACATGGTTTGGAAATTTTTCATGAATAAAACCGGGAGGTTGAGAAACATAGACTTCTTCATTGACAAACCCATTTAAAAATGCACTTTTAACATCCATTTGAAATAGTTTAAAATTCTTATGGGATGCAAAAGATAAAAGCAACCTAATAGCTTCTAATCTAGCTACGGGAGCAAAAGATTCTTCGAAATCAATACCTTCCTCTTGCCGGTAGCCTTGAGCTACTAACATTGCTTTGTTCCGTGTGATTACCTCGTTTTCATCCTTCTTGTTCTTGAAGATCCATTTGGTCCCAATGACTTGGTGACCACTCGGAAGAGGTACGAGTTCCCAAACTTCGTTTCTCTCGAATTGCATGAGTTCTTCTTCCATTGCCACTATCCAAGAGCTATCCTCACAAGCTTCTTGGATGTTCTTTGGCTCAATGGTAGAGACAAATGCGCAATGAGAGAATTCTTCAATTCTCGATCTCGTTAGAACACCCACACCAATATCTCCAATAATTTGGTTATGGGGATGGTTACGAACGGTCGGGTAAGCTTTGGGTATACCTGGATCACTAGGAACAACTTCAACAACTTCGTTAGAAGTGTTAGTCTCAACAATAGAATCATTAATCTTAACATTATTAAGAGAACCACAAAGAATTTCTACATTATCATCATCAACATGAGGAAAATCAAAATCTTCATAAAAAGATACGTGAAGTGATTCCTCAAACGTTGAAGAAGTTTTGTTGTATATCCAGTAGGCTTTGCTACGTGTGGAATATACAAAAAAAATTCCTTCATCGGATCTTGGCTCAAACTTGTCTAAATTACCAAAAGTGTTCTTTATAAAACATTTTGAACCAAAAACACGAAAATATTTTACTTGAGGCTTTTTATTATAAAACAACTCAAAGCAAGTTTTGTTTGTTCGGGGTCTCACTAGGATCCTATTGAGCACATAACATGCCGTGTGCACCGCCTCTGCCCAAAATTGTAGTCCTAAATGACTATCATGGAGCATAGTGTGAGCGCACTCAATAAGAGTCATATTCTTTCTTTCTACAACACCATTTTGTGGTGGTGCACAAGGAAAGGAAAAGTTATGAGTTATCCCGGAGTCATCACAAAACTTAGTAAAAGACTCATTCTCAAATTCTCCTCCATGATCACTACAAATAGTGATAATGGTGGATCCTAAAAGATTCTGAATCTTCTTTGCAAATTTGGTAAACTTTTCATGAGCTTCATTCTTATTAGTTAAGAGTGAAACCCAAGTAAATCTAGAAAAGTCGTCTATGACAACTAATCCATAATGAGCATTACCTAAAGAAGCGGTTCTAGTTGGGCCAAATAAATCTATATGAAGAAGTTATAGGGGCCTCTTAGAAGTGATCCCTTCTTTAAGCTTAAATGAAGATTTACTTAGTTTACCTATTTGACATGAATCACAAAAGTTTTTCTTATTAAAAACAATCTTAGGAAAACCTTTGACTAGATCATGCTTAGCTAACTTATATAAGTGCTTGAAGTGAACCTGACCAAAACGGCGATGCCATAATAGTTGTTCACTTGTGTTAGCAACTGAGCAATGTTCTACGGTTTTAGGCAAGCTCAAATAATAAATATTTTTAGGCCTAATACCGGAAAATAAAACATTTGAATCACAATCAACAATAGTACACAATCCTTCTCCAAAGTTAACCTTGTAACCTTTGTCACAAAGTTGACTAATGGAAATGAGATTATGACACAAACCACTAACAAGATAAACATTAGTAATTAAGGGTTTGGAAGGATTACCAACGATACATACTCCAATGATGGTTCCCTTTTGATTACCTCCAAAAGTGACTGTTGCACCATCCTTGATGCTAATCACTTCGGAGAGCAATGCGGGATCTCCCGTCATGTGTTTGGAGCAATCGCTATCAAGAATCCATCCTTTCCCTTTAGAGCTAATAATACATTTATTGCTCTTCTTCTTTCTCTTGGGTACCTATATAATATACCATAAGCTTATGGTACCCAATGGTTGTTGGGTCCAAGGGGATTAGCCCTTTGGAAGCCAAGTCCAAGTGAACTTCCGCTTCCCAACATAGTTACTATTTCTAATCACATCATGAAATTAGGAATCAATATAAGCATTCCTAACATTTAGACTAGTGTTCTTAGGACCCCAAATAGTGTACATCTTGGGAGTCCTATTCCTAGTTGCATGCATATGTGTTGGATTTCTATGTGGTGCATGCTTCTTAGGAACATGATTTCTAGCATAGAGATGTGGTGGAGGATATGCATTGTACATTCTAGGATGATATGTATGCTTGGGAACATGCATATTATATGAAGCATATGGATCATGCATGACATGTGGAGGATGAGCATACATGAAAGAATGATGCGTATGAGCATACGGGTGTATAGGAGCACGTACATGAGTATTTCTCATGTGTGGTTGTGTACATGTCCGTGGGTGCGGAGCATAGAATGTGTCATGATTATCCACTTGTGAAGTAGGATGTTTCCTACGTGGATGAGTGTTAGTGTACATATAAGCATGGCCTTGCTTTTGGTTTCCACCCTTAGTGGGTTTCTTGCCAAAAGGAAGAGAAGATGAAATGGTGACATTCTTGGTAGAATTGCTACCTATAGTGTCTTTGACACCACTTGTGGATGCACCGGAGGAAGGCCTCACAAAATCTATAGTGACACCACTATAGGAGGTGCGAGCATTGGATGCATTTGCTTTTACAAATCCAAGGCCAACACAATGTGTGGCCGGAAATTGGTTTGCAAGCAAATCATCCAATTGTCCTTTTCCCTTATTGAATCTCACAATACGGGAGGACATGAGCTCATATTTCTCCTTTAAAGAAGAAATGTTGGTATCCAAGGTGGACACCCGTGCTTTGAGCTCGTGCACTTGAGTTTTAAGAGAATTATTCTCTAAACCCAATTGTGTGTGTCGTGTAACTAGATCACTATTATCATTAGGATGTGTTTGATCTAGTTGAGATTTGAGGGAATTCACCTCATCTCTCAAAGTAACATTTTGAGAAGCTAAGTTCGCTTTCTCAAGAGTTAAAGTATCAACAATGGTGTCATTGTTGATAATGCATGGAATGGATGACTTGCTAACATTTGATATCTTTAAGCTAGTGTATCTAAGCATTAAAGATTGATATTTAGCAAATAGTTCTTCATTAGCAATACGAAGTTCATCCATTGTTACCTCGTTGTCATCCGTGTCGGAATCACTCTCATCCGAGAGTGGGTCTTTCTCACCCTTCTCATCATCGGAATCGCTTGATGAGTCATCACTTGAGTCATCGAAGCTACCTACGAGTCCTTTCTTCTTGTCTCTCTTGACCTTATCGGACTTATGGTACTTTGGCGCCTTCCACTTCTCTTTGTTCTTTAGCATTGGGCAATACCTCTTGATGTACCCTGGCTTATTACATTTATAGAAAAGAGAGGAAGTAGCATTAGTAGACTCAAAACGTTTGTTGGAGGGAAATTTACCTTTGCGGAAGAAGCGTTGGAACTTCTTCGCCATTTGGGCCATTTCACCCAAATCCATCTCGTTCTTGGATTCATCACTTTCGGAGGATGATGAATTGGCGTTGAATGCCAAAGCTTTCTTCTTGGCCTATGAAGGATTCATCATAGCTTGAATCTTCAACCGGTTGTCCCGTCTTACTTCGTAAGACATAAGAGTCCCGATAAGATTCACGACGGTGTAGTTCTTCAAGTCATTGACCTCCTCGATGGCGATTGCTCTTCTTTCCCATTTGGAGGTCATCCCCATGATGATCTTCCTTACCTTATCCGGTTCGGAATATATTTGGCCAAGGGCTTCCAATTCATTGATGATGTCGGTAAAACGTCCGTACATCGATGCAATGCTTTCATTGTCCTGCATATGAAATAAATCGAAGTTTTGCACGGCAACATATAACTTTGAAAGTTTAACCTTATTCGTTCCCTCGTGGGTAACGATGAGATGGTTCCAAATTTGATATGCACTCTTACATGTGCATATCTTGTTGAACTCATTCGGGTCCAACGCACAATGAAGAGCGTTCATTGCTTTAGCGTTGTTGACTTCGGCGGACTTCTCGGAAGTCGTCCATTTGTCGAAATCTACTTCGGTGGGCTCGACGTATTCCTTGTGGAGAGTTCTCCAAAGTGAAGCACTCTTAAGAAACGTCTCCATCCTGCATTTCCAATAGCTAAAATTTGTACCATTGAAACGCGGAGGGCGCACCGTAGATTGACCTTCAAAAAGAGTGGACGCTCCATCACGGTCGTGATTGCTGTACGTAGGCAGCGGAGGAACGTTGTTGTTGTTGGATGCCATAGATAAAACCTTGCACTCTGATACCAATTGTAAGGACCCTGTCTATGGGAAAAACACTAGAAAGGGGGGTTGAATAGTGTTTATGCAAATTTAAAAGGAATTTACACCAAATAAAATGCAATCCAACAAATAGGGCGGAATAGAAAAACAACCCAAAAAGAAACATACGCAAACGTAGAGATGTTTCAAGGGTTCGGATTACCCAATTCAACTCCCGACTTGTTCCCGGTAATCCTACGTCCCTACCACCCGGATATCACCGGATACTCAAGTTAGAACCCTAACTTGAGGTTTCCTTAAAGCCCACTTGTAGCAACCCTACAAGTGCAATCGAATACAATCGATGTCTTTGACTCCCACAACATGGGAGCACGCAAAACCACTCTCACAACCGAGAGCACAAAAAAAATAACGAATGTTATGAAATAATGAAAACAACACTTACAATCACCTATGCCTTGAAGTAGAACTTGAAGGAGGAGTGTGATGTGTGTTGAAGAACTCTCTTGGAAGAGAGGAGAAAGCCCTTTCTCTTGACTGCACCAATTGCCTAGAAGATCACTCTTTGGTTCTAGGTTGAAGAGCAAGAAAACAAGATTTGGAAATACTTAGGGCTTTGGATTTGAGAGCTTTGATCTTTGGAAATAAAAGCTAGAGAGATTTTGCAATGAATGAGTAACCTTCCAATGGAACAGTAGAAGCTCTATTTATAGCTTTCTCAAATCCACAAAAAAGTTTAGGCAAAAACCCAATTGGAATCCGTGAGAAAAATCTCAACGGATAGAAACTGCGCCCGAACCAGTCGACTGATGAAGACACCTCAGTCGACTGATGCACAGTCAGCATGGGTAGGTAAGAATTCATAACGGTAACTTACCACATGGACAGTCGACTGATGAATCAAAGACAGTCGTCTGATAAACCAACAGGCGACTGTAATATCTTCGACAGGCGACAGGCCGAGAGAAGGGTAAGTTAGACACATACTGGAAATATCACAAGAAACAGGACAGACGACTGATCCAAATAATACAGGCGACTATTAATCAGAACAGGCGACTGTAAATCTTTAAACAGACGACTGTCAAAAGCAAGAGAAATTTCCAGAGAGCAGAGTCAAAGAAATGACTTACAGACAGGCGACTGTTGCAGCATAGACAATCGACTGATCCAATAGACAGTCGACTGTGTATACAGCATTAGTCGACTGACCGTAAAAGTCAGATCAAACAAAGTTTGGGCAAGGATTGACAGGCGACTGATTTACAGAACACAGTCGACTGTCATTTGGACAGGCGCCTGTGAAACGTTCATCAGTAGCCTGTGCGAAATAATCAGAGAAGGCCCAAAACAATATTGTAATAGTCTGTGCATAACAGGCGACTGTAGAACAAAACACAGTCGACTGTTTTTGAGACAGGCAACTGTAAACTGTTCAGCAGTCGGCTGTTATAAACAATCCTAGCACAAACAACAAAGAATTGAATTTGGATCAAAGGACAATTGATCTAATGAAGTCCTATGACAGAATGAAGGTGTGTGTGAGTGCTCCATCAAAGTTCTACTTCTAAGCTACATACTAGAAGAGATAAAAGAAAAATTACATTGACGAATAATCTCTTCTTTCCATCGTATGAGCTTGAAGTCTTTACGGAGCTTCAATCATCAATCTACGATCATCCAATTCATGTCATTTGCCTTCAATGACGTTTGTGAGTCATCCATTGCTAGTAGATCTTCATAATTAGCTTAGGCAATGGATTAACTGCAAAATATGGGATTAGTCACAAGTATTTATGTTTGCTCATCATTAACACCAAGTAGGGAGAAGTCAAATACTCAACATTCTCCCCCCTTTTTGATGATGACAAACAAACATAAACAGAAAGATAAATAATTGTGCGCAATGAAAACTTACTCCCCCTACATAGACACCAATCAAGTTAGTCAACAAATATTAGAGCATCTACATAACAATTGAAGCAAATGAGTGAGATATGAATGAATTCAATTCAAGAAATCTAGGAAATAAAATCCATATTCATTGTAATCTTACTCCCCCTGAATCTAAGGCAACATAAATCTTAGATTCAAGCGTTAGAACATACTTAGCACATCCATTATGAATCTTGTATGTTTATTTCTCTCACCCTATGGCATTATCCAAAAAGGTGGGAGCAAATAACAGCAACAATAATAGTGCTAAATACGAACTAACAACAATCAAGGAGTATAAAGATATATCGAATCAAAAACTCATAAAATCACATCATATACATATGTGAGTAATGGAATTGAAGTTCAATATCAACATTAGATATATACACAAAAATAGTTTCAAAAGAGATTTCATTAATGCATCATATCAGAGATAGCATGAAAAATCGAATACCAAATTCATCTTTTGTCTCAAAAGCACATCAAAGAGAGTATAGCATACATGGAGACAACATATCATACATCACACAGATAAGATAAACAGTATAGCATAGTATGACACAAGATAAACAGCAACATCATATATAGATATATAGAAAATGAGTACATCAACAGATGGTCATCTACATGGCCATCACAAAAAGGTACATCATGATCAAGACAAAAAAATACATCATCATGACGACTGCAAGGTACATCATCATATATTAATAAAGTCACTGACAACATCATCCATCATACAAAAAAATCATCACCAAACTAACACCACTCAAACACCTATCTAAGAGTGAGCGTCTCCAGGGGCTACAGAAGAAGAAGCAGGCTCATTGAGGAAATCGAGAGAGACCTTAGGAAAGAAAAGATCGAAAGGATCCATGGCCGTACACGAAGCCAGGGTAATACACAAAAGTGAACTAACCCTAACCGGAAAAATTTACGAGATAGGAGGATGAGATCAAACTTAGTCGAGCGACAAAAAGAAGGCAACGACAACTCGAAATTAACGCACGAAGGGAGGAGATCGACGGATTTAGAAGTGAAATTGAGCGGGAAGACAAGCGGTCAAATCGGATGTGAGAGAGTCGACGTGGGGAAGTGATCGCGCATTCTCGAATATAAAATTTGGGGAATGAATCTGAGCTGTTGGATCAAGGAATCGACGGCTCGGATCAAACACTTGAACCGTCACAACAGAAGACAGTCGACTGATGAATAAATGTCAGTCGACTTGATGAAGTGATAAAAATACAGCTCAGAAATCTCGAACAGTCGCCTGATGACTAAACCGCAGTCTCCTGTTAAACTAACAGTCGACTGTAAATTAGTCATCAGTCGGCTGTGCGAAAGATATTAATTCTCAAACAAAGGAGATAGAGTAGGTCAGTCAATTGTTGAAGGAAGGACAGTCGTCTGTCCTGGTCCAAAAATGCACAGTGAGATAGAATTCCAGAGAATAAGAACACTCACCCTAGGACCTATACACTAATCACAAATACATCGTAAACAATGTAAAAACAATAAATCCAATGAAACACGAATTACTCCGATCAATTTAAAAAAAGATAACTCATGAAATCAATTAAGTCACAATTGCCTTTCTTAACACGTATAATATAATAAAGCACATGAAGATAGACAACAAAAAGATATGAGCTCAAAAAGGAGTTATAACATGAAAGTTTGAGCTTCTAGATTTCAGATTCACCCATAATTTCCAATTCTCCACGCAACCTCACAAATGAATCTTCTTTAAGAGGTTTAGTGAAGATATCAGCAATTTGTTTTTGGGTTTCAATGTACTCTAAGATGATGTCCTTCTTAGCTACATGATCATTTATAAAATGGTGTCTCACATCTATGTGTTTGGTACTGGAGGGGTGTACCGAATTCTTGGAAAGACAAATAGCACTTTGATTATCAACCATGATAGGGCCAGTATCATAATTGACACCATAGTCACTAAGAGTGTGCCTCATCCAAAAACTTGTGCACATGCAAGACCCGCGGTAATATATTTCGCTTCAGTCGTGGACAATGACACCGAATTCTGTTTCTTAGAAAACCAAGAAACTAAGGAATTTCCTAAGAAATGGCAAGTGCCACTAGTACTTTTCCTGTCGGACTTGCATCCGGCAAAGTCGGCATCACTATATGAGCTTAAATCATATGTGCTAGACTTAGGGTAAAGTAACCCATAATCTAGAGATTGATTGAGATAACGAAATATTCGTTTAACCGCAATCAAGTGTGACTCCTTAGGTCTTGCTTGATATCTAGCACAAAGGCATACGGAAAACATTATATTGGGCCTACTAGCGGTTAAGTAAAGTAAGCTACCGATCATACCTCGATATAGACGACCGTCTACATCTTTCCCAAATCATCCTTGTGTAGATGAGTAGTAGTACTCATGGGAGTCCTTTTGCTCGAAGACGATTCCATCTCGAATCGCTTAATAAGCTCCCATGTGTACTTTGTCTGATGTATGAATGTGCCATTCTCCATTTATCGAATTTGCAATCCAAGGAAGTAGGTGAGCTCTCCCATGTGGCTCACCTCAAACTCATCCTTCATAAACTTGGAAAATTCTTGACAAAGATTAAAGTTAGTAGACCCAAAAATAATATCGTCTATATAAAGTTGAATCAAAAGAATGTCATTTTCATAATCTTTAATGAAGAGTGTAGAATCAACTTCTCCCATTTTAAAACCTAAATTCATAAGAAAGGTCTTAAGTCGATCATACCAAGCTCTAGGAGCTTGTCTCAACCCAAACAACGCTTTCTTAAATTTGAAAACAGGGTTTGGAAATTTTTCATGAATAAAACCGGGAGGTTGAGAAACATAGACTTCTTCATTGACAAACCCATTTAAAAATGCACTTTTAACATCCATTTGAAATAGTTTAAAATTCTTATGGGATGCAAAAGATAAAAGCAACCTAATAGCTTCTAATCTAGCTACGGGGGCAAAAGATTCTTCGAAATCAATACCTTCCTCTTGCCGGTAGCCTTGAGCTACTAACATTGCTTTGTTCCGTGTGATTACCTCGTTTTCATCCTTCTTGTTCTTGAAGATCCATTTGGTCCCAATGACTTGGTGACCACTCGGAAGAGGTACGAGTTCCCAAACTTCGTTTCTCTCGAATTGCATGAGTTCTTCTTCCATTGCCACTATCCAAGAGCTATCCTCACAAGCTTCTTGGATGTTCTTTGGCTCAATGGTAGAGACAAATGCGCAATGAGAGAATTCTTCAATTCTCGATCTCGTTAGAACACCCACACCAATATCTCCAATAATTTGGTTATGGGGATGGTTACGAACGGTCGGGTAAGCTTTGGGTATACCTGGATCACTAGGAACAACTTCAACAACTTCGTTAGAAGTGTTAGTCTCAACAATAGAATCATTAATCTTAACATTATTAAGAGAACCACAAAGAATTTCTACATTATCATCATCAACATGAGGAAAATCAAAATCTTCATAAAAAGATACGTGAAGTGATTCCTCAATCGTTGAAGAAGTTTTGTTGTATATCCAGTAGGCTTTGCTACGTGTGGAATATACAAAAAAAATTCCTTCATCGGATCTTGGCTCAAACTTGTCTAAATTACCAAAAGTGTTCTTTATAAAACATTTTGAACCAAAAACACGAAAATATTTTACTTGAGGCTTTTTATTATAAAACAACTCAAAGCAAGTTTTGTTTGTTCGGGGTCTCACTAGGATCCTATTGAGCACATAACATGACGTGTGCACCGCCTCTGCCCAAAATTGTAGTCCTAAATGACTATCATGGAGCATAGTGCGAGGACACTCAATAAGAGTCCTATTCTTTATTTCTACAACACCATTTTGTGGTGGTGCACGAGAAAATGAAAAGTTATGAGTTATCCCGGAGTCATCACAAAACTTAGTAAAAGACTCATTCTCAAATTCTCCTCCATGATCACTACGAATAGTGATAATGGTGGATCCTTAAAGATTCTGAATCTTCTTTGCAAATTTGGTAAACTCTTCATGAGCTTCATTCTTATTAGTTAAGAATGAAACCCAAGTAAATCTAGAAAAGTTGTCTACGACAACTAATCCATAATGAGCATTACCTAAAGAAGCGGTTCTAGTTGGTCCAAATAAATCTAGATGAAGAAGTTCTAGGGGCCTCTTAGAAGTGATCCCTTCTTTAAGCCTAAATGAAGATTTACTTAGTTTACCTCTTTGACATGAATCACAAAAGTTTTTCTTATTAAAAGCAATCTTAGGAAAACCTTTGACTAGATCATGCTTAACTAACTTATATAAGTGCTTGAAATGAACATGACCAAAACGGCGATGCCATAATAGTTGTTCACTTCTATACAAACATCGTCAAAACGATTTCAAACTTCTGTGGTAACATTCTATGATCATTTAGGGCTCCCCACATTAATTTCGTAATTTTCTGAAGTCAAATCAAAAGAGAACCCGCAAACCCGCTTCCTAAATGTTTTGGCCCAAAACACATATCTCCGTAGCTCAAACCCCAAAACGGATCTCGTATTCACGATCCTTGCGACGATGCGATCACGTGGGTATGTTTTCGTAATTTTTCGGACATGTTTACTAGTAGGGGCAAAATCGTGATTTCGTTTTTGGTATTTTACTAATTATCTTAACTAAATTACTAATTACTTTAACCTAATTAACTATTAAATTACCCTAACTACCTACCCTAACCATGACTAACACTTGGGAGGGTGAACGTTCACAATTTCCACACTTGGTCTAAAAGCCAAACCTAATGGCATTAATACCTACCAAGATTGACTAATTAACCTAATTAATTAATAATTTAAATTATTATAAATAAACCCCCGTCTCTTTTCGTTCAAACAAACCCAGTCGTTCGAATTCTCTCGCCCTCTCTCTTACGTTGTCTCCCAAGCCCGCAATAAGGCACGCCCCGATCACCCCAAGAATGCTGCCTCGCCCCCAGCGGTCGGCCGCCGCTCGCCACCGTAGCCCACTTCTGCAACCACCCCTCCGACGCCCACGAGGCCTCAGCCATCACTGTAACCCCGCTCCGCCACCCCGACACCAAGAGCACGAAGACAGCGATGGCAACAGAGCTCACCGCCGCTCCGACCCCTACCGCCGCATGCAGCGCCTCCGACGAAGCATCCCGCAAGCCCCCAGCTCCGACGCAGCCGCTGCCACCGCCCCCGTTTCTCGAGAGCCTCCTCTGCCTTTTCGCTGATGCAGCACCACCCCGTCTGTACTCCATCTCCGTCGTCGCCGTTTCGCCGTCGCTGCTGCGCCACCGAGCCACCGCCGTGTCCGCCTCTTCCCCTCCGACGAGACGTTGGCCACCCCGCCCCTCCGCTGCCGTGCCGTCGGCGAAACCTCGTCGCCAAGCTTCGCTGCTGTCAACGCGAGCGAACGGTGGGTGTGTAAACCCCCCAGTGGCACGATCGTAAATACGAAGATATTTTGTATTTTCGTATTTTTAATTAATTAATAATATGGTTTTATGGTATAAAATCTATAACTTGAAATATAGGGCCCAGAAAAATTGAGACTAGCTCCAGAAAATTAGAAACATTATTTCGGATCAATGGCGCTGGTCTCATCTCGATCAGACGCTTAGATCTTCCGCAATAAAATTTTTAGCCAAAAACTTCATTACGACTTTTTCACTTAAAAATCAGTAACTTGATATTTTCATGTACACTGGTACGTGATAAAAATATATTTTCATGTACACTCGTACTTTTAGCTGTGGTTTTTCCCACGGGGTTTTTCATAGCCAAAGGTTTTAACGAGACAAATCACATCAACTTTGGATACTGCAGTATCCACCCCTTTGTGACGCTCAGAATCCCAAAGTGTTCATGCACAGAGTCGCTTGTACAAATCAGAAGGAGTTATAGAGTGTTTGTACTCTTTTTCCTTAACTATGGTTTCTCACACAGGGTTTTCCCAAGCTAAAGGTTTTAACGAGGCAAACTTCACCAACTCAGTATCCTGAAGTATCCACCCTATGTGAGACTCCTACTACACTCAGAATCCTTAAGTATTCATGAGCAGAGTCGACTCCACACCTATGGCTGGATAGGGGGAGTGTTGTGAAGGGATAATACCAAGTTGGTTAGTCGGTTGGGATCGTGGCATATCTTATAGATAAGACCGTATCTATTGTACCTTATCTGTATACGCTATATGCTACAAATAAAGGATTGGGGGTTCCTCCTCAGATGTTGATTCATAACAAAATTGGCTTTTATTATGCAATATTATCTTGTCGTATTTGGTACCTGTTTCAGAGTGTTTTCTCACTACAGAAGCGTTGACCGTGGACTGCCCGGTCAACGTGGTCAAGGGGCCGATTAAGGTCCCTTGGGTGCGTCGAGCGCACGTAGACGCGACGTGAATCGGAGATGTAGTTGACGCAGAATCAGCTGGGCCGGGTCTGGATCCTCGGCCTCTGGGGGGTGGAGGGGAAGCCTCGGCCCGGTGAGAGGTGCTCGGCCTCAGACGGTCGGACGACGAGGGGTAGCCTCGGTCGTCTCGCTTGATGCGCGGCCGGCGTGGAGCTGATGGGAAGCCTCGGCTCAGATAGATGCGCTCGGCCTCGGTCTCTCCTGGCGTCGAGGGGTGGCCTCGACAGAGCGACTATCTTCTGGTGGTGGAGACGAACGGGCTCGGGGACGAGGGCGCTCGGCTCCGGCTGTGAGACGCTGAGGGGTAGCCTCGGCGCCGTGGGATCTCCTGGACCTGAATGGACGAAAGAGCTCGTCAGGGAGGTCGGACCTTGGTTCCGACCAAATCCCCTCCGATGCCAAAGTCCGATCGTGTCTGAGGGATGCTCGGTGGGATCGGACTCGGTTCACGGAGAGACCGAGCCCCCATCCTCGAGCCGAGCTATGGAGGAGAAATATGTAAAGGCGGAAGAAGGTGTGAGATGGAGTTGGTGATACCTCCGTTGTAGATCGTGAAGCCCCCTTGGCGATGATGACCATCCTCCCCTCATATAGGTGACTCGTCCTCATAATGTGCCATGATGTGACATCATGGCCATCATTCATGGGGACGTGCAAATGTGGGAAGTTTTGACCTCCACTAATTGCGCCCATCTTGATGAGGAGATGAATGTCCTGAAGGTGGCCATGATGGCTAGAGTGATGGACTCGGGCGGTTGCCATATTTGGCGGGCCTTGATGGCTGGAGAGTGATGGCCATTTAAGTCGGGCCATTAAGTTGAGCCATTAAGCCGAGCCATGATGGCTATAGAGTGAAGGCCATTTAAGTCGGGCCATTAAGCTGAGCCATTAAGCCGAGCCATGATGGCTATAGAGTGAAGGCCATTTAAGTCGGGCCATTAAGCTGAGCCATTAAGCCGAGCCATGATGGCTAGAGAGTGATGGCCTTGGATGGTTGCCATACTTGGCGGATGCTTCCTTGATTTGGGCCTCGATTTCCTCCACTGAGGAAGTGGGCCTTCGTCATGGGTGGAGAATCACGGCCCGTCCGTGAGATCCTTGGGCCGAGGCCCCAAGGTCGTAGTAATCTGGTTGACCAGTCATAGTTGACTTTGCTCTTTCAGGCCCGGTCAGAATAGCACATTTGTCAACAGCCCCCATCTTCTGAGCTCTACCATTGTTGAGGTGGATGTCGGGAGATGTAGTATAATGGGGAAGAAGATGCAAAAACTTTGGTCCGTCTTGCAAAGTTGGCTGGGGACGATAGATCGTCAGTCTGAGACTCGTTCGGTTGCGAGGGGAGTCGCCCATCGACTTACGGCCGACGAAGGGGATTCGTTCGGTGGCGAGGGGAGCTGCCCCTCGACTTACGGCCGACGAAGGAGATTCGTTCGGTGGCGAGGGGAGTTTCCCCTTGACTTACGGCCGACGAAGGAGGTTCGTTCGGTGGCGAGGGGAGTTGCCCCTCGACTTACGGCCGACGAAGGAGGTTCGTTCGGTGGCGAGGGGATTCGCCTCTCGACTTACGGCCGACGAAGGAGGTTCGTTCGGTGGCGAGGGGAGTCGCCCCTCGACTTACGGCCGACGAAGGAGATTCGTTCGGTGGCGAGGGGAGTTGCCCCTCGAATTACGGCCGACTATAAGAGGTGAGGACCTTGTGAATATTTTCGAAGATTCCATGGTGGCGCTCTGCCACTACTTTGTCCAGCTTGGGTGGATGCAGGAGCACTTCAGCAAGGGGGACCCAGTGGCATGGTCAGAGGAGCGGTCTGGATGCTCGAACTCAGACGGTGGTGCTTCGGCCCGATTTGTGAAGAGATCTCGGCATGGCAGGTTGGTGTTGAGGCCCAGATGCTTGGCAAGGCGGTCGGACTTGTCCGGCCGGCCTCCTCCTGGGTCGGTTGAACTGGTGTGGTCGGCCTCCTCTCGGACGGGTCGGCCTCGTCTAGACACAGCTCCAGTTCCATTTCCAACTTCAGCTCCAGCTCTAACTCCAGATTTTGTCTGGATTGTATCTCCCGCTCCAGCCCCAGCTCCAGCTCCAGCTCCAGCTTTTGTCTGGATCGTATCTCCAGCTCCAGCTCCAGCTCCAGCTCCAGATTTTGTCTGGATCGTATCTCCCGCTCCAGCCCCAGCTCCAGCTCCAGCTCCAGCTTTTGTCTGGATCGTATCTCCAGCTCCAGCTCCAGCTCCAGCCACAGTCTGGTTGGTGGAGGTTCGGCATCGCTGCTTCAGTTTCCATACCATTGGTGAAACTGATGGCATCTTGATGGCATCTTTGAGCAAGAGAGGCGCTGCAAGCTTGAATGGGGATAGGCTAGCAGACTCCGTTTGGGGAGTCTGGGATGGATCGGAATCAGAGAGGGGGGATCGAACGAAGGTCGATCGAAGAAGACGCTCAGCTAGGGAGCCCCAGGTTGCAGGGCCATGATTACTCGCCAAAGAAACATGCGCTGTGCTGTGACTTTGGCCGAGGCGTGTCGAGGCTCGTTGGTTGACCCCATGCGCTTATCGCGAGGAGGAACGGATGTCCCGGACTGCTGGAAGATTGGGAGCTCGAATGGAATCCTTTGGGAAGATCGAGTCATGACAGGGCTCTGTCATGGCTCCGGCTTCCTCTCCGATCAGATCAGGTCCGACGTGGCCCAGGCCTTGACAGGGCTCCGACGATGGGCATCATTCGTCAATTGATACGACAACTTTTTACCGTAGGTGTTTTGAGCTCGGTTTGGTTGGCAGAGGGATCTGGTCATCCGGGGGGCCGGTGTAGCTCAGTAGTCTGGGAAAGAGGCCACAACACGCCTGGAAGCTGAGCATTTCTAAGACCCACCGTCTCTTCGTCGAGCATAGATGTGTTCGAGCAAGTGCACTGCTTCTCCCATCCTTTTGCACGACTCGATAACGCTGCTCGTTATGACGCAGGGATAGCTACGCCTAGTAAGCATCGGGACCCACCAAGCCTCACACGTTGTCGCAAGTCTGCCTACAAGCATGAGAGGGGGCAAACAAAAGCAGAGAGGCACAGAGAAGAAAACAAATAGAGATGGTGATGTCCGAGGAATTCACCGAGCGAGAGAATGAATCGGAGGCTCGTTCGATCCCCGACGAAGCTCGGAAGACTTGGTCCATCCTTGACTCCTAGTGGAATGTCGGAATCAGGTTGATGATGTCGTTGGTGTTGAAGCTCGACGTGCCTCTGAATGTCGTCGCTCCTTGATGGTTGAGTGAGCTCCGGTTGATCCTGCCGGAAGGGAGGACACAGGGGGAAAGGTCGATCGATGGAGATCCGGTCTAGGCGAGCTTGGTCAGAGCAGATTCGACCCCCAGGTGGTTCGAGTCGGGCTCGAGGGTGGCTTCGTCACCGCTCGAGCCTGGGAGAAGCACCTGTCGACGCTCGATCTTCGTGGGAGTCCGACGGAGCTCGCACCACCTTCGTCACCGTTCGAGCTTTGGAGAAGCTCCGCTCGAACTTGGAGAAGTGAGGCGAAGCCCGTATGACCCATCGGGAGTGCGGATCGGTCTTGACAGGGCCTGGGCCGATGCCACCGGTGCAGGCGGGGCTCGTATCGAGTTTGGCGGGTCACCGGAGCCACGATTCGACCCAAGGGGTCTATGATCGAGGGGAGCGAGCTCTAGAGGCGGTCGACCGCGGTTGTTGATGATTGGAGGAGGGTCGATTGCACCGTCTCCGACCTCGAGGCTGGTCGATTATGGCTGTTGATGATCGGAGGAGGGTCGATTGCACCGTCTCCGACCTCGAGATGGGTCGATTACGGCTGTTGATGATCGGAGGAGAGTCGATTGCTCCGTCTCCGACCTCGAGATGGGTCGATTACGGCTGTTGATGGCCGGAGGACGATCAATTCCCGCCAACGATGTGTCGATCGTTCGGACAGAGCTCGGATGGGATCATCTGCCATGGTTGGATCTCCAAATCCCCCTGGATGATTTGGCCGATCGCTCGGAATACCGACTGTGGCAAAGTGGCAGCAAGATCCGTCGAGGAGAAGCGGGTTGGCTTCTTTCAGACGTTGTTGCCTTGAGATGCCTCCCCATTGACCGAATCGAGGGAAATGTTGAAAATTTTGGGTTCCCCCCAAACCTCGCGTGCTTATGCCGTTGGGGCATGTGATTAGCAGAGACGAGTCGTCCTCGATTGTAGTTTGATGACGTGAGTGTTGACTTGTTCCCACAGACGGCGCCAGATGTTTCAGAGTGTTTTCTCACTACAGAAGCGTTGACCGTGGACTGCCCGGTCAACGTGGTCAAGGGGCCGATTAAGGTCCCTTGGGTAGGGGTGTGCTTGGGTACAGGGTACCCAGATACCCGATTGGAACCTACCCGAACGGGTAGGTTCTGGGTAGATAGTTATCGGTTCCGGGTAGGTTCCGGGTAGGAAAATTAGGAACCAACGGGTATCGGGTCCGGTTCCGGTTCCCGTTTATAGGGAGCGGGTACCCAGAACCGGAACCGATATTTTATATATTTAATTATATATATATTATAATATTAATGATCAACATATATAAGAGTGATTCACCCTGGATGTATCTAATTTGAACTTATAATATTGGGGAGTACAACTTGCATCCTGAAGTTCTGAGCAACGCGTAAGTACATCAAACAATGCATTTGAATCAAAAATCATATTGCTCTCTTATGCATTCAAAAGAGCAGTAGAGGTAAACGTGAATCATTCTTCCATATGTCTATCTTTATCTAGTAGAAATGACTGATCAGTATACCTTTATCACTGAAGAAAGAGACTAGAGACAATATTTTACTTCCAGATTGGTCTTTAGTCATATGTATTTGAGGCAATTGTCATGCACAGATCATTTGGAATCATTGTTCGTAATGCATCACAAAATAGATTTTTTTTACAGGGTACCCGGAACCTACCCGGAACCATAGGGTCCGGGTAGGGTCCGGGTAGGGTCCAGGAATAGGGTCCAACTGGGTAGGTTCCGGATCCAAATTTTAGGAACCGGTCCCTTACCGGGTAGGGTCTGGGTAACATCAAAAAAACAGGGTACCCGGACCCGCACACCCCTACCCTTGGGTGAGTCGAGCGCACGTAGACGCGACGCGAATCGGAGATGTAGTTGACGCAGAATCAGCTGGGCCGGGTCTGGATCCTCGGCCTCTGGGGGGCGGAGGGGAAGCCTCGGCCCGGTGAGAGGTGCTCGGCCTCGGACGGTCGGACGACGAGGGGTAGCCTCGGTCGTCTCGCTTGATGCGCGGCCGGCGTGGAGCTGAGGGGAAGCCTCGGCTCGGATAGATGCGCTCGGCCTCGGTCTCTCCTGGCGTCGAGGGGTGGCCTCGACAGAGCGACTATCTTCTGGTGGTGGAGACGAACGGGCTCGGGGACGAGGGCGCTCGGCTCCGGCTGTGATGACGCTGAGGGGTAGCCTCGGCGCCGCGGGATCTCCTGGACCTGAATGGACGAAAGAGCTCGTCAGGGAGGTCGGACCTTGGTTCCGACCAAATCCCCTCCGATGCCAAAGTCCGATCTTGTCTGAGGGATGCTCGGTGGGATCGGACTCGGTTCACGGAGAGAGCGAGCCCCCATCCTCGAGCCGAGCTATGGAGGAGAAATATGTAAAGGCGGAAGAAGGTGTGAGATGGAGTTGGTGATACCTCCGTTGTAGATCGTGAAGCCCCCTTGGCGATGATGACCATCCTCCCCTCATATAGGTGACTCGTCCTCATAATGTGCCATGTTGTGACATCATGGCCATCATTCATGGGGACGTGCAAATGTGGGAAGTTTTGACCTCCACTAATTGCGCCCATCATTCATCAACTCTGGATACTGAAGTATCTACCCCTTTGTGACGCTCAGAATCCCAAAGTGTTCATGCGCAGAGTCGCTTGTACAAATCAGAAGGAGTTATAGAGTGTTTGTACTCTTTTTCCTTAACTATGGTTTCTCACACAGGGTTTTCCCAAGCTAAAGGTTTTAACGAGGCAAACTTCACCAACTCAGTATCCTGAAGTATCCACCCTATGTGAGACTCCTACTACACTCAGAATCCTTAAGTATTCATGAGCAGAGTCGACTCCACACCTATGGCTGGATAGGGGGAGTGTTGTGAAGGGATAATACCAAGTTGGTTAGTCGGTTGGGATCGTGGTATATCTTATAGATAAGACCGTATCTATTGTACCTTATCTGTATACGCTATATGCTACAAATAAAGGATTGGGGGTTCCTCCTCAGATGTTGATTCATAACAAAATTGGCTTTTATTATGCAATATTATCTTGTCGTATTTGGTACCAATTTGGGGTTTATCAAACTATAAAGAAGTGAGATAAATAACAAGGATTTAATGTAGAAAAGGTGGCACCTGATCCAACGGATCAGGTGCAAGACACAAAAAGGTGGGACCCAGCGAATACACGCACATTGGTACACCTGATCCAATTGGCTTTTTGTGTCTTGCACCTGATCCATTGCCACCTGCTCTACATTAATCCCAAATAACAAACACCAATAAATAAAACCTGAGTCCACGATGAATCGAACCGAGGAATTCTAGGTTTGTAATCAAACGCACCGCCCAATGGGCCACAATGCCTCATAAAAAATTTCTTTTATTTCTTGCCTTGGCCATTACCCAGGGCAAGTTGATTATTGTTCCGCCCCTTCTTAGGTTAGACTTGTAAAATTCCTCAAGAATAATTATTGATACTCTCAAAATTGATTACCCATGAATTATTTAGCTAGGAGCAATAGAGAGTAAATTCGAATATATATTTGATTTAACAGGGGGTGTTGGGTGGGAGGGTGTTGGATTGTAAAACTTACTATTTATTTATAACTTGAATGTTTCTGCGTTTACCACTCTACGTCACACATCATTAAATGTTTGTTTGGCGATAACCTTAATGAGTACAAGCATAATGTAGTACGAATAGCACATTCGTCAATGGGTTTTATTATATAACTAGTCATAACCCGTATCCTATGGGCACTGTTCATTTACAGTTTTCATTTTTCAAATTGTGGTTTCCACAATGATTAAAGTGCAATAATTGTTATTTAGTTTTCCAATAAAAATACTGGTGCCCAATAATACTTAAAACAAAATAATTGTTATTAAGTTCGCCACAAAAATTTTAGTTCCGCTACCATTTATTCCCAACTGGAGAATTTAGTTTCCCCAAAAATTTTATACTTGTGTGTGTAGAATAATGGGTTTCATATGCATATGCGAATCCAAAACTTCAATCCCCGCTATTTTTTTATGGGATCGGAATCATTCATTTTGATCTATCTAGTCTAAAACACCAAAACACCGTGTATTTGGTGAATGCAAGTGGTTTTGCCCATGCATATACCCTTTACAAATTTAACGGTTTTGCATGAATAGAACTCTTGTGAAAGGGGGATTAACGGGTAAAAACCAATTGGGTTTACCCGAAAATTCGGTGTTGTAGTATTTTAGAATGTGAACATCAAAATGAATGATTTTGAGTTTGAGTTTGATCAGCACTCGAGTCTTTCAAGCTATACAAAAATTAGAATGTTTTTAATAAAAACTCATCGTCATTTACCAAATCGCTGTCAATCTTTGTATATATATTCTTAATAAAAATTCATGTCAATGGCCAAATCTATATTTTCAAAAAAGATATCCTTAATAAAATACACGTCATTAATTTGGTAAATGTGTATTCTCAATAAAAATACACATGTCAGTTGTCATCTCTCTCGTGATCAATACACACAAACTTACCACTTATAGCTCAATAAAAATGCACGAACTCCGCTTCCTGATCAAATTTACTTTGCAATTAAAGAAGCGTGTCTTTATAATCCAACAGAGGCAAAGAAATATCCTAATGTTCATTTAGTTTTGAAGTTTAGAGATTCGAGTTATATGTGCATGCACATTTATTTATTCATATTCAATTAAACTACTATATAATTATGAACCTGCCCTTTACACATGACGATGATGACAAATCCACATGTGAAAACAACAGTAATTAGGCTAAATTAGAACACAAATGGAAAGCATTAACAGCAGAATCAAAGAATTTGAGGATTAAGGGGGAAGGGGGAGAGATAAATGCTTGGTATCCACGTCCAACCCATCCTTCCTTTTGTTCTCTTCGTTGTTATCCCATTACGAAACTCTCCGTGCAAATCAATATCCAAATATATTGCCTTCCATTTTTAGCAAACATTAACAATCATAACCAAATCTCCTCTGAAGTTTCTAATTCAATGGACGCCCATATTCTCTATATAAACCCAGCCATATTGCCTGCAATCAAAGGATACATAAACCAACGCAGAAATCCTTCTCCTTTTCATCTCCGTCGTCTCCAATGGAAGTTGATCCGAAGGGCAAAGACGCTGTTGATGAATCTGAGCAGCAAAAATTGTTTCCCTGCAACTACTGCAATCGCGTGTTCTACAGTTGGCGCTCTCTCGGAGGCCACCAGAACGCGCACAGGCTTGAGCGTCACCTCGCCAAACACGGCGGCCACCAGAACGCGCACAGGCTTGAGCGTCACCTCGCCAAACACGGCGGTAACGGCGGCTGCGGTCCAAATCAGCGCATGGAGAGCCCCACGAGCATTGCACGGCCACCTCTTGGAGTCCAGCCACGTTCAATGATTCATAAGCCTGCATGTCATAATATGACTTATGGATGGCGGTTGTTCTATGCTTGGAGGCCGGTGGCGAGATTCCGTGCCAATGCCATGATGATGCAGAATATTCCAGCAATCGATGTCAGGGGATTTGGATCGGGCGAAGGCAATGGTAGGTTGAGTGATGAAAGGATGGAGGATGTTCAAGAATTGGACCTGACCCTCAAGCTTTGAAGCTTTGCATGAATATTATTTAGGTGTATTTTATTTTATTATCATTCAAGTATGCTAGGTCTGGGTATTAGAAAGGCTCTGGTGTTTTTTCAATCATTAGGATAGCGCAGAAGCTTTTTGGTTGTATCATTAGGAAAAACAAGTATCACGTGTGATATTGGAGGAAATAAATTATTTTGCTACATCTCTGGTAATGTTTAGAGTTTTTTTTTCATGTTAATTGTTGGGATGTTTGTTTCTTTTATATTTCTATTGTACTCCTGATTACACTAAATTGTGTTTATATCTAGTTGTTTTGTTTGATGGTTTTTTAGGAATTTAAAGAATACCTTTTTCATATGATCTTTTGGAGTGATTTAAATAATTGAATCATAATTTCCCTCTATTTTCACAAATTATAAGCATCAATTTGATGGGTTTAGGCACTGAATTCTAGCATGTGAAGTTGATTACCAGAAGAAGATGCAACTGATTTTATGATAGTTTTGACCAAATGCAACTGATTTTATGCAAATCCTACTTGTTTGTTTTAGGTTTACTTTCGTATCGATTGTTTAAAAAAATTTAAGAATAAAAAATTTATAGCTAGACATGAATATTTGCTCATCAATAATCCTATTCAATAACACATTAATTTGTTACAGTTTTTAGTTTTTAGGTATTTTGTTCATGCTAAATTTAGTAACTTGTGACTTGTGACATAAACCACCAAAAATTTGTGGCTAATTTTTTCCTAAACTATCAAGAGCTTTCATCAATTACTTTCAAAATTATTTTCAAACATGCTTGACTTTTCTAGATTCCCTTAAACCCTCTTAAATTATACCACTCTCAAGAAATCCCCAAACTGTGTTAATGGGACTGCTAAGAAGGTAATTTTACATGTGAGATACATGAAACTAACCTCGTAGGCCTCACAAAAAAATGGAAAACAAAAATTAAAAGCAAAGAGAAGGGCCATATCCTGAGATTGATATGTGAGGCCTAAAAAATACAAATTAAATAAAATAGAGAAAATAATAAACTGCATGCAACCCACATGTTGATTTTTTTTCCAAAACTGGTGGTCTTTTTTCCTTAAAAATTTGGTCCTAATTAAATTATACTGCTAATAAGTGGTCTGTTGTTCAATGTATATAGGTGTTATTTGATAGAACTGTTTATAAACATAAACACAAGTTAAGAATTTGAAAAATAATTCGGCATGTTTTAAACGTTTGGAATTTGGAAATTCAAAAAAAAAAATGTAAAATCTCACAAAATACCTTCAAGTTACTTTGGAAAGTGAAACATAAGGTAGCATTTTGTTATTAAAGATAGTATTTTGGGGGGGGGGGGGGGGGGGGGGGGGGGAATGAAACACAAGATAGATTTTTAATATTTAGCCATATCTTATACATCAAACAAAAGATATGTTATTGGTTGAGTACATTAAACACGAACTAATGGAATAATTTTTGAGCGCAAGGAGAAAAAATCAAGTTAATAATTGGTAAATACTGTTGTGAACGGTTATTTACCGTGTTGGTTGAGATTCTGGGCTATCCTAGAGATAGGCCCATATCTTTGTAGCACATATTTTGTATTCTCCCATATTGCCTATAAATAAAGAGTTGGGGGCTCCTCCCCCAATAGTTGATTCATAACACGTTATCAGCACGAGCCTCTAAAAAAAATTTTCCTCAAAAAGTTTTTGTTCCGTTCGTTGCGAAGGCGAAGGCGAGAGAAGACGGGAGATCCACGAGCGCAGTGCAAGGCTTCCTCAATCGAACGTCGTCATCCGCGTAGGTCTTCGTGCAACCGTCGCTATATCCGTAGGTCGGATATAGAGGTAAAAATCACCAAAACGATGTTTTTAATCATACGTATGATTGCCCCTCCCCTAGATCTCGCAAGATCGATACGGGGATCTATTGTCGCCTTGAAAACGATGAATCGTTCATCCCAAAAACCAAAATTTTAGGGTTTAACTTGTTTTAGCCCTTGTTTGTGCCCTACGGCGGTTTGCCGCCGGCCTCCCCCCCTCCCCCCGCCTGAAGCGAGGGGGGCCGCTGCCGTCACCCGAAAGGGCGGCTCAGCCCGCCCGGTCGCCCCCCCCCCCCCCCCCCCCCGCCTGTAGTGTGGGGGGCGGCCCCCCTGTCTCTGCCCGAAAGGGCGGATTCGACCGCCCTTCCCCCCGCCCGAAGCGGGGGGGCCGCCTGTGACAAACGCCCGAAAGGGCGTTACCGACCGCCCTCCCCCCCCCCCCCCCCCCCGCCCGAAGCGGGGGGGAGGGGGACACCTGCGACCACGCCCGAAAGGGCGGTCTCCGACCGCCCTTCCCCCCCCCCCCCCGAAGCGGGGGGGAGGGGGACGCCTGCGACCACGCCCGAAAGGGCGGTCTCCGACCGCCCCTTTGCCCCCCCACCCCGCCGGCAGCGGGCGGGGCGGCCATCGGCGACCGCCTCCGGGCGGTTCGCCCCGACCCCCCGGCACGCCATCGGCGGGAGAAAGGGGCGGCGGCGACGGCTAAACCCTAGCCGCCGCCCCCCCACGCCCGCCCCAAATCAAAAAATAATAATTTTTAAGCCCACAAGCCGGCTGCAGGTTTCGGGCCCACAAGCCAATTTAATAAAAAAACATGTTTTTTGCCGGCGGCCCGAAACCCGCAGGCCGGCGGCGAGCTTTGGCCCGCAGGCCGAATTCGAGAAAGGGGGGGCTAAGACCATAAATAAGCCTTTAAAGGCACTTTTCGGGCCACAAATCATTTTTAAAGGGCGTTATAGGGCCTATAAATTCGTGAAAAATCACGGTAATTTATGGGACAATTATCAGGCATTTAGGGGCTCTTGGGGGACTTTTGGGGGCTGTTTGGTATGATTTAACGAGGAAACCCCTTTTCCTCCAACAACGAAAATGTTTATTTAGGGCTCTTAATCAATTTAATTGATTAAACCAACTTTCTTTACAACCCTTGCATCGTAATATTCCTTTACATGCTTTACATCTCTGGCAAATTATGTGGATATTATATGCATGGTTGTGCATTATATTTAAAACTTAATAATTAGGAAGATCCTACGACCGCTCTGCCGTTAGTCAACTAACCTAATGGTGTATGACGTTGCCCAGTGGTTTAATAATTATTAAGTGATTAAATATTTTTATCCTCATGTGAATATAACTACCTGCGATGTCTGTGAATGAAAATGTTGATGAGCACAATATTCCTGCATGAATTGCTAAATGTGGTTTTATGGATCGACCGTTTAGTCCCACAGTTAATTTCCCGCACTTTTCTTTTATTTTTGAGAGAAATTGTAGTGAGGAATTTATGTAAATGTCAAAGAAAGAAGACCAACTTCCATGGAGACGGAGGCATCGCTTGAAGCTAGAGATATCTTCTGGGACCCACGGGGTTTCCAAAGTAGTATTTTCATGTTTAAAGCTGCAAATTTGTATAAATTGGACTGTGGACTGTGGACTCTTTCTTGTGGGACTGGCCGATCCACATATTTAGCTTTTCGTTTAATATTGCCTCCGCATGAAAATGTTTTTTCTGATTAATTATTAATTCATGCATGTTTGTGCTCTGCTAGATAAATGGCTAAAATTGCAAGCGTTGATTTCGAAGTGCTGGATGCATCAGGTAGAAACTATCTAAGCTGGCAGCTAGATGTAAAGTTTCACATGCGGGCCAAGTCCCTCATCGCTGCTGTTACAGAAAAAGAAAATATTAGCGATATAGAGAAGGCGCAAGCCATCATCTATATTCGCCGCCGTGTGGACAAGACCCTAAAGGCTGAGTACCTTACGGTCGAAGATCCACTTGAGCTATGGACTGCCCTTGAGGATACGTATAAACATCAGAGAGATGTTATACTCCCAAGGGCGAGATATGAGTGGGAGAACCTGAGACTGCAGGACTTCAAGTCTATTGCTGAGTACAACTCAGCACTCTTTAGCATCACCTCACGCCTGAAGTTGTGTGGTGAGAGAGTCTCAGAAGATCGCATGATGGAAAGATGTATACGTCTTTCTATGAAAAAGATGTGATACTCATGCAGCAATACCGTGAACGCAAGTTCACCAAGTATTCAGAGTTGCTGTCATGTCTTCTCATGGCCGAGCAAAATAGAGAGTTTCTTCTCGTCACTCACAATATGCGCCCTCACGGCACTGCCCCCTACCAGAAGCTCACCATGCCTCTTCCTCCAAAAAGAAGATGGATAATAAAAGAAAAGAAAGACCACAGAAAGGGGGACAACAGAAAAGAGCCAAGGGCCCACCACAGCAGAGAAAGAATGAAGGGAAGCGCAAGTTCACCTAACGCAAGAATGATAAGAAAAATGAGGCACCCCCACCCAAGAGGGATTGGGAAGACCAGTGCCACAGCTGTGGCATGAAAGGCCACTGGTCCAGAGTGTGCAGGACCTTAGTGCTCTCCAGGAGCTTTATAAACAAAGCAAGAAAAAGAATGCTGAATCAAACCTGGTGGCTGCGAACAATGCAGTCAAGTTCACAGCCAAAGACTTCGAGTCAAATGAGATGCTTGATTAGCCAGCTTTATTTATCTTAGCATCTTTAGCATTTTATTTCAAAGAACAATATATTTTATGAGAGCTTATATGTAATTTGAATTCTGTTGAATAAAATTTAGTTTTTCTGAATGCAAATGTTTACTCATCTTTTTAGATGGGATGCTCTCATGTCTGCTTAGTAGACAGCGCGTCGACACATACGATCCTTCAGCACAAATGCTATTTCCATAGCATTACGCCGTATAAGAGCCCTGTAAACACAATTTCAGGGCCATCGGACATAATTGAAGGCTCTGGGAATGCAACCTTGTTGCTCTCTGATGGAACAGAAATAAAAATTAAAGATGCACTTTACTCTCCGAATTCCAAGAGAAACTTACTAAGTTTCAAAGATATCCGTCTTAACGGATTCCACTTGGAAACAACAAATGTAAAAGAAAATGCATTACTGTATGTAACGTCTCAAGAAAATGGAGTTAAAACCATACTTGAACGTTTTGAGAGCCTCTCATCAGGCCTCTACCATACAAAAATTCGGAGAGAGAGGAAGCAAACCTGACGGAGCACCTGAAGTGCACGACATCGGCCAAATTCTTACTTTGGCACGATAGACTTGACCACTCCGGATCTGTGATGATGCACTGCATTATATCACAATCCCACGGGCATAACCTGAAGAACCAGAAGATTCTTCAGAAGGGAGAATTCCCTTGTGTACCTTGCTTTAAAGGTAAATTAATAACAAGGCCATCACCACTTAAAGTGGACATCGAGTCTCCTAGCTTCCTTGAAAGAATACACGGAGACATATATGGACCTATCCACCCCCTAGTGGGCCCTTTCGGTACTTTATGGTACTGATTGATGCATCTTCGAAATACTCGTATGTGTGTCTACTTTCAACCCGCAACTTAGCTTTTCCAAAGCTTTTGGCACAAATAATAAAGTTGCGGGCGCATCTTCCAGACAACCAAATAAAGAAAATACGTCTGGACAATGCGGGGGAATTTACCTCTCAGTCATTTCAAGAATATTGTCTGGCAACGGGAATTGAAATTGAACATCCAGTGCCGCATGTTCACACCCAGAACGGGTTAGCTGAGTCGCTAATTAAAAGACTCCAATGGATTGCACGTCCATTGCTAATGAAATCATAATTGCCGGTGGATGCATGGGGACATGCAATCTTGCATGCTGCATCACTAATAAAATAAGACCCTCAGGAGGTCAGAGTCTATCTCCAATGCAACTAGCAAATGGAACACCACCGAACATTTCTCACTTGAGAATCTTCGGCTGCGCAGTTTATATCCCCATTGCACCACCCCAGAGGACCAAGATGGGCCCTCAATGTCGCCTAGGTATTTATGTAGGGTTTGACTCACCCTCCATTATAAGATACCTAGAACCCCAAACGGGGGATGCTTTTAAGGCACGCCTTGAAGACTGCGACTTTGATGAGACGTATTTCCCCAAAATGGGCCTAGACATTGAAAAGTCTAGCACAAATCAAATGTTGACGTGGGATACAAAAAGTCTGATCCACTACGATCCGGTAACAAAACAATGTGATGATGAGATCCGGAAGATCTTACACATCCAGGACACAATCCATAGATTACCGGATTCGTTTACTGACAACCAGAAGATTGTCAGATCACACATCCCTGCTGCGAATACTCCAGCTAGGATTGACATCCCAAAGGATGGATGGAATCCACCACCAGCAGAAGTGGCTGCAACTCAACAGAAAAGAGGCAGACCACCAGGCTCCAAGGATAAAAATCCAAGAAAAAGAAAAATACCCGGAGACCTTGGGACGATATCCCCACATAGAAACGAGCTCGTGTCCATACCCTCTCCCCTCCCGGAATCCACTGCAGAGGAACTGCCGGGAGAAACTGAAATATCATTGAATTATGTACGTACAGGGGAGGTATTGGACAGAAAGAGTACAGTCGTCGACGATGACTTCGTGTTTCACATTGCCATTCACGTCACCGGAAAGCGACGATGATTATGAACCACATTCCGTTGCTGAATGCAAACATAGAAATGATTGGCCAAAGTGGAATCAGGCAATAGAAGCCGAGCTGGACTCGCTTCAGAAACGAAAAGTCTTTGGGCAAATTGTCCAGACACCTACCGGTGTCAAACTTGTGGGATACAAATGGGTATTCGTCAGAAAAAGAAATGAAAATAATGAGATCGCACGCTACAAAGCTAGACTTGTAGCACAGTGATTTTCCCAAAGACCGGGAATAGACTATGACGAAACATACTCCCCGGTCATGGATGCGATCACTTTCAGATTCCTGATAAGCTTAACAGCAAAGGAAGGCCTAGATATGCAGCTAATGGATGTTGTGACTGCATATCTATACGGCAATCTCGTCAAGGAGATATACATGAAACTTCCTGATGGCTTTTCAATGACTGATGAACTGAAAGATAGACCTCGGGACTGAACTGAAAGATAGACCTCGGGACGTCTATTCTGTTAAGCTACAAAGATCATTGTATGGTCTCAAACAATCAGGAAGAATGTGGTATAACAGACTCAGTGAGTTCCTTGTTCAACAAGGATTCATAAACAATGAAGTCTGCCCTTGTATCTTCATAAGAACAAAGGGGAAAAGGATTCGTAATAATTGCTGTCTACGTAGACGACCTGAATCTCATAGGATCTCCTGAAGAGATCACTGAGATATCTGTAAGCCTTACAAAAGAATTTGAAATGAAAGACCTAGGCAAAACGAAATTCTGCCTTGGCTTACAGATTGAACATCTAAAAGATGGAATCCTACTACATCAAACCACATACACGAAGAAAATGTTGCAAAGATTTCATATGGAACATTGTCATCCACTAAGTACACCTATGGTGGTGCGATCCCTGGATGCACATAAAGATCCCTTCCGGCCGCTGGAAGAGGGGGAGGATATACTTGGTCCAGAAGTTCCATGTCTGAGTGCCATCGGAGCACTACTATATCTGACAAACTGCACGAGTCCCGACATAGCGTTCGCAGTAAATTTGCTAGCCAGATACAGTGCAGCGCCCACACAGCGCCACTGGACCGGGGTTAAGCACCTTCTGCGCTACCTCCAAGGGTCTACAGATTTGGGACTCTTCTACAAAAATGGAATATCCTCTACACTTGCAGGTTATGCTGATGCAGGCTACTTATCTGATCCCCACAAAGCAAAGTCACAGACTGGGTACGTGTGTAACGACCGGTTTTCTTCGTTACGTTCTCCGTATTTTTTTTTCTCTCGTGTACTTTTCTGTATCCGTAGTTAGGCGTATCTGTCCCCGTACACGTATCAACTTCTAATATTTTTCATCTAAATTATTGCTATCATTATTTTTAAACCACTTAGTTAAATCTACTACTACTATTATTATTATTATTATTATTTTAGCAACTCTTCTTATAGTTAATTTAAACTTTCGAATTCAAATTAAAATTTCAAAATGTATGTTCAAAACATTTAGAATTCAAATGCAGTTTCCTTTTCAGACCCATTTTAAACATATTAATTAGCTCTAAATCCCTCGTATAATTATTTTGATAATATCTTCTTATAATTGATTTAAATTTTCAAATTTCAAATCATTCAAAATTCTTAAATCCAAAATTTAAATCTTTTAACATTTAAAGTTTCAAATTGCTATCTTCCAATTTTGGACCCCTTAAAACCTATGATTAGCTCTAATTTCCTTGTTTAAACCTATTAAAACCTATTAATAATGTTTCAAATTATTCTCTAATTTAATTCTAGCCCACAGTTTCGCCACTAGGCCGCACCCAACCTTATACCAACGCACACACACATCACACTATGTGTGAGAGAGAGGCTAAATCAAAAAAAAGAAAGAATAAGTAACCTAGACCTATTCACTTGCACTTGCTGTACGTTTCAACACCCCACTCTCTATTTTTTAAGGAAACCTAAGCCTATGAGCCATCTCGTGTTGCACCCAGCACAAACACCCCACACACACACAATTATTTAAAATAGGAAACTTTATAAAACCCTAGACCCTAACCCGAGAGCCCACATGCTGCTCTTTAACCCTGTTATTCTCTTTAAAAAAAGTAAAACCCTAGAGATCTAGGGCTACCCTCTTCATACATAGCCGCCTCTCCCCTACCCCCTCTTTCTTCTTCCTCCACGCAAGGCCTCAACCCACGCCGAACGCCCCCTTCTTCCTCCATCGTCCAGCTCGCACTTAACCCACCCCCTCGCCTACGCACGCAAGCCCGCAGCCCACTTCTCCGCGCAAACACCCAGCAACCCACGCCCAGGCCGCGTGCTACTCCTCCCTGTCCGCACGCCGTCGCTGGCGGCCTCCTCCCCATGTCCGAGCGCCAGGCACACGTGAGGCAACGCTCAACCGCATGCCCAGGCACTCGTGTGTCAGTTCCTCGCCTCAACCCGCATGCTGCTCCTCCTCTCCATGCAACTAAGTGCCGCATCCCTCCTCCTCGCAAGCGCCACCTCCCTTGCAAACGCCCAGCTGCTCCCGACACCGGCAGCTTCCGACCAGCGACTCCGGAGCTCCTCCCTCGCGCTGCAAACCAACGTCGGAGTCCTGGCTACCTGCACAACCTAGGACAGCCGCGAAACACTCCCGCAGGCCGTGCTTCACCTTCCCCACGTGCGGATCCGACGACGTCAGGCCGCGTGCACATCGCTAGCCTCAGATCTGACGCCGACAGCCCCAGGGACTCGCGGTTTCCCTCGCAACTACCTACAGAGCCTCCAGATGCCGCTGCCTATCGTTTTCCTCGCTGCCGCAACGAGTTCAGACCATAGGCGTCGCCGTCTCCGAACCGTATCGCTGTCGCTGCATCCCGATCCTTCGCTGCACTTCCGGTTAGTAGATCCATCCTTAAACAACTCATAACCCACACCGTAAAGTAGAGAACCTAATAAAACCGGTTGATTAGACGTCGTAGGAACTCGTTATAAAGCTGTTTTAATCGAAAAACGCCTATTCTGATTTTACGTTTTGTCAAACCAGCGAACCGTCTTTTCTGTAAGTAGTACTCGTCGAGACGTTTCCAATGACACCAAGAACGTCAAAATCAGGCAATTATACGAATTGATATGATTTTTTGAAGTTTCAGCACTTTTACGCCGCTTTCATGTATTGTTGAATAACTTGAAAATTAGACGTGAAATGACGTAAGAAACTGACACCATGACGATCAGGACAAAATTTGTGATCTAACGGTATATCATACGATATACCTTAATCTTGAACAAAAAGGAGGAAAAAAATACTTTCTGTAACAAGTTCAATAAAAACACGTGTTCGTTATTATTTTAAGATTTCTGTAAAAATTGTTCAACTGACTTCTGCCTTGTAGAACTGTCACAATAATGTAGTAATGTTGATAACATTAAATTTCTGCGTGTGTTGACATGTCTAAGAAATAGTGACATCGTGAAAATCGTGCGCCTCGAAGGCGGTATCGTGAATTCGTGATGTCGTGTGAGTCGACTAGGCTGGCTCGTGTTCCAGCACAAAATTGGGGTGGGGTTAGGGTTGAGCGGCCACTAGGCGTATGAAAGGGTCCTCTCTTCAAGAGCACCACCCGCATGCGGTGGGTTAGCGTCAATCACGGTAAGCCCCCGTGAGAAGAACGACTTACTCATCACGACCTAAAGGCGAGAACCCTATGATAGATGTGAACTATTGACATGAAACTTGAAATGCTAACGTGATCTCAGTAAATTGACATGCTAACAAATTCAAGCAAAACTTACTTTACTTCTTGAAACAGATTAGAACTGCATGTTAGGAATGTCTCACTTCCGTTTTCAATTATAATTATCATGTTAATTTTTGTTGCAGTTGTCGCTTTTAATTCTTTAATGTCTCTTAAAATTCATATCACTTGTATATCTTGTTTTGGGTTGCTAACCTCTTCTTGCAGCCCTTGCTGACATACATTCATGTTTTTGGATGTATGCCCGATCCCGAGTTGAGCACTAGGAAGATTCTCTCGAGACGCCTGACTTAGAGGGCCAGAATTCGCCTTAGATGCCGTCTCTCCTTGCAGAGGACTAGTGACCTTCACCGTCGTTATCTTTTGTTTACCTTCAGTTGTTGTTGAAGTTGTTTAGTGTATGTCTTCTTTTGTTGCTACTTTAACCCTGATGTGGCTTGTCTTGTAATTTCTTGTATGCATTATATATCTGGATGTGGCATTTATCTTTGAATGTTCTGATTGTTCTGATACGCAAATGCAAGGACCTCTTCTGTGTTTTTATCACAGACGCTTCTTGAACTCGAGCTTCACCGCTCCAGTTCAAGCGGACCGCGTAACATTCTCGCTTCCGGTGTCTTTTGGGAAGCGGGGCATTACAGGTTTTAGTGGCGGCCCATGCAGGTCCTGCAACTGCGAAATTCAGAACAATGAGAACACTTTCATTAGCCAAAACATCCAGAATTAGTTCGTACGCAAAATTACTCGAATACCTTGTCTCAGCACTATAGGAAACCCAATACCAGGATAATACGAAGAGTTAGTTAAACCATCGTACTCGTTAGTTAGACACCCTTGCCACAACTTAGTATTATCATCTTGGGAGTCACCCTATCGATTGATCATTCAGCTCTGACCCTAGTAGATTTTTGAGTTCGTTAGTCGTTCGCTTAGATTTATCTAGGGCCTAACCGAATGTAACTATCATCGCATCCGTGCAAGTCGAACCTGAAACGCCTGCAACGAGTGGACTTCGAGGCGGAAGACATTCCAGGTCTATAGATATGACCTCGGTCGTGATCCCGATCCTCAACGAACCCTTACATCGGCTTCCCTATCGCAGTTTAGTTCGTTGAAGAACCTTAGTGCTAAACCTAAGCCGACCCAATGATTTTTCCCCCTGATTCTACTATTGTCTAATCATTACACTCACATATTAATGATCGTAGAAAAACCATCGTAGCATATTCACGGGGTTACTTCTTAGTCGTCCTTACGTTTCGCTCGTCAAACCGATTCCTTGTCCTCGCTTCACATAAACTCTCCAGGTCCACCATCCTTAACCTTGAACCTCCCCATTGCAGATCTATGGTCTTTTAAAAAGTATTTTCGATATTTCTTTTATTGAATTCTTTGCTAAGTTTAAAATCCTTTTGAAAACTTTTTACTTAGATTTTCTACACCTCAGTCGACTTAAACCCAATCTTGATTATGAAACTCTTCTGACGCGATCTTTAGTTACTATCTTATAGCAATATCCTAACATACATCTTCCGCACTTCTATTTCACATAACCCAGTGTAGCTACTCTATTTTCCTCATGTAATAAACTTTAAAAAAACCTTTATTTCTATTTTGCTAGTTCAAAATATCATCTCCTTTTTCGTACTAACATATTTCGAAACAGTCATTCATACCTACTTTTAAAATACTTTCCTGAGTTTAATAGAACTTCAAAAATCTTGTGTGTCAGTTTTATAATCATTGTCTTTATATTTTTTTAAAAAATTTCTTTTACAAATCTATACTCTTCACCCATTATTTGACTAATCATATTTTACGTTTTAACTTCTACCGTATGCTCGCTATCTTACGTAAGTTATAACAATGTTATTACTTTTACACATATCCTTATCTTCTTAATTATTTAATTATTCTTAAATATTTTATCCCACCCAGCCAACTAACCTTTTATCCATGCCACAATCGAAACCGTCCATAGCAACATTAGTTCGTTGCATCATTCAACTCTGAATCCTACACTTGCTTAGTTATCATTTTAGAGCTTATCATTGCTTAATGAGATCTTTAGCATTAATAGTGGTGTTGTTGTGGTTCATGTATATAGATAGTGAGTGTGGACCCGTGTGTGCTAATCTCTATATACCACCCATGTCTGAGTACACTTACCCTTAGCATTAGTATGGTGTGATTGTCTGTTGTGTCGTATGTGCATACACGGTAATATGTGATATATGTATATAGTCGAGTATAGAGTAGTAAGTGTTATATTTATACTTAGGTGAGTGATTCGCCATATCACTATAGGAATATCTGAGCGTATTAGATTTAGTATTGGTTAGTTACTAGGAGTATATGTATCTTAGCCGTACTTGTTACTGGTTGTAATTGTGTGCTAGTACAGTGATATACATGTTAGGTGCAATGATAATAGGTGTACGTATAGTTGTGTGTGCAGATTTATTGTGTGATTTATATGTTAGAATGTCTGGCTTGTACTCGTGCATATATATGTATGTAGTTAGTTATAGGTGTGTATATAAATATATATTGTATGAACAAGTGTGTTTTATATATAGTAGGATTGTTATAATTACCCCTACGGGATGATGTATGAGCATGTGTATACCAGGAAGTATGCCTAGTCGTATGTTTGTGACTACGTATATATGGATGTATGTAATAGTATACTAGCCCTATGTAAATTACCATGGTTGTGAATACTGGTGTGTGTATATATATGTCCTATATAGATATGAGATAGGCGTGTGGTAGTGTAAGTATATATATGTATGTAAAATGTATGTACATGTATTTGAAAGTGTGTGATGTGTGAGTAAGTATATGCATGTGGACGTATATTGTTTCATTATAATGTGTATATGAATGATTGGGATAGAATGACCTTAGTGTCTAAGTCCGCATACCCCTAAGTCGGCCCATTTAAGGAAGTCTAAGGATGTACTTGATCTTAAGGTGGGTAGATCACGATGACCCTAGTGCTAGGAGAAAGGCTTGTATGAATCTGTTTAAGGTATTGCGTGCATGTATATACGGTATTATGTGGTAAGTAGAAATGATTGTACTATTGAAGTGTTAATTGATTAGGAATGATTGTATTTATGTGTTAGTGGTATGTTTAAGTGACATGTAATATTATACCATTATATATTGTGAGCGTATAAGATATATGGTAATACATTGTGTATTAGTAATAATGGGAGTGTGCAAGGTGATGGCACACTTACAGCTAGCGAATTGATGTAGTGGTGTAGTAAAGTGTTACTATTCACCCTGAGTATAACATTAGTTGGATTGTGTTTGAAGGATGATATAGTATTAAACGTGTTATGTTAATTTGTAATTAGTAATGTATGTACGTGTGTTATTACTACTGATAGCATGGACGTTGATTAGTATTATCCGTGGTAGTACTATTGGTAATAATATTAGTATTAGAAATACTATTTGAATATGGCATGATAGTTAGTTATGGTGTGTATGCTTTAGAATAGGAGATACGAGCGGTACCCTTACGTTTTCCCCGTGTCTTAGCCGATTAGATTCCGAGGACGGAATCGTTTTTAAGTTGGGTAGGATGTAACGACTGGTTTTCTTCGTTACGTTCTCCGTATTTTTTTTCTTTCGTGTACTTTTCCGTATCCGTAATTAGGCGTATCTGTCCCCGTACACGTATCAACTTCTAATATTTTTCATCTAAATTATTACTATCGTTATTTTTAAACCACTTAGTTAAATCGATTATTATTATTATTATTATTATTATTATTATTTTAGCAACCTTCTTATAGTTAATTTAAACTTTCGAATTCAAATTCAAATTTCAAAATGTATGTTCAAAACATTTAGAATTCAAATGCAGTTTCCTTTTAAGACCCACTTTAAACATATTAATTAGCTCTAAATCCCTCGTATAATTATTTTGATAATATCTTCTTATAATTGATTTAAATTTTCAAATTCAAAAATTCAAATTTCAAATCATTCAAAACTCTTAAATCCAAAATTTAAATCTTTTAACATTTAAAGTTTCAAATTGCTATCTTCCAATTTTGGACCCCTTAAAACCTATTGATTAGCTCTAATTTCCTTGTTTAAACCTATTAAAACCTATTAATAATGTTTCAAATTATTCTCTAATTTAATTCTAGCCCACAGTTTCGCCACTAGGCCGCACCCGACCTTATACCAACGCGCACACACACATCACACTATGTGAGAGAGAGGCTAAATCAAAAAAAAGAAAGAATAAGTAACCTAGACCTATTCACTTGCACTTGATGTATGTTTCAACACCCCACTCTCTATTTTTTAAGGAAACCTAAGCCTAGGAGCCATCTCGTGTTGCACCCAGCACAAACATCCCCCACACACAATTATTTAAAATAGGAAACTTTATAAAACCCTAGACCCGAACCCGAGAGCCCACGTGTTTCTCTTCAACCCTGTTATTCTCTTTATAAAAAAGTAAAACCCTAGAGATCTAGGGCTACCCTCTTCATACACAGCCGCCTCTCCCCTACCCCCTCTTTCTTCTTCCTCCACGCAAGGCCTCAACCCACACCGAACGCCCCCTTCTTCCTCCATCGCCCAGCTCGCACTTAGCCCACCCCCTCGCCTACGCACGTAAGCCCGCAGCCCACTTCTCCGCGCAAACACCCAGCAACCCACGCCCAGGCCGCGTGCTACTCCTCCCCGTCCACACGCCGTCGCCGGCGGCCTCCTCCCCATGTTCGAGAGCCAGGCACACGCGAGGCAACGCTCAATTGCATGCCAAGGCACTCACATGTCAGCTCCTCACCTCAACCCGCGTGCTGCTCCTCCTCTCCATGCAACCAAGTGCCGCATCCCTCCTCCTCGCTAGCGCCACCTCCCTTGCGAACACCCAGCTGCTCCCAACACCGGCAGTTTCCGACCAGCGACTCTGGAGCTCCTACCTCGCGCTGAAAACTGACGTCGAAGCCGTGGCTACCTGCACAACCTAGGACAGCCACGAAACACTCCCGCAGGCCGTGCTTCACCTTCCCCACGTGCGGATCCGACGACGTCAGGCCGCGTGCACATCGCTAGCCTCAGATTTGACGCCGACAGCCCCGGGGACTCACGGTTTCCCTCACAACTACCTGCAGAGCCTCCAGACACCGCTGCCTATCATTTTCCTCACTGCCGCAACGAGTTCAGACCGTAGGCGTCGCCGTCTCCGAACCGTATCGCTGTCGCTGCATCCCGATCCTTTGCTGCACTTCCGGTTAGTAGATCCACCCTTAAACAACTCATAACCCACACCGTAAAGTAGAGAACCTAATAAAACCGGTTGATTAGACGTCGTAGGAACTCGTTATAAAGCTGTTTTGATCGAAAAATGCCTATTCTGATTTTACGTTTTGTCAACCCAGCGAACCGTCTTTTCCGTATGTAGTACTCGTCGAGACGTTTCCAACGACACCAAGAACGTCAAAATCAGGCAAGTATACGAATTGATATGATTTTTTGAAGTTTCGGCACTTCTACGTCGCTTTCATGTATTGTTGAATAACTTGAAAATTAGACGTGAAATGACATAAGAAACTGACACCATGAAGATCAGGTCAAAATTTTTGATCCACCGGTATATCATATGATATACCTTAATTTTGAACAAAAAGGAGAAAAAAATACTTTATATAACAAGTTCAATAAAAACACGTGTTCGTTGTTATTTTAAGATTTCTGTAAAAATTGTTCAACCCACTTCTGCCTTGAAGAACTGTCACAATAATGTAGTAATGTTGATAACATTAAATTTCTGTGTGTCTTGACATGTCTAACAAATAGTGACATCGTGAAAATCGTGCGCCTCGAAGGCGGTATCGTCAATTCGTGATGTCGTGTGAGTCGACTAGGCTGGCTCGTGTTCCAGCAAAAAATTGGGGTGGGGTTAGGGTTGAGCGGCCACTAGGCGTATGAAAGGGTCCTCTCTTCAAGAGCACCACCGGCATGTGGTGGGTTAGCGTCAATCACGGTAAGCCCCCGTAAGAAGAACGACTTACTCATCACGACCTAAAGGCGAGAACCCTATGATAGATGTGAACTATTGACATGAAACTTGAAATGCTAACGTGATCTCAGTAAATTGACATGCTAATAAATTCAAGCAAAACTTACTTTACTTCTTGAAACAGATTAGAACTGCATGTTAGGAATGTCTCACTTTCGTTTTCAATTATAATTATCATGTTAATTTTTGTTGCAGTTGTCGCTTTTAATTCTTTAATATCTCTTAAAATTCATATCACTTGTATATCTTGTTTTGGGTTGCTAACCTCTTCTTGCAGCCCTTGCTGACATACATTCATGTTTTTGGATGTATGTCAGATCCCGAGTTGAGCACTAGGAAGATTCTCTCGAGACGCCTGACTTAGAGGGCCAGAATTCGCCGTAGATGCCGTCTCTCCTTGCAGAGGACTAATGACCTTCACCGTCGTTATCTTTTGTTTACCTTCAGTTGTTGTTGATGTTGTTTAGTGTATGTCTTCTTTTGTTGCTACTTTAGCCCTGCTGTGGCTTGTCTTGTAATTTCGTGTATACATTATATATCTGGATATGGAATTTATCTTTGAATATTCTGATTGTTCTGATACGCAAATGCAAGGACCTCTTCTGTGTTTTTATCACAGACGCTTATTGAACTCGAGCTTCACCGCTCCAGTTCAAGCGGACCGCGTAACGTTCTCGCTTCCGGTGTCTTTTGGGAAGCGGTGCGTTACAACGTGTTTACCTACGGAGGGACAGCCATTTCCTGGAGATCCATCAAGCAAACCTTGACGGCGACATCATACAATCACTCTGAGGTCATTGCCATCTATGAAGCAAGCAGAGAATGCGTATGGCTACGCTCTGTTGTCCACCACATCCTGTCTACGACCGGACTGAAGACTGGAGATCTCGAGCCTACTACAATGTTCGAGGACAATGCTGCTTGCATAGCTCAGTTACGAGGTGGCTTCATCAAAGGCGACAGAACGAAGCACATTTCACCAAAGTTCTTCTGGACGCACGAGCTACAGAGAGATGGCAAGATCGACATCCGACAAGTGCAATCATGTGACAATTTGGCAGATTTGTTCACTAAAGCACTTCCTACTGCCACTTTTAGGAAACTTGTACATAGGATTGGAATGAGACGCCTAAGAGATCTGAAATCTTGAAGGCTTGTACAGATCAGGGGGAGTTTGGCAGAGTTTGTACTCTTTTTCCTTAACTATGGTTTTTCCCACTTGGTTTTCCATAGCCAAAGGTTTTAATGAGGCAAATCTCACCAACTCTGGATCCTGAAGTATCCACCCCATGTGAGACTCTTCTACGCTCCGAATCCCGAAGTATTCACGAGCAGAGTCCACACCTATGGCTGTATAAGGGGGTGTGTTGTGAACGGTTATTTACCGTGTTGGTTGAGATTCTGGGCTATCCTAGAGATAGGCCCATATCTTTGTAGCCCATATTTGTATTCTCCACTATTGCCAATAAATAAAGAGTTGGGGGCTCCTCCCCCAATAGTTGATTCATAACAATTACTTGTTTAAATAAATTAGATTATTACTAATATAACAACAAATTTTTTAGTGCTTTAGTTTGTTGGAATCCGTTGTAAGATGTTAATGGTTGAGGTCTTTACATGCACAAAATACTACTATATAAGGAAAAAAAACAAATGTTTTGCAATAAATTCATGTAAAATTTCATGTTTTATTTTGAAATTTTCATTTTATCGAACAGCTTGGTGAATCGGTACAATGTTGGATTTGCGAATTATTCATGAATTTTTCAATAAATCGGTAAAATTTGGGACTTGGTCATAAAATAGTTTATAGAGAGCCAAGTTCTTATGCGTAAATATATATATATGTAAGAACTGTTGTGTTTCATGGCTGGTTGTGGATCTTAATAATGCATTTCCTTTTTTGCTTCCGTTCACCAATAAAACTGATATTAATGTTTCCTTCCAATCACATAATTAGCTTTTAAATTGGTCATGTTTGTTGTGAATGGAAATAACCAGAGTCGGTTAGGATTGCGGGTATCTTAGAGATACGCCCATATCTATATATTCTATCTTTCTACTCTCCTACCATGCCTATAAATAAAGGGCTGGGAGTTCCTCCCCCAGTAGTTGATTCATAACACGTTATCATCACGAGCCTCTAAATTTTTTTCCATAAAATTTTTTTTTTCGTTCGTTGCGAAGGCGAAGGCGAGACGGGAGATCCACGAGCGTGGGGAAAGGCCTCCTCAATCGAGCGTCGTCATCCGCGTAAGGCTTCGAGCAATCGTCGCTATATCCAGAGAACAGATATAGAGGTAAAAACACTAAAAAACGATATTTTTTATCATACGTATGATTGCTCTATCCCTAAATCTCAAAAGATCGTTATAGGGATCGATTGTCGCCTTGAAAATGACGAATTTTTCATCCCAAAAATCAATTTTTTAGGGTTCTTTGATATTTTTGGCCAACCCCTAGAATTATCCCTCCGGCGGCTTCGCCGCCGGCCTCCCCCCCGCCTCGCCGTCCCCCCTTCTTACAGAGGGGGGGCGGGGGCCACCGTGCCCCCCTGCTGAGGGGGGTGGCGACCCCCGCCGCTCGCCTCTGCAGGGGGGTGGCGGCCCCCGCCGCCGCGCCCCCCCTGCTGCAAACCCTAGCAGCCAGAGACAAAAAAAAGCCTGTGGGCCTGAAGCCCATAGGCCGGCTGCGGGCTTCAGGCCCACAGGCCGATTTCTTCACAAAAAAAGCCTGTGGGCCTGAAGCCCCCAAGCCGGCTACGGGCTTCAGGCCCGCAGGCTGTTTTCTACGAAAAAATTCGGGGGGGGGGGGGGGGGTAAAGGCTATAAACAAGCCTTAAAAGGCAAACTTTTTGGCATAAAAATTAATTTAAAAAGGGCATTTAAGGGCAAAATATTCGTGAAAAATCACGGTAAGTTACAGGACAATTATCGGGCAGGCGAGGACTTTTTGGGGATATTTGGGGGGCTTTTGGGATGATGAGCGAACCTCTTTTCCTCAGACAAAGAAAATGTTTATTTTGGGCACTTAATCAATTTAATTGATTAAACTCATTTACTTTACAACCCATGCATCGTAATTTCTTTTACATGCTTTACATCTCTGGCAAATGTGTATATTATATGTGTGGTTGTGCATCATATTTAAAACTTAATAATTAGGAAGATCCTGCGACCGCTCTGCCGTTAGTTATCTAACCTAACGGTGTATGACGTTGCCCAGTGGTCCAATAATTATTAAGTAATTAAATATATTTTTTATCCTCATGTGAATATACTGTTTGTGATGTCTGTGAATGAAAATGTTGATGATCACAATATTTCTGCATGAATTGCTAATTGTGGTTTTTGGATCGGCCATTTAGTCCCACGGTTTATTTCCCGCACTTTTCTTTTATTTTTGAGAGAAATTGTAGTGAGGAATTTATGTAAATGTCAAAGAGGGAAGACCAATTTCCATGGAGACAGGAGGCCACGCTTGAAGATGGAGATATCATATGGGACCCACTGGGTTCCAAAGTTGTATTTTCATTTTCTTTAAGCTGTAAATTTGTATAATTTGGACTGTGGACTTTTTGGACTCTTTCTTGTGGGACTGGCCGATCCACACGTTTAGCTTTTCGTTAAATATTGCCTCCGCATGAAAATATTTTCTCTGATTAATTATTAATTCATGCATGTTTGTGCTCTGCTAGATAAATGGCTAAAATTGCAAGCGTTGACTTTGAAGTGCTGGATGCATCCGGTAGAAACTATCTAAGCTGGTAGCTAGATGTTAAGTTTCACTTGCGGGCCAAGTCCCTCATCACTGCTGTGACTGAAAAAGAAAATGTTAGCGATATAGAGAAGGCGCAAGCCATCATCTATATTCGCCGCCATGTGGACAAGGCCTTAAAGGCTGAGTAACTTATGGTCAAAGATCCACTTGAGCTATGGACCGCCCTTGAGGATAGGTATAAACATCAGAGAGATGTTATACTCCCAAGGGCGAGATATGAGTGGGAGAACCTGAGACTACAGGACTTTAAGTCCATTGCTGAATACAACTCAGCACTTTAGCATCACCTCACGCCTGAAGTTGTGTGGTGAAAAAGTCACAGAGGATCGCATGCTGGAAAAGACGTATACGTCTTTCCATGAAAAGGATGTGATACTCATGCAGCAATACCGTGAATGTAAGTTCACCAAGTACTCAGAGCTGCTGTCATGTCTTCTCATGGCCGAGCAAAATAGAGAGCTTCTCCTCGCCACTCACAATATGCGCCCTCCCGGCATTGCCCCCTACCAGAAGCTCACCATACCTCTTCCTTCAAAAAGAAGAGGGATAATTCAAGAAAAGAAAGACCACAGAAGGGGGGACAACAGAAAAGAGCCAAGGGCCCACCACAGCAGCGAAAGAATGAAGGGAAGCGCAAGTTCACCTGGCGCATGAATGACAACAAGAAAAATGATGCACCCCCACCCAAGAGGGATTGGGAAGACCAGTGCCACAGCTGTGGCATGAAAGGCCACTGGTCCAGAGTGTGCAGGACCCCAGTGCATCTCCAGGAGCTTTATAAACAAAGCAAGAAAAATAAAGCTAAAACAAACCTGGTGACATCTGATGCTCCAGTCAAGTTCTCAGCTGAAGACTTCGAAAATGATGACCTGCTTGATTAGCCTCTATTTTTTATATTAGCAAATTGTTTAGAACATTTCATGTTATGAGAGCATTTGAATTACGCAATCTGTTTTGAATGAAAATGTTTTAGTAGGCAATAAATGTTTATCTGAATATGCATGTGCCTAAACGATTCATCTTTTAGATGAAACTGCTCTCATAAATGTTTAGTAGACAATAAACACGTACGATTTTTCAATACAAAGCCCAATATCAGGGCCATATTGAAGATCCAGGGAACGCAACACTATTGCCCCCAAATGACACAGAAACAAAAATAAAAAGGATGCTCTAATCCCTCCGAATTCCAAAAGAAACTTTCTAAGTTTCAAGGACATCCGTTTCAACGGATTCCATTTGGAAACAGCAAATGTAAATAAATGAAAAAAATGACCGTATGCAACGTCTCAAGAAAGAGGAGTAAAATCCATACTTGAACATTTTGAGAGCCTTAGGCCTCTACCATACGAAGATTCGGAGAAAGGAAGCGGAATTAAACGGAGCACCTGAAGTGCCCAACATCAGCCAAGTTTTTACTCTGGCATGATGGACTTGGCCACCCTGGATTTCTGATGATGCATCACATCTTATCCTATGGGTATGACTTGAAGAACCAGAAGATTCTTCAGAAGGGAGAATTTACTCGCATCCCTTACTATAAGGGAAAACTAATTGCAAGGCCATCTCCACGGTAAGTTAAAAAAGAATCTCCACGCTTCCTCAAAAAGAAAAAACAAGGAGATAGATGTGGATAAAATCCACCACCCCTAGTAGGCTATTTCGGTACTTCATTGTACTGATAAATGCATCCTCAGAACACTCATATGTGTGTCTACTACAGACCCGCAACTTAGCTTTTCCAAAGCTATTGGCACAAAAATAAAAATGTTGCGGGCACATTTCCCAGACAATCAAATGTTGAAAATAAGTCTGGTTAATGTTGGGAAATATACCTCCCGGTCAATTCAAGAGTACTGCCAAGCAACGGGAATAGAAAATGAACATACAAGTGCCGCATGTTCATACCCAAAATGGGTCGGCAGAGTCACTGAAAAGTAGACTCCAATGGATTGAACGTCCATTAAATCCCGATTGATTGCCTATGGATGCAGGGGGACATGTAAATTCTGCATGCTGCATCGTAAATGAAAATAAGACCATCTGGAGGTCAGAGTCTCCAATGCAACTTGCATATGGAATGCCACCGAACATTTCTCATCTGAGAATCTTCGGTCGCGCAATTTTAAATCCCTATTGCACCCCCAAAGAGGACCAAAACGGTACTCAACGTCGCCTAGGTATCCATGCAGGGTTTGACTCACCCTCACTTATAAGATACCTAGAACCCCAAACGTGGGACGCATTTAAGGCTCATCTTGAAGACTGTGATTTCGATGAGACGAGTTTCCCCAAAATAGGCCCAGATACTGGAAAATCTGGTGCAAAGCAAATGTTAACGTGGGATACAAATAGCCTGACCCACTAATGATTCGGTAACAAAACAAATGTGAAGATGTGATCCTGAATATCCTCCACATAACAATGTTCACCACTTACCGAACTCATTTACTGACAACCAGAAGATTGTCAGATCACACATCCCTGTTGCAAAAACTCCAGCTAGGATTGACATCCCCGAGAATGGATGCAACCCACCAGCAGCAGAAGTGGCTGATCCTGAACAGAAAAGAGGCAGACCACTAGGCTCCAAGGACAGAAACTCCTGGTGACCTTAAGACAATACTACCACAGGACAATGAGCTCATGTCCACACCCTCACCCTTCCCGGAATCCACTGTAGAGGAATTGCCGGGAAAAAGTGAAATTGAAAGTAAATGTTGTACGTACTGGGGAGGTGTTGGACAGGTAGAACATAAATTGTCGACAATGTATTCATGTATCATATTGCCATATACATCGCAAAAGCGATAATGTTTATAAATTATCGTTCCATACTCCGTTGCTAGAAGGCAAACGTAGAGATTGGCCAAAATGTGGAACGAGGCAATAAAAGATGAGCTGGACTCACTTATGAAACGTGAAATGTTCGGACCTGAAGTCCAGACACCAAAAGGTGTCAAACCTGTGGATAAAATAAAGTATTGCATAAATAAGAAAAAGAAATATAAAATCGTATGCTATAAGGTACAGCCTATAGCCCAAGGAAAATTTCGCTGAAACTAGGGATTGAACAAATTATAATGAGCATGTCTCACAAATGATGCATCAGTCTCCCTAAAGTCATCAAAAGTGAATACCTTACGATTTGGAAAAGGAAATTATGGATATGCTGTTATTGGATGTTGTGACGGCATACCTTCATGGATATCTTGGTAAAGATAATTTCCACATTTCCTTAAATGCCTGAATAGACTTCGGGACGTCTTTTTTATTGAAGAAAAACAATAAGAATTATGTACAACCAAGTGAATCGCTTAACAAAGCAATGATTCCTACTGAGGGTTGACTTTGCATCTGTGCAAAGAGCAGGATTTGAGATCACAGTTGTAAACAACTAAAATCTCATCGGATCTCCTGAAGAGAAAACCGAAACATATGTTCAATCCTGACTTTTAAACATGAAATAAAAAGACCTAGGCAAATATAAAGTCACGGCTCAATGAATCCTGTTAAATACGCCCAGAAATGCGTTTGAGAAATTAAAGGGACCATTGTCATCCAAATTACACCAATGGTAGTATACTTAATGGATGTACAAAAACAACCCTTCCGATCGCTGTAAGAGGGGGAGAATATAACTGGTCCTAAAGTCCCTTATCTCAGTGCATTCAGGCACTCCTGGCTAACTGCACACGTCCCGATACAGCAGTTGCAGTAAACTCATAAGCCAGAGATAGTTGGCACCTAAAAGGACCATTCGACCGGAGTTAAGCCTTCTGCGCTTCCTCCAAGGGTCAAAAGATTCGGACTTACAAAATGAAGTATCATCCTCCAATGTTCATGCAAATGCAGGTTTCAGGTCCAGTCCATATACTGAGAAATCACAGAATGGGTACCCACAGTGGGATGGACATCTACTGCAGATCTGCAAAGCAATTTATGAAGGCGACATCATCCTATCATTTCGAGATCCTCACCACACCAATGGTATATTTGAGGGCGCCTGCTGGTACATCACATCCCAGTGACGATTGGGATAGAGGCTGGTATTGTGGAGCTGACCACATAGTCTGAAGACCACATCAGAGGCGACGATACTCAGCACACCTCTCCAGAGTGTCTGGATTCAGCAGCTGCTTAATTGTGATATCTTTGTAATCTGTGTATATTTTCGGAATGTTGTAAATAGGAGTGATGAGATAAGCCTAATAGATCTGAAATCCTAAGAGCTTTTACAGATCAGGGGGAGTTGAGGGAATTTGTACTCTTTTCCCTTAGCTATGGTTTTTCCCACTGGGTTTTCCATAGCCAAAGGTTTTAACGAGGCAAATCACATCAACTCTGGATCCTGAAGTATCCACCCCTCTGTGACACTCAGAATCCAGAAGTATTCATGAGCAGAGTCACTTGTACGAATCAGGGGGAGTTAAAGAGCATTTGTACTCTTTTTCCTTAACTATGGTTTCTCCTACAGGGTTTTCCATAGCTAAAGGTTTTAACGAGGCAAACCTCACCAACTCAGGATCCTGAAGTATACACCCCATGTGAGACTCTTATTACGCTCAGAATCCCGAAGTACTCTTGAGCAGAGTCCACACCTATGGCTGGATAAGGGGGAGTGTTGTGAATGGAAATAACCAGAGTCGGTTAGGATTGCGGGTATCTTAGAGATACGCCCATATGTATGTATTCTATCTTTCTACTCTCCTACCATGCCTATAAATAAAGGGCTGGGGGTTCCTCCCCCAGTAGTTGATTCATAACAATGTTAAGATTTTTATCAACTTGATCTAAGACTTACTTTCCAATCAGTCGCTAATCAAGGAGCCACTCCCCATGCAGCCGATCAAAGACTTAGGTCGTAAGGTGGGGGGCCACTCACCCCGCAAGCCGACTTACTTTCCAATCAGCCGCTAGGCAAAGAGCCACTCTCCTCACAGCCAATCAAAGACTTCGTCTACCGTAAAGCTGGTGGCCACTCCTCCTGCAAGCCTATTTACTTTCCAATCAACCGCTAGTTGAGTAGCCCCTCGTTGCCGATCAAAGAATTGTTCTTTCTTGCCGCAATTGACATTCCACACCGCGTAACGGTTTGGTTTCAACGTACACGAATTTCCGTATTCACGATGGTACCAAACAAGTTCAAAATGAGTAAATGATTTTTTTCTAATTTTTTCGTCACTCAAACCTTAAATTTGACTTCATATTCATGATCCTCGTAATGATACGAACCCGTGACTATTTTTTCGTGTTTTTTCAGAGTTGTTTGTGAAAGTTGTTATTTTAATGTGATAACATTATACTATTACTTTACTTTAACCTATTTACTAATTACTCTACTAATTACATTAGCCTGGTTACTAATTACCAAATCCCCAAGAGTAAAATGTGTAAATGTTTATAAAAATTTCAAATTCTTAGTCAAAGATTCCACCAACCCTAATTAAGGCATTAATTGGGTTCAATGGACCTAATGTTTCATTATTGCTATAAATACCCCCTTAAACCCAGTTAATCACATGATCAAATATAATTTTTTTAAAAAAAACACACACTCGGCTCTCTCCCTCTCTCACGCTCTCCCCGTCTTCGACCCCATTCTCACAACCTGTTCACCCTCACCCTCACTCACGCCACCGCCTCCCTCAGGTGCTCCGCCGTGCCCCGCCGTGCCCCGCAGCGTCAACGCCACCGCCGCCGCCCTTGGACCCCACACAGCCCGCCGACAACCCCCGCAAGAAGCTCTGCTGCCTTCCCCCTCCTCCATTCCCATGCCACTGTCACCACCATGAGCTTCTTCCACCGAACGCCATCCGCCAACCCCATTGACTCCTCCTACACCGTCGCCGCCAACCGAACGACACCGTCAATGCCCCGACAGCCCTGTCAAGCTCCCCAGCGAGCTGAGCTCTCCCCCACCATCTACGCCGCCTCCGCAGCCTCATCGCCGACGTCGGAGCAACCCCCTCGACAGCCCATCCGACCACCTTCCGCTCTTCTTCGACGAAGCGCCACCAGACCCCACTTCGCCCACTCATTTCCCCCACTTCTCCGACAGCTCCGCTCCCTCACTCTACCGCCGGTCCCCGTCGCCTGACGCCACCGCTCACGTCACCGGACCCTGCCTTGCCGACCCGTGCTGCCCAACGTCTCTCCGACCGACGTCGACGTCGACGAAATCGACGTTAACCCCCCAGTGGCATCAGCGGGAGTAGCGAAGGAAGGGTATGGATTTTTAAAAGTATACGTATATACGTATATGTATATATACATATAATATGTGGTTATTAGACAAAAAATTGATAACTAAATATATACAGATCAGAAAAATATCAAACCAGGCCCAGAAAATCGAACGTGACGTTCCGAACGCGTTGATGCTAGTTTCATCACCATCAAGCAGGTATATTTTCCTCAGTGAATTTTTAAAGCTAAAATCTAATTACGGTATTTTCACTTGATAATTAATAACTTTATAATTTCACGTACACTAACGTACGAGAAAATTATATGTCGTAGTATATAACGAGACGCTCATTTTAACAGCTTAATTGAAGTATTCTGATAAGTATTTCATTCTAAAGAAATTATTGAACAATTAATATATCTAATTAAAATTAGTTTTTAAATCCATTTTAAATTCTAAAAATCGTTTTTGAGCTTTTAAAAATTATTAAAATTACCCAAAAGATTTAGAAAAATATTTCCTTCTTAGGTAAAATTATTTTTCTCATACCTAGCCTATCTAAAAATTTAGAACATATTTTGACACTTTTCAAGCTTTTATAAAATAAAAACGATCGAGACAAATAAATAGAAATAGGTACGACCTATTGACCGGCGCCCCGCGTGATGTGCGCGACGGCGCGGTGTCGTTTACCATAAGTTTCACGGTTAGTGTAGGGTGCGGGAATATCGAACTCAGGGAGGCGAGGTTGTGCTTGGGTCAGGTAGGACCTAAATCACCCCGAGGGGCGAGCTAGCCCGAATCGGTGGTTGGTTGTCACGAAAGGAAATGAAAGCGTATGAACAAAAAGAAAGTAAACCCGGGACTTTGGTTTCCGACCAGACGAGAGACTCTCGCCGCTACGGCCTACGGGTATGGATAGCGATCGGGATTAGGGTCTAATGGTGAGACGTTGCCTCTGAAAGTGGTACCGGCGTCCCATGGGCCCGATATTCCGGTCGGTGCCCAGGATGATACACCGGACATCCCGGATTCGATCAGTGGGCACTCCCGTGTCCATAAACACTGATCGATCCCGGGAGCACTAAGTCCGCAACGATATCTCCCGACGTCTCATCCTGCCGCTCCCGCGTGCTAGGATTCGGCGTCTACGCTAAAGGCGTGAGCTTTGGCTAGGGAGTCAACCGCCAAGTTTATTCCCCCTTGGCCCGACGGTCAAAGGCGGTCTTTTTCCCGCCGATGATAATGAAACACCCCGCGTAACCGTTAGATTCCTACTCCCTATCGATTTCCTAACCCTATGGACGCATCGGGAAGAGCCCCCGAAGGGGTTTCCACCAAAATCCCAGATTTGGGAACTACTCACAAAAATTCATGAAAAAGCAATCTAAATGAAATTTAACCGTTAGAATCATAATCCGACAATTGCAATGCGGAAGTAAAGGAGTAGTAAAGACAATACTAAAAAATTAGAAAGATCTGAAAACTTACTTAAGAGTAACAATTACAGCCGTCACAAGGAAATAAAACAGTAAAAAATACAACTCCCCCGTTTCTGGAACCCTAGGGGTCCTATATATAGATTTTCGGATCAACCGATCGGGTGACAAGTCAACCGATCGGTTGATCCGTTACAGATAAATCACAGAAAACGGCGAGTTTTCACCCGATCTCATGAACCGATCGGGTGAGTTCTTGAGCGACCGGTTGGATCTTGGAGGAGTCGGGTGAACCGGTCGGTTCGACGCCCGTGTCTTCAGCTCTTTTTCTCAGCTACAGATGAACCGATCGGGTGAGAGTCACCCGATCGGTTGGAATTCTGCTCGAAAAGACAGAGAACAGCCGCCCGCAGAACCGGTCTGTGAACCGGTCGGGTGACTTCTTCGTGAGCTGCGGTAGCGGTCGGTTGGTGCACGTGTGCATCACCCGATCGGTTGGAGATGACCAACCGACCGGGTGAGGGGCAGAAAGATGAGTACTTCGCCGTTTGACCCCCTGGATCACGCCTGACTTCTCCCGTTGCTCCGGGGACTTGGGATATCATCGTAAAAGGTCCCCTACGTGGTCGAACTCCTGCAATCATGGACAAACAAAGAAAAGTGAAAGAAAACGGGAAAACATACGAAAACGAACAAGAGACGGCGGAAAACACGGAGAAACACAAAAGAAAACGTGCGTGAATATATGAAATATAGACGCACGTCAAAATCCCCCAAGCTGAACTCTTCCTCGTCCTCGAGGAAGACGAGTGAGAGTGGGAGCTCGGAAGGGAAACATAGAGAGGAAGAAAGAAAAAGAAAACTCTAAGCCCTAGATCGTCCATCAGAGCCATCAAAATCAAAAACGACACACCCCAGCAAGCAAACGCCAAATCACACCACTAAACCTAGGAAAGCGAGTCCAAATAAGTGTCGTGGGTCCACGCAGTGAAGCGCGAGTGAGCGTGGTCGTGTGCTAGCAAATGGTGATGCTTTCTACGATGTGCTACGAGGCTCGATATACACAAATCCAAGATATGACCCAAATATCGAATCGAATTGAATTAAGCGGCGAATATAAGTTCGAGCATGCATGAGAATAGAGAGAATAGGAGCGTGTCATGCATCGGGGACTCCACAACTAGGGTTAAGGAAATCACTCCACTATAGCCTAGATACTAGCTAAATAGCTCCTAAGCCAAGTGTCTTTGATAACGACGGGGGTTGAGATGATGTGGAGAAGAACACTCGGTGCAAATTCTCGCCTTCCCTTTATTCTTGGCAAGTATGAAAATATTCACACGGGAATTTTTTTAGGTTTTGGGTATTTGCATATTTTTTTTGGCTTGTTGGCTATACAATCTTTTTCTTTTCTTTTTGGGTTTTTCATTTCTTTTCTCCCATTTTTTTGGATTTTTGGGTTTTTGGCTATACACTTGTGTACTCTCCCAAGTGGGAGAACGGTACACGACGAGGGGATTTGCACCAAGTAAAACAAAAAAGAAGTCGAAATCTAAACCCTTGGGCAAAGGGAACTATTCTCGCTAAATAGAGCTCAGGCTAATTGGGTTATCCTAGTCCTTAGTTGTGGAATCCCGACGCATGTGAAATGAAGTATACGATATATATATAGCATGCATATAGAAGCAAATACCGCATATTCAATATCGGAGCATGATAATCTAGGGGTCATTCCTGGACAGGTATATAAAGTAAAATCACAAGGCAGAAGCACACCAATTGCTAGTCACGACACACGACTCACAAAAAGCTAAGTGGACCCACGATGCGTGAAATGCAAGAGGACTCGAAATCCTAGGGTTAGTGAGTGTGATTATCGATGCAATGCTAGGTGTGTGTGATTTTGTGGCGATTCATCATAGGATTCATTTCTAGGAGAAAGAGCTAAAGAAAGAAGGAAAAAGAAAAAAAAAGAAAAACACGATGGAAAATGACTCGAATAACGTAGAAAAACAACACAAATGACGCACGAAGTGCGACTCCCCCAAGCTGAAACTTGCATTGCCCTCAATGCAATAAGAGTGAGTACGGGAGGGCAATGAAAATGGGGGGGAATACGCACAGACACGAAAAGAAATGAAAACCAGGAAAAAAAACATAGATGAAAATGAAAAAGAGAGGAAAATTGAGAACAAAATCAAACAATACGAAAAGAAAAGTAAAGATAAAATCACACGACACGACACTCAAAAAGTGAAAAACAAGCACACACACAAAAATGAGAAAAACAAACAAAACACGACAGCACACCAAAACAGACGTCCCCCAAGCTAGACCAGAAAGTGCTAGCGAAATGATATGATCAATGAAATCCAGATAAGTGCAAGGGGGAGTCAAAAACAAAACAAAGAAAAAGGTAAATCAAGAAAACAATCACGCAAATAGTCCCCTCCCTCCGATAGAGACAAAGTAGGGCCCCGAAAAGACAGATGGGCACAAAAGTGGGGGGGGGGCAAAAGCGGGAGAGAAAAATCAAGCAGGGGCACCACCCTCTGGGGGTGGTGACGGGGGCCTGCGCTGGGGACCAGGGGTCGTGGGGGGGTGGAGTGTGGAGCTCGGAGACGTCGGGTGGGTCTTCGCGGATGTGGCGAACGAAGCTTTGAAGGAAGGGGAGGTCACAGTCGACGGATTCTTGGGTTATCCTACCACCCTGACCAGCAAGGAGGACCATGGCCGTGAATCGGTCGGCATGGTCATCGGATTGGAATTGCATCCCATATTTGGGATCGTAATCTGGAGGTGGGGAAGTGGTGCGTGGTGTGGTGGATGGGTTGGAGGTGGTAGGTTGTGTGCGACGGGTACGACGGGTGAGCCTAGGGTTCGAAGAGCTAGCGTCGGTAGGTTTAATACGGCGGGGAGGCATTGTGTCGGTGTTGTTTGTGCGCGTGGGTGTGTGAGAATACAGTGAATTCAACACAAACACAAAATACGAACAACAAGCAGACAGAATATTTGGGAAAAGATTAAAATTAAGTAAAGGAGCGAGGTTACCCAAAATTAGATGAAGATAGCTTCTCGTGGATGCCCCGATGCTGCTTGATTGGAAGCCGCAGCGATCTCTTCGACAAGTTCCAAAACGGGGGGGAATGGGGGAAATCTAGGGTTTGTGTGTAGGGAGATGGCGGGAGAATGGAGAGAAGTGATGGTGGATGGGTAGGGAAATGGTTGGGGAAGAAGATCGAGGCTGATCTTGGGGAAGAAAGCAGGAAGGCGCACGATGGGAGACGGAACGGCAGAGGGTCGGGCGATCGGGCGAGGGAGAAAACGAACGGGTGTCGGGGGTGGTTATATAGGATTTTAAGTCGAACCGACCGGGTGACTTGTCACCCGATCGGTTGACGGTTGGGTCGAAAATCTTGCCGAAGAGATGCTACAGGCGAACCGATCGGTTGACTTTTCAACCGACCGGTTGGCCGCTCCACTAAATTTCCCGAGAACTTAGGGCTTCTCACCCGGTCAGGTCAACCGATCGCGCTCAAACTCAACCGATCGGTTGATATTCCTCAAAATTTTCCGAGAGTTCTCCCCAGCTCACCCGGTCTGCCACCCGGTCTCTTCATTACTCAACCGATCGGTTCACTCGGGGAAAGATCTCGGCATGTATCTGATACATCCCAACCGATCGGGTGAGTTATCACCCGATCGGTTGGGGCTTGTTTCCTGCAAAAACCAAGAAATTTGATTAAGTCCCCTAACGGATGTTCCCGCGGCTGACTTTATTTATAGAAATAGATAAATTAAAGTAAAAAAAATAACGCTAAAAATTAGAGAAAAAGTTTAGAACATGGGTTGCCTCCCACGAAGCGCACTTGTTTAACGTCGTTGGCTCGACGCCCGCAAGATATGCTCATGGTGGCTGATACGGGTGATGCCCAAACTTAGGCATCTCTTCCTTGTTGGAGCTGAAGGCGCTCGGGGTAGTCAGCGGCTGGAAAAATACTTGCTCGACCACCCTCCCTTTGTTCTTGAGATCCGGGGGCTTTTCCTTGGTGTTGGCGCTTCCCGCCATCTTCTTCAGGATTCGGACCTCGTCTTTAGTGAGGTCCGTGAGCTCTTTCCCCGTTCTCTTCACAGGAGGAAACTTGGGGAACCCGGGAGGGGTCGTTCTCGCTGCACTTGATTTTCCAGCAGCTTCTTCGTCTTCTGGGCCTTCTTCATCTTCAGAATTCCCCAATTCATCGGGGGGGGTTTCTCAGGAGAATCTCCCAGGAGCTCTCCTCCACAGCCTTTTCTTCTTCTATCTCAAGCAGTTTACACCGGAGGTCATCAGGAGGGTCGGGGTGCTTCATAGATAGTCCCAGGTCAAACTCAACTTTCTCTCCGCTGACGTTCAAGGAGAGTTTTCCGTTCTTCACATCTATAAGAACGCCAGCAGTGGCCATGAAAGGCCGTCCCAGGATGATGGGGGTGTGTGCGTCTTCGGGCATGTCCATGACTACAAAGTCCTCAGGCACATGCACCCCTCTCACATTCACGGGGAGATCATCAACAATTCCCACTGGATATTTGACCGACCGGTCAGCTAGTTGTAGGGTCATCCCGGTGGGCTCCAAATCACCCATTCCTATCCTTCTATACATTGACAAGGGCATCAAGCTAACACTCGCTCCTAGATCGACGAGTGCACGATTAATCTTCACAGCCCCGATCGTGCAAGGGATAGAGAAGCTCCCCAGGTCCTTGAGCTTTGGCCGGTTATCCCTCTGGATAAGAGCGCTACATTCTGCCGTCAGCACCACTTTCTCTTTTCTCGACCCTTTCGTCACCAAATCTTTCAAGAATTTTGCATAGGAGGGGATTGTCTCAATTGCCTCCAAGAAGGGGATTTGCAGGCTTAGGTCCTTGACCATGGCGAAGAACTTCCCATATTTCTCATCAATTTTTGCTTGAGCCAACCGTTGGGGAAATGGCACAACGGGTTTATAAACTTTTGGGCTCTCCTCCTCCTTCTTCTTCTCTTCTTCGGACGCTCCCTCCGGAGTCGTGGGATTTGATGACGAAGCACCGATGTCGTTTAATTTTTCAGTCGGTCTCTCAACGACCAATGGTGCTTCCGGGTTGCTAGGGGGCACTCTAGTAGGAATTTGTGTCCCGCTTCTCAGAATGATAGCAGACACATTCGCGTGCTCGTGCACGAGTGCCGATGTTTGTGTTGCTTCTCGAGGGTTCACCTCCGGTTGTGGCGGCAATTGGTTTTATGACCTTGCGAGGTTCGCCACCTGTAACCCCAGCTGGGTTACTTGGTCCGTGAGGGTCCGCTGGCCCATTTCCAGCTTTTGGTTGATCCTCTCCTGGTTGGTAATATATTGAGTCAAGAGAGACTCAACCGGAGAGACGGCCCTCTGCTGGCCATACTGCTGCTGCTGGAACGGCTGCTGATTCCTGGGAGCGTACGTTTGTTGCTGAGGTTGCTGCTGAAATGGTTGCAGCTGACCCTGATTCTGCGGTGGTCTAGCCGGCTGATAGATTTGTTGCTGCGGCTGCTGAGGCGGCGAGGGCTGAAATGGTGGCCGGTAACTGAAATTCGGGTGGTTCCGGTTGTTGGGAGAGTAGGCCGGGTTGGAATTTGTCCTTGGCGGATATGGCGCATTCCCCGTGGGGTTGTAAAATAGTGCGCTCGCCTGATCCAACGGTGGTGAGATGTCACCACCGTCGAATTCCCCAAGGAATTCGGACTCTACTGCAGAAACTTGCTGTGTACCGGCAGGGGGATCAAGTCGTCAAGACTCCTTGAACTCCTGCGCATGAAAAACAACAGACACCCGTGAAGCGACAAGTGGGAAAGAAACAGATAAAATAAGAAATAAAAATAAGAAAAACAAATAAGAAAAAGAAAAACAAGAATGCGAAAATTATCGCGAGGTAGGGATGTGAGCTAGACACGAGGGTTCAAGAGATCCTAAGATATCAAGCACGTTGCCTCCCCGGCAACGGCGCCATAAACTTGACCGGCGCCCCGCGTGATGTGCGGGGCGGCGCGGTGTCGTTTACCGCAAGTTTCACGGTTAGTGTAGGGTGCGGGAATATCGAACTCAGGGAGGCGAGGTTGTGCTTGGGTCAGGTAGGACCTAAATCACCCCGAGGGGCGAGCTAGCCCGAATCGGTGGTTGGTTGTCACGAAAGGAAATGAAAGCGTATGAACAAAAAGAAAGTAAACCCGGGACTTTGGTTTCCGACTCGACGAGAGACTCTCGCCGCTACGGCCTACGGGTATGGATAGCGATCGGGATTAGGGTCTAATTGTGAGACGTTGCCTCTGAAAGTGGTACCGGCGTCCCATGGGCCCGATATTCCGGTCGGTGCCCAGGATGATACACCGGACTTCCTGGATTCGATCAGTGGGCACTCCCGTGTCCATAAACACTGATCGATCCCGGGAGCACTAAGTCCGCAACGATATCTCCCGACGTCTCATCCTGCCGCTCCCGCGTGCTAGGATTCGGCGTCTACGCTAAAGGCGTGAGCTTTGGCTAGGGAGTCAACCGCCAAGTTTATTCCCCCTTGGCCCGACGGTCAAAGGCGGTCTTTTTTCCGCCGATGACAATGAAACACCCCGCGTAACCGTTAGATTCCTACTCCCTATCGATTTCCTAACCCTATGGACGCATCGGGAAGAGCCCCCGAAGGGGTTTCCACCAAAATCCCAGATTTGGGAACTACTCACAAAAATTCATGAAAAAGCAATCTAAATGAAATTTAACCGTTAGAATCATAATCCGACAATTGCAATGCGGAAGTAAAGGAGTAGTAAAGACAATACTAAAAAATTAGAAAGATCTGAAAACTTACTTAAGAGTAACAATTACAGCCGTCACAAGGAAATAAAACAGTAAAAAATACAACTCCCCCGTTTCTGGAACCCTAGGGGTCCTATATATAGATTTTCGGATCAACCGATCGGGTGACAAGTCAACCGATCGGTTGATCCGTTACAGATAAATCACAGAAAACGGCGAGTTTTCACCCGATCTCATGAACCGATCGGGTGAGTTCTTGAGCGACCGGTTGGATCTTGGAGGAGTCGGGTGAACCGGTCGGTTCGACGCCCGTGTCTTCAGCTCTTTTTCTCAGCTACAGATGAACCGATCGGGTGAGAGTCACCCGATCGGTTGGAATTCTGCTCGAAAAGACAGAGAACAGCCGCCCGCAGAACCGGTCTGTGAACCGGTCGGGTGACTTCTTCGTGAGCTGCGGTAGCGGTCGGTTGGTGCACGCGTGCATCACCCGATCGGTTGGAGATGACCAACCGACCGGGTGAGGGGCAGAAAGATGAGTACTTCGCCGTTTGACCCCCTGGATCACGCCTGACTTCTCCCGTTGCTCCGGGGACTTGGGATATCATCGTAAAAGGTCCCCTACGTGGTCGAACTCCTGCAATCATGGACAAACAAAGAAAAGTGAAAGAAAACGGGAAAAACATACGAAAACGAACAAGAGACGGCGGAAAACACGGAGAAACACAAAAGAAAACGTGCGTGAATATATGAAATATAGACGCACGTCACCTATAACCAACAATTTCTTGTGATTTCAGGCATCGATTCCTGTGGATCAGTACCCTTGGAAGATTTAGCTCCAGCCCTAGCTTACTACGACCACCTCAAACCCGTAAGTCACTTTAATTCTAAATTTAGAAATTTAGATAGTACTAGTATGAACGTATGATATCACATAGTGCCTCAGAACGGCTATTGACTCGAACCAAAAACTAGAGACCGAATCTAATAGGAAACTAATCAACTGCAGAACGAATATCTAATTAAGCATACGACATTGCCAACTTTCAACTTTGGCTGCGATTGTAACACGCATCTTTCTACTTGGGTAAATTGTGTACTAATGGAAATACCATATGCTTGAAGCATGGAATCAACATCATAGTTGTTGCACTTGTCTTTACCCTCAAGTTTCTTAGCGTCCGTTTTGCTTGACTCAGTCGATTTGAAATGGGTACCAAACTTTCTGATAAGTAAGACAATCAGTGATCCTGGTTCAACTATAACATAATCAATGGAGCAGATGTGATAATTGTTGTTCTTAAACATTGGTATCACCTGGTGTATAGGATCGTTTGCGCCAAATTTTGAATCACCTTGCTTGCGGGGATAGTGACCTGCTTGGACAAACCTGACTGGCCGTGTATGCATGGATCAATGTTATAATTCCAATTATAATCAGTTTGCAATGATTGATTATAAATACATTTAAATAAGTCGCTTCGACCTTTTCCCCACCATAATAATTCCCTTGCCTCGTTCACCCTTGCCTATCACGTGAAAGCTATGCAAAAAATGACGTGTAGACCGCGTTTGTAAGTTACGTTGGAATATCATGTTGGAATGAAATGTAAAAGTAGAACTTGACACACTTAACACATCACTGTTTTGGGGTAACTCGTTGTAGAGAGAGTGTGGAACTATGACTGGAGTCACCTCACATGTCCCGTCCTGTTTTAAAAGTGTAAACTCTCGTCCCGTTTTAAAAGTGTAAACTCTCGTACCGTTTTCAAAAGTGTGTAGCGACTCCCGGGATTAGCTCCCCGCAGCAACGAGGTAACCCATGGTTGCATATCATACTCTCCTACGTGAGTCACATAGTTTAGCTAATCAATACGAGCACCACAATAACCAATTGACTATAGGTACATCTTGTTCAATACTTTACATATTTACATTTGTTACAAATCATGCCTGCTAGTCTTACTATTGATATCACCATGATTACTCTTGTACGTTACTCATTGTACTTGTGCAGCCATCTTTTTACGTCGCTTATCGCACTTGCATGCATGTCTGTTCTTATCTTACTTGTTGCACTTTGATTCTCTTTAATTGTTTCACATAGCCTGGTCCATACTTTTGCACTGCTTTTATTTCTATTGCTAGAATTGTTGCGACTTATCTACGGTTACATGTTATGGCACTTGCAGACGACAAACAGATCGAAGAAGAGGCCCCTGAGTTTGAGGAGCCGGAGTTTGACCCAGATACTGCTGATTTCTAGAGATAATTGAGTTGGTGTGCGTATTGTATTTCCTTTCTGTATTTCCTTTCCGTATTTCCTTTCATGTATTCAGTGTGAGAGTGTTGTCATGTGTTGTATTTCAATTATGGACCGTAATAATGTACGTTGGTTTGAGTATTATTGTACATCTCTGTATCGTGGCTATGTCCTTTTCACTGGTGATCTGCAGACCTACAAGTGTAATCAAATAAGTAATGGCTCCTTGAGAGTGGGTCGTTACAAGTTTGGTGGCCTATGCTGGTCCGCGCAAAATACCACGTGAACAGAGAAGTAAGATCAGGATGTACTGTATACAATACTCAATAAAGCTGACATTTCCCTATGAATGCAGGTAACAACGATGGACGAAAACACTTTCGGAAGTCCAAATGGAGCTGATGGATCTGGCACCACCTATAACAGTGGTATCAACAATGCACCACCCCTGCCTGAAACCATGACTCGGGAAGACTTTATGCAGGGAATCTACACTCTGCAACATCAACAGGCCGGTCTTATGAGGCATGCCCTACTCAAGGAAAACCAGGTTGACGGAGGCGTTCGTTAATTTCGATCACTAAACCCGAAGAACTTTGCTGGAATTGAGAACCCTCTCCAAGCCGAGGAATGGCTTAGTGATCGCGCCCGGGCGTACACCCTAAAGAGCGACCGTGTAGTCTTACCGCAAGCGCACGGTGTAGCGGCGAGCGGGTATCGAACACAGGGAGGACGTATGATAGTGCCTTCTCCGAACAACCTGGCTATGGGGACAGAAAAGTAGGAAATTGCCTTTCGGCGATGTTGTCACAATCGTCAAACAATGTAAAAAGAGATATAAAATCAAATAAAGACGCCTAGGGAATAGGGAATCCCCGCTACTCACCGTATCTCGTCATTGTGATTCATCGGTTTCACAATTGCTAGGGTAGAATGTCAGGTGAACTAGTTGCAACTGAATGTAAAACCTAGCTCACGCTCTCTCGCTGTTGCCGGTCTATAGCAAACCTAGGCTCGGGTCCAATCTCTTGCAAACCCTGGCCTAGGCAAGCTAGCATTAGGATCAACGTCATCGTTCAATCGCATCCCGAGCCCACTCTCGTGCAAACTCGGGCTACGACCTAGGTTGGGATAGTTCCTACCCGTCCAATCTCTTGCAAACGGGTATCGGTATAGAATTGCAACCGAGAATCCTAATATCGGTCCAATCTCTTGTAAACCGATACTAAGGAAACTCAATTTCAACCCAATTCGGATTTCTAGGGTTTCCTATCGAATTGGGATCCAATCTCTTGCAAATCCCAATCGATATGAACACCTAGCTATCCGTATTATATCAATCCCAAACTAACCCTAATCAATCCTAGCAATAGTTCTACCAAATCGTCACAAATCGGAAATTGGGCTCGTAGGGTTCATCCCCACGCCCTAAGACGTTAAAACTACTCACAAATCATATTGCTAATGGAAGAATAATCAATAGAAACAACAATGGAATTCATAGCAATATTCAAAATAGCAATAAAAATAGGATTTTTAATAGAGAGGGAGACAAACCAATGTAGCTTTCCAAGAATCCAACAAAATAACACTTTTCTCTCCTCTCCAATCACAAGAATTAAACTCTAAAAAATCTAATCTAAAAAAGGCTGCCAAAAGCAATAGAAAAAGCTCTCTAAACTAGGTTAGAATCTGGGGATAAATACCCCCCAAAACTGCCCGAAAATTCGTGACCAAACTGCCCCTGCGCAGCTCCAAAATCGTGATTTCCGCTACAGGCAGCGCTGCTCACTCGGCCGAGTGACAAAGGTCACTCGGCCGAGTGAGGGACCCTGACGGATTCCAGTAACTCTGGGGTCTTGGGGGTCGTCACATCGGGCGTCACTCGGCCGAGTGAGTTATCGTCACTCGGCCGAAGTGCTTATCTTCACTCGGGCGGACGGCAATTGCCACTCGGCCGAGTCGGGCTTCTGTTGCTCAGACTGACGGATTACAGTAAGTTGGCTCTTTTTGATGGCCGTCGTCTGGGTGCCACTCGGGCGGACGGGATACGTCACTCGGCCGAGTCGGCTTCTGATGCTCGGCCGAGTGCACGCTGATATACTGCTTGGAGCGTGTCCGATCTGGCCGGCCGAGCGGGGTCTCGTTGGTCGGCCGAGTGACTCCTTCACTCGGCCGAGTGAGATACTGAAGATGCCCAAATTGCGTATTTTTGCCTCCTCGTCGCTCCTACGACGTTCTTTCTTCTTCCGCTCCTCTCCAATCTCAAAATACCCCTCAGGGAAGTCGTCGGTGACACTCCGGAGTGGGTGTATCTCGGAATCACTCCAAATCGCTCCAAATCTCCTGAAATACGACAAAAACAACAAATCGTGAAAAGTATCGCAATGTTGTCGATAAATCGTGAAAAACGTGATTTGAGCGATTCAAATGGCATGCAAACATGCGGGAAAAAGGTGTAAAATATGGAGTGATCAAAATCCCCCAAGCTTACCTCTTACTCGTCCTCGAGGAAGATAAGTAAAAGACGAACCCGGTGGATTTAGAAAATGAAAACGATGGAAAAACGGAAAACGAAAAAAAGAAAGAAGAAAGCGAAGAGGGAAGCTGCTAGATCATTTTTCTCAGGACGTGGGTTTTGCTTACTCATATAGCATGCATCGAATGCAAAACACATGTCAAAGGTTTTTATTTCGATATCATAGTATAATGGTGCAAATAGAGATAGAAAACCCAAGAATATCTATATAGCATGAAAAAAATGGAATAATTCTAAGATTAACATCGTCTGAATCATTTAAAGCGGTATACAATATCGCAGATCACACACTTTTCAATTGAATGCTTTCTATGAGGAGTATAGAGGATATCACACAATAGAGTAGGAAGAATAGAAAAGCGTGGATTTCATGAAGTGAATGCTATGCGTAGATTTCTGGATTTCGTGAAGCTAAAACAATCTCACCGAGTATAGAATATTACTTAGCCTAGGTTGTCATGCACCGTCAGGTAGTCACTCTCTCACACATCATTGGATTCTCTCCCCCAAGCTTATCTATAAGCGTGGTGGCATATACAAAACTATACTTACACTCCCCATCTCTATTGATGCTCCAAAAGTAAAAGAAAATAAAAATAAAAACAAAAAGGGGGAAGAAAGAGAGAAGGGGTATGAGATGGGATCGTTTTGAGCTTCCTTTCTCTTTTCTTTTCTTTTTTTTGAAATCTTTTTCTTTTCTCTCTTTTTTTATAGCAATAATACACAAATGATCCCAAATCAAAAGAGAGAGAAGGATATACAAGAATTTTTCTTTTTCTTTTTGGTTTTGGGTAATTTGGAGCTAGGAATTTAGTAACTGGGGAAATGCCAAATACTAGAATCGCTAAGGGGAGATTCACCAATGATTTTAAAATAGAGAATTAATGTTCAAGATATGTGGAGAAAGAAATAAATATGTCTCTTAGTTCACTCTATAGGACGTGCATGACAACTTCAGCAGGGTAATCTAATCTACTCGGTTTCGATCTCAAAAAAGCAAACTAATCCAGATTTATCATAGCTAACATCATTCAATCATCCTGAAGTGAAGTGTACAAGTCATGCAAATAGAAGTGATATAGGAAAAGAAAACGGTACTCCAGATATAAGCATTCAATGCGTGAATCTTGGTGTGTTTTCTACGATAGCATACATATGAATATTCAGACTCAGCTAATAATAGAATTTCATCCATTTTCATACGGAAAAAGTGTGGGTTACTATCTCTAAATGCAAGGCAGATCATACCATATGATATCAGAAATAAAAGCTAAGACATAACAAATATAGCATGCATATAGAGAAAGCTAACTCCACGTCATCATCATCACAGAAAAGTCATCTCTAGCAAAGGATGAAAGAAATAAAGATAAACGAAAATAAAAACTATTTACAATGCGACACACAAGAAAAATAAGAAAAACGTGATGCATGGTAAAAAAATGAAAAAGTGATGAAAAAGTGAGTGATAAAGTGGAAAAACGTGGGAAAACTAAAAATAAAGGGTTACAAAAGCAAAAAGCGTGAGAACTCACTCCCCCAAGCTAAAGTGCACAGTGTCCTCAATGTGCGACGTGTGGCACACCGAGAGACGTGTAATGGGAGGGGGGGTGGGTATGCATGCATGATAAAAAGAAATAATAAAAAATAACAAAATGAAAAGTATGATGCGAATGTGATGCATGCAAGGATAGGAGTGATGCAAAAATGTGTGCGTCACCAAAAAATACTCTCCCTCATTCCCGAAATAAGATATAGAAAGATATGATCAAAAAGTGGACAAAAATAGTGAGGGGAGGGGGGTGGGCAGGAATCAACAGGACCAAGCAGAGAATGGGTAGCATATCGACAAAAAATCAGGGGCATCAAGGGTGTGCCTAAGCTGGTGGTGCTGCGCCATCTCCGTCCTGAGGCGGAGGTGGGGGTGGTGGTGGTGGTGGGTGTGGTACAGTCTGCTGGGTGGGTGGTGGTCGTGGCAGTCGCTCGAGGATCTGGGTCAAGCAATAGTGAATGCTGGGAAGTAGGTCGAGGCGGTGCTGCATGGCGGTGACTGTGGAAGACAAAGCCCTAAAATCGCCCCGGAGTCCACTCAACCCCCCTCAAGAGCGTGAACGCTCTGAACTAAGGCGTCAGGGGGTGGTGGAGCGGAGGGACGGACAGGTCTAGGCTGAGCTGGTCGGGGCTGTCTAATACGGGCGGTGTAGGTGATCGGGACAGCAAGCATGGGTGGTACGGGTGTTGTGCTCACTAGTGGATGCCCAGCCTCAGTGCGAGGCTGGGACGCAGGCTGGTATGAGGTGGAAGCAGCAGCAGTGGGAGTGGAAGACAAAATCGGTGACGATGCGGCAAGAGAGGTCAGTGACACAGAAGTGGGGACAGACGTCACGACGCTCTCAGATAGAACGGCTACGGTGGAGACAGAAGTGTCAACCACTGGGGAGGCAGTGTGGGGTCCAAAAGGTGAAATCCAAGCGGAGATCATACTGGCCATGGTCTCCACGACAGCAGCAAAAGAAGGCTCGCCGCTCTCAACAAAAGTAGGTGGGTGCTCGGGTAGCAGAGAAGTGAGTGGCTCAACTAAAAAGGACACAGCAGTGGTGGGAGTGGTGGTGGGAGTGGTGGTGGGTGTGGTGGTAGTGGAGGTGGTCTCAGCAAGTGTACTCCCGACACCGGCAGAAGTGTGGACAGTGGTGTCGGGAGCAGCAAAAAGTGCAGGCACATGCTGAGGGAACAAAGGGTCAGCTGGCGGTGCAGGGTGTGCAGGTGGTGCAGGCTCAGCTCCCTCGGCCTCTAGCACGTAGGCGGCAGGGATCAGGAGATCCATCGCCGGAAGCCAGTCGTCGTGTGCTGGTCCTAAGTGTGTCCGAGCGGGGCTCGGAAGGATCATGTAGTCAGCACCGTACGGACCGTGTAACCAAACCCAGTGCCGCTGACCGTGCGGACGAAGCATCTTCATCCGGGCCATGACGTCTATCGATAATGCAGTGGGGCCCGGGGCTCGTCGCATGTCAGCCGAAAGGTCCTCGCCGGTCATCAGGGCTAGCAGAGTGATCAGACCGCCGCAACATATCGGGGAGCGAGCGCCCACCGATACGATGATGCGGTCCAAAAACCAGCTAGCGACGTCGATCTCAACGGCGGGGACCAACGTAACTCCATCCCTATCAAGAACTCTGGGGCGAGTCATCGTGTAGAGCATATAGAGCTCAGGCGTCAACATCGTCCCAGGCTCGTACCTCGCCAGAAAGGTGGTCGCCATAAGGCGATGTGCTATGCGGAGGCAGGGGTGGACTATGGCCGAGGCCTTGGCCCTACTAGGGTCAAAGGCCGGTGGTAAACCTGTGATCCGGGCCCAGAACGCGTGTGAATCGAAGGATGGGGGAGGGATGTGTGTGGGGGCGTAGGCTCGGTCGGGTGTGGGGACAGCGGGCCACTGAAAGAATGCTCAAAGCATATCGAGAGTGATCTGACACTCTCGATCCATGAGTCGGAAGGAGCATCCCTCAGCGGTCCGGGCGATCGAGCTGAGCACCTCGAGTGTCGGACGGACGTAGGTGTCCGCCGACACGGAAAGAAAGTCTCGCCAACCCACGTTGTCGTACAACGTGAGCATCCCCTCTAATACCCCCAGGCGGTCTAGGTCAGCAAGGTGTGCGAACCTGGAGGGCACTATCGAGCGCTGGGTGATACGCTCAAAAGTGACGCGATGTGCGTCGTCTCGGAACGTAATACCCAGCGGCCCGACGATAGGAGCCGGTGGTGGCAGTGGGTCGACTGGGAGTGGCTGTGCGGGGTGAACGGGGTCTGCAGGTTGTGGCTGTGCGGGGTGAACGGGGTCTACAGGCTGTGGCTGTGCGGGGTGAGGTGGTGTAGGCGGAAGAGAGTCATCCATCTCGTGGGAGGGGCCGGGCTCATCCGGCCGCTTCCGCTTGGCGGAAGCTCTCCTAGACCGTGGCCGTGTCCGGGGCGGCATAGGTGCCCCGAGTGCTCACCAAAAACAGAAAAAGTGCGGCGTGCGAAAATAAGTGGAACGAATATACCGGAACACGCCGCGAGAGCAAAATAGTGGATGTGTGCGAAGACGCTGTCTCCACAAAGCCAAAAACGCTCCCCGGAAGCTCCCCTAAGCTCCCCAATATAGCCTGCACATCAAACGAAGATATCAGCACGTAACATTCAAAATGTATGGGGGGTTAGGGGTATAATAGATAAATATTGAAGTTAATTTGATTTAGGGGTTCGATTAGCACATGGATCGTCGAAAAATACAAGAAATAGGAGAAAATTGGGCGCAATGGGGGTTACCGGAGCTCGGCCGGCGGTGAGAGGGTCGCCGGCGACTCGGGCGAAGCGGTGGCGGTGGTCGGCGTCGGTGGTCGGCCGAGCGCCACCGTCGACAAGCGAGATCGGGCGAGTCGGGGTAAGATCACAGCGGTTGGGAGTAAAGGGGCGCGGGCTCGGGCGAACGAAGATTGTGACGCTTCGAATTCCGCGCCGAGCCCGCGTCTCTTATAAAGGAAAAGTTACGACTCGGCCGAGTGAAAGTGTCACTCGGCCGAGTGATCGTAACGGAAATATTTTTGAAAATTCCTCCCCGTTTACGACTCGGCTGAGTGGCTTTGCCACCCTCAGCCGAGTGGAAAAAGTCCATTCGGCTGAGTGGCACAAGCTACTCGGCAGTTCTCGCCCTAGGAGCGTATCAGTTTCACTCGGTCGAGTGAAGATATATACTCGGCCGAGTGGCAATTATACTGAAATCAAGAAAAGAAACAGAGAGTTGGGTACAACAGACTTCCCTCGTTTGTGCGCCGCTCGGGCAGACGAACTTATATACTCAGCCGAGTGGATATTCTACTCGGCCGAGTGACCCCTGTTTTCTGCTGTTTGGCTCCGTTTGGGCTCTAATCTCTGTTTTTCTTCCTCCAGTTGATTTCTTCCTCCTCCTAAGCATCGAGCACATTCCTGTAGCGCTCTTTGTCGCCTTGTTCATCCTCCTAATGATAGATATCCCTTTCTCCTCTCCTGTCAAAGAAAAATAGGACCCGTTATCACGAATTTTTCAGGCAAACGACTCAAAACACTAATAATTTCTAAAAAAAATAAAGAACAAAGTAAAAATAAAGAGATAACCGTCGGGTTGCCTCCTGACAAGAGCTCGTTTAAGGTCTTGAGCTCGACCCCCTTGGATTTTCAATTTAATGCGGGATATTGGGTGCATATGAGATGCACCCGTCGAATTTATCGGGAAGAACGCTTGGATTTGGATGTTGTGGCGGCGTGTTCTTCCTCAGTGCTCCTTCGTCTCGGGTAGTGTTGGGGGGTGGCTCCCCCAAGCTAGTGCTTGCTCCGGGCCTTGGCTTCACCGGAGACACCGATTTTTGTATCGGTGGAGCTTTCTTCGGAGTCCTCATCTTTGAGAGCTTGCAGAGCTCCCGTATTCTTGCGACATCAGCATCGCCTTCATCAATTTCCATGGAGATATCAGGGGAGTGCTCCGTCTTTTCTTCTTGGCCCAAATCTAGGCCTTCTTCGAAGTCATCCTCGAATATTGCGCCGATGGAATGGGGGATCACCTCCTCAATGACCTCGTCAAGGAGGTCCATATAGTCGAGCTCCTCATGATAAGGCATGTGTTTCATTGCCTTGGGTATATGAAGCTCCACTTCGATGTTGCCGACGTTCAATGTTAGAGTCCCTTCACATACGTCGACAATGACACCGGTGGTGGTGAGGAATGGGCGTCCAAGTATTAGCGACGTATCGCCCTCCTCCTTGACATCCATGACCACAAAGTCGCATGGCAAACATATGCCTCCCGGGACTTGTAACGGGATGTCCTCTGCGATCCCTACCGGCCTTGTGATCTGACCATCTGCTAGTTATATCCGCATGTCGGTAGGCTTCAAATCTGTGCCGGTGTTCAGTCTTCGGAACATAGAGAGAGGCATGAGGCTAACACTAGCCCCTAAGTCTACTAACGCCTTTTGTAGAGGGACGCCGCCTAAGGTGCAATGAATTCGGAAACTCCCCGGATCTTTGAATTTGGCGGGCTCCTTCTCTTTCCTTGTGAACCAAGTCCCCTCCTCAGCGAGCATGATTTTCTCCTTCCTCTTTCTTCCCGTAATCAAATCCTTTAAGAACTTGGCGTATGTCAGGATCTCCACGATAGCGTCGAGGAAGGGGATATTGAGGCTTACCCCTCTCAAATACTCGAGAAACTTGGTTAGCTGTTTCTCCATCTTTGCTCTAGCTAGCCTCTGAGGGAATGGGATCGGTGGCATAAAACGGCGCTCCTCAAGCTGTTGCTCCGCTCTGGACTTTTCTTCCCCTTGCGGCTCTTTCTCTCTCTCAACTTCAATGACCGGCTCGCTTGGCTCTACAATCTCCACCACGGGCTCCTCGGTAGGAATCATGACGGGAGTGGTATCCTTCCCGCCTCTCGTAGTAACTGCAACCACGGCGTTGATATGGCCGGTGTTGCCCCGTGGATTTTGCTCGGGTTGAGCCGGTAACTGTTGACTGTTTCTATTGAGCAACGCAAGTTGCTCTGCAATTTGTCCAACAACAGTTGTAAGAGAGTCTTGGCCCGCCTTTAAGGAAGCATTGATCTTCTTCTGCTCGACCATAAACTCCTCCACCTTAGCTTCAAATTCAGATCGTTGTTGAGCTTGTGGAGGGTTTGGATTTCTCCACCCTTGATTGTATCCGGGCGGCCTATAGGGTCCCGCTTGTTGCCTTGGTGGGAAATTCTGTTACGGTGGCCCCCTTGGTGGATAATGTTGTTGTTGTTGTTGTTGTGGTCAAGCTTGCGGAGGTAGTTGTTGCGGGGGGTTCAATGCTCCATCATTGTTGGCATAGGAGAAACCGGGATGGTTTCTAGTGGCTGGATTGGCCCAATATCCTTGGTTCCCCGCGACGTATTGAACTTGCTCCAAAGACCCCTCTCCGTGTTCTTCTCCCAAATACATAGCTTGGGATTGGTCTTGCCAATCGCACATTTGACTTGTTGGTGTGGATGTGGAAGGGGTTCCTTGGGGCTCCGTAATATATTTCTCCAGTCTCTCCACTACCTTGTGGAGAGAATCAAACTTGTTGGCAAGCTCCGCCACGGCCTTGGCCTCATAGATGCAAGATGGCTTCAAGGAGGACGAAGAGTGTCCTCGCTCGTCGCCCCACTGTTGATTGTTCGAGGCCATCTCCTCAAGTAAGGCCGTAGCTTCATCGGGAGTCTTCGATAGGATGGCCCCATTTGCCGTGGCATCAATAATCTGCTTGGTCCTCGGTTGGTGACCATTGTAGAATCTATGGACGAGCTCCCAATCTTCAATGCTATGGTGGGGGCACTGATGCTGTAGGTCTTTGAAGCGCTCCCATGCCTCGTAGAGTGTCTCTTGAGGTCCTTGCTTGAAGGACATGAGAGCACTCCTAATCTTCACCGTCTTGGAGGGCGGATAGAACTTGTCGATAAACGCGCTCGCCAACTCATCCCATGTGGTGAAAACTCCTTCAGCTTGCGTCCTCAACCAATAAAGAGCTTTATCCTTTAGTGTGAAGGGGAAGAGGCGCAGTCTGATGGCATCTAGGGTGACGCCCGGCATCTGGAAGGTGGCACACTTTGATTGGAAGAGCTGGATGTGGTAGTGGGGATTTTCATGGGGATTCCCATGAAAAGGATCATGCTGCATAAGGACCACTAATTTGGTCTTCAACTCGAAGTTTTTATCGGCCGCCAACTGTGGCATAGCTATGGACGAGGTAGTGGAGGAAGTCTTAGGCCAGAGTGTAACGACTAGTTTTCATGTTTTTGGATTATCTATATTATATTATATGTTTTAGTGGATTTTCTCCTCATGTGTGGTTTTCGTCCCCGTAGCTTTAATTTTCGATCGTTTCGTCGCGTTTTCCTAGCTTCTTCCATTGATCGTTGATTTTGGAGTAAGTCATTCGTGACGGGCTTCATATCGGTCATCTTATTGTCAGATCAAGCCTAGGAGTCTTAGGAATCGATCCCGGAGCTTCGCGCTCAATTTCGGAACTTTTGGTGCTCATTAGCCGGTGTAAGAAGGGGCACCGACCGACTAGATGACGATCCAGTCGGTCGGAAAGCCTTCTTGAACCGACTAGTTGGCTTTGTTAATTTCTCAGGAGTTACTGTTTCTCGTTAGTCGGTCTAAGAACATTGGTCGACCGACTAGGTTGCAAACTAGTCGGTCAGCAATGCTTCTTTAACCGACTAACTCATTAACTATTTTTGGTACCAGCTACTGTTCATTCTTAGTCGGTCTAAGAACGTTCATCGACCGACTAGATGTCAAACTAGTCGGTCAGTAGTTGTTCTTTGACCGACTAAATCTAAATCCTATTTTTGTACAGGAGTTACTGTTTGGACTTAGTCGGTCTGCATTGGTCAACCGACCAACTAGTTCCCAAACTAGTCGGTCAGTGGTTGTTCTATGACCGACTAATCAGTGTCGAAACCCTAATTTCTGGGTAGCCGCCAGCCCTTCCTATTTAAACCCCTCCCAAACGTTTTCTTCTTCTTCCTCATGACCTAAAACCCTAGTTTCTCCCTCATTGATCCCCCTACTACCTCAAACCCTTATTCCTTCATCCCAAGCCCCAAAATCCATCATCCAAACCCTCACTTAACAAATTCTACCTCTCATCTTCCTCAAACTTTCATCAAATCCCCCCAAATCCCCCAAAACCCCATTTCTCCATATTTTCCCCATCTATTCCAGATCTGAACCCTAGGTTCCCCGGTGCGTTTCTTCCGTTGCCGTGCTTGCTCGGCATCGTTCTTCCGCCTCCGATACGGTAATAACTCGATCTCTTAATATCCTCATAGCCCATTTGTGTTTTTGTGAAACCCTAATAAAACTAGGTTGGATGTTGTTCTAATATTGTTTTGCCATGGCAGCGAACTCATCTCCGTAGTTAGCATTTGAGTGACGGCCTCGTTGATCGTCATCCTCGGTGTTAGGCAAGTGAAACTTGCCACTTAGTGTTTGGGCCATGTTTTAGGCCATTTGCTTGTTGTAGGCGTAAAAGAGACTAGGCGACGAAGTGATACTCGCCTAGGCGTAATTTCCAGAACTAGCTTGACAACGAAGCTAGGACCGTCATTTATCATGTTGCATAACTATCATGTCATGTTTAATTTTGATTAACGGTACGCGAATTAATTGTCATCCATGCTATCCATGTTGAATGTCGCATTCGTAGCACACGCTACAATACTTGTGTTTCCTGGCTCGTGTCCAGAAGCGGGCTACGTGAGTTGGTTGATAGCCAATGCCCGACCTACTTGTTTACCGGCTAGGCACCTGCGTTGCAGGCATAACCCTACGCCATACTAGTTAAATACACTTCCTGGCTCGTGTTCCAGAAGCGAGCATTCCGTGTTCGGGGTAATTCCCTGGCTCGATACACGTGGAGGGGTAGAGATAAACGGTCACTTGAGCTTAGGAGTTGGCCCGATCAGCCACTCTAGCCAACAGGCGGAATCTCTGTGCACAACTTGTTTACTTGACTGTTCACTTGACGTGAACCACTTGACTTGTACTTGTCCGTGTTTTACTTGTTATCCGAGACATACTTGCTACTTGCACTTCCCTTTACTTGTCACTTCCATACTATACTTGTCATGCCATGCAACATACTATAACTGCTAGGTTGCTAGTTTACCTTACCTTCAGTTTCCTTGCCCAAGTCTTTTAGACTTGCTGACATGTGCCCCTTTACTCTTTTGGGTGACACATGTTAGATCCCGAGCCTGGGTCCGTTGTTGAGGACGAGGTGTTTGCGGACGCCGTGCCCGAGTCTGCGTTTGGCGAGGAGTACGTGGACACTGGGGACCAGTCCTAGTGTCTTCGTTGTGCTTTCCTCTTTTTGTTTTAGACTGCTGTTTTGTTGTCGGTGCGTGGCACCTATACTCTGTTTACGTTTGTCTTTGTCTGGCCTTGTTCTGGGCCTTTAGACTCTTTCTTTTAGCCTGGTGGCTTTTCTGGATGTTGAACTTAATTTTAATGTTGGACAATTCCTGAGATTGGACTTTTGTTTCTGTCTCTCCTTGTGTTATTATTGTTGTTCCGTTTGCGGTTACAGGGACCTGCTTATGTATTATTGACGCTTATCGGGTTTAGGGCTTCACAGCTCCACTCTCGTGCGGAACTTTTCACGTCTCGCCTCCATTTTAGGGAAGCGGGGCGTGACACGGAGCCTATCTCGAATGGAAATAATCCTCGCCATTCTTGCCGCTAACTCTTCAGGCGTCTCCCGAATGTTCATAAACCTCCCTTCCGTATCGGGTCTCCTCTCCGCTCTGATTCTCCGTAATGTACGCTCGATCTCAGGATCAAACAATATATCTACGGGGTCCGCTGTGGATCTCGTGTACATGCATGGGAAAACAAAGTTTCAAAGAAGTGATTAGCACAATGGAATGGTTAGATAAAAAATGAAGAAATAAAACAAAAAGAAAGAAATAGCTAGGGTGGTAGGATCAAACACAATCGCCTCCCCGGCAACGGCGCCAAAAACTTGATCGCGCCCGAGCGTACACCCTAAAGAGCGACCGTGTAGTCTTACCGCAAGCGCACGGTGTAGCGGCGAGCGGGTATCGAACACAGGGAGGACGTATGATAGTGCCTTCTCCGAACAACCTGGCTATGGGGACAGAAAAGTAGGAAATTGCCTTTCGGCGATGTTGTCACAATCGTCAAACAATGTAAAAAGAGATATAAAATCAAATAAAGACGCATAGGGAATAGGGAATCCCCGCTACTCACCGTATCTCGTCATTGTGATTCATTGGTTTCACAATTGCTAGGGTAGAATGTCAGTGGAACTAGTTGCAACTGAATGTAAAACCTAGCTCACGCTCTCGCGCTGTTGCTGGTCTATAGCAAACCTAGGCTCGGGTCCAATCTCTTGCAAACTCTGGCCTAGGCAAGCTAGCATTAGGATCAACGTCATCGTTCAATCGCATCCCGAGCCCACTCTCGTGCAAACTCGGGCTACGACCTAGGTTGGGATAGTTCCTACCCGTCCAATCTCTTGCAAACGGGTATCGGTATAGAATTGCAACCGAGAATCCTAATATCGGTCTAATCTCTTGCAAACCGATACTAAGGAAACTCAATTTCAACCCAATTCGGATTTCTAGGGTTTCCTATCGAATTGGGATCCAATCTCTTGTAAATCCCAATCGATATGAACACCTAGCTATCTGTATTATATCAATCCCAAACTAACCCTAATCAATCCTGGCAATAGTTCTACCAAATCGTCACAAATCGGAAATTGGGCTCGTAGGGTTCATCCCCACGCCCTAAGACGTTAAAACTACTCACAAATCATATTGCTAATGGAAGAATAATCAATAGAAACAACAATGGAATTCATAGCAATATTCAAAATAGCAATAAAAATAGGATTTTTAATATAGAGGGTGACAAACCAATGTAGCTTTCCAAGAATCCAACAAAATAACACTTTTCTCTCCTCTCCAATCACAAGAATTAAACTCTAAAAAATCTAATCTAAAAAGACTGCCAAAAGCAATAGAAAAAGCTCTCTAAACTAGGTTAGAATCTGGGGTTAAATACCCCCCAAAACTGCCCGAAAATTCGTGACCAAACTGCCCCTGCGCAGCTCCAAAATCGTGATTTCCGCTACAGGCAGCGCTGCTCACTCGGCCGAGTGACAAAGGTCACTCGGCCGAGTGAGGGACCCTGACAGATTCCAGTAACTCTGGGGTCTTGGGGGGTCATCACATCGGGCGTCACTCGGCCGAGTGAGTTATCGTCACTCGAGTTATCGTCACTCGGCCGAAGTGCTTATCTTCACTCGGGCGAACGGCAATTGCCACTCAGCCGAGTCGGGCTTCTGCTGCTCAGACTGACGGATTACAGTAAGTTGGCTCTTTTTGATGGCCGTCGTCTGGGTGCCACTCGGGCGGACGGGATACGTCACTCGGCCGAGTCGGCTTCTGATGCTCGGCCGAGTGCACGCTGATATACTGCTTGGAGCGTGTCCGATCTGGCCGGCCGAGCGGGGTCTCGTTGGTCGGCCGAGTGACTCCTTCACTCGGCCGAGTGAGATACTGAAGATGCCCAAATTGCGTATTTTTGCCTCCTCGTCGCTCCTACGACGTTCTTTCTTCTTCCGCTCCTCTCCAATCTCAAAATACCCCTCAGGGAAATCGTCGGTGACACTCCGGAGTGGGTGTATCTCGGAATCACTCCAAATCGCTCCAAATCTCCTGAAATACGACAAAAACAACAAATCGTGAAAAGTATCGCAATGTTGTCGATAAATCGTGAAAAACGTGATTTGAGCGATTCAAATGGCATGCAAACATGCGGGAAAAAGGTGTAAAATATGGAGTGATCACTTAGAAGCACAATCGATAATCTACGTGATGGTCGAGTTCCAGAGGACTCATGGTATTAGTGGCCAAGATGCAATTGACAGACGGGGCCAAAGACTGGTGGCAGGCAACAGAAGACCGTTTGGGATTGCCAATCGATTGGACCACCTTTACTGAAACCTTCAACGAGCAGTTCTTCCCACCCGGGGCAAAGATGGTGATGAATGCCAAATTCATCAATCTGAAGCAAGGATCAATGACCGTTGACTAATATGATGCAGAATTCTCTCGGCTCAGTAGGTTTGCCCATGGGATGGTGGCAACACCATTAAACCGAGCTATGCGGTTCCAACATGGCCTGAACATCAACATTTGAAGGAAGCTGGTCACGACGAACCTGACCACTTATGCTGCGGTCCTATCTATAGCTCGTAAGTATGAATATGTGAAAAAGGAAGCCAAGCAGGAACAATTACTAGCTGCTGCTCCAAGACGACCACCCCCTCCAACCTCTGTGGGATTTAATCGACGACATCTACCCTCATCCAAACAAATGCATCGTTCAGAGCAGATAACTCAATTCAAGAGGACAACGCCAAAGCCACGGTTGGAGTGTTTCCATTGTGGTAAATTAGGGCACATCAAGGTAGAGTGTCGAGCATATCTGAACCTCTGTTTGATCTATGGGACAAAGGTTCATAGCGCAAAAGACTGCCCAGCAAAGAGGTCACTAACTCTTGACACTGCTCCAATTAATGCTCCTGCTAGGAATACTCCGCAACGGCCACTACCACCTCAGCAATGATCGCCACTTCCTCCTCAACAACGGGTGTTTCAGCAAACACGATAACAGGCGCCATCCCCAAAGCGCCAAGCTTATACAATGACTGTGGAAGAAGCTGAAGCTACTAGCCATGTGATCACAGGTATGAGAAATCACTTTTAGTATCGTATTGAATTATTTATAAATCATTGACTTAGACATAATTCTAGTAACCGTAGGTATCATCTTAGTAGCCGGTAAACCTGCCCTTACTTTATTCGACTCGGGAGCCACACACTACTGCCTGGCTAGTCGATTTGTCAACACACACGCTGTCCCTGTCGAACCTCTGACTTCTCGTTGGAAGGTTGACACAGCCGGTGGTTCTATACCAATAAATAGCAGATGTCTTCAATGCTCTGTAGTGGTTTGTGGGCGTAATCTATTCGTCGACTTCATGGCGATTGAGATGCCAAGTTTTGATGCTGTTCTTGGGATGGACTAGTTAGGGACATTTCATGCTACCATTGACTGTCGTCAAAGGAGGGTAGTATTCGAGATACACAACCATCCTAAGTTTGAAATTCTCAGCGGAAGTAGATCAGAAGGACCAGTGAAGTTCAGAGCCAGACTCACGAAGGCAGTGTCGACTGCAATGGAAGTTGAGCAAGAGAAACCTGAAGTAGTACGGGACTTCTTGGACGTATTTTCGAACGAACTCAAAGGTTTGCCTCCGGATCGCGGCCTTGAATTTGCCATTGATCTATTGCCAGGAGCATAGCCGATATCCAAGGGACCTTATCGCATGGCACCACCTGAGCTTGAATAAATTCGGGCTCAGCTGGATGATCTTATACAAAAGGGATGTATATGACCCAGTGTATCCGCTTGGGGTGTCCCAGTACTACTCGTGAAGAAGGACAGATCCTAGTGCATGTGCGTCGACTACCGCAAGCTGAACAAGATGGCGGTGAAGAACAAGTATCCTCTCCCTCGCATCGACGACCTTTTCAACCAGCTTGGAGGATCGAGCGTATATTCGAAGTTGGACATGAGGACCGGGTATCATCAAGTGAAGGTCAAGAAGGAGGGTATCCACAAGACTGCATTCGAACCCGATATGGACACTACGAATTCTTAGTGATGCCGTTTGACGTGACTAATGCACCTGTGGTGTTCATGCCTCATGAATCAGGTGTTGTACAATCATCTGGACAAGTTCATAGTTGTCTACATCAAGGCAAATGTAAGAGTCTATTTGTTTCATCTTTTACTTGAAACCCTAACTCTTTTTATGAGAGTTAGTTTCTCCCTTTGTGTGAGTTTTCATCCTTGTGTAGAACTCACCCTTGTGTAGGGTTTGGTGTCCCTGTGTAGGACAAAATCCCTTGTGTTGGGTATCCCTTGTGTAGGGATTATATTCACTACATTGTGTAGGATAATAGTGAATATTTGGTGTGTCTGGATGTACCCAAGTTGGAGAAACCATGGTAAAATCGTTTGTATTTGCGTTTTCTTAATTTTGTAGAATATTCTCCTCTTGCAATTATAATTCCGCATTTGCAAGTTTAATTTTTAATTACATAATTAAAGCCACTACACTATTTCCCCCTAGTGTGTGTTGTTTAGTATTGCAAGGTAGACGGTCAGTACACCACCCAGCCACCACCTGCCGGTGGTTTTGCATGATTGGATCTCATTTTGCACTCCCTCTCACCATTTAGCCCATGTATCACACACTCTCACTTTTTTAGGCATGCTTTTCTATAGCTTGGGGGAGATACACCTAGATCTCCTTTCCCTCATTTATTTTTCCTCACGTTATATTTCCTGTGTTTTTTTACGTTGAGGACAACACTCAATTCAGCTTGGGGGAGGAGCGTTTTTCACGCTGATTTTCTATTTTTCTTCTGTTTTCTTTCTTATTTTCTCGGTTTTATCTTTATTTTTCTTTCTCATTTTCCATTTTCCTTTCTTTTTCATTTTGCATCACATTTATATTCCCCATCTGCACTCAAAAAGCCAAAAAAATGAAAAAAAAATCAAAAACTCCAAAAACATCTGCATTCGCATCATGTGTCTTCCATCATCATGCATCCATGTGTATATACTTGATTCGCTTTGAGAATTTTTCGAAAACGGGTTTTTATATGCATGGAATCTCGAGTTGAAATTTGTTTTCGGAACTTTTACGCTCAATTTCCACAATGTCTTGAGTATATGATTATGACGTGTCCCTAGATCCAAATCCATTGTAATATCATAGCTCTGACTGTCCTCATTATCCCTAAGATATGAGTACTTGAAACCGACCTAGATTGAAACTTTGGAACCCACTCATGGACCTTAGAATTGATAGTTGAGTATAATGGCTTATAATCCCCAAAAATTGGATAACAACACATCACCTAGTAATGAGAATTGAATTTGCTTAGTATACCCATGCTTTCCAAAAAAAGGAGAATAGAAAAAGAAATTGTGAATTGAAAAACTTTTTTATGCACCGTTCCCCCAGCAAAACCGAGTAACCGGATCCCCACGATAAAAACCGTCGAGGCCTCACGTCAAAAGGTATAGCTTAGGGGAGTTCATATGAATAAGGATCCTACATGTTTTGAGTTAGTAGGTCTGATGGGTCCTTCTTGGCCTGGTGCCCTAAGGTCGTCTGACTTGGGAGTCACCGACCCAATACTCCTTGCACAAACCAATCGTAGATCCCAAAAAAATTTTGTTTATACGTGTATATATATAAAGAAGAGCATGAATAAACTTAGCAAACTTTAAGAATCAAGGAAGTTCGATGTGTCGTTAGCGCCACTTTTTCGATCGATCAATATCCTATTATCCCATACTTATCCCTTCTTTGACCATTGCTTAACTTAGATTCATATTCCTTTGATCTAAGGATGGGTTAGAGGGAATGTCTTAGGATTTGAGTGTGGCCATCGTCTAGTATATTACTTGACGATTTGGGCTAGAGATGACGTCCTAGGATTATACTCTCATCGACAGAAAGAAATCGAAGCGTTTAAGTTTCATGAATTCAAATTTTCAATTCTCCCACGTATATAAACTCGATTTTTGAAAATTCTCGAAGTCTATGTCATCGTTTTCATATTTGATTGCATGCCTCGAATCTATGCTCTCTCTTGTCTTCCTTGAGGCCAAGGAAGAGTTTAGCTTGGGGGATTTTGATGTGTGTTTATTGTATATAGCTTTTCCCCCTTTTTCATACACGTTTTACATCGTTTATTTCACTCCCCCCGTTTCCCTCGTTTTTGTTTCCTCCTTTTGCTTTTATAGTCTATTTCATGCTTTGCGGGAATTAAATGCTGATTAGGGACCATAAGGCATGAATAAGGCGTGAAAATGCAAAAGGTGAAGAGCCAGGAGCTCAAAATATGTGAAAGGGGGGAGAGAGAAGAAGTGTGATACACACGGCCGCATCGATTTGACGCGACCGCGTGGTCACAACACCCAAATGAAGCAAAACCCAATTCCATGTGGCCGCGTCATAGTGAACCAAACGTCTGCGTCAAACGAGATCCAGAATCGATTCCATGCGGCCGTGTCATCGACGTCCAAACAGCAGCGTCGCTGAGGATAATTTGCATCGACGCGGTCGTGTGAAGAAGACAACGTGACCGCGTGATCCCGAAGAGTTGAAGACCAAACGGTCTCTTTGTGCGACCGTTTCAAGACGACGTGGGCGTCGAAGCCGAATTCGACACGGTCGCGTCCCTAGCGACGTGACCACGTCCCTGTAACCCCCGTCGCCCCCATTTTATGAACTTGGACGATGCAACCGCGTCGTTTTCAACGTGGTCGCGTCAAATTGGATTTCTGAGAGAATGTGGGCATTGCCATGGTTAGTTATGGGGTCTTTTGGTCATTTTGATGAATTGTATAAAAGCCCATCTTCCTTCTGAGCGAAACCCATCTCTTATTCTGCTGTTTTCTGGAGTTTTTGATGGTTTTGTAAGGGATTTCTTATTCTTTTATTCAACACTCTTATTGCTTTGAATTAGTAGCTATTGTAATAGATTAGATTTTCTTAATAGAATTTCTCTTTTGTGATTACCATTGCCCTATTTGCCATTATTTGTGTTTATATTCTGAATCTATGGCTTTTCTCATTGCCCCCATGGTTAAAATTGATTCTATTGTAATGGGTAGTGAATAGTTTTCATCTAGGGCAATAGGTTGAACCCCATTGAAATATGGCTATGGGTTTGATGAACATTTGATTAAATTGTTGGGCTAATTATGGATTTAGGATATATTGGGATGCCAATTATCATCGTAGATTCGACCACTCCCTTGTGGACAATCGGATTGGTCGTTGACGAGAGTCGAGACCAATCCGGTGTTTCAGTCCCCACGATGATTCATATTATCCGTGTGACCGATGAGAGTCGTGTACCGATTAGAGCCCTCCTAATATTGATCCAATCTCCGAACGCCAGTGTGGTTGGGAGGAAGATTGAGGACATTCATCGAGCGTAATGCGCCTGACATATACCGATGTATCGACGAGAGTCGGCATCGGTATATGTTAGGATAGGCTTATCATAGCATCGTAAGAGCGGGGGGTAGGAGATAACATAAGAGACTATCTTATCATACACGACAAGAGTGGGGGTACGAGAACGCCCTTAGGTTAGACGACCTCTCCCAAGTCCCAATGAATCTAACAATCGGTCAACTACTAAAACAACCTTAACCCTAGCTCAATGGCGGGGATACCCCCAAGCCCTAGAGCTTTTATCATTTGATTTCACATTTGATTTCTCATTCGACCATCATTTGATAGCGTAGCTTTCGAACGAAGAAGAAAAACGGTACTCAACGAATGCCTCCCTGTGTTAGACTCGTTATCGCTACATGACAACGTGCGCTTGCGGCATTATTTATTAGAGGCTTCGTGAGAGCGGACATGCTCCTGGCTCCAGGGACTCTTATCTCTTTGCCGTCGATCTTGCGGTTCTGGTCAAGAGTTCCCTTGGGGTCGTGCATCTTGTTTTGTTTCCTCACGACGCTTTGGAGTGTCGCCCTTCGCAGCGACGAGTGCTTCCTCCGAGGTCATGAATCGATCTGTCGTACTGAACAGATCTACAATAGTGCTCGTCAGGAATTTATGCAAGGATCTCAGCAGATGTTTGCTCCTAACTACTTGGGTGCGGGCTTTGATGATAGTAGAGTCCGGAACGTCCTCGACCTCCAGGCTCTCTTCGTTGAAGCATTTGAAGAAATCCTGAATTAATTCTCTCTCACTTTGTTTAAGAGTGAAGAAGTGAGATGATTTTCGCTTCGAGATTCTCCTAGCAACAAACTGCCTGCAAAAAAGGTCAGACAATTCGTCAAATGACCCGATGCTATTGTCGGGCAGCCCATGGTGCCATCCTTCGGCCTCTTTTGTAAGTGTGGTATGGAAGGCTCGGTAGAGGTATGGCTCATCAGCCCCGTGGAGCTCCATCACATTTTGGTATCTTCAGACGTGTCCCCACGGGTCTCCGGTATCATTGTACGTCTATAAGGCTGGGATCTTGAACTTGGGGAGCAATGGGACGGACATGATTCTCTCCTTTAGGGGAGTCCACCGATTAGCAGGAAAAGTGATTAGAGTACATTCCTCCGGTCGCTGGTGAGTGGCACTTGAAGAGCGGTTAGGGCTAGCTTCCCTCTCCTTCCTCTTGTTGCCAGCTGCAAGGTTGGGGGTGGACTATGACCTTGGGTGAGATTCTCTCTCATCAGGTCTAAGTTGTTGTGGGTGGTCCACCCATTATTGGAGTGTCCTGGACCTCCATTGTGCACAGGGGTGAGGTGGTCATTCCCCATCTCTTCGTTCTGTCGAGATGGAGGAATGGTATTCGGCTGCAAGCTTTATTGTTGCTCATGTCCTTGCTCGCTTGATCTTTGGTTTCCTTAGCTTGCCCTTCTCCTGGTTGTGGATGCTCGATGTCCCGTTGAACCGCGGCAGCCAGCACGACCATGCTCTTTTCCATCTTTTCAGCGAACTGGTTAAATTGTTCCTGAGTCACTACTTGAGCATTGGATGTGGCTCCCCGGTCTCCAGGAATCACGTTCGGAACACCCTCGTCCAATGTTTCTAGAACTAGAGCATAGAGTGATCTGTTGTAATCGGGTTCAGTCGACATTCGGCTTTGATCGCTTTGGGATGTTGACTGGCGTGTTTCCCAAGACGGCGCCAACTGTTAAGGCCAAAATTGGCGATAACTGTACTTGGGGTGATGTGGACTTCTCTGTCGAGGTGGAGCCTCGTCAGCTATTGGAATGGGACCCTAGGTTGGTAGAACCTGAGTCGTAGGTAGTTGAAATGAATGTACGCTGTTCGTTCGACCCTTTGAGTGGATCGAGCCTCGAATGATCACCCGTGAGAAATTATTGTACGACCCTCCTGTTAGGTCGAACTTGTATCACTTGCACCACAAATAAGCGTCAGGGGGATATGATCTGGGTTCCAAGCCATATCCACTCCGATGCTTAAGTTAGAATGAAAACTTAAGTTGGAAGCTAGGGGCCGTCAAGATCGACCATGGAGGTTCGCCTCGAGTCAGTCCACGCAAGCTACTTGGAGGAAGAATTATGATGTGGGAAGCAGAATGTAAGAGTAATAGATTTCTCGTACCTTGGGGGTTCCCTTATTTTGTTCATCTCCCTTGTATTTATAGACCTCATGGATCCCTTCAGTGACATTGGAAGGATAACAGTCACCAATTATGATGCCACGATCCCCTTTAATAGGGGAAACCGCCGCCTACGCCTCATCTATTTATGTGCCCATTATCGATCGCACGTTCGGGACGAAGGAAGTCCAACTGGGCAAATGACACGTGGGCTTTGACTGGGTCAGCTTCGGGCTTCTTCCATGGGCTTCGTGGGATTTTATCGCCTATCAGAGCGAATCCCTCTAGCGCCGGCCCAAGGGCGCAACATCTGTTTACTTCAGTAGACCACCCCTTTAGATAGGTAGTCCGGTTCTAAAACTGGATCATACCTAGTTTAGTTAGGCTTTCTACTGGGTTACGTGTTGACGTGTCACAAATACGTTTTAAGGTTCAGAGATAGAGACGTCAGAGCAGATCATCGTTCAGCAGACCACTCCATCTTCCGAGGTACAGATGGAGACCACTGACGATGACCTTGTCCAGTTAGATTTCCCTAGGGTAGACTAGGGAGTGGGTTGTACAGTGTGTGGACACCTTTTGGTTTATTTTGTGGGTTTGGGTTTTCTTTTGGATTTTACCCCAATTTTGTACTTTTGTACCCCTTGTACAGTGCAGAGATTGTATGATGTACTTTTGTTTATATGATACACTTTAGTATTTCCTTTTCAGTACTTGTGGATTTAAATTTGTTGGAGAGCTTTACTTTAATTTTCTGTACTGTTCCAGTATGTCGTGCTGGCCTGCATGTACAGTTTAAATTTAAGCACAATTAATTGATAGTAGTATTTGGATGTTAGGGGCTCGAAGCCCAGTATCTAGATACTACAGCGGCCTTATCAGCTACGTATCTCCCATACTTGGAAGAGCAGGACGTGCCATCTACATGTCCTAATCTTCTTGTCACAAGTGATGCTAATTAGCTGCAAGATTTATGTACTGACTAGAGAATGCATAAAGTACATAACAGAGCCAAAATTGAGTGGGACATGACAATTCAAGTAGTCATTGGTTGGTGTGGCAGGAGTGTAATAATAGACTATTCAAAGATAGTGAATGTCACTCTATGTCTGTCTATATTTGACAACAGTATATACTTTGTTTTTTGGTTAGGTAGCTTACCCTAAAAATCTTGGAGAAAGTTTTCTCAAGGTTGTGAACCTAGGGGAGTGGCATGATGTCGAGCTCTTACCAATGCAAACTCCACTGAAGTAAGGAATGAATGCTCAAGGTTTAATGTCACCGATACTAAAATTGTTGCAAATGGCTCAAAAGAGGAGGAGGACTGAAGACACGTCCAATATTAGGGTAGGATCATGAACACGACCATTAAGAGTTTAATCATTATGAGCTCGAACTCTTGATGTGATGTAGCTCATCATCATTTATAATGACTAAATCAGATGTGTTATTAGGATACTTTCTACTCTTTTTTACAACTTTCTGTGATGTTTTTACTTAGTTTTGTATGGTCCAAAATGGCCATGTCTCTCTTGAAGGTGGTAACGCATAAAATCAAGATCGAATCATTTTGAATTAATAACGTTCACACTATAAGGATATTGCTTTTTTTTGTTATTAGGGTTTAGGACAATAGACTTAAGAGTCTATTATTAATTACCATCCTTATTGGATTAGGATTTCGTTTGATTCGGAGTTCGAGTCAAATAGGAACTCCTCTCCTATTAGAACACATATTGTGTCCTAGGCTATATAAGGGGTGTGTAGGCGAGGGGGTTGAGACATCGATATTGTGTGATCGATCGTATTGCGATATTGAGATTTTTGAGTCGCCATTGTTGAGATCCAACTTTGAGAGATTATGTAGAGTGCTTTTGGAGATATGTTGAGTATTTCTTCTTCGCGGTGAAGTTGAAGATTTGTATTTGTTCTCTCCTGTCGTAATAAAGCTCATTGATCTTGTTCCCTTGGCTGGTCGACGGGCCGACTGCCTAAAGTTGCAATCTCTATTGTGCGATGTCGTGATTGATGCTAGTCTTTCATCACCGATCGTCTGACGATCCTGCTTGCTAGGGCATAATAAAAACTTTGTTTCTTTTCCTATTACAAAACCTCGAGATATATGGTACATTTTATCACAGATGTCCCTCAAGAAGTTAACAAGATAAATAACAACTCTGAGCACTGATCATATAGCTACTTGATAACAGACACCAGCCTAGACTAACTATGATAAGAAAAATCATATTTCTTTGTTGAAATAAAAGCCGGGAGTCAATTGCTTACGGGTAATATATGCCAATTTTTAAGAAAAGATAAAACAACATACTATCGGAAATTCTATGGGCGTAAACCTATGGTGGATTGGCCCGTCCCTTATGGTTGTATAGTTCACAGATTTTTGGCTATGAAAGAGAGAAAAAATCAGGGGGCCGGAAATGATCATCTCCCATGGATTAGCCATTGGCGGTGTTTCTTTCTCCAAGTTTTTAAACAAACGATCGTCCCACAACACACAGTGAAATATGAGAATCTTGATATGCAACCCACATGAATAATAATAATAATAATATGATCTTGGATGCTGATGGTATCTTTATGTTTTCTAAATATATATCATCTTGGATCCAAAAAAACTAGCGTATTTCGTAACTTATAATTGATCCCGTTTGATACACCATGCGGAATAAGATCCAAAAAACTAACGATTGGTTATGGTACCCTTCTGTTGATCATATTTATTTTATTGGTTGTTCAAATGAGGATTATAATATTAGTTATCTTATGGATTGAGAAAAGACTAGTGGCATATGCTTCATGCTAGGAAACACATTATGTGTATGGTCAAGTTGAAAACAAAATAGTTTTGAGTCTACCATCGAAGTGGAATATATTGACTTAGGTTGTTGATGCATCCAAGTATTGTGGATGATGCAAATATTATTAGATTTTAGCTTAATCATTAAAAGGATTTCTTTAAAATATGATTGTAAAAGTGCAATTGATTTACCTAATAATCATGTTCACCACTCTCATGCTGAACAAATAGATGTTAGACATCATTTTATTTGTGAACATATCACTAAAGAGAATGCTCACATTGATTTTATTTCTATCGGTTTTTAACCTACAGATATTGGCATTAAACCTTTAATGGATTATTGATCTACATGCCTTCATCAGGATTTCGGTTTTATTGATAAGAGTTAATATGAGTTTATGTTTATTATATATATATATTTATTTATTTATTTGCTTCCTTTGATTAAAAATTTAAAAAAACCCAAAACCTAAAACATTTTTTTTGATTTATTTGTATAACTTCTCCTTTTATTCATTTCTTATTTTTTTACGGAGAAAAAACAACAAAAAATATGAGAATATTTTTAACGGTTATATAGACATGTAAGAGTATCTACACTCATGATTAAATAATAACATGTTAGGATTTTATGTTGATTGAGCATGCTACATATATAGTATTTATTTGAATTCTTAAATCTCCTCGACACCTCTTAATCTACCATTTTCATTGTCATACTACTTTGATTCATACTTTTTTTGCATGTGGCTGGTAAAATGTACATGAGTCTGATTATACAGCAGTTGGTATGAATATTTATCTATGATTATTTATGATATGCTAATAAAAACAAAAGTTAAAAAGATGGAGAAACAATAAGAGAATGAATAATAATGATAAGCTTCGTATGAAAATAGATGTAGTTTATAGGTAATGAGAGATTACTCAAGGATATAACGTAACATCTAAAAATTACTATTTTTACTGTCGGTGAATATATATCTATCAAACAATATTTTCCCTCATCTAAGAGTCGTATATGGTAATGTATGAATGTAAGAATCTTGATCTCATTTGATATGAATTGAAGATGAACAACCCTTGTATAAGTACATAGCCTGCATTTATATGCTTGTATATTAAATGGATATGGTGGAATTTATGCTAGTTGAATCCCATTGCATCTTTATTTTTTATCACCTCTCTGCATATTGAAAATGATTGGTCATTATAGATACTATTTTATATATTTGATTATTTATTATGCTCTTAATGTTTGATATCTGTCATACTCATAAGGGAATTACTCTCTGCACCTCAAACTGAGGTGCAGGGAAGAGACCCCTTACTAAAATTAGAAAAAAAATCAACTCATTGTGTCACTTCTCACCTAATCTCCTCCAATTTCTTCCCATTTAAAGCCAATGTCACCTCCCTGCACCTCCGTTTGAGGTGCAGAGAGCAATTCTCACTCATAATGCTTATCGTTATGTGCATATCTTCATCCTTATGTGTACTTTTGATGGGAACAATAGTGGAGAGATGTCAAGATTTGGAAGCATTTATAAATGGTTTGTCGATTATATGATGTTGTGAGAACTTCAAGTTATATATCATGCTTCATTGATCTAATATATGCATGGATACACTTGTGTAGGGGGAGCATGCCAATAGGTGTTCTTAGATTTTTCATATTCCAGTGATATGCATACTTTATAGTCTCTCTCTCTCTCTCTCTCTCTCTCTCTCTCTCTCTCTCTCTCTCTCTCTCTCTCAACATTTTGTGTTATCATTTTAATCAAATCTTAACTTTTGATTTGTTATCATTAAAAGAATGAGATTGTGAAGTCTTGCAATCGATGAATACTTGTTTGATATTCACGAACTCTTATAAACATCGTGTTTTGTTTGGTGTTGTGCAATGCTAAGAGCCCATGAAAGATTCTCACAAATTTTGGCTCGAGAAGAACAAAATTTGGTGCTAGCCAATTCATGAGCATTCACCATAATTAGCATTAGGGCTGTTGATCCTAATTGATTAAGATTATGTGTAGTTTTCTTATAATTAGTATTAAAAGTCCTGGTCCTAATTGATTAAGCGTATAGGCATTTTTTCTAACTATGGCATAACCTAATTAGCCATATAAAATGAGTGCTAGTCTCTAACATAAGTAGAGCTAAAAATTAGTCAAAAGAGGCATCCACACCTTCTTCTTCCCTCAACCACACTTATTTTCCCCCTTGATAAAAATTATTTAAGTGGTGTTGTGATCCTTTTAAGAGGTAAAGTCGTGATTATTTTTGCTGAGAAATTTGTATGATGAATTATTTTGGAAGAACAAATTTTAAAAATAAGCAGAAAATTATAAATAATTTTAAAAATCAACCAAATTTAAATTTAATTATAAAAACTGACCAACTTCTCGTTACTTGGGCGAAGTGGAAGGTTTCAAAATGGACATGGTTGGCAACCTAGCTATTTATGATTAAAGCGCTGGAGTTCTGTTTTGGGGGCATTTCTCAATGTCTATTACAACGAAACGGTCGACTTACCAACCCTAACCGTCTTTAGGGTGCATAAATTTACCGGATTTGCCAACTCCAGTCGTGTGAGGTGCGATTGAATTGCCTGAGCACAATAGTGGTCGGCCCATAATCTCCCTGATGTAGATGCAACCCTGTCCGGCCACCTTGGCCCAGACTTCACCTCATTCTCTCACATCCCCTCAAGGTGATGGGTACCCTCTAGACAAGCCGCGGCAAAATTCAGAATGCAAAAGCAAAGAAGAAAGAGGGCAAGGGATAAGTGCAAGAATAGACAACTGTTAGATCCTCTGCTCTTAAACTTACCCTAGGTGAGACCCAGCGAGAGACAATCGAATCCCCGTGTCTAATCAATTTTTTCATGTTGTGCTTCCAGCAAAAACTCTACCACATCATCAAGCAACAAGTCCTTGAGTCCCGAGCATCGGGTTCCAAGAGGAAATATGAAATTATGTCACTTCAACTCCTGAGAAATGGCGTCTACGTCAGCATGTCATACTGAAGGCGCTTTTGCCTTAGCACCGCCCTTCACATTAGGCTTCTCATTCCCAAGGCAAGTTGGACTTACCAAACGAGGTTAGTGTCGGCTTCTCTTTGGTTTCATCTCTTCAGCTATCCATGTCTAACCTTGCAAGTGTAGCTCAGGTTGACAGTGTCTAGCCAGAACACGATTAGCAATTATCAATGATACTTTGGGCTGTGACCTGTTGGAGTGGGGGCTCAGCCAAATCTGACATCAGGGCCCACCATGTCAGAGCTCAAAAGCTACACGTGTCCTCAGGGACCATCCCAGAGGCCTTGGAGACCAGCTTGACCAATATGCCATCACAACTCCACCAAATAGAGTTGATCTCCCCGACTCAAGTCAGCAATCATCCTACTAAGTCGACATCCACGAGATCGGTCCCCTCTCACTAACAAGGACAACCTCTACCAATCTTGGCTACCTCGCACTAGAAAGGATGACCTCCATGATGTATGCTCCTTTAGACATCGACAACCATACAAGGACGGCTTCCACGAGGTCGACTTTGCAACATCATTGCTCTGCGAGGACAACCTCCATGAGGTCGTCTCTTAAACAGTAGCCCAATACAAGAACGACCTCGCTAACTATGACGACCTTGGCACCCATAGTTAGAGAGGTCGTTCTTGTATTGGGCCACTGTTTAGGACTCGGCACCCGAGGTCGACCCCTTTGACTTTATGGCCCGAACACTTGCCCGCTTGGCAGGACCAGCCCACGCGACCACAGTGGCATGATCTCAGGCGGGTGGGCCGCATTCCCTCCAGGCCTTTACCTATGAAATAGTCCAACACATACATAACGGTCAGATTTATCAGATGAACGCATGGCCTGTTTTATCATAGGGATGCACGTTCAACTTTATCAAGGGACATGGTTATGGCAGGTGGCTCAGATCCAGACAAATCATCTCGCAAGTTTATTACAAAGGAAAGTAATGAATCTGCTGACATGGCGTAACCACCCCTAATCCTACAAGTGCAAGGAAACATCTCCTTCATCGTGTATCTCACAATCTCTGAATCAAGCTTAAAAATCTCGACACACTTACGCAAGTGTCCTCCTCCTTCCTCCCTCTTGAATCTAACGTAAGCATCGGAGTCGAACGTAAGGCCACCCCCTCCATTTCCTCTAACGTGTTTTCTCTTTATTTTTGGCGACATCAAAGGAGTCTCCCACTGCCTGGCAAAACCCTGCTCGAGATCCCTATTGTGTAATACTCGCTTCAGCAGCCGGATCCAGGCTCCGCAAGATTCTAGACATCAACAGTAGTCTATCCAATCTTTCTTTTAACTTATGATATGCTATTTGATGTAAGAATGAGATGTTAGTTAATATATTTAATGAGACACTATATTATATGAGATGTTCTATTGTTTATGATTGTGTATAATTGACTGAATATTATTTGAAAGGGAGTTTATCGGATAGTATGTTGAATAAAATTTAAGTGTATGATTGTCAAAGATATCAAAGTGAATGGCATACGATATCTCCCTATATATTGATAATATTGTCGACAAATCGTAAATATGTATGTGTGTGCACAACATACCGGAGGTTGGTTACCCCGGGTACTGCTCTCCGGTTGCTGCAACCCCCTGCACTACCTGCATATAACTTTATGAATGGCACACTTAAGGATGGAATCATTTGCAATGAGGTTAATTGTGGTTGAATAAGACAATCAGTCTATGGAAATGGCAAGGGTTGGGAGATTTCAGTTTACTAAAACCCTTAGTTTCTTTAACTCTACTTACTTTGTAATTTTTTAAAAAAGATCAAATTGAAAAATATCCAATGTTGTGAACGTATCTTCTGGGTGAGACCCAACTTTTATTTAATAGAAGATGAAACAGTTCATACATGGATATGATACAATCTTTCAAATGGATACAATCTTATCATATCACATCATATTCTATTCATAACACTCCCCATTATTCTGTCATAAGTGTGGACTCTGCTCATGAATACTTCAGGATTTTGAGCATCATATGAGTATCACAAGGGGTGGATATTTCAGGATCTTGAGTTAATAGGATTTGCATCGTTAAAACCTTTGGCTATGGAAAACCCTGTGTGAAAAAAACCATAGCTAAGGAAAAAGAGTACAAATTCCTTAAACTCTCTCTGATCTGTACAAGCCATTAGGCTTTCATATATCTTAGGCACCTCATTCCAATCTTTTGAACAAGCTTCCTGAAAGTAGCCGCAGTGTCACGACCCGCTTCCCTAAAATGGAGGCGAGACGTGAAAAGGTCCGCACGAGAGTGGAGCTGATTAGCCCCAAACCCGATAAGCGTCAATAAAACATAAGCAAGTCCATGTAACCACAACGGAACAACAATAATAACACAAGGAGAGACTGAAATAAAATCTCATATCTCACAAATTGTCCAACATGAAAATAAGTTCAACATCCAGAAAAGCCACCAGGCTAAAAGAAAGAGTCTAAAGGCCCAGAACAAGGCCAACAAAAGCAACAACATCACAAAGTATAGGTGCTACGCACCGACAACAAAACAACTGCCTAAACAAAAGGAAAACACAACGAAGACACTAGGACTGGTCCCCAGTGTCCACGTACTCCCCGTCAAACACAAGCTCGGGCTCGGCGTCAGCAAACACCTCGTCCTCAACAAGGTACTCAGGCTCAGGATCTAACATGTGTCACCCAAAAGAGTAAAGGGGCACATGTCAGCAAGTCTAAAAGACTTGGGCAAGGAAACTGAAAGTAAGGCAACTAGCAACCTAGCAGTTTTAGTATGCATGACATGGCAGTTATAACATGAGTGCACAAGCAAGACATGGTGAACAATAAGTACAAGAGAACAATTAACGGGACAAGACAAGAGTAGCCAAGCTACTAACAATCTCAATCAATTCGCTATTCATGTTTCACTGTTGTTTGTAGATGTTTACGCCTTACAGCTGAATGGTACAACATTCAAGCTGATTGGCCGCTTAACAACTACCCCAAACCCAGAGTTTACGCCTTACCACTGCAGTTGCTGATCGGGCAGACTCCCAGTTGATTGGCCGCTTAACTCTTACCCCCAATACCTACATGTAATCGAGCCAGGGTCCCCGCACACGAGCTCAGTAAAGGAGCCGGGGTTGCCCCGCACATGAGCTCGCATTCTATTTCACGATTCGTAAACAATTGGCGTAGGGGTGCACCTAGCCGGAAACAAGCATTTCGGGCATTGGCTATCAACCAACACATGGCCCGCTTCTGGAACACGAGCCAGGAACACAACATTGTAGCGATGCTACGCATTCACGGAAACACTTTAAGAATGCAATGGCATGACAATTAATTTGCGTACCGTTAATAGAATTTAAACATGACATGGTAATTGTGCAACATGATATATGTCGGAACTAGCTTCGTTGTCAAGCTAGTTCCCCAATTTGCGCCTAGGCGAGTATCATTTCGTCGCCTAGCCTCTTTTACGCCTACAACAAGCAAATGGTCTAAAACATGGCCTAAACCCTAAGTGGCAAGTTTCACTTGCCTAGCACCAGGGATGACGATCACGAAGGTTCGTCTCGCGGATGCTAATCTACGGGGAAATCGCTGTTATGGGGAAACAATCATCAAAACAACATTCATTCATTAGGGTTTCATAAAAATACAAATAGGTTATGAAAACATCGAGAGATCGATTTCTTACCGTGAGGAAGCGGAAGAAACACCCCGGAGAACCTAGGGACCAGATCTGGAAACGAATGGAGAAGTTTGGAGAACTAGGGTTTTTGGGGGATTTTGGGGATTTGATGAGATTTTGGGGAAAATGGGAGGTAGAATGAGTTGATGGAGGGCTTAGATGATGGATCTTGGGCTTGGAATGAAGGAATAAGGGTTGGAGGAAGATGGTGGCTCAATGGGGGAGAAACTAGGGTTTTAGGTCGAGTGGAGGAAGAAGAAAACGTTTGGGAGGGGTTTAAATAGGATGGGCTGACGGTTGCCCAGAAATTAGGGTTTTAACACAGATTAGTCGGTCCAAGAGCAACCACTGACCGACTAGTTTGGCAACTAGTCGGTCGGTCGACCAACGCAGACCGACTAAGTGTAAACAGTAACTTCTGAACGAAAATAGGATTTGGATTTAGTCGGTCGATGAACAACTACTGACCGACTAGTTTAACATCTAGTCAGTCGATGAACGTTCTTAGACCGACTAAGAGTGAACAGTATTGATACCAAAAATTAGTTGAAGAGTTAGTCGGTTAAAGAAGCATTGCTGACCGACTAGTTTGCAACCTAGTCGGTCAACCAACGTTCTTAGACCGACTAACGATAAACAGTAACTCCTGAATAATTTAGAAAGCCAACTAGTCGGTTCAAGAAGGATTGTCGACTGACTGGATCGTCATCTAGTCGGTCGGTGCCCCTTCTTACACCGGCTAATAAGCACCAAAAGTTCCGATACGGAGCGCAGAGCTCCGGGATCGATTCCTAAGACTCCTAGGCTTGATCTAATAGTAAGATACGACCGTTATGAAGCCCGTCACGAATGACATACTTCGAAATCGACGATCCTAAGGAAGAAACGAGAAAACACGACGAAACGATCAAAAATGAAAGTCACGGAGACGAAAACCACACATGAGGAGAAAATCCACCAAAACATATATTATAATATGATAAATCCAGATACAAGAAAACCAGTCGTTACACGCAGGAAGTGATTTAGTGAACATTTCTGCCATGGTTTCACTTGATTGCACTTGTTTAACGTCGATCTTGTCATCTTTTTGCAGCTCATGTGTCCCGAAGAATTTAGGAGAGAGATGTGATTTGTTCTGTCGACTTTGATGTAGCCTCCTCGTAATTAGGCAATGCATGCAACATTGACCTCGAACATAGTGATAGGTTTAAGGTCACCAGTCTTTAATCTGATCGTCACCAGGATGTGATGCACAACTGAGCATTGCTAAACACATTCTCTGCTTGCTTCAAGGATGGCAAGAATTTTTGAGTGATTGGATGAGGTCATCGTCATGGTCTGCTTGACAGATTTCCAAAAAATTGATGTCCCGCAGTAGGTAAGCATATATCCTATTTGTGACTTTTCATTGTGAGGATTAGACTTGTATCCTGCATCAGCATAACGAACAAGTGTGAAAGATGATTCTCTTTTGTAAAACAATCCTAAATCTGTTGACCCTTGGAGGTAGCGTAGAAGATGCTTAACCCCGGTCCAGTGGTGCTTTGTCGATGATGCACGATATCTGACTATTAAATTCACTAACGCGTGCAGTTGGCTAGATATAGAAGTGCTCCAATAGCAATTAGATAAAGGACTTCGGGACCAAGTATATTCTCCACTTCTTCTACCAGACAGAAGGGGTATTTATGTGCATCCAAGGATTCTTTATGTGTATCCAAGGATCGTACTACCATAGTTGTACTTAATGGATGACATTGATCCATGTGAAATTTTTGTAGTAATTTCTTTGTGTATGTGATTTGGTGTAACAGGATTCCATCTTTTATATGTTCAACCTGTAAGCCAAGGTAGAATTTTGTTTTGCCTAGATCTTTCATTTCAAATTCTTTCGTCATGCTTACAGATATCTCAAGGATCTCTTCAGGAGATCCTATGAGATTCAGATCGTCTATGTAGACTGCAATTATCACGAATCATGTTGTCTTTGCTCTTATAACGATGCAATGGCAGACTTCATTATTATGGAAACCTTGTTGTACAAGGAATTCGCTAGTCTCACCCTTCCCGATTATTTAAGACCATATAATGATCTTTGTAGCTTAACAGAGTAGATAACCCGATGTCTATCTTTTATATTTGTAGGTAGTAAAATGCCATCAGGAAGTTTCATATACATCTCTTTATCGAGATTTCAAATAAATATACATTCACAACATCCATTAGCTGCATATCTAATCCTTCTTTTGATACTAAGCTTATCAAGAATCGAAAAGTGATCACATCCATTACCAGTGAGTATATTTCTTGATAGTCTATACCTGGTCTTTGGGAAAATCTATGTGATACAAGCCTTGCTTTGTAGCTTGTGATCTCATTTTTCATTTATTTTTTGAAAAATACCTATTTAAATCTCACAGGTTTGACACCATTTGGTGTCTGGACTATTTGTCAAAAGACTTTGTGTTTCTTAAGCGAGTCCAGCTCTACTTCTATTGCCTCATTTCACTTTGGCCAATCATTTCTTCCTTTGCATTCAGCAACGTAATGTGAATTAATATCATCATCGCTTTCAGCGATGTGAATGGCAACATGAAACGAGAAGTCATCATCGACGATTATACTCTTTCTGTCCAACACATCTCATGTACGTACATAGTTTAATGATATTTCAGTTTCTCCTGGCTTTTTCTCTGCAATGCATTCCGGGAAGGATGAGGGTATGGACATGAGCTCATTTTTCTGTGGTGGTATTGTCACAAGGTCTCCAGGAGTTTTTTCTTGGATTTTTGTCCTTGGAGCCTGGTGGTCTGCCTCTTTTCAGGTGAGTAACAGCCACTTCTGCTGCTTGTGGATTGCATCCATTCTCAGGAATATTAATTGTAGCTGGAGTATTTTTAGCAGGGCTGTGTGATTTGATAATCTTCTGGTTGTCAGTAAATGAATCCGGTAACTGATGAATAATGTTCTGAATGTGGAGGATCTTTAGGATCTCATCTTCACATTGCTTGGTTACCGTCATAGTGGGTCAATGAGTTTGTATCCTACGATATTATTTGTGTAGCTCCAGATTTTGCAGTATCTAAGCCTAATTTGGAGAATGTTGTCTCATCAAATTCACAATCTTCAAGACGTGCCTTGAATGTGTCCCCCATTGGGGTTTTAGGTATCTTATTAAGGAGGGTGAGTCTACATAAATCCCTAGACAATGTTGAGGACCCATTTTGTCCTCTGGTGTAGTGTTATGGGGATATAGACTGCACAACCGAAAATTCTCAAGTGATAGATATTCGGTGGTATTCCATATGCAAGTTGCATTGGAGAAAGACTATGACCTCCAGAGGGTCTGATTTTTATTAAAGAAGCAGCATGCAATGTTGCATGTCAGAATGCAGTCACCGGCAACTAAGATTCATTAGTAATGGACGTGCAATTCATTGGAGTCTTTTTATCAATGACTCAGCTAACCCGTTTTGGGAATGAACATGTGGCACATGATGTTCAATTTCTATCCCACTTGCTAGGAAATATTCTCGAAATGATCGGGAGGTAAATTTCCCAACATTGTCTAGGCAGATTTTCTTTATTGGATTGTCTAGAAAATGCGCCTGCAATTTTATTATTTGTGCCAATAGCTTTGGAAAAGCTTGCCGCGGGTCAATAGTAGACACACATACCAATATTTAGAGGATGCATCAATCAGTACTATAATGTACCGAAAAGGCCCAATTGGTGTTGGATTGGTCCACTTATATTTTCTTGTACTCTTTCGAGGAAGCTTGGAGATTCTTTGTCCACTTTTAGCAGAGATGGCCTTGTAATTAGTTTCTCTTGTAGCAAGGGATGTAAGGGAATTCTCCCTTTTAAAGAATTTTCTGGTCCTTCAAATCATGCCCATAGGATTAGGATAAGATGTGGTGCATCATAACCGATTTAGGGTGGCCAAGTCTATGATGCCAAAGTAGAAATTTGGATGTTATTGGGCACTTTAGGTGCTTCGTCAAATTTGCTTCCTCTCTTTGAATCTTTGTATGATATAGGCCTGATGAACGGCTCTCAAAATGCTCAATTATAGATTTGATTATTTTTTCTTGAGACGTCACATACAAATATTCCTTTTTGTTTATATTTGCAGTTTCTAATTGAAACCCGTTTAGACAGATGACCTTGAAACTTAATTAGTTTCTTTTTGAATTCGGAGAGAATAATGCATCCTTTATTTTTATTTGTGTACCATTTGGGAGCAACGGTCGTGTATTCCATCATCCTTCAATTATGTTTGATGGTCCGAATATTGTATTTACCAGACTATCATATGGTATAATGCTATAAAATAGCATTTAAATTAAATGATTGTATTTGTTGAGGCAGTGTCTACTAAGCAGTCATGAGAGCAGTCCATCTATTAAAAGATGAAGCATATAAGCACATTTTATTTCACAAAAACATAACTACTTTATTCAAAAGCATTTTGCATAGTTATGAAAAACATAAATAGCTCTCAATGACAATGTTTTTTAACATAGATAAAAGTTAATCAAACAAGTCGTCATTTTTGAAATCATTAGATGTAACTAGACTAGAGCATGGAAGTGGGTGGCCTCCAAATTTGTTTCGGCTTTCTTTTTAAAGCTCTCTTTATACAAATCTTGGAGGTGCCGTGGAGTTCTGCACACTTTGGACCAGTGCCCTTTCAAGCCACAACTATGTCACTGGTCTTCTCAATCCTTTCGTGGTGGGGGTGCTTGATTTCTGTTGTTATCATTTCTGTGCCATGGGAACTTTCGCCTCTCTTCATTTCTGTGCTGGTGGACTTGTCCTCTGCCCGTTTGTTTGGTCCACCTTCTGGAATTTTCTTTTCCTTTTATTATCTTTCTTCTTTTTGGAATAAGATGTACTGTGAGCTTTTGGGAGGGGGCGTGTCCGGAGGACGCATGTTATGAATGGTTAGTAGAAGCTCTATGTTTTGTTCAGCTATTAGTAAACATGACAGCAGCTTAGAATACGTAATAAACTTCCGTTCACGATATTGCTGCATTAATATCGCATCTTTTTCATGAAAGACGTGTAAGTCTTTTCCAGCATGCGATGCTCTGAGACTTCTTCACCACACAACTTCAAGCGTAAGGTGATGCTGAACAGAGCTGAGTTGTACTCAGCTATGGACTTAAAGTCCAGAAATCTCAGGTTTTTCCGCTCATAACGGACCCTTGGGAGTATAACATCTTTCTGATGTTTATACATATCCTCAAGGGCAGTCCACAGCTCTAGTGGATCTTTGACCGTAAGGTATTCAACCTTTAAGGTCTTATCTACGTGGCGATAGCTTTTGCTTTTTCAATGTCTATCGCATGTGTGTCTTTTGTAATTGTGGTTATGAGGGATTGAGCACGTAGGTGGAATTTGACATCCAGCTGCAAGCTTAAATAATTCTTCCCTGCTGCATCCAAAATTTTGAAATCGACGCTTGAGATTTTTGCCATTTATCTAGAAAAGCACAACTTTGCATGAATTATTAACACTGAAAACTTTATTTCATGCAGATGCAATTTTAAATGAATAAACTAATTGCGTGGATCGGACAGTCACCAAATAAAAAAATAATGTCCCAAAGTCCAGAAATACAGTCTATTTTACATAAATGAAAGAGAAAATTACAACTTTGGAAACCATATGGGTCCCATAAAAATTTTCACCTTCAGGACTGGCATCCGCTTCCATAGAAATGGTCATCGGTCTTGGGCATTACATATTTCTCATTATTATAATTTCTCTCAAAAGAAAAGGAAAAGTATAGGAAAAAGAAAAATGTGGGACTAAACAGCCAATCCAAAATCACAATTAGTCATTCATGCAAAATGTGTGCTCAGAATGTTTATAATGCATCACACGCATCACAGATTCAACATGATAAAAAATCATATTTAATGCTTAATAATTAATTAGACCACGGGGCGATGTCATACACAGTTAGGTTAGATAGCTAACGACAGAGCAGTCACATTATCTTCATAATTATTAAGCTAATGCTCGCCCAACTAAGCATAAATTTTATCCCAGAATATGTGGCAGAAATATGTGATGCAAGTCATATAAATATAATCCTAATCACAGCATCTTATATGATAATATGTTATAAATAAGTTGTGCGAATAGATATCAATTCAAATGAAATTGAATTAAGCCTAAAGTAATATATTTTGAAAGGAAAAATAAATTTTCCCTTTTATGCCCCCCTTTTATTCCCCAAATGTCCCCATTTATCCCATGTTTGACCCCAAATTATTTCCCATCATCCCATTATTTTTCTATTTATTTATGCTTGTAATCCCCCCTTTCTCTCTTTTTTTCATTTTTTGGGCTTCAACCCGATACCCCCCCCCCCCCCCCCCCCCCCCCCCCCCCCCCCCCCCCCCCGCGTTTTATAGGATCTGCGGGCTAAAGCCCTGCTTCGACCCGCAACAAAAATTTTTGTACTCGGTTTGCGAGCCTAAGCCCACATGCCGCTGCGAGCTTCAGCCCGCAGCAAAAATTATTTTTTTCCTTTTTGTATTCGGTCTGCAGGCATAAGCCCACATGCCGTTGTGGGCTTCGGCCCGCTGTAATTTTATTTTTTTGATTTTTTGATTGGGCCAGAGGCCCAGACTGTTTGTGGGAGCGGCAGGGTTAATGGCCGCCGCTCCCTGCGCGACCGGGGAGGAGGGGTTTGGGGGGCAGGCCACCGCATAGGGCGTTGGCGCACTGTCACATGGCGGTGGGGGGGCCCAAGCGTTACAGTTACGTTTTTTATCTTTTTTTGTTGTAGAACCCTAGACAGGGTTTCGCCACCGCGATGGGCAGCGACGTGCCATTACCGCTGGGGGGAAGCGGCAGGGCAGGTGAGATGATGGGGATTGCGGCTGTCGGTGGTGTAGGTGCCGCCGATCAGGCAGTGGAGTTTAAAACTTTTTTGTGCGAAGAAACCTGTTCTAGGGTTCACCTCCGCCATTGTCGGAGGCGGGCCACCGTCGCTATAGGGGCGGGTGGGGGGAAGGCAATGGTCGATCCCCCCTTAAGATCAGTGGCAAGGAGCCACCGTCTTAGATTTTGGAAAGAAAAATAGATTTTTTTCTGTGATAAAAATTAATTTTTATATTTCGATCTTGTGATATCTATACCATGGGCATTATAATCGTGATAAAAAATTACTTTATTTTCGATATACCTAAAAGATCGAAGAAGACAAGCGCAAAGAGGTGGATAACATCCGCACGCGACGCATCGAACTTCTCCTTCCTCGGTTTCGCAATGAACGGACATTCAATCTCAGGGAGAACGTGATGATAACGTGTGTTGTAAACGCATCTTTTGGGAGAGACCACATGCCTTTATTTATAGAGGATGTGAGAGTTCTAACATGGATAGGATACAACCTTTCAAATAGTTACAATCTTATCATCTCACGTCATATTCTATTTATAACAACCAACATTTTCTAATCCCCTTAAAACTTCTATTTTCTAGTAAACTACAAAACCCCATTAATTGTTTTGTGAAAAAAGGTGTGCCCTTGGAGTTGCATGGCACTAAATTTTGTGCCCCACAAAACATAAAAAATATTATAAAGATAAAAACAACATGCTTCTAAAGTTGACACTAGTGTTCTAAAAAACAAAATGAAAAAATTAAACACTTGCTATTTCACCAAAAAAAATAATTTTTTAAATTAAAGAGCATTTTCATCCAATAAAAAATTGCATGACATGCAAATCAAGATGTAATTATCGATTGACAAACTATAGTTTACAAAGAGTTTTATAAAAAATACATGCTATTTTTGACAAATATTGAATATTCGTCACATTTCGCATTAACCAGTGAAAGCTTTGGCATTTTAGAGAAATTTAACCTTTTTTGTCGCATTGCCCTTTCGCATGATAAATAAAATTAATTTACAAGCAATCAAACACAAACGTTCGACCTCATAATAAATAAAATATACATGTAATTAACGATCAAATTTCCAACATTACAATGCCTGCCCCCAAGTCATAAGTATTCGTTACCATCCTACGCCGTTAGATTACAACAGAAACCTTCTGCAATCCGAAATTAGAAGGGCCCAAGAAAAACACCAGGGAAATAAGTGGAGAATGAAACAACAAAATAATCTACAATGAGGGACACTAAAATGAACAAAAAAAAATTAGTGGATCACGCTCTACACATACACGGCGTCAGGGGGTTCTCCCAGAGGTCATAGTTGGGGAAGGTCTCCTCCGGCAGGCCAGTGCGAGTTTGGTGGGTGATGACGACGTCCTCAACGAATGATGCCCACCCCATGTATGGGTCTCCGAAGGATTTGGACATGAGCCCCTTGTCCGGCTTTATCGATTTGAGGCGGTGGCCCATGTAGCGACGCGCACCTATTATCAGCTTCGCAAAGTTGCCGCCATGGGTCATAACAAACACATCGGATTTCACGCACACCAAGAAATCCAGGGCAGCCAAGCTTGTCACATGCTTCCTGAAAACATCCAGCTCCGCCTTGCTCGCCAACTCCTCTTTGGTAACCTGAAAGCATCGAGGAAACACGACGAGGGATTAAATGACTGACTGCAATCATGAGACGATGCATTAAATAACAGGGTAACGTGACAACAAGAGGCAACGAAAGATGGAAAATATGGTCAGCCTCCCTCCCTCTCTCTCTCACATAAGTTGCAATAGCAGAAAGAGATCCTGATGTACTATCAGCATATCATCGGATAGGAATCTGATGAGGTTGGATATAACTTGCAAATTCAACTGAAAAGAACAGAGCTCTGATTATCAACTTCCAGTCAACCCGTCTGTTTTCCAATACGAGATGATGCCCTACCAACCTTCAAACCATGTCATGCTAAAATAACCCTTACACGACAACAAAAAAATTGCTTTAAGTTGTTAATAATGCAAGCACCAGCTTCTCCCATAACTCTGCATTTAGATACACAGGAGCCCATGCATACTCAATAATCACTGCAATTCTGTGTTTCATCACTTCTAACGAACAATAATGGAGAACTAGATAACCTGGTCAAGGGTATGCTTGATGATGGAGAGAGTAGTTTAATTGGAATAATAACTCGCTCACAAAAGCCGAGGGAGAATAAAAGGCAATAGCCATGCTTGGTTAAATTAGGCATCTTTTTGAATAGTTTGTCACGTGTTTGTGATGTTCAAATAGAGAACTATTATATAAACGAGAGACGATTATGTTTTGAGAATTGCTTTGGAGAATATGTAATCTGTGGCCTAGTGCCTCAAGTCGATAGAATGAATTCTCTAGGTGGGTTAAAGTGCATCCCCGCTTCAATGGGTTGAGCGAGTCCCCATTTTCTTAGGTTACATCAGTGTATCCTCTTTCTAGTTATCTTTCAATAATTTATATATCCTCTTTATATTTTAATCACAATAAAAATATGTTCTAGTCTTTTTCATTTGAGTTTCATGTATTTCATCTATGGGTTTCTCCTGCATCACTTGAACAGCATGCTCCCGGGTGAACTCAAGTCACATGTATGATATTTAGACCAATGTTAAAAATAGTGTCATGTGGCGAAGCACTAGACCTTCTGATAGAGCTATCCCAATCTATCATAGCATGTAGTGTAAGCTACATATTTTTTGTCCTATTTTAATTTTTAAAATCTAAATATATTTGTATATTGTTTTAGTATACATGATAACTATTTAAAAAATGTTAAAAATCTGAAAAATCTAATAAAAATTAGTACAAGCTATAGATGACATCACAACAAGGTTAATATAATATCAACGGATTCAACACAATATAACACCATACACCATCATCGAATAGACAATAACATCACCAAAGAAGTTTTGAAAGCATGATATACATGTTTAAAATCAAGTAACTCAACTAACAACTTAAAATACGTTGCAAGTGAAGTTAAACTACTAAAGTATAAGACTCCACAAAATAAAATGAGTTCACAACTTCACATTTAAAAAAAGTTCAAATCAATATCTCCTCTCATTCTATTCAATTTCCAAATCACGTTTAATAAAATCATATTCTTCCAAACATTTCATCCCCTCTCTCTACGACCCCTTCTTCCCTCGATCTTTGTCCCCATCCCCCAAAACAAGCCATCTGACACCCTCTTCTCCATCCTCAGTCAGCCGACAAACTAAGGACAGGGAAGAGGGTGTCACAAAGAGAGAAAGAGGGGGAAGGGTTGTAGTTGTTGATCGTTGTCGCCACAAAAGGAAGGAGTTTCATTTAAGTAGATGTTTCATGGAGCCTTCGCCAACGATTACTGTCGTCATCACTGTCAGGTTACTGTCTTCATTGACTGCCATGAGGCGCAATCAAAAATCTCCAAGCCTGATCACAGCCATGCGGCCCCAGCTTAGCCCTCTGGTCTGATCGCATTAAAGTATGTCTCTTTTTTCATTCTCTATGTAGCGACGCTATTCTATAATGCAGTATATCATGTGCTATTTTTGAAATAGTGCAAAACTACGCATACACATGAGGCTCCCCTATACCATGAGGTGACCCACAAAACGCCACAAGGCAATGCTACTGTCAACATTGGTTTATACCTTTTATTCAGTAACTGAGGTCAGTGGGGGATGCAAGTGGATAACCAGCTTAATGCTAACCAAAGAAACTTTAGGATATGCAATGACTTCCTCAAGGCTTGTTGCCCAACAGCATCCGAATTTACTTGCAACTTTGAAATTTTGTTCTTTTTTCTAGGTTTAAATTTGAACGTATGAATTGTATAATGTTCAAAATGGAAACTATCAGTTAGCCAATTTCTTCAACCTTGGTTACTCAGTGATTGTTTTATTTTATTTTTTATTTTAGTCCATTTTACTTTTCATATTGAAATCTCACTTTTATTTTAAGCCAAATACGAAGAGTGTATAAGTATCTCTCCTTTACTAAATAAAAAATACTTTATATTTATTTACATACAATGATCAAATATTGAAAGCAAACAATACGGTATCTGTGATTTGTGTATATTTTCAATATTACGATAAATAATAGTCTAATAATACAAAATCATGCAGTTTCTTGTTAAGACAAAAATATCCGAATAATTGTAAATTTTCTTTTTTACTACTACATTTTTCGCATACACATACAGCCATATATATCTACTAAACATATGAACATGCATACATATGTATCGTTTTCATCAAATATCACGGCCGCCCCAGTCAGAGATTGAATCCTAATAATAGGAATTTGTTCAGTTTGGTGGAATAAAAATCAGATTTTTATAGATAATAAGTGGAACACAAAGGATAGTTGACCTCAATTTGAGAGAAGGACCGCTCTTCTAGCTTTTGATTTGAGATAAAAGCCTAGCTCTCCAAACATCCAGCCTAATCTACTCCTAATATCTTTTCTTCTCAATAATCTTCTCCAAATTCAACATAAGAAAAATAGCCCTAGCCCCCTCCCTATATACGATAGACTGATTTTGTCCAGAATTATAAAAATACCCTTGATGCCTAAATTACAAGTTTGCCACATGCTCCCCAATTCTAACAATACTCTGCCCCCAAAGAACCACTTTGTACTCAAGGTAGTGTCATGAAATCCATGGGTACTCCAAATCGGGGTGCTCATCCCCTCCTGACTCTTCCTCTTCAGCTGATGCGCCTTCACCTACTTCGACGACCAATACCTGTAGAGCACGATCTCGAGAATGATGTCCCGGTTCGAATCTCTCACCATATCGAAAACATAACCACTTGGCGTGCATGTGCGATATTTCTTTCTATGTAAGATGCGTGAACATGCGGTCTATTAGAGGCTTGCTACCCTTCATAAACTGTCTGACCCACCGCCGGCTGGGGCCTCTGAGCCTATGTCATAGCAGGAGTGCAAGATGTGGACCCGCTCGTAGTTCCATTGGCTGCCCGCACCACTTTGATCCCGTCTTCCACCATTTGGGTCAGCTGCATAGTCTCCTTAAGCCCCCTCAGCCTCAAATGCGCATCTCAGCTATGTTATTCTCCTTCATCACCTTCATGAAAGTTTCCTCCAGCGTCGCCTCATGGATCCCCATTACTCGAGACCCGAGAGCATCTCAAACATCTCCTGGTTCTCTCTGACGATACTCTCATGTGTGAGAACAAGGAGCTGCTTGTATAAATTTCTCCATGCGTGTCTCAAAATCGATGCATCAAGCAATCATTGAATTCCTCCCACGAACAAATAGGTTTTCTCTGCTCCCGCTACTGAAACCAAACCAGAGCCCTTCTCTCTAAACAAATGCTGGTCACCATCAGCTTTTCTACCTCCGTCAAGCGGTTCACCGTGAAATATCTCTTCGCATGGTAAACCCAGGCACAAGGATAATCTCATTTGAAGACAGTTATCTTTAACTTTCTGACCCTACATTCGACGCTAGGCACATGTAATGCTCTTCCACTAGACTGCCCAAAACTGCTGGTAGGTATTCTACTAGGCACCATGATCTCCCCACGGGCCTCCCTTTGCTCCACCATCGTACCCCCAGTCACCCCAATCTGGATCTCCTCCATCCTCGTCGAATCCCCAATATCCTCCCACATCGTCAAGGTTGCCCCTGAAGGAGCAGCCGCCTACTGTGGGTTCGTCTTCGTCCACCCTCGAGCCCTCCTTCGCTATCCCATGGGCCTCCGTCCATCTGTGACCCTCATGCGGGTCAGTTGTAGCCTCGCGGACCTTCGCCATCGTCAGTCCAGTCAAAGTCTCCACCACCTTCCGCGGAGTTCGGATGAAAGCCATCGTGATCAACGAGACTGCCTTAAGGTCAGTCGTGCCGAAGTGCTGTCGCCAAGTCCCATGAGGGTTCTGTCTGCAAACCAAGACATGTGGGCCCTCTGAAAGGCCGTCCAGAGGTCGTGGGCCCCCTGTTCAGCCTGCTCGGGGCTCACGGGCCCCAGGGCCAGTCCCTTGCCGCCCTGGGCTCAGGTGTCCTAGGACGGTCCGCTCACGGACCGCAAGGCCCAAGGCGGTCTGCCCTGGCCTCGCTAGGCCCAAGGCAGCCTGCCATGGGACCGCAGGCCCCTAGGTGTCCTTGGCACCCCGACGACCAGCCAAGGGGCCATCAGCACCCCGATGGCCCACCCAAGGGCTATGGTGCCCCTGGACGACCAGCCAAGGGGCCATCAGCACCTCCGCCATCGTCAGTCCAGTCAAAGTCTCCACCACCTTCCGCGGAGTTCGGATGAAAGCCATCGTGATCAACGAGACTGCCTTAAGGTCAGTCGTGCCGAAGTGCTGCCGCCAAGTCTCATGAGGGTTCTGTCTGCAAACAAGGCATGTGGGCCCTCTGAAAGGCCGTCCAGAGGTCGTGGGCCCCATGTGCAGCCTGCTCGGGGCTCACAGGCCCCAGGGATGCCAGTCCCTGGGCGCCCTGGGCTCAGGTGCCCTAGGACGGTCCGCTCACGGACCGCAAGGCCCAAGGCGGTCTGCCCTGGCCTCGCTAGGCCCAAGGCAGCCTGTCCTGGGACCGCAGGCCCCTAGGTGCCCTCGGCACCCCGACAACCAGCCACGGGGCCATCAGCACCCCGGCGGCCCACCCAAGGGCTATGGTGCCCCTGGCGCTAAGATAAAGGTCACCGCCCCATGCAGCTTCTTCCTATGGACCATGAAACCCTAGATATGACTCCGGATGTTGTTCATCTTCCACGACAACTTTCTCTTTGCAATCGACTAGAAAGTTATCCCTTCACCTCAGACCTGCACCGCTCAGAGGTGGATCTTGCGTAAAGTCGTCGACTTTCTCTTTTCTCTTCGTCAAAGATTGTCGTTCACCTTAGATCTTCATCATGACCTCCTCCGTCTTTCAGATCTGATTTTCTTCATTAGGCTTTCCAACGTCGCCTTTAACAAAGATTCCATTGATGATTGCACTCGAGCGACGATACTTTCCTCCATAAACGCGGCCTTTCACTTCAGTGCATGATGTTGCTCTGTAGGGTTTTCCACATCACTCCTCAATTTCTCTTCCAATGCATCAATTTTCCTCACTGTCATAAAAATCGGACCGTTCTGATACGAATTTGACAAGAATTTCTAGGTTTTGGTGGAAATAAAAATCAGATTTTTTTTTAATAAGAGGAATACAAAGGATAGTTGTCAGTTTGATAGGAGAACCGCTCTCCTAGCTTTTGATTCGAGATAAAAGCCTAACTCTCCCAAGATCTAGCCTAATCTACTCCTAATATCTTTTCTTCCTAATAATCTTCTCCAAATTCAACATAAGAAAAATAGCCCTAGGCACCTCCTTTATATAATAGACACCTCATTTATATAATAGACTGATTTTGTCCAGAATTACAAAAATAGAACTGATGCCTAAAGTTACAAGTTTACCACCGCACCCAAATTCTAATACCTAATTCTGTCCTCCTTTGTAGGATATAGAAGAGGACTAAAATAATCCAGACAGCATGCGTGCATTCAGAGAAAACATTGTTTCCTTGTATATATTTCTTGTTTGTGTATTAAAGATTTGTGTGCATATTTTTGGGTTTCATATGGAACTCTATTTCCAGAAACATATGCCAGTTATTTTCTGAAAATGTATATACATGTTTCCTGTTCAAGTATGCTTCATGAATTTCATTACATGGAAATTATTTTCTCAGCACACTTTTACCCATTGTTTCTATTTTTTTTGTATGTTTATTTGCGCCATATTTTTATTTACATAACCAACAAATGATTTCATGAGCATTTAATTTGACATATGGATAATTTGCAGCACATTGTTCATATACATTTTGGCAGACGGATGTAAATTGTTTCTGTATTTTTCTAGAATCATCAACTATTCTGTTCATAAAGCTCAATTTATTTAAACTAGATTTATGAGCACATGCCAATGCACATGAAATAAAATTGAAATTTATATTGAACTGTGGATTTCAATGCATTTTGATTAAAAAAATGACATGTACCAAAACAGACAATGATATGTGTTATTAATTAGTAATTCAATGAAGACGCATTGGAAACTGAGTATTTTATTTTTCTGTGGTATTAATGGAGAACATATCACTATACCTGAATTGAACTACATTTTGGATCTAATCCTTTTTTTATTTTCCTACTGTTTACGAAGGACGTTGGGTTAGCCAATGACACTCAAATTGAACTTCAATTCCACGTAAAGATGGAGACAGAATGGCAAAACATCAGTAGATATATTGAATTTTAGTTTAACCAACATATATGTGCACATGCCAGCTCGACCGCAAGGATGTCCGGAGCACAGAACCCAGAACTTCGGATCTGCCATTGCAAGTGGTTGTCAGAATGCATGACCTAGGGAACATGGCATTTGTTTGTTCTTTCATCTTTATTTATTAACTAGGTTGACTGGATGAGAACTAAGACAACTCGGGTGAGATTACACAGATGTATCGTTGATCTCACTTTTAATCTAGCAGTCTAGCTTTAGCTAGAATGGACGTTTTCATCATCATTCAAACATTTATACACCCAAATGGGATTAACGATGGAGGCACAAGTTCCATGGAAATATAAACCAAATTCTATAATTTGATGACAAAAACAGAAGTGGTCTTAAATGCTGAGTTAGAAAAATATGGAGGAGCTGACGATAACTCTCACATAGAGTTCAGCTGACAACTCCAGAAACCTACCTTATTGATCATGTACATTATACTTTGCAAACTAAGGAGCACCCTGCCAAAAAAATTCCTCAATTTAGTAAAAAAAATCCTAAAGGGGAAAAGACAGATCTGCTATCAAGAATTGTGTGGAACCCGAAGGCAAGACACTGATATACAGCCTGAATAGCAGTATAAACAGAGTGAACAAGATAATATTGACAATCTATAAAACTATTATACTGAGAAGAAAGGAAGTTACCAAATTTGGGAACATATTTCTAAGCGGAGCCATCCTGTTCTGTCCCCCATAAACCTGGCCAGACGCAACATATATCTGTGTTTCTTTAGGGTATCCCATTGCCCGTAGGATAACAGCCACCTCCCCAGGCTCAAGAGGGCAACGGCCTTCTTTTCTCTTCTGTAGCGCTAGCTGCCAAAGGTGAGATCCATTCTGCATGCAACACATTTGAACGAGAAGCAGTGCATTAGTAATGTGATGTGTTGTTAATGCCACATGCTTAAGATAAATTAATTTCTTTTAACAACCTTGTACCGCCTCGGCCATTCCTTCTGTCTATATGCGGCCATCATTGCTTTCTCCCATCTTGTTCCGACAAAATCACAGAAGGAAAGACCCACCATTCCCTTCTCAAACCTCAAATGAAGTGCCCTAATGAGAAAGGACCAAGTAATTAGGCAAAAAGAATACAATACATAAATAATGATAACTTTTGGCTGGATCAGCATAAAGAAAGACAACTGATGGTTACATGTAAGGGTTTGGGCTGCCAGTACGGTTCCTCATTCTTGACGCAAGAAGATTGGCCATTTCATCAATCTCAGGCAAAAATTTTAAGGCATGGTAATTGACCCTGCACCTAAGCCTATTTATTTCAGGTGGGACATTATCATACCTGCGAATTAGAGTGATACAAAAAAGTCAAAAGCGTAGAGGACAATACACAGAAAGATGGCCAAATAATGAATATAGCTAAACATGTTATAATGGCCCAAAGCATGTCAGATTTGTACATTAATTGATATTACAACTAGATATTTAAAACAGTTGAGACAAGAACATGACCTACCCCAGTCTATCAACAAAAGGCTTAAGGGCCATAATCTTCTTCTCTTTTATCCGTGGAAGTACATTGTCGATGTAGAACTGTGCAGGAGCATACTTGGGTATGTTTTTCACAGTACGCCTGATATGATACAAAAAGATATCAGAACATAAAAAGTTTCTCGCTATGAGTACATATCACTGATAAATTTCAGCCAAAAGACCCTATAATAGTAAGTCGTCAAATGATGTTTTTTCTGGGTTTTAAGTTAAAAGCTTTCAAATAAGATCTATTATTCTCTCCCATATAATTACTTCGGAACGCCGTTCCTATACTTATTGGCAATGATCTCCATTTGGACTAACAACAAACGGCTTAATTTCGGAAAAGTACCTCAAACTTTCGCTGAATTCCAAAAAAAATACCTCTTATTTTGATATAATCGCAAAACTACCTCGTACTTTTCATGTTTCGATAAACTCCATCATCCACATATCCCCCACCGCTGCCCTTCGTCTTCTATCCATCGCCATCCATCCCCATTCCACCCACCACCGCCCTCCTCCCACTCCACCCCCCGTCCTCCCCCCTCCCCCCACCGCCACCCTTCGCTCTCCATCCATCGTTGCCCATCCCCCTCCCCCCCCACCGCCGCCCCCCTCCCCCCTCCCTCCACCGCCGCACTCGTCCACCACTTCCCCCCACCGCCGCACTCGTCCACCACTTCCCCACCACTTCCCCCCACCGCCGCACTCGTCCACCATTTCCCCCCACCACTGTCCTCCTCCCTCCACCATCCCACATATATCAAAGTATGAGGTAGTTCCACGAAATTAAGCAAAGTATGAGCTAGTTCTATGAAACCGGAGTACGAGGGAGTTTATCTAAACCTGAAAAGTATGAGGTAGTTTTGCGATTATATCAAAATAAGAGGTATTTTTTTGGAATTCAGCAAAAGTATGAGGTAGTTTTCCGAAATTAAGCCAACATACAGTTAAAAGTTATCACAACTTTGACACATACATCTTGCGGTTGCAAAATGGAAGATATGTGAACAGCAAAAACAAATTAGTCAAAATTTATGCATGTTAACTGGTAGTCAAAGGTTCAAACACAAAGGAAAAGAAGCAACTTCTAATCATGTGAACTTCTGATATATGGATCACAATAAAAGGTGCTGATCCCCAATCTCCATGTTTCTCATACAGTTTAGTTTGTCCAAATTGTGGGAGCCCAGATGTCACGTACACAGATAAACATATTTAACTTTATTAAAGGCATTCCTCCCAAGTCTCTCCCTTAAAGATTAAGGATGCAGGACAAATTTACTGTAGGATAACTATATAAATATAACTGAATATAATCAATAATATACATGTACATATCCCAGAAAAGTAGTATATGCAAGTGACTTGAAATGCCGGATCACAATTCCTCACTCACCAGCCACATGTCAGATCAAACAATCAAACAGTTGTCATAAATAGTACAATTGCAAAATGAGCAAAAATAAAGGGACCAATCCCTTTGGTTAACCTCTAGACAAGTTCGTCGTAATAGAACAAGGTCAGCAGGAGGGTTCTTGTCTGCGAGCACAAGGGACCTGACTCTTTATCCTGTACATTCCCATATATGTCCATGCCTTCCACAACAATCATACTTGGTGTACAGTGGTACCTTTGAAACACTACTACACATGGTATAAAAAATGCATGCCAACACATGATGTAAAAAGAAAGTTTTTTTTTTTTTTTTTTTTTTTTTTTGGGGGGGGGATATATAATCTCACAGCTCAAGGACATGATGTTAAAGTTAGCAATGAGAAAAGAATTTAATGGCTAACACTTTCAACCATGAGAATCAGATGCATATTACAGTGACAAGATTGCATTCGAACAATGAAACCAATGTACATCAATCTCGCCATCAGAAAATACTCTAGTTTGTAACCACTCTCCTAAGTTACTGTTTAACTCACCAATGAAAACCAATAAGGTCTTCTCTCACAGGAAGTCGTAGAAAGTCAAAAATGTTTTGGAGGCCTGAGGCATGTAGGATCAAATCCAGAATTATGATTAAAATCAGACAGCCCACACTAAAGAAGGATTTAAATAGTTAACCTATAGTGCTTTTCTTGCGGATTGTAATCATTTTAAAGGGTGCACTATCTTAGGCATGGTAGGATTATTGCAGGCCAAATCAAAATGGTGTGTGAAATTTCTCTAAATACCTATATCATCTCTTCTTCTATTTTCCCCTTCTTTCTTCTATGTGCTGCATTTTTTAAAAACTTCTTCGCATATGAAACTGAAATCCAACAACAAATAACAGTAAAGAATCTGAATTCTTGCATCAAAAAACTCTGAAATTCATCTTAATAATTGTAAGGATAATGAGTATATCCTCTGTCATATAAGATCCTTCATTTTATTGCAGTCAATCAAAAGGATCCTTCATTAGTTCCCAACATGGCAATTTAGAAGACTGCCAGCGGATGGCATTTAATGACCATATTCAATAGAGTAATTGTTCTAAATATAGAAAAGATAATAAACATGAATTTCCGGATGAATATGTTCTAGATAATGTGTGTCAAAGTTTGTAACACTGTTTTTAAGCCAAAAATGAAGTTAAAGATGAAGGTCCCTTTCCAGACGAGGATCCATGTATGAAAGATATATAGCCAGATTGGGCCAGACCTGACATAGATGCATTCATCATGTACCCCAAAGACCAAAATTTTTTGAGGAAGCTTTCAAGGATTTTTATTTACCCATCATAGTCGCTACAGAATAGGCTAAGCAGAAGACAATTAAAAGATGCCATCATTTATACATGGTAACAGAAGCGGTAATTGGAAAACCTTATACTGGTGAAAAGCTCTGTTTTGTCCGTAAACCAGTCAGGTATGTCCCGTACAATGCGTACATCATCCTTTAGATACTCAATGAAATGATCTACATCAAATATGTCTTCAAAGTTCCTGTAGATTGTACACAGTTACAAACAACTCCAACCAGCTACATGACGAAATAAAGATAAAGAATACACAAGTAGCAAATTAACACAGGAATCAAGCATGCTGTGAAATTATTAGCAAGTCAAGACACACAACATTACCATTAAGTTACTAATGGCAGCATATATCAATGACCTGAAGATGATACTAAGAATCTTGGTACAATAAGGAAGGGACAATAATAGTAGAATACTAAAAGACGCCATATTGGATGAATTTTTGCATCCATTAAGCTGAAGTACAATTAGATAAAGGAATCCCTGGTTTTAGTTTGATCATTTGCATAATATAAACAATATTGACTTCATCAAATATAACTAAACATTAATTATTGAAATTTGATAAAGATATCATGAATAATGTTAAGTAGCCCAATGGTCTTCGGACCACTAGCGTCTGATCGTTGAAGGGACTCGGAAAAAGTTGCCACATCCAACGGATCCCGTGTTTATTCCCTAGTCGGGAAGAGCCATGTGCCACGGTCCTCAGACCAGTCTGTGCACCATGCATATATGATGGCATGTGCCTGAATAACAAAAGAATTTAAAAACATTAGCAAAATAACTCTCCTTAAAGAAACCCATTCTTCTACGTAGCGACCCCAACAAAAGCCTTGCATGATCAGGCCATAATTATTTAGTTTTCCTACCCATATTAGTAAGATGTTTTCATAACCGTCAAGGTAACAGTTCAATGGATTGCTTGCAAAACCATTGTATATGGCTATGAATTACACAGTTTAAAAAACAGGAGCTACCACCATGGCGAGTGCACACAGAAAATGTCAGAGTCATGAACAGTGAGCCTCACCCATCCACTTATGGTTCAATGGCATGTTATCAATGATGCAACTTTCCTTGGCGCTTATTAAATATCTCAAGCAAGGTTTTTGGTCTCGGTTTCGGTCTTGGTATCGTTTTTTCCAAAAGTTAGGTTTCGGTATCGGTATCGTCCGTTTCGGCGGTTTCGGAAGCAAGTTTCGGTTTCGTCCGTATCGCTAGTTTCCACAGTTTCGTTTCAGATATCGGTTTTGGTTTCGAAGATACTTTAAATATGTATATAATATATACACACTATGATGGTTTTGAAGATTATTAAATCTAAACCTATCAAATACTATTAAATACTTAACAAACGAAAATATTAATCATATACGATCAAATACTAAATACCAAATGGATAAACTAAATTTGAGTTCGTAATCATATCAAATACTAAATACCTAAAGTTTGGTACTTAAATACTAAATATTAGATAAATGAATAGATCCTAAAGCTTGCCTTGCGCACCCACCGTTTTACCTTGCGCACAAACCATTTATTTACAAGTTTGCCAAAAAAACACTGGGTGTTGCTTTCCGCACCCATCATTTTGCTTTGCGCACATACCACTTATTTACAGGGTTGCCACAAAAAATTCGCTTGCTATGCGCACCGACTATTTTACTCTACACACATACCACTTATTTACAAGTTTGCCTTTTTAAAAAAACGTAACCTCTCCTGAAAGGCGACTCCGGCCTCTCTCTATCTCTCTCTTTGCTCTATGTCTCTCTCATGCTAGATGGTTGAGGTGGGACGGCGAGGCAGGATGCGTGTTCGACGAGGTAGGAGGCGTGTTCGGCGAGGCGGTGACGCGATGCGGCGAGTTCAATTTTTTCATCATCTTCCTTTTTATTCATTTTTCTTCTTCTTTTTTCAACAAATGTTTCTTGTTTTTGCCTCTTCTTCGTCTAATTCTTCATCATTTTCAAGCCGAAACCCTATGGTTTTCTTCTTTCTTTTAACGAGCTTTCTTTGCAACCTATTGATTCACGAATTTTTTTGGGTTTTTAGAGAATTTTTGTTTAATTACACATTCTTCGTGCTCCGTCTTCGACTGATATTGAATGGTATCGTTCTGTTTCGGCCGGTATCAGCTAAAACTGAACGGTATCGATATGTTTTGGCCGGTATCGGCCGAAACTGACCGATACCGTTCAGTATCGGTCGATACCGAAACTAACCCCTAGTTTCGGTCTCGTTACCCATCGATACCAATACGATACGGACGCTACGCAGGGGTATCGGCCGAAACCTCAAACCTTGATCTCAAGAACATTATTTGAAAAGGGCAGAGTATTTGGAGAAACTAGAAAGTAAAAGTATGTGCAAATGCAACAAAGGGCTGGACAAATAGAAAGCATAGGAAAGATGCTCTTTGAGTTTTATGAGACATTTCTAAAGTATAACTGAATTAGAAACCTGATATATAAACTTAGTTGTCTTCTTGCATCATAAATAATTGGTTGAGAACTTATAAAAGCCCAAACCAAATATACATGAACGGATTTCTTCTTTGTTAACAAAGTGATGGAGGGTTCAAGCCAACCAAATGCAAAGCAAACTAGAAATGTAACCAACTTAAGAATTATAGAGAACAATGGAAAACCAGGAAAGAGGATTGGATTTGTTTCGAAAGATTACTATCCCAGGTCCAAATGTCAAACAGTAATTGACATATATTTCAGAAAAAGACAGGCTTGAAGAAAAGGAGACAATTAGCTTGTGATGCAGGATATTCCTTGGGAACCCCCTAAGCTGTGTATGTGAAATGATTACAATTCAATACAAGCATGCACCAAAGTTTTGGAATTGCCCTGACTCTTTTATGTGGCCATTCAGCTTCAAAATGACCCTTGCAGTGCAGATCCTCATAAAAAATCAATCATTTCATTTCTTCTAGCCTCTTTCATAGTCTTGGAGAATTTTAGAGAATTGCACTGGGAGTATGAGTTTAAACTGCATGGTCATGAACCTGCCATTGGTGTGCACAGATTCAGGCTAAAGCCGAATTGCACAGAAATTTGAAACCAAACTGATAATGTCCTGTTTCATAATGAAACTCGGTCTGGTTAGGGTACAGAACTAAAGATATTTCAGTTTTGGTTCGGCATCGGATTCGTCAATTCAAACCCAAATGGAACTGAAACCCGAGTTAGAATTACTATATAAAAAACCTTGAAAACATATATACAGTTGTTAAGGTCTAGGAATTACGGTTTCCAATTTAAGTATAGGATTATAGTTTCCACCAAGAATAACGGATTATAGTTTCCGGTTCAAGAATAATGTACTATAGCTTCCAATTTAGGAAGCTAAGTCAAACAAAAAATGTGCATGTATTGTATAATTTGTACTTTCTCAGCTATATAAAGAGCACCAATACCTAGTTTGGGGAGTGTAGCCATTTCTATTTTTCAAAATGGTATCAGAGCCATCACTGTAAATCATATCATTTCTTATGGATCCTAATGGTCAACATGGATCAATCAGCAAACCTCTATTATGATATTTCCATTTAGTCTTTTCAGCCGCCACAAATACGAGTGCTCCAAGTGGATCTGTTCCATTAAATTCTAACACAAGACCTCCATGTGGATCAATTTCTGAGTTTTAACTTTACAAACTCAAGATAAATCCAGCTTTGAGTTTAAAGGGTTTTGAGCTTTTGTAAAAATTCATCTTCGGTCCGCTTGTTCCGTTGCCAACACTGGTATCAGAGCCTGGTTTGCCGTCTTGGTTTGAGTCATCTGTGCCGTCCTGGTTTGAGTCATCTGTACATAACTGGAAGATTGCTTTTTTTATTGAAAGCTTAAATTTTTCTATATGCTCTTCATATAATAGCATTTTTTTACAGCTATCGTTGCTATTTTTATTTTCCTTGGCTACTACGCATGGAGTAGGAAACGTACCATTGCTGTGTTTTCTATCTCTGTGAGGCAGTAGTATAGGCTTGTAGTCGCAATTCCGGACACAACCCTATCAGAAAACCATGAAATGCTAGAAGCATTAAGGGGTATTTTGTCTAGCCGGATAGATTAGGATCAAACCTAGTTAAGAAAAATAGAATTACGCAAAGATAAGTTATAAAAGCTGCAAGAATGTCTTTGAAGAATAAGTACAATATGTTCAAGACCTTCATAGTTAATCACATGGTTGTTACTCTTGAGGACACATACAAGTGTCAATATGATCTGTATACCGGCCACTTTGAACATAATGTTCATCTTCCCACACATGGGAAGATGATGAGAAATTATCGGGATAAAAGGGAAATTTTTATAGATATTAAGGGGAATACAAAGATAATGTCCTCAATTAGAGAGGATGACTACCAATTAGAGAGGAGGACTACTCTCCCACGATCTAAAACTAACTTCTACTCCTAAACTCTTACTCTCTACTTTCTAATCTTCTTCTCAATTTTCTTCCTCCCCCAATATTAACCCCTCCCCTCCAATTTATAGGGTTAGTTTGCCCCCATATACAAAATTGCCACTTGGTCCCAAATTACAAAATTGACCCACGGCCCCAAAACTACAAAATTACCACTATTGTGGCTACAATCCTCATTCCCAATACTAACTGCCCCTGAAAACCCACCTTGTCCTCAAGGCGGTATATGAAATCCACGAGGACGCGTCTCCGAGTGTTGGATCACGTCTCCTCGTATCCACCTGAATCAAAAGGCCCCCACGAGCTTCGTCCTCCTCGAAATATTTCCCCAGGAGTGGTAGTCCATCCGCAGCTGAGTTGTCTACGCACTAGCGCTTTCCGTTTTGAATTTGGATTCCAAGCGGACCCGGAATCGTCAAAAACGGAAGCCCCGAAGAAAATCCACCGAAAATAGCCCCAAAAATCCGAAAAATTCGTGCGGCTTACTGTGCAGGGGTCGGCGGCTCGGTTTAGCCGGCTCAGGCCGTCGGCTGAGGCTCGGGATCAGCTGGATCGAGCCGTCATTGTAGAGATGGCAGCTCGCCGGCGGCGATCACGTTTTCCGACGACTCCGGCGACCGACTCCGGCGATCTTTAGTCTGATGCATTCACCCGATCGAGACAAAGCTGTTGGTGGAGGTGGCGGTCCCAGTTCTCGTCGCCAGTGAAGTTCGAAAGGTTTCGTGAAGGCCTTCCAGGGGCTCTTCCGCGTCGCGGCGGCCCCCGAGGGGCTCACCGAAGTTGGTGCGGCCCTCTGGGGCTTGGCCGACTCGCAGCGGCACTCCAGGGGGTCGCCGGAGTCGGTGCATCCCTCTGGGGGCTCGACTGACTCTAGGTGGCCCTCCGAGGGTTTGCTGGGGTCGGTGCGGCCCTCTAGGGGCTAACCTGACTCGTGGCGGCCCTCCGCGGGGTCGCCGAAGCCCGGGCAGCCAAGAAGTTGGCCATCACCTCCGATGGTTGCTCATCGTCCCTTGTCGGCGTCGGATCTGAGTCGCTCCGTAGGCTTCAGATTTGGGATGTTCTTCTCCCCGCGGTGATGGATCTCCAAGAACTCTTTCATCATTGCCAGAAAAGAGTCCATCCTTTGATCTACTCTTGCCAAAGCCGCCTCCATGGTTCTTGAGCTCTTATACCACTTAATGAGAAATTATCAGGATAAAAGGGAAATTTGTATAGATAATACGTGGATACAAAGATAATGCCCTCAATTAGAGAGGACGACCACTCTCTCAGGATCTAAAACTAGATTCTACTCCTAAACTCCAACTCTCTACTTTCTAATCTTCTCTCAATTTTCTTCCTCCCCCAATTCTAACCCCTCCCCCTCCAATTTATAGGGTTGGTTTGCCCCCATTTACAAAATTGACCATCAGGCCCCAAATTACAAAATTGGCTCTTGGCCCCCAGAACTACAAAATAGCTAATATTGTGGCTACAATCCTCATTCCCAACAGAGGGTCACTTCAACATCAAAATCATGCCTACATAATTTTATAGTTGACACCTTAAACAAAATTACTTCAAAAACCATGATTTTAAATTTAAGGCAATAGAAACAAAAGTAGGAATAACACCCACAAAATCTACTGAACCATAAATAAGTTTGAAACTCCGTTGACAAAAGAATATAAATATGATCAAGTATTCATATGAAGAAAAAAATAAGTTTCAGATAGAAGACGTGGATCATATATATATATATATATATATATATATATATATATATATATATATATATATATATATATATATAATGATGTTTTTCAAGAGTTACATGAAAACGAATTGTTGGGTGACATAGCAACTCAGATATATGTGCTTATTATGAAAAATATTTTACAGCATCAAATATCTTTTAGTTGATGACATGTATATTCGGATACAATATATGATATGACAACTTTGATGCTGATACATATAAATTCCGACAACTTTTGGTTGATAACATGTATCAAACAATACGAATACACGTTAATATACATCGTATCGATCCAATGTGGAAATCATATCGTATGATATTTTTACATTATCCTATTTGATATGTAACAAAATCGAAGTTGTCATATCATACATTGTATTATATATCGTTTTGATCACATATCGTATCATAAATAGTATATTTGACAAATTGAAAAAATTAAGCAAATCACTCAAAGAACTAAATATATAAAAAATCAATCAGAAATTCAAACATATAACTAGTTATGGACAATGAGATATGCTAAAAGTGTGTAAAACAAAATTTTCAATAAAGTTAATTTATAAACATAGACATAATCATATAAATATTATAAAAACGCCAATTATCTCACAATATCACACGTAAACGTAAGCTACAAATGCTACATTACAAAATACCATCGTCTCATATCTTATAGATTCCATCACTCCAACCCGATCACCTTCTTCTTCTTCAATAACTACGTCTTCTTCCTCCTCCTCCTCATCTTTTTCAATCTCCACATACTCTTACTCTTACCCTTCTTCATCCATTGCTATTTTCTTTCTTTCTTTTCATTCTTGATTCTCAATGCATTCAAAGTTTGAGATTTTAATAAAATCAAAAAATAGTATTTAGATAACTAAACATAACATAAACTTATAAATTTGAAATTGAAGAAAATTATCTAATATGATATACCTCTTTTCATCTTCTTTTTTTCCACTTGTTCCTACTTATTGAACCTTAACATTCTTGAATGTCCATCAAATTAGTGTCTTGCGGGAGACAATAAGCTTCTTTCTCCATTATCCACTCATCATCAGATTCTATATCCAATAAACAAATCGGATATAAGTATTCACCTTCTCTTCTATCTTCTTTTGCCACAATTCCAATTGAATGTTATATTTCATAAAAACTAAAAACTAAGGTATTACATCTTAGTTCATCGAATCTATTCCTTCTCTTGGACAAACTCAAAAATACTCCAATTCTCACTATCTGTAACACTACATGTAAGGCATAATGCACGGATTGCAAGCCTTTGTAGCTCTTTACATTCTTCCATATAACTTTCCCACCATAAGGCTAATAAAACAAAGAAAAATGCACAAATTAAAACCAATCCTACCAATAAATAATTTATTTTGGTAAATGGTAAATTGATAATAAGCAATTAGATATTTATATTTACCAGGCTGCTGCTTCTCTCTTATCAGTATAACATATTTATACCGAACATTTCTAAATCTTACTAATTGTTCATCCATGTTTAACCAATCCTCAAGAGATGAGTACATCCTCTTAATATCCACTTAATAGTTCGATACAAACACATCTTCGCTTCTATATTCACATGAAAATTTTGTGCATAATGAAATGTATAAAAAACCAATAAATTACAAGCCATCTAACAACGATTGAAATAAACATATACTTCAAATTCAAACATAATCTTACTTAGTATTAAGTAAGCAGCTGCATGAAAAGGCTTATGAAGTTGTCGCTGACATGGTTCATTAATGATGCCACATACTCTTTGGTATATAGTCTTATTGTACTAAAAATTCTTCCCAATTTGCTCCTTGGCTGTCCCTAGCCTCAAATATATAACACATCGCCTACTTCACATCACCATCCATAAGCTTAAGTACTTTCACCAAAGGATGCATACATTTCAAACAATACTTGCTTTCAAAAATTACAATCTACTAAAATAATATACTTCACCTCCAGATCATCATCTTTCCTAAAATAAGAAATTTGTTGCTACTCCTTTGATGCAAACATGACCATTAATGCAACTTTTTGATCGGAGATCTCTTCAAAGAAGACAGTTGGTAGCGAAGCTTGTCACTACTGGTCATGCCAACTCCTTTCCACCCATGAAAGTTCTCATTAGGTTAAAATACCGATAAATATAGATGGTGATCTTCTCGCACTTTTCAATTATATCCTTGTGCCCCCAGCAAATTACCGATGTCATTCAACATATTGTTGATACAATGGGCATTACAGTGACTCCAAAAAAATAATCTTCCCCTTCTCCAACATTGCTCCAACAGAAACATAAGAAGAGGTGATATTGGTAACCACTTGAACCATGTCTCCATTGTTGCTTTTCTCCACAAAGGAATCAAGCAACTTGAATAATTCGTCTCCACTTTTCGATATATCCAATGTGTTAATGGATTCAAAAAAATTATGTTGGGACCTGGGATGGAAAGTAGAACACTAGAGTGAGGTGAATAGTGTTTATGCAAATTACAAAACCCTCTAGAAAATTCTACCTGAGCTATTAACTTGAGTTACCAAATTAATACTTAATCAACAACTTGCAAGATAAAGACTATTGTGAAAGCTAAGTAATTGCAAGTAATAAACAATAGACATAAAGACAAGACAAGCATAAAGACGAACGATTTATCCCGGTTCAAATACCATGCACCCTACATCCAGCCACACGTCCTCTCAAGGGCAAAATTCACTAACACGTCCCAATTGAATAAATATTACAACACGTCACTTGCACCACAACTTGGTGAATAACAAAACACCTCTTCTATGAAAGAATACACCTCAGACTCAAATGAGAATAAACACTTACAAACACTTTTACATATAAACAAATTTTGAAGCTCTTTGTGTCGTAGAAGTGTGGCTAGAGTGTTGATCTCCAAATGATGTTGCAAATGAAGCTTTTGATATAAAAAGGTTGGACAAAAGAGATTTTGAAAACTTTATAAAACAAGACCAAATGGAGGGTTTTCTTTTGAAAGAATTTTAGCTTAAAACAATTTTTTACTTGAAAATATTGATCATTAAAATCATGGTTAAATGCTTAAACCCTCTACTTATAAAGCAAAATCTGGACCAAAACAGATTACAAAAATTCCCTTAAGCGGTCAAAAAGCCAGCAAAAGTTACCATTTGAGCCCAACAGCTAGTATTAATCAACCATATTTCATATACTATTCGACTAGTATGGAGCTACTCGACTAGTTCACCAATAGTGGTCGACTAGTGCCAGTCAAATTCAAGCACAGATTGATCTCTGTTATTTACTGATCGACCATAGTTCATTGGCTAGTCGACCATGTATCTACAAGTCGACTAGTCCACTAACTATGGTCGACTAGTTTCCTGATATTCTGAGACACGGCACTTTTCCATATTAGTCAGTCGACTGGAATCTATTCTAGTCGACTAGCTAACATATAATTCCGGAAAATTGCGCTCTAAAACTTAGGAAATAATTTTCAAAATAATTTTAAAACATTTATAAAGTGTTCCTAAGTGTGTGCGCGCTTCATCAAACACTTAAACATTCTACCAAGACTAAAATAAAAATTACATCAAAATAAAGAGATTACTGATACGACTATCACTTATTAGCGGAGGAGGCACGCATGAGCTTCAGGGGAAATTTTGTGATTTTTGGCTTTCCGGGAGGGTTTTATGCAATTTTGGAGATTATGAGGGTCTTTTTGCAAATTTGCAGTTTTAGGAGTTATTAGGAGTGGTCGGCCCTAATTGTCTTCTTCATGCTTATTTTGTGATTGTATACCTTATACCAAGGTGTCTACTTTGGAGGATTAAGCTTTTCCCCTCGAATAGAAAGCTAGGAGATCTCCCCATCTCGAATCCGGGCTTATCTTGCTTTGATTTAGATCTGAAATCTATAAAAACTTCTCTTTTCCTTTTATTTTCTCCTCTCAAATCCCTATTTCCTCACAAACAAGCCCTAGATTCTATCAAAGTGCTAGCAGAGCGATTGATCCATGGCGAACACAAAAGCGAAAGACAAGATGGAGGCGTTGGAGAAGAAAGTTGATGGCGCCATCCAAGGACTATCGAAGACGGTGGAAGAACAAAGGGCCGACATGGATCGGAGATTTTCACAGGCCTTGGGGCAAACAAATCTGAGTTGGCGCAGCAAAGGAGTCCCCTACAAGCTGAAACCGTAGATCCGGAGAAAAAGGAGCGAGCTTTGGTGAAAGGGAAGGAGACGAATGATCCGTACCGCGAAGGGCTTCTTTCGGATGCAGATCTAGTAACGGATGATGAAGATTTCAACTCGTATGAAGGCGACGGAGTGGAACAAGAGCCTACGACAACTATAAGGGAGATCTGGACGCTGGAGCGTCAGTTCGGAGACGAGAAGGGCATCGTGCCCCCTTGCCACCTGCCAGGGAGGCCGCGCCCCCCTGGCGAGCCACCTGGGGGCGCAAGGCCCTGGCGACTCGCCATGGCCTCATCGGGCCCTGGCGAGTTCCCCGGGCCTTCTGGAGGCCCTGGCGACTCGCCCCGGCCCCGCGAGGGCCCCAACGACTCGTCGGGGCCTCTAGAGGGGTCTGGTGACCCACCCAGGCTAAGCAGGCCTTCCAGAAGACGTGCGGGCCCCGATGTTGCCGCTGCGGGCCACGACAGCATAGGGAGCCTCCGACGAACCCGCAGCTGGGTTTTGGTCATCGATGGGGCTTCGTCGAGGGGTTCAAGGACCACCGGGGTGCTTTGGATGTTGATTACTATGACGGATGATCCCAATGACCCAAAGCAGAGTTCGAAGAGTTTGGTCGGTACCACGAGGATGATCGAGGAGGCTACAGAGAAGGTGGGGCAGATAGGGGAGGCGGCGAGAGGCATGATAGAGATGGAGGCTATGAATATGGTGTACCACGACATCCCCCATTTCGGCGACACGAGTACCAACATGGTAGAGGAGCTCCAGGGGGGTTTCTGCGGGGGCCAGGAAGCTGAAGATGCCTATTTTTGATGGAGAAGACCCAGAATCGTGGTTGCAAGGTTGAGATATAATTTGAGGTATCTATGATACCGGTGGAGTGGCTTAAGGCCGTTGGGGTCTGCCTGGAAGGGGAAGTGTTATCTTCGTATCGATAGACGCAGCAGGATCAGCCTTTTATCACGTGAGAGGAGTTTACTACACTCTTGATGGAGAGATTTGGAGAGGTACATGCGGGCACTGTTTTTGAGAGGTTGTACGCACTGAGGCAGGATGGGGCCGTGAGAGATTACATTAAGAAATTTGAGATGTTGGTCAGCCGGATCAGTGGGGTAGGGTGTCAGGAGAGTCACTAGAGGGAAACTAAGCCCGCTATCCGATCTGAGGTTGAGAGCCCATAGACCGACGAGTTTGCGAGAGTGAATGAGTTTGACAAGAATTGTGGAGAACATGGTGGACCAGGAGAGAAATGCCAGCGGGCCTTAGGGAGGATCCTATTTTCGGGGGCAGACACCTGCAGAAGGGCCGAAGGCGGTCACGGGAGGAGGAGCACTAGCTGTGGGGGCAGGAGCCAGTAGGGGGAGAGGGGCTGAGACATGACCATGAGGGCAGGTACGACGGAAGACTGAGGCGAAAATCCGGAGAAGAGAGCCAATGGGTTGTGTTTCAAGTGTGATGAGAAGTTTTCTCATGGACACCAGTGTGGCGACCGTAGGCTACTGATACTGATAGTAGCTGACAAGGACGATGGAGAGGATGGTGTAGAGTTGGAGGCTGACGATGATGAGGATCAAGAGCATCCATACTTAGATCTGAAAGAGGTTTCCCTCAACTCTGTGGTGGGGTTCACTACGACCCACACCATGAAGTTGCTAAGGCAGTTGGCAGAGTTGGAAGTGACGGTATTGGTCGACAGTGGTGCTACCCACAACTTCATTTCACATCGGTTGGTGGAGAAACAGATGCTGGATATCAGTGACATGGACAGGTTTGGCGTGGTGCTTGGGACGAGGCAGTTGGCACAGAGTAGTGGCATATGCAGTGGACCGATCCTTACGATACAAGGGATTCAGATTGTAGCTGACTTTCTTCCTTTGGAGCTGGGTAGTACGGACATCATCTTAGGGATGAAGTGGTTGCAGACCATCGGAGACACGAAGACCAACTGGGGCCTGCTCAAGTTGGAGTATCAGAAGGGTGGACGGACCGTAGCGTTGTAGGAAGATCCCAGCCTATCCCGCTCACGAGTTTCTTACAGATCCATGACCAGAGCACTGCAGTCTACAGGAGGGGGATTCTTAGTGGAGTTTCAGGCCTATCAGTAGCAGAGGATGGAGAGCTGGGGGGAGCCGGAGTTAGCACCTGAGTTAGAGGAGTTGATTGGCCATTTTAGAGAGGTTTTTCAGACCCCGCATGGTCTCTCACCACTATGAGACCATGAGCATGCTATTGTCCCGAGGGATGGAGTTTCCCCTATCAGTGTGCGCCCTTGTCACTATCCCCAGGTGCAGAAGGACGAGATTGAGAGGATGGCAGGGGAGACGTTGCAGGCCGGGAAAATGTTGCAGGCATGGGTGATGTAGCCGATCGTGAGTCCCTTTTCTAGACCAGTCCTGCTTGTGAAGAAGAAGAATGGTAGCTGGTATTTCTCCGTAGATTATCAGGCCCTAAACAAGGAGATCGTGCCCGATAAATTTCCCATTCCAGTAATTGATGAGTTGCTTGATGAGATGCATGCAGCTGCGGTGTTCTCGAAGATAGATCTGAAGTCAGGATACCATCGGATATGGATGAGGGCAGCAGATGTTCCCAAGACGGCGTTCAGGATGCATGAGGGACACTACAAGTTTTTGGTCATGCCTTTTAGGCTGACCAATGCCCCGGCGACATTCCAGACCTTGATGAACAAGATTTTCAGGCCCTACTTCGGAGGCTTGTGCTGGTGTTCTTTGACGACATTCTCATTTACAGCAGTATTATGGATGAGCATGTGGGGCACTTGCATGTGGTGTTGCAGGAGCTACAGGAGCATCAATTATACGCCAACAGGAAGAAGTGCCTCTTCGAGCAATCCCAGGTGGAGTACTTAGGCCACGTGATTTCAGCAGAGGGGGTGACGGCAGATAGATCGAAGATTGCTGACATGGTGGATTGGCCTCGTCTCACGACCTTACGAGGATTGCGAAGGTCCTAGACCTGACGGGATATTATATGAAGTTTGTCAAGGGGTACCGTACTATTGCTTGGCCGTTGACGGAGCAGTTGAAGGACAACTTCCATTGGGGTGAGGAGGCGACCAGGGCTTTTGAGGCCCTGAAACAGGCGATGACGACAGTGCTCGTGCTAGCCTTGCCTGATTTCAGTAGGCCATTTGTGTTGGAGACGGATGCGTCAGGATATGAGTTTGGAACGGTGTTGATGTAGGATCAGCGACCGGTGGCCTTCTTTAGTCAGGTGTTGTCAGCCCGAGCACAGCTGAAGTCCGTTTATGATAGGGAGCTGATGGCGATCGTATTATCGATCCAGAAGTGGCGCCCTTACCTGTTGGGAAGGAAGTTTGTGGTGTGGACTGATCAGCGGAGCCTAAAATACCTTTTAGAGCAGCGCATGGTTACAGAAGAGCATCAGAAGTGGTTGTCCAAGTTGGTACACTATCAGTTCGAGATTCAGTACATGCAAAGCTTGGAGAATAACGCAGCAGATGCCTTGTCTCGCATCGAGGAGTTAGCAGAGGTGGTGGCCATTTCTGTTCTAGTATTGCTAGACTGGGAGCCTCTGGCGAGGGAGATAGAGGCTAATGAGGGTTTGATGGCGCTACGTGAGGCATTGTAGCAGGGATCTACCAACCATCCAGGATACACTTTGAGTGAGCAGAGGTTGTTATATCAAGGTCGGTTGGTATTGCCGCGGGGATCTTCCCATATACCGACCATCTTTCAGGAGTTATATGGCAGTTCGGTGGGAGGTCATTCAGTGATGGCAGCTGACTTACAGAAGGATGGCGAGAGAGCTATATTGACCGGAAATGAAGATGGGCACGCCCATCTAGTAGCAGAGTGTGACGTCTGTCAACGTCACAAATATCTTGCGATGGCTCCTGCAGGACTACTTCAGCCATTAGCCCTGCTAGAGAGAGTCTGGGATGACATTAGCATGGATTTCATCGAGGGGTTACCGAGGTCAGAGGGCTTCACTGTCATACTTATTGTGGTAGACCGCCTCAGCAAGTACGCACATTTCATTCCCCTGTGGCACCCATACACAGCGACGACGGTAGCCACTACCGTCATGAAGGAGGTAGTGCACGGGTTTCCAGCTTCCATTGTATATGGCCGTGACAAGGTCTTCCTAAGCAGTTTTTGGAAGGAATTATTCAAAGTGCAGGGCACCACCTTGAGGAGTGCGGCTTACCATCCGCAGACTGATGGCCAGACGGAGGTAGTAAACAGGAGCGTGGAGACCTATCTAAGGTGTTTTGCATCAGAGTCGTCGAAGCAGTGGGCGAAGTGGTTGTCATGGGCTAAATACTCGTTCAATACCTCCTACCACTCAGCGACGCAGAGCACTCCCTTTCGCATTCTTTACGGCCGCGACCCTCTCCCTTTGATACATTACAGCCGGGGTACGAGCCATGTGTCTCAGGTGGAGGAGCATTTGGAGGAGAGGGATAGACAGCTGGAGGAGCTGAAGCGGCACTTATTGAAGGCACAGCAGATCATGAAGACCAGTGCAGACATGCATAGGAGAGATGTGTATTTTGAGGTAGACGACAAGGTGTATTTGAAGCTGAGGTCGTACAGACAGAAGACAGTGGCAAAAAGGAGCAACGAGAAGCTGGTAACTCGCTATTATGGTTCTTTTGAGGTGACGGCTAAGATTGGGAATGTGTCATATCGTCTACAGTTGCCTAATATGGCCTCTATTCACTTGGTGTTCCACGTGTCCCGGTTACAGCGAGCTATTGGAGACCACACCTTATCCCCTACTCTTCCACCCACCCTGACCGAGGATATGGATGTATTGCTGGAGCCATAGGAGGTCATGGGTGTTCGTCAGCTTTCAGCTGGGGTGCATGAGGTGCTGATTAGGTGGCGCGGGCTACCAGATTATGACGCTACATGGAAATCTCAAGAGATGATCTGACTGTAATTTCCCGATTTCCACCTTGAGGACAAAGTGGCTCTTTTGAGGAGAGTATTGATACGACTATCACTTATCAGCAGAGGAAGCACGCGGGAGCTTCAGGGGCAAATTTGTGATTTTTGGCTTTCCGATGGGTTTTATGCAATTTTGGAGATTAGGTGTGTCTTTTGCAAATATGCAGTTTTAGGGGCTATTAGGAGTGGCCGGCCCTAATTGTCTTCTTCATGCTTATTTTGTGATTGCAAATCCTAGACCAATGTGTCTACTTTGGAGGATTAATCTTTCCCCTCAAATAAAAAGCTAGGAGATCTCCCCATCTCGAATCGGGGCTTATCTTGTTTTGATTCAAATCTGAAATCTATAAAAACTTCTCTTTTCCTCTTATTTTCTCCTCTCAAATCCTATTTCCCCACAAACAAGCCCTAGAATCTATCAATTACATAAAGCACATTGATGCAATCATGAAGTTCATCCACTTGTCTTAGTAGCTTTGATCTACATTGTCTTTGTTGACTCCGAAGTTTTTTGATTTGCATGTTTGCTTATCATATACACCTCTACGCTCATTAAAATATTAGTACTCAATTTGTTTGCTTATCATCAAAACTATCATGAGCGACTCAATGTTCAACATTCTCTTTCTATTTTGATGATGAAAAACATATAGCATATAAACTATAAAAATTATGGAATTAGTGTATGTGTACGTGTAGTGTATGTGTATCAAACAACATTATTCGCAAATTCATATTTTCTATCACTCTCATATTTCTCCCCTTGGCAAATAAAACTAGGAACTCAATATTCAAATATTCTCCCCCTAAATTGGTGATCACTCCCCTTGGTATAAAAACTAACTCTCCCACGTATAGTGAGTGCATAAAGAAGCATGATGCCAAGTGTTATAAGTCTAGAATAATACTACAGTAATGAATCAAAAAATTACTTACAAACTTATTAAATTAGCTACCCCTAAAAGTATGCATATCAAACATTTATGCCTCCCCCTCAAGTTATGCATATTTCTTAAAGTGCAATTCGGGAGCAAGCTTCAAATCCCATCATATATGAGTACCGAAAAAATCAAATATCTTGGTACCTTTTTTCTTTTGGGTTCATGAGGTTAGACATAGAAAATGATATCAATCAACGGGGAACCAACCCCATTTGGATTTAGACTTTCCATCATTCACAAATTTATAATTCTTAGTATAATAAACATTATTCATAAAACTAGAAATATAATCATCTTTCATTTTTAATAGATCCTCTTCTAGGTATCCAAATTTTAACATAATTGTGTCTAGTATGATTAACCCTAGCATGGTTATGTATAGGCCTAACATTTTGATTGGTCTTATTATACATCAGCCAAATTTCCTATTATGTAAGCTAAAATCATCTAGGTTCTCTTTACCCATGTTAAACTTATCCACATTTTTTAATGATCTTCATACTTGGCCTTAATAATTATGTTCTTTTATCTTTTTAACCAAATTTAAGATGTTCCCAAAACAAGCTCTCATACTTCTCATATAACCTAGCAAAATCATCATAATCATCATCATCATCAGAGTCATGTTGAGAATTTACATCTTCCTCGTTGCAATGCCCATAAAGCATATGTATGTCATCTCTTCTCTTTTCTTCTTCTTCTTCACTTGAGGACTAATCGGATGTCTCGTTGGAGTCTCGGTTCTAAGAAGCTAGCGCTTTTGTTTTTTGGCTTCTTAACCTTTGGTATTGCTTTCACCTTTCCCTTGCCATTATGCTTTTGTAGCGAGCACTCCTTTTGTCATGGCATATTACATCTAAAACAAATAATAGACTTGTTAGATAATCTTTGCTTGGATTTAAACTTACCTTAGAAATAGTTCTTGAATTCTCTCGTCATAAGAGCAATTTGATCATCATCGTCATCTTCTGAGTTTCACTTCTCTTTGTTGGCTTTGAATGCTATTGATTTTTCTTTGATTGCTCCTTTTTCTTTCTCTCATTGACTCGGAGCTTATATGCCAAAAGTCCTATAAGGTCCTTCATGGTGAGCGTTGAGAGGTTGTAGGTTTCTTCAATGGTCGTTGTCTTCGTTTCCCCTTCGTTTCCCGCTGGGGTGTGAGTAAACAAAGAATCTTGCTCATTTGCTTCTTTTGAGAGATGACTTTGCCCAACCCAGTAAGAGTGTTGATAATCTTTGTGAAGCAGGTATGCATCTCGGTAATCGTCTCTTCTTTTCATCATAAAGAACTCGTATTCATGTGAATAAAGACAAATTTTAGTATTTTTAACAAGAGTATTACCTTCTTGTGTTACCTCAACGGAGTGCCAGATATGATGCGTCGTAGTAGATATGCACAGTGTTTGTACCCCGAGCTATCTAGTGCACAAAACAGTGAAGTCATGGATTTGGCAATGAGTGTCCCTTCTTGGGCTTTCTCCTTTGGACTCCATTCCGAAATAGGCTTCGTTGGCTTTTCACAATGGGTCTCCACCACGCCCATAAATCCATATCAATCAATTAGAGAAAGAGCATCATTCAAGTCTTCCAAGTACCATAGTTAGAGTCGGTGAGCATATGTGGCCGGGTAATAGATTCTCTCTAGAAATTGGTTTGTTGATGTCATCTTTTAAACTGCTCTGATACCACAGTGTTTGTACTTGAGATGGCAAGTAGAACACTAGAGTGGAGTGAATAGCGTTTATGCAAATTAAAAAACCTCTAAAAATTCTAACTGAGATATTAACTTGAGTTACCAAATTAATACTTAATCAACAATAACTTGCAAAAAAAAGACTATTGTGAAAGCTAAGTAATTGCAAGTAATACACAATATGCATAATGAGAGACAAAGAGAGACAAGCACAAAGACAAATGATTTACACCGGTTCAGGTAACATGTACCCTACATCCAGCCACATGTCCTCTCAAGGATAAGATTCATTAACACGTCTCAATGGGACAAAGACTACAACACGTCACTTGCACCACAACTTGGTAAACAACAAAACACCTCGTCTATGAGAGAATACACCTCACACTCAAGTGAGAAGAAATATTTACGAACACTTTTATCTATAGTCAAATGTTGAAAATCTGTGTTACAGAAGTGTGGCTATAGTGTTGATCTCCAAATGATGTTGCAACTGAAGCTTTTGAGAACAAGAAGTTGGACAAACGAGATTTTGAAAACTTTATAAAACAAGATCAATGAGAGGGTTTTCTTTTGAAAGAATTTTAGCTCAAAACAATTTTCATTTGAAAATATTGATCATTAAAATAGTGATTAAATGCTTGAATCCTCTATTTATAGAGCAAAATCTGGGTCAAAATAGAATTACAAATGTCCTTAAACGGTCAAAAAAGGCTAGCAAAAAGTTACCATTTGAGCCCAATGGCTAGTATTAATCAAACATAGTTCATATATTAGTCGACTAGTATGTAGCTAGTCGACTAGTTCACCAACAATGGTCGACTAGTGCCAGTCATATTCAGGAACAGATTGCTCTGTTATTTACTAATGACCATAGTTTATTGGCCAGTCGATCATGTATCTACTAGTCGACTTGTCCACTAACTATGGTCGATTAGTTTCCTCATATTCTAACACGACATGTTTCCATATTAGTCAATCGACTGGAATGTGTTCTAGTCAACTAGCTAACATATAATTCCGGGAAATTACGCTCTAAAACTTAGGAAATAATTTTCAAAATAATTTTAAAACATTCTAGTCGACTAGCTAACATATAATTCCGGGAAATTACGCTCTAAAACTTAGGAAATAATTTTCAAAATAATTTTAAAACATTTATAAAGTGTTCCTAAGTGTGTTTGTGCTTCAACAAACACTTAAAAATCCTACCAAGACTAAAATAAAAATTACATCAAAATAAAGAAATTACATAAAAGCAAGGTTTAAGGTTTCGCCCGATACCCTTCGGTATCGAGCGTTTCGTCTCAGTTTCGGTACATACCGAGACGAAATGTAGTGTTGCTTCTCGGTTTCGGCTCCGACCGAAACGAAATAGTAAAATGAAAAAAATTGCAGAAACCCAATGAAAACGGAGCAGACCCAAGAAAAACTGAAGGGAAAAAAGAAATAGAAAAGTAAATTAAAAGAGAAAAGGTGAGAAGAAAAATAAAATAAAAGAGAAAAGGTAAGAGACTTGCCTCTTCCACCCCGACGGCGTCGCCGTCGCTGTCGCCGCCTGTCACCTCATCATCGCCGCCCGTAGCCGCCTTCGTTTCCTCCTCCGTTGCCGGCAAAAGATAAGGGGGAAAAAGAGGGAAGAAGGGGGATCGTGATGGGAGGAGCAACCAGCAGCCCACTAATACAAGTGGGTGCTGCTACTCACATTACACATTTTGCTAAATAAGTGTTATTATTTACAAGTTCCACATTGAAATGGCAAACTTGAAAATAAATGAAGTATAGTTAGCAAAATGTGTAATGTGAGTAGCAGTGTTGAGATTTTTTGGCGATTGCTATGCGAACAGACCACTTTGCTCAGTACACAGACGAACCTATTTACAAGTTTGCCCTTCATTCATTGCAGGTGTTGTGACATTCTTTTTTTACAGCTTGTATACAGACCAACCTATTTACAACGTGTAAAAAGTATTTGATGCTCTAGTATTTGATAGTATTTAATATGTATTTAAGTATTTGAAACTACCGATACAGACAAAACGAAACGCACGTCCAAAACCACCGAAACGACGATACCAATACCGAAACCCAAATTTTCGAACGACCGAAACCGAGACCTAAAACCTTAACATAAAGTACTTTGATGCAATCATGAAGTTCATTTACTTGTCTTAGTAGCTTTGATTTCCATTGTCGTTGACTCCGAACTTTTTTGATTTGCATGTTTACTCATCATCTACACATCTACACTCATGAAAATATTAGTACTTAATATGTTTTCTCATCATCAAAGCTATCATGAATGACTCAATATTCAACATTCACTCCCTTTTTGATGATGACAAACATATAGCATATAAACTATAAAAAATATGAAATGAGTGTATGTGTACATGTAGTGTATGTGTATCAAACAAAATTCTCACTATATTCATATTTTATATCATGCATATTTCTCCCCTTTGCAAATAAAGCAATGGAAATAGATCATTTTGCTAAGTTTTCGTGAAGCTTTATCACCAACATATGTGTATGTATGGCTCCAAGTGATATGGAGTTTAGCAATCAAACTTTATGTTCAAGACATGTAGCATGCTTCAGAGGATATTTTCTAATAACCTTAACATGACATGTACGAAGAAACAGTAGAATCACACTACATTGACGGTTCAACATAACATTTACATGATCTGAAAAAGATTATGGTACTACTCCAGGAGCTTCTAGTGACATAGTTCGTGAAAGACGTATCATTACTAGAGTTCATCGTGGAGGCCTTACTGGAGTAGGTCGTGTAAGCCATACTGGTGTTCACAGTAAAGTATGCCAATACCATAGCACGGTAGGACATATAATAAACATTTTGGAAGCTAACAATAAGTTGTCCAATCCTCAATCAATGCATATTGCGTCTACTGAGGAGTCGGGTTCAAATATGTGTATATATTTATCGAGAGAATATTATGATACATGGCTAAATGTTGCATCAATTCTAGGACTCGATGGCTTTCTCTTCATCTTCAGCACATAGTTATACTCGTCAAAGTTGGTAACTCCACAGCTTTTATTTTCTCCTCGGCATCAAGAAACTAGGTGATAGATTTAGAAACCGCATATCATATGATTGGTAATCCTAGTATCATTTCTCATTTAGAATCTGTTTCCTTCTTATCTGATGTTACATTAGCAAATAGATTTGTCTCTTTAGTTCGTATACTGTGCATGTGTAATACATAGCCATCATTGTCATGTGTACTATTTGCCTGATTTTTTTATTTAATTTTCTATTAGTTAATGAGCTTATAAAAACATTAAACTGTTCGGTAACCTTATTTCCTACTCATTATGTTTTTCAATATATCAGAATGGCAAAAACGAGTGGACATGGCTAAGTCTAACTATTTATATCATCTCGATGAGATTCATGACACTATTTATGTCACTAATTAACATTCATGGTCAATTGAAACATCTTTCTCTGAATAATTTGAAACTGTTAGTTCCCGAGTTCTATTATTTATCGAGTTAGAATGTAAGTCGAGTCAAAAAGAAAAGTATCATCGTGTGGCTTATCTTTCTACATCAATAAAAGAACAAATAAACCATTTGAACTTATTCACTCCAATGTATGGGACCATGTCATATACAATTGAAACTTGATTTCAAATATTTGATTACCTTTATTAACGATTTTTCTCGTGTTACATGGATTTACTTGTTTAAAGATAGATTTGAAATGTTTTATCTTTCAGAATTTTATTGCTAAAATTAAACTAAATTTTGGTTTATATATGTGCATATTGCATGGTGATAATGGTAATGAGTATTTTAGCTCAACTTTCATTAAGTTTATGAGAAGGCATGGTATAGTACATCAGCCATCTTTTACATATATACTACAACAAAATGGAATAGTTGAACGTAAAATAGCATTTACTTGAGGTAACACAAACACTATTATTTCATCGAAAATGTTCTTAACACATTTTTGGACTAATGTTGCTCGTATTGCATGTCATTTAATTAATAGAATACCATCATCAGTACATAACAATTAGATTCCATATTCTTCGCTATTTCTTAATATTCCTTTATTTTTGCCTACTCTGCATAATTTCAGATGTGTATTTTCATGTGTATACCTTGTATATGATTCACAAACTAATGTGTCTAAACTGAATTCATAATCATTGAGGTGCATTTTCCTTGACTATTTACGCACGCAAAAAGGATATAAATACGTCTGTCTATAAGCTAGACAGTATATTGTGTCTGCAGACATCGCCTTCTTTGGGTCTCAGTTTTACATTCCTTGACAAAACATACTCTTGATTCTAGTCAGTCAGATAATTGCATTTCCAATTATGAATTTCCTTTCTTACTAGATATTCTCTATAAAGAAGCTATAAAGCAACTGTAGAAACTAATTCTACAAATATGTCAAAGATCAATATGAAATAAGCTCATGAAAAAACAATTGTAGGGTTATACCAGACGCACAAAGACTCATGCTTATGTGCAAACTTCTCCTATCTTGCCACCTCATGCATCACATAATCATACATCTTCATCCCTACCTGAGTCATCTAGTCAACCAGATCTTGATATTCCTAATGCTCTTTGCAAGGATAATATTATTTGCACTAATCATCCATTATATTAATCTATATAATTTACACAATTTTCCCTTAAAATCATGCTTTCCCATCTTCGATTGATATATTTCTCATTCCTAATTCTTTGCTTGAGGCTCTTACACGCCCATGTTCGGAAATGATAATGAAAGAGAAAATGATAGCATTAGAGGAAAATAGCATTAGAGGAAAATGATATTTGGACTCTAGGTCGTATCCCTCTTGACAATACTATGTTAGAATGTAAATGGGTCTTCACTGTGAAGATTAATCCTAATAGTATATTGATCAAGTTGAAAGCTAGATTGATGGCAAAGGACTATACACAATTCTATGATGTGGATTATACATAAACTTCCACTCCAATAGCTAAAATGGCGTTGGTTCACCTCTATCTCATTTTCTGCCACATATTGCACGCCATTACATCAGCTAGACATTAAGAGTACCTTTCTCAATATTATTACTGATAAGAAGGTCTATATGGATAAACCACTTGGGTTTGTTGCTCAAGAGGAGTTTGGAAAAGTTTATCAGTTGAAGTGATCTTTGTATGTCCTAAAGCAACCTCGGCGAGCGTGGTTTGGGAGATTTTTTACTATTGTTCAAATTTTAAAATGCAACGACCAAACAAAGATTACTCGGTGTTCTTTCAAATGCATCAGGAAAGACATATCTTTGTTATGGTCTATGTTGATGATATTGTGATCACTATGGATGATATTAAAGAGATTGAAACTCTGCTTATAGCGAGTTTTTCAAACTAAGAATCTTAATCCGCTCGGTTACATCCTTCATATAAAGGTAGCTAGATCGTGTGAAAGGATTATATTATCACAAAAACGTATTGAATATTCTCACAGAGATCAGATGATAGAAGTGTAGACTAGTCAGCTCTTTTATAGATCCAAATTCAAAGTTACAATCAGATCAGGAAGAGCAACTAGAAGATCATGACAATTCAGGAGACTTGTACGAAAACTCAACTTACTATGATTAGGCCTGATATCGCATATCCAGTGAATGTACTCGACCAGTTCATATTTGCTTCATATATAAATCATTGAAAGGCTGTACTTCAGATAGTAAGGATTGTACTGGGTAGAAAACTTATATATTCATATCAGAATATCTATTACAAGATATTGTGTGTTTATTGTAAGAAAACTTGTTGCATGTAACAGTACGAAACAATGAATGGTTTCACGATCTAATGCAAAATCCAAATTTTCAGCTATGATAAATGTCACATGTGAGTTGATATGAATCAAATCTATAACAAAACCTCGGTTCACAGTTCATCTAGCTATGCAGTTATACTATGATAACAAGATGATCATCTACATTGCAAAGAACCATATCTATCACAAGTGCACTAAGCATATTGAGATTGCTTGTTACCGAATTCAGAAAAAGAATGTAAATTAAAAGATTAAGCAAGCACTTCATGTAGCCACCGTGAATGAGTTAATAAACGTATTCACAAAACTGTTCAGGGATGCTTGCATTCAGTTTATTTGTAAAAAGCTGGACATGTATGACATATATGTGCCAGATTAAGAAGAGTGTTATGTCTAGATTGAAGGGAATATTAGAATATAATTATGTATGGTGTTTTGAGTAAATCATTATTATAAGACCTATATAACTAATAAAATTTTGGCTTGATTGAGAGGAACTCTACCACCATTTTACCAAAAATACATATATCTGATATTTACAAATGATATGTATGACCTATTGACACAACCATTATCAGCATGACACTCTATTTTTACAAAATTCTACCATGTCGGATGCTTCATGACTTTTGGAAGCTCGCCTCCCACAATTTAGACAGCTCATGTCAAAATGAACAAAGGAAATGGTGTTCTCGTAAAAGAAGGTAAATTATTACAAAGAGTATTTAAAAACAATCTATATGGTTTACCCAGCTTCCCATCGTACCGTTTATGATTTTCCATATCTCACACTATAGTGCACTCGGATACTTGACACCCATGTCTCACATTTAAGTAACACCTGATACAACTAGTGATGAAAACAAATGAAAAGAATCTGATGTTTTCGACAAAGTTCCTCACAGGTACATGGCTTAACTTCCATACCCGGGCCCGGCTCAGCATTCTTAGAAAACAAGAGATTCTAGGCTTTTCAATGACTGGGAATCTTGTGAACTAATTGAGACTGAAATTGGATTAGGAGATACGAACGGACAACAGAGAGGAAAAATGTATAAATATTTAAATAGGATGCAAATCCAGTATCAATGCCGATATAAATAGTGCCTTCAGGGTCTCAGAATTAACTCCAATATGAATTTAGGGAACTACACAATGTATAGAAATGCAAATTGTTACATTATAACTTCCTCTGACATACAAAAATTAAAGTTCATTGACATTACACTATGTAACTGCCTGATATATACAGAATGATCTCATGTGTTTTTTCACCATGTTATAATGCTAAAAAATGAGTTAAAATAAAGATAGAATGCATTTTTATCAGCCAGTTAGTTATATTCACTAATGTCAAATTGGGTATGTGTTTAAGCCTAATCAATTCTCTTTTACTGTACGAGGATGCCTAACTAAATATCAATGTCTGTTGCGGTAGTTGTGTACAAAGAGACAAAAATAAATGCATATAAGTATTTTTATCCACGCCCAACTCCATCTCAGCCATATATTCAACAAACCAGAAACTCGCAAGTGATGTAGAATGGCAGTTTACTTTTTGTTTTAAATTATTGGTTCCAATTTATATAGAACTTTTATACTTCTCGATGATGCTTCCCACTCATAACCTCCTGAATTGCACACACTCATACAAACAGTGCAGTCTAACCAGAAAATATGCTGTGTACCTAGTTCATAAAGAGCCTTCTCAATCTGAGCATGTGGCAGAACTGGGTCAACTGGATTGGCATCTATCATGTAACACGAGACAACTTTGTATTTATTATGTTTGGCTAGTGCCCCTCAAGCACATATCACATGTACTGGAAAACATTCATTCCGCTTTTATAACATCAGGTAACACAAAATCAAAATCTGAAAGTAATGTGAGTTCTTTATGTCCTTAGCTTGTCATCCCTAAATCTGCTAGGAAATAATACAGCTATAAAGCCTGAGGAAAAAGTTGTACCAACAGCTCCCTTGAAACCAGATGAATGGGTCATGTTTTCTGAAGATTCATGGGTAAAGACTTGTCCTAGTATACCTTTGAAACAGTTATGAGCTCATTACAGTAACAGAGGGCAAGGTTATGCGAATGCAAATTTTACATACAAGACGCACAATGAGATTATTTGACAAGCTAACAAGAAGAATCACATCAATATGCATACAACTTATGAATCTTCATTAGACTGGGTGGAACCTCTATGACTTACTACGTACCTGTTTCACACTGTGGACCTGTCAAGTTTGCAGACATACATCCGATCGGTAATCATATGATTCAAACTAAAGCATCAGAGTCCTCTATTCTAGCTGCTATCAAGTCTGTACTGATTATTGGTGTCCAAATAAACCTCAAATTAAAAGGGATCGATCCCAGCTAGCTCCAGAAATTTAAAAGGATAATGATCTATAGCATTTCAACTGCATCATAATACTCTCGACTCTCTATTATTGCCAAATTACAAAACAAATTATGCTCCTCTAATTTTCCTTCATGATGCTCCCAAGTCCAAACAGCACTCGGCATAAAACCTTTTTGTCATACACACACATCGCAAACAGAAAAAAGAAGAAGAAACTGTCTGGTACAGAGGGAAATGAAAGGAAATATTAAGCTACCCCATATTTGAATTTAATGAAAAATCTGTCTGTTTATGTTGCAGTCTTCGATCATGAAGCCTTACCCGCGTCGGCCACATGCACTTCGTGGACTCTTCTTAGAACAATTTCCAAAAATTTATTGTGCTCATCATATATAACTCATACACCATTATTCACATTTTATGATTTTATATATTTGAAAAAAATTAGTTGTATTGATACATCAATGACTAAGCTTTATAAACAAGGTTGTCAAAATTAGATTGGCTTGCATAAAACTGTTATGAGTTAAGATATGTTTCGATCTAAAAACTTACACAGGTTAAGCTACTCTATACAAAATTGAAGAGCCAAGGGCTATTACTTTTGCAAATGAGATATAGAAATTTTGTCAAAATATATTGACTTGTATAAAAATAAAATGAATTAAGATACGTTCCAATAAAAATGAGATATATTAAACTCACTATAAAAAACTGAAAATACAATGTCTATTACTTTTGCAAATTCATAAGAATATGTGATAGGTTGTAACCATTGTGTTGCCATGGGAGCAGAAAGGGGCATCAGGCTTTTGGACAGATGCATGCAGATGTCTATGTATGAAGGCATATATTCTCTTTCTTATTTACAAATATTGTGGTTTTGTTTTGCAGTCACCATGTCCTACTTTATAAAGAATGGCCGAGTCACATGTTCATGTCCAGTCATACACATGGCAACACAATGGTTATGACATGTTCCAATAAATAATGAGATATTAAACTAACTATATAAAACTGAAAAGACAGTGTCTATTACTTTTGCAAATTCATAAGAATATGTGATAGGTTGTAACGTAACCATTGTGTTGCCATGGGAGCAGAAAGGGCCATCGGGCTTTTGGACGGATGCATGCACATGTCTATGTATGAACACATATATTCTCTTTCTTATTTATAAATATTGTGTTTTGTTTTGCAGTCACCATGTCCTACTTTATAAGGAATGGCTGAGTCACATGTTCATGTCCAGTCATACCCATGTTCCGTGTCCATACTTCTTAGGCTGCAGCAAAGCTATTGTTGCAAACCATGATACAATCTTAGCAAATTTGACACGGTAGCAGAAAATTAAGGGGGTGAAACAGAAGCTTAAGATTCAGACTTGAGTACGTAAAAATGTCAAGCTTAAAGGTCTAAAGAAAAATTGACTATCTTCTTCATATTGGTTTGGGAGATCTGAAGGGGCAATAGGAATTTTAAGTAAATAAGACAAGTATATCCTGAGATGAATTCCTAGTTCACTAGAAGTTAATTGGACTCTCAATAACTGTTGCATTACGTTCCTTTTTTTCCTAGGAGATTTTAGATCAATTTATGCCCTGAAGGGTCCAAACATTATCAAAAAAATTTAAGAGGTGTCTAAAAATGCTCATGAGGGAAGTTTTCTTGCCCCAGCTAACTTATACATGTGCTGATGGAAACAATCGTCATCACTTGTGTGCCTACATGAGTATCAAATAGAAGTAGTGAAATGGTTATCGGAAAACCTTACGTTTTATCTTTCCATATTTGATCTTGCTTCAACACAGGTAAAATAAGAGTTGCATTCATTATCTTAGCGACAGCAACTGCATTACATATCTGCAGGGAAAATCGATGTCAACATTAGCCAAGTAAAACTCAGGCCTCCGCCAGAAAAACTGAAAGTGAAGAACAGATTGATAATGATTCAATTAACCATACAATATACAGAGAAACTACAGAACTATTAGCGCATGAAGAAAAACATGGGCACTACCACTGGGCACCACCACCACATGATATCAGATTTGACTAGCAGTAAGACAAAAGGACACCTACGGCCTGGAATTAATATGCATTAAAATATAATATTCTAGAGTATGTGAGCATTAACTATAATTCATAGGTCTGCAAGTTGGACTAATGCACCCCGTAAACTGCCCTGTCAGCTAGGCTCTTACCATTTTGTTGTGTTCTAAGTGGATAACACAACAGCACCAAAGTAACACTGACTACCTGCTGCTTATCTAACGTGTCAATTTCATGTCAACTTAAACAAACTACATGACTTCTATGATACATTTAGCTTGTGGTACGCAATGCAATAAACCATCATCAATTTCATGTCAACTTAAACAAACTACATGACTTCTATGATACATTTAGCTAGTGGTACGCGATGCAATAAACCATCAAAAGTTTCCAAACAACAGCATGTAAAATCTTTGAAGTGACACATGAAGCTATTATGAATGATTGGCAAAGAATGCTGGGCAGCTGTAACCAGAGTATATATATGTTGATTATCATTGTTTAATCTTTCGGAATAAGGCCCATAGGTATGCCTACATCGGCCCCAAAGGGGGAAAGTATCCCCCACCAAACGAAGCCCATTTGCGAGATCAAGCCCGCCCGACAAAGCCCCCTAGAGGATCCCACGAACGTCGATCCGACCCGACCCCGAAAACGCGCAGGTCACTCGCCCACTCCAGCGATAACCGTTCCCACAGGCCCGCTACCACTTAATGGCCGTTATAGGGAGGTGCTGGGATGGCGCAGGGAGCGGCGATGGGGGGCAGATTGAGGGGGCACGATCGGGGGCGGACGAGGGACGTGAGTCGTGGGCAATCACGAGGGGAGGCCTATAAAAGGACTAGAAGGACGACTGGACAAGGGACCGCATCTCAGGTAACGAAACCTAAGGTACTCCATCAACGACCTGGTTCCCCCACTTCATCTCCTTCCCCCCGCTCGCGCCGGAGGACGTCGTTTCGATCTCCTCTCAGGTCGAACCGTCCCCGCCGAGCCTCCTCTTTCAGATCGTCATCTGACTTAGGCATCGGAGGGGATTTGACCGGAACCAAGGTCCAGCCCCCCTGACGAGTGTTCTCGTCTGTTCAGGAGGACGTCAGATCAACGAGCCGAGGCTTCCCCTCCGCTCCACGCCAGCCGCGTATCAAGCGAGACGACAGAGGCTACCCCTCGTCGTCCGTCCGACCGAGGCCGAGCGCATCCATCCGAGCCGAGGCTCCCCCTCTGCTCCGCATCGGTCGTGCCTCAAGACAAGGCGCCGAGGCTACCCCTCGTCGTCCGACCGTCCGAGGCCGAGCACCTCACACCGGGTCGAGGCTTCCCCTCAGCCCCCTTGAGGCCGAGGATCCAGACCCGGCCCAGCTGACGTGCTCCACGTCGTCTGCAACTCCGACCCGCGTCGCGTCAGCACGTGCTCGACGCACCCAAGGGACCCAAATCGGCCCCTTGACCACGTTGACCGGGCAGTCCACGGTCAACGCTTTTGTAGTGAGAAAACACTCTGAAACATCTGGCGTCGTCTGTGGGAACGAACTGTCCCACAAAGAAACAAACCGCACTTGCAATGGCACGCGCCTTCAACGGGAAGAGACGCATGCCCCCATCCTGGAGGAGGGAAATGGCGCACCCTACAGCAACCTTGAGGGCGCACCCAACGGCAATCACCACGCCCCCTCAGTCGAAGAGACTGGCGAGGGCGAGCTGACCACGCAGGAGCAACTCCGCGCCCTAACCCAGGAGACCAACGCGAACATTCAGACGCTGGTTGCGACGGTACAGCAGCTCATCGGCACCACGCCAGCCAACGGAGACGTGTTGGGCGACGGCCATCGCTGGGAGGGGGGCCCACCGCTCCTGCGGTCCGCTGTGGTCGCTGACCACGGAAACCGGAGACCGAACCCGGAGCGTCGGTTCACACTGCCCGGCTTCCACCAGGCGAGATCGCGCGCCTCCTCCTCTCAACGCGAAAAAAGCAGGAGGGGTACCGAATACACGGGGGACGAATCGGTGACCGCGTCATCCCGTCGGCCACGATCACCACACCGCAGAAGGAGTGATCGACACCACTCGAGTGACCGATCACGGCGAATCGGAAGTTCCCGCCGGAGGAGCAGGGAACGCCGGATCAGCCCCACCCCCAGTGTGGCGAGGGCCATGGAGCCCGCCCAGCCAGCGCCTGTGCCGCCTCCATAACCGAACGAGCCCGAGGTAGGCGGGTGTCGGACCCCCGGAGGCATCCACGGAGACCGGTGCCCTCTGTCGCGGAGAATAACCGACGCACGAGTCCCCTCTCGATTCAAGATCCCAACGATGGGGAAGTACGACGGGATAGGAGATCCAGGGAACCACGTGATGGACTACGAGGGGGATATGTCTTTCCAGGGAGCCGATGATACCCTACTCTGCAGGGGCTTTTACTCGACCCTCCGGGGAGCAGCGAGAACTTGGTACCGCAGCCTACCCAGCCGCTCCATTTACAGCTTCGAGGAACTCACCTAGCTGTTCTACAAACAGTTCATGGCAGGGCGACAGGTAATGCCTGATGCTGAACATTTGTTTAACATAGTGCAGGGCCCGACCGAGCCGCTCCGACAATTTATGCGCCGCTTCAACGCGGAACGGCTGAACGTAAACAGCCCTCCCGACCTCGTTGTCCAAACGGCCTTAAAGAAAGGGCTGCGTCATAGAGGCTTGAAGAAATCTCTGCATAATGATCCCCGAAAGACCTCCCTGGGATCATGGCGAGGGCCGAGCGCTTCATGTTGACCGAGGAGACATTGGCTATCGAGGCAGGAAAGGCCAGACGAGGGACCAAACGCGGCGATAGCGAGCGCCGCAGCCCCGAAGGGTACCGGACAGAGAAGAGGGCGAGAAACAGGCAGCGGAGAGAGGATACAAGGGACGCCACCCCAGACGTCGTCCTCGCTCAAGTGCAGAAGGAAGAGCGCGCTGATCGCCCCCCGCCGAAGACAAAAAGAGGGGGGAAATGGGGAAAAGTATTGCAAATACCACAAGGACAACGGCCATGACACTGAAGACTGCTGGCACCTAAAGAAGGACATTGAGAAGTTGATGAGCCGAGGGCACGCTAGGAACTTCGCCGATGACCCGGCCCACGGAGAAGGAACATCCGTGCAGCCGGACAAAGGGAAGAAGGTCAACACCGTCCAAGAGCCCCTCCGCATCATAGAGTGAGCAGGCGAGGCCCCTCCCCCCCAGTCGCAGCCTAGTCAGGAGGAGATTATCTAGGTTCACATCCCTCCGTCTAGCTTTATTTCTTTTTTCCTCCAAATGTACTAGTCCAATAGGACCTTTAAGAGTACAAATGCACTCCTTTTACCTTTTCTTCATCTCCGACGGAATCAACATTTTGCTAAGGGTGCATAAGAGTGAAGACCGCCACCTCACCGGACGGGGGGTCAATCAAAACCGGTCATAGGCCGAGGAGCTTCACGCTCGCTGACCGACTCCATCGCTCGTAAGTCTGGGGGCAACTCCCCCAGCCAGCGCAGACGCCGACCGGTCCTAAGCCGAGGAGCTCCGCCCTCGCTGACCGACTCCTTCGCTCGTAAGTATGGGGGCAACTTCCCCAGCCAGCGCAGACGCCGACCGGTCCTAAGCCGAGGAGCTCCGCCCTCGCTGACCGACTACATCGCTCGTGAGTCTGGGGGCAATCCCCCCAGCCAGCGCAGACGCCGACCGGTCCTAAGCCGAGGAACTTCACCCTCGCTGACCGACTACATCGCTCGTGGGTCTGGGGGCAATTCCCCCAGCCAGCGCAGACGCCAACCGGTCTTAAGTCGAGGAGCTTCGCCCTCGCTGACCGACTCTGTTGCTCATAAGACTGGGGGCAACCCCCCAGCCATTAAGGACGTCAACCGACTTGTCCACTCGAGGGGCGACCTCCCGGAGAAAAGAGGCGAGCGACCACCATCAGCAGAGGAACCGAGGTCGCAGCAACAAAGCAAAATGCACGGGAAATTCAAGTAGGTCAATTTCATTTCCAACAATTAAACCGAGGTACAAAAGTGTGTCTTTTTTACAGGAAATCGAAGAGGAGAAACCTCCTTACAAATAATCTGCTCTCGGCAAACAACAAAATTCGTCACCCAGGGTAACGCCGGCAGAGCAAAACTTATCGACCAAGAACACAAAGTTGCTGGCTTAAACGAACATCCTCGTTGTTTGCTCCGAAGCAAAGAACCGGTAAAGAAGCCAATGGAGATCGTGAGGCCAGGGATCCATTTCAAGTAGACCGGGCCAAAGCGAAGCGGATGCTAAAAAATTTGAGGATAAAAATAAGGATGACAGGCCGAGAAGGACGACCTAGGGGGCCCGGGCTCGAGATGACGCATCCTCGGGCGCCTCGCCCTGCTCGGAGCGAGGGGGATCGACAGGCGGAGGGGCTTGCCGAACGCGCTCCGCACAATCCCGAAAGGAGGACTGGACGACTTCGACGATCCGGGGGCCGATAAGGTCTTCATATTTACCGAAGGCCTCCCTGAGGACCTCGAAGATCCTCTCCCCCCAGAGTCCCGACGACGCCCCTCTCCACCTCATCCGCAAACCGCGCCACCTGACGCCGATCCGACAGTTCCCTCTGAAACTCCTCCCTCTCCAGGCGGAACGACTCCGCCGCTTCCTCGGCCGACCGCTGAGCGTCCTCCAACTTTCCCTGGAGGTCGTCCACTCGTCCCTCTAGCTCGGTCACCCGGAGCTTGAGTTGCCGAGACTCCATCTGGGCCGCCACCGCAGCTACCTCCGCAGCCCCAGCCCGCTCGTGGTCCCTCGCAGAGGACTCCTCCAGCTCCCTCAAACGGACAGCTCGACGCTGCGACTCGACAGCGAGTGTTGAACCCTGAACGACAAGACATGAGCCAAGGAGAGAGCGAAAGAAAGAAGGGGACAGCGGGATAGCCAGACCTGTTGAAGGATCCAGACCAAGGTGTCTGACACCTTGTCGGTGGGGGCCCTCTCAAGGAGACTACGGTCCCGGGGGAGGACGGAACCCTCGGCCAACTGTTGAGCCAAGGCTCGGTCGACAAACACCGAATCCCCGGGGGTGACCTCGAGGGAGGCCGAGCTGCTCGCCAACAGGGCGCCAATTCCCGATAATGGAGGCGGAGACGCTACGACGGGGGTGGTCGTCAGGGTCACTGGAAGATCCTCGGCGGCCACCGCCGGGGGCACGGAGCACACCGGACTGGAGGGATCCACGCCTTCCTTCCTCCTCTTCCCTCCGTGAGGCTCGGCAGGTGTCGGAGGGGAGCGCTTCCGCCTCGTGCCACCTCCACCCTCGGGGACAAGAGGGGGCACACCAAGCGCAAGAGGAGCTGCGCCGGACCCGTCGTTACCCCCCCGCCACTGGGGCTGGTGGGACGGATCCGGCCCTTACGACCCCCGGGGAGGAGACTACCAGAAGAAGAGGCGGGAGGCGCGACCACCACCTTGCCCACGGTGGGCTCGGCTCGGCGCACCTCCTCCTCAACGGTCCGTCGAGGAGCCCTTCCCGAGGTGCTACCTCGGCTCCGAGCGGCTCCACGACGAATCAGCGCATCAACGTTGCGGGTGAACTCGCGACCAGCCATTCCTGCAAGCGAAACCGAAATCAGGGTAAGCCACGAGGCAATCCAGGACTAGAAAAGCGGCCTACCCGGAGACCACAAGACGGCCTTCAGGAGTAGGTCGTCCAACAAAGGCCAGATAGACTTCGCCTCCAAAGGGAGGGCAGACAGCAGCGCGATGGCAGCCCGATCAGCCTCGGAGAGGGTTAGCGTTCGGCTAGGCCGACCTGACCCACCCCAACCTGTTAAAATCTGAGCATCTTCAAGGAAGACTACGAAGACGTAATCCGAGCTCCAATCCCCCGCCCAGTGGGGTGGCCCGATCAGGCATTCCCTCCCCACGCGGGCTCGGATGTGTAGCCATGACCCCAGACCGACCGTCTGGATCTGATAAAAATAGTAGAGAAGGGAGAGAGATGTCTCCAGACCGCGAGTGCAGCAGAGCATCACAAAGCCCGTCAGAACCGAAACCGAACAGGGGGTGAACTGGCAAAGGGACACCATGAGGTACTCCATGATTTGGATAAAGAGGGGATGGAGCGGGAAACGAAGACCCAGACGGAACATCTCGACGTAAACGCCGACTTCGTTGCTCCTCGGTAGACAGATCCGCTCGTCGATGAAAGGGACTCGAACATCATACGGGTGACAGAGGTACCTTCCCCGAATCTCCGCAGCCGCCAGAAAAGAAGCCCTCGACGGCATCCTGAGGACAACCGGGGGCACATTAAGCCGCACGGCAGCCGACGCAACATCATCGCCTGCATAGTCTGGGAAGAACTTCCCCTTCCATCTATCTCGGAGGGAACGGCTCCCCGAGGAGGAACCGGATCCCACAGATCGGGGCTCGCCACGCCTGGACTCAAGAGGATCCATCGCCCCTTGGCCAGAGCCACCTATCCTAAGAGCAGCCATAAAATGAGGATGGGAAAGGAGTTACCTTTTTGTTTATTTGGAGAAGGCAAGGAAACGAAGGCGGCGGAAGACTCCAAGTTTGTGGAAAACCTGGAGCAGAGAGAAGAGCGATGAAGAAGTTGGGATCAAAGCGGCCGGGGCACTTATATACAGGACCCAGGGGCGAATTCAAAACGCCTGACAGGAACGCGTGGCAAGCCTCAAAGAGCCGACGGCGTTACAAAATCGGCGCCAAGGGAAGTCCAATCGATCCGCCTCATCATAACCTTCATTTATGACCACGCCTCGACTGACGCGCCAATCGGAACCCCAGGAGTCACATCGGTCGAACCGAGCCGGCCGAGACCGATCGGCCCCACCGATGGGGGCAATTGATACGTCTATTTTGCGGAGGCCCAACAGCATGGGCCCAAAGGCACAGCCTACTACGCGAAATCATAGGGGGGTCCAAGCCCACCAAACGAAGCCCATTTGCGAGATCAAGCCCGTCCGACAAAGCCCCCTAGAGGATCCCCCGAACGTCGATCCGATCCGACCCCGAAAACGTGCAGGTCACTCGCCCACTCCAGCGATAACCGTTCCCCCAGGCCCGCTACCACTTAATGGCCGTTATGGGGAGGTGCTGGGATGGCGCAGGGAGCGGCGATGGGGGGCAGATTGAGGGGGCACGATCGGGGGCGGACGAGGGACGTGAGTCGTGGGCAATCACGACGGAAGGCCTATAAAAGAGCTAGAAGGACGACTGGACAAGGGACCGCATCTCAGGTAACGAAACATAAGGTACTCCATCAACGACCTGGTTCCCCCACTTCATCTCCTTCCCCCCCGCTCGCGCCGGAGGACGTCGTTTCGATCTCCTCTCGAGTCGAACCGTCCCCGCCGAGCCTCCTCTTTCAGATCGTCATCTGACTTAGGCATCGGAGGGGATTTGGCCGGAACCAAGGTCCGGCCCCCCTGACGAGTGTTCTCGTCTGTTCAGGAGGACGTCAGATCAACGAGCCGAGGCTTCCCCTCCGCTCCACGCCAGCCGCGTATCAAGCGAGACGACAGAGGCTACCCCTCGTCGTCCGTCCGACCGAGGCCGAGCGCATCCATCCGAGCCGAGGCTCCCCCTCTGCTCCGCATCGGCCGTGCCTCAAGACAAGGCGCCGAGGCTACCCCTCGTCGTCCGACCGTCCGAGGCCGAGCACCTCACACCGGGCCGAGGCTTCCCCTCAGCCCCCTTGAGGCCGAGGATCCAGACCCGGCCCAGCTGACGTGCTCCACGTCGTCTGCAACTCCGACCCGCGTCGCGTCAGCACGTGCTCGACGCACCCAAGGGACCCAAATCGGCCCCTTGACCACGTTGACCGGGCAGTCCACGGTCAACGCTTTTGTAGTGAGAAAACACTCTGAAACAGGCTCCAAAGGGGGAAAGTATCCCCCTGGAGTGGGGAAAGAAGCTTCCATTTTAAAAAATGAACTCCTTGTGTGCCCAAATCACAACAAACCACCGGTGCGAAATTTCGTAACATTTGTTTGTTGCAAACCCAAGCAGCTGCATAGTGAATTTGCATGGTCTGCATATTTGGTTCCACCATTCCCTTGCACACTGTAGACGGAGAGATCCCAACCCATGACCTTCTACAAAAGACATGTCATGTCATTTGAGAAAAATGCTCTATTGACTGCTTTATTATCATTTTTATTATTTTGATATGCATTTTGATATGCTATTTTGATATGCTATAAGGTTTTGTTACATTTACTATGTCCAAAATAAAATTATGGATATCTATAGATTATCTAAAAATATAGCTTCCAGCCAATACAATAAAAAAGAATGTATAGACGGCCGCCCACCTGCATGCAAACTCATAGACACGGTAGTGCACAGATGCACTACCTCTACCATTATTTCAGAGGACCATTGAGAATAAGGATAGAGGCAGTGTGGTTTTTGTTTCTTTTTTAAATTTTTTAATTATATTGTACTTTATTTTTTCACACACGTTTCATAGGGGATTCCTGTGAAGAATTTAAAAAAATCTAAGATAAAGAGGGATATCAATTTTATTTTCATTTAATTAACGTACCTTCTGTCTCTTGCTGCTGCAGATTGTTACCTCTGATTAAATTTAGAAGCAGTTCAGTAAACATCACACATAGGATCATATATATGGCCTCCTTCCAACTGCTTTCTCCCTATATTTAATGAGTTTGCTCGTCTTTAAATTCTCTTTGCCTGCAGCAATCCTTTTTTTTTAACTTTTTGCTTAATTGGTCTACGTTTTGCTAATTGTTGGCAGTTGCAACCAGGAATGATTGTATCCTACAAAATCTAGTTCGAAAATGCGAAAAAAGAGATAGATTTGCAGCCTATGCTATTGTTCTACATTTTGATTTTTGCATATTTAAGTGCACATTGCACACAGGCATAATGAATACCATGTGTAATATGAAACTTCTATAATTAATTAACAGTCGGATATGTAGCATTCAGTCTTTAGACTGTATTAGTTTATAGAGCGATGAACAAGTAAAATTACTTAAGAACACCTTTCTCTCCCCCATTACTTCAAAAACAATCAAGTAACGTGTGTTGTAGATGACTAGCAAAATCATGAGTAGGCAGGAAATATATGTTAGTAGTTACAGGAGTCTCAAGCATGATGATGTGATTCACAAATGATTACAGATAAATCTAAGCAGTCTGTCAATGTGTTAACCTAAATAACTAACAATTATCGATCAAATATGCAGAGGAACAAGTGGATAGGTAGATGGCCAGTAAGTGTTTGGTCAATGAATATGGGTGAAAAAATTGGAACGACAGGTAGAACATAAGAAACCTAGATGTAAATGTCAAAAAAGCTAATACATACAGCTATGCGCTGCTGGTTAAGACCACCCTCAGCATGAATAAATATATAGCCAGAGGTTTCATTTTCAGGTGGAAGATCTGCACAGGAAAAATCACATTCCGATGAGCAAAAAGAGAGAATGAAACAAAAAAAGGAAACATCAAACGTAAATGGAAAATTTAAACGAACTTCCTATCCCCTACATAAAGATAATATCAAGTGAGCTGTGCTTGAATTTGAAAAAACAGCTCATCCAGCAGATCCTCCCTTTTGTATGTGTGCAGGGTGGGGTGGGGTGGTAGTTGTTTTGTGGTGTGAGGTGTTGGGGTTTGCAGGTAAACAAGTAGAAAAAATTATTACTTTAAGAGTTAGATAATTTTTAACACTCATAGAACTTTGTAAGTGTCAAGAAATTTAGAATATTCACATGACCAATTACACACTATAAGGATTATATATTACTTATTCCACAATACCTTGTGAATGAGCAAGCTGATAATGCAACTCTTTATATCATTCATTGACTTCACTGGTGAACTACATATATTTTAATACATTTTCAAAGAAATATAGAACTTTGTAATTGTCAAGAAATTTAGAATATTCACATGATCAATTAACACGCTATAAGGATTATATATTACTTATTCCACAATACCTTGTGAATGAGCATGCTGATAATGCAACTCTTTATATCATTCATTGACTTCACTGGTGAACTACATATATTTTAATACATTTTCAAAGAATAAAAGCTAGAAAAATATAGTTAGTAACAGACAATGCAACTCAAAGAACTTTGTTTGTCCCCATAATTATGTGCATCAATCCAAGCGTAAATATCTTAGTCAATGCAAAAATCTTAATTTCACCAAGCATCAAGGATATTCCAAGAGCAATGAACGCTTATCCTTGCCAAATCTTTATCACATTATCAATTTCAAATATATGAAGTCCTTCACATCTATTTCCTTGCTTTCTACATAATTTCAACCGCTTTTCTTCATGGAACTCATAATTAAGAGGCTTTGCTTACACTGTCTTCTAACTGGAGGATGTCTGCAATTGTTCCTTATGGAGAAAGCTCCATATAACAGCAAGTAGGTTCCTTAATTGTTTGCTTCCCAGACAGGTAGAAAGGTTCTTAAATGTTCCATTCATAGCCCTTGAGTTGCCAGAGGTTTTCCGATATTCATGGCGGTATTTCTATGAGTTAGTGATAGTGGCCATATGACAACTGGAAGCAAAGGATGACTTACAAAGGCACCTGCTAGAAACATCCAGACATATACACAACCAAGATTAACTACCAGACATATGGATCAACAATTGCAGTATGCTTGAGAAATGGAGAGATCAAACTTCATTAGTTCTTCTTTGTTAACACAATTTTCATCAAATGATCACTAATAGTTCTAAGTTGGGATTACAATCCTCGAAACTGAGGATAGTTTCCATCAAATATGACAAAATTAGCTCTGAAAGAAGTGAACTTCATTTCAAGGAACAGAAAAGCTGTCACGAAGTTTCAATGGTACATCACTCTAAGATTTGTGCCATTGAAATTTCCATATTCCTCATGTTCTGGTGTAATGACAGATAATTCATAATTACAATAGCAACAATAAAGCCTTGATCTCATATCATTGGTCAGCAACATGAATCCCTTGGCTCATTCACCTCCCAAAGCGACATCACCTCTATAAAGTTAATGGCTGTGAATCCTTTTTAATTGTTCAACCATGTTAATTTAGGGCAACCATAGTCACGCTTGCTCCATCAAATATGATGCTTCAATCACTTAAGATGTCTCCATTTCCCTAGAATAAACCATATATGTACCCAACTGAAGATACATTAACTTCATACAGATTCCCTCATTCATAACTACCATATAGTGTTTTACCACTCATTCATCGTAACATTCTCATTTGAGATAAACTCATTTCCGGACAAGTTATTTCTTATGTACAGCATTTCAACCCATTACTTTGTATCTGTTTAATGAAATATCATATAACCCTTCAGAAGGAGCTTAACACTTAAGTAAACTCCCGTTAATTCTATGAACAGACTCTTACTCGAGCTCACTAGCATGTTGAACGATTGATCATAAGAAGACAAGTGGTTACCCATAGGTATTTCTTGGCCATCAATGCGAACATCCTCAATTATTCACATGGACTTGCTAGCACACTCCCTGGCATTTCATCTGTGCCAAGTAATTTTAAATCCTTAAAATTTCAAAGTTTTTTAACCGTTCTACATTTAATGACAAACAATATTATTGGCAAATATCATGAACGATAGGACTCATTTGGACAAGCTGAGTAAGTTTTCATATCTAATGCGAACAAATAAGAGATAAATACCAATCTTTACTGGGCTATAGTGATAGCAAATGGCTTCATCTCTCCTCTAAATTGGTTTTGCACTGGTTAGCCGCTATCACATGTGTCCTTTATCGCACCAATGTGACTGCTAGACAATTGTTTCTCTTCTAAGTTTCTAAAAACCACCACATTACACCTCTAGAGACCCCTACGAAAAACTTTACGACCAACAAACAGGACATATACAGAGTTTTGCTTCTCTCAACATCTCCCTATCAATTTGTTGGGATGTAAAAGCTTTATGATATAGAATAAAATCAAATGGTATTTCTAACACACTCATCTAATTACTTAGTCTCTACCTAATTACTCTTTCCCCCACAAGTGCCAGTATAGCACAATGGAAAACCCTAAAAATCTTTTAGGGTTGCATTGCTTGCCTCATAATTTTGATAACATATTCCTGGGTAAATTGCATGACGTCATCTCTTTCGTATTCTTACAAACTCATACGAAGTGTTTGTCCTTAATTCTTGATGTATTTTCTTAATTTATATAATAGTGTTAAATAACTCGGTTATTAATGTAGTTCAACTTGTTTTCATTTTCCTTGAGGGATCCTTAAACTCACTAAATGTAAATTTTTTTATAACACATGCAATTAACAAGAATTATTTGGTTCTACCTTAATTTTCTACTGCAAATTTATCTAAGGACTAATTGAAATGAACTCTCCATCATTATTTAGTTTCTTCATCATTTACTATAACATTTGGAAAGTTGCTCTAAATCCCTTTGCCATTGCTGGTGAGTTTTTTTCCAAGGTTTTAAGTATCGGATATCGAAATTGTATCGGATGGTTAATTTTCATATCGGATGGCATATATCGAGAGATATATGAGAGATCCGCATCAATATAAGGTTGATCATATTGAATATTATAAATATACAAATCTTAATAACTAAATAGTAGTTATAACATTATTATATGCCCCTATTTTATTATATCATCCCTATTTTATTATATCATGAAAATATCATCATTATAATCAAGTAACATCATAATGATTTATTAAAATCAATCATTAACATATTCTGTAAAGTAATAAAATTAAAAAAATAGCATGACTTTAACAGCAAGAGTGACTAACCTCATAATTGTATCTAATCAATTAATCTTTTCATTACGTGCTCTTGGATGAATGAAAAAAATTAACATGATTACTTACAAAAATACATGAAAGATCAAAAACATGCCAATATAAAATAAAAAATACAAACATTAACATAAGATGATCTTTAGTTAAATACTCTTTAAAGGCACAACTTAATAGGATTCACCATTTTTACAAATTAAACATTCTTTCAAATTATAATAATATGTTAGAATTGTATTTATTAAAATATTTCAACAATTGTAAGTTTGTAATAATAAAATTACAACTTAATAAAAATATATATATCGCCGATATCGGCCCGATATATCGGCCGATATCACTCGGATGTTAGCCTGATATATCATTCGATACATCCAATATCAGTCGATATTGGGTCAGTTTTTAAAAACCGATAAATTAAGATATATTGTATCATTCGGGGCCCGATACCAATATATCAACCGTATCGACTGATATTTAACTCAGTGCACAGCTAGTGCAAACATTACGAAGATCTCTATTGATAATAGATGTCCCATCTTAAAGAGTTCAGTTTATATGTATTATCTCTCCATCATTAGTATCTAGCTCCTTACATAAGTTATTATTCGTTTTAGGTTTATATGTATTATCTCTCCATCATTAGTATCTAGCTCCTTACATAAGTTATTATTCGTTTTAGGTTGGCCTTAGTAAACACTTTCCTGGCTTTCTTCTTTGCTATCTTACATTTCCAAAATTTTCAACCCTTCAATGCTTTTAAGATGGCTTGTTTTCTCTAGTACCTAATGAACTTCCCAATTCCACTACTAAAGATTGATTACTTTTATGTTGAAAACATGCACTAGTTAAAACTCCTCGCGTAATTCTTTTGTGCTAAGATCAATGCTATATGCAATTATCACATGCTAAGATATCTTGTGTGCTTCAGAATTAATTACATTCATGAAATCACTAATTTTAGTTCTAAATTAATGAAAAAATGTGATAAAACCATTAAGGAGGCCTTATCAAAATTATTTGCCTAAATATATGATGTTTGATGTCTCTATACTGAAGAAAAATATTTAACAATTAAAGTTTAAAATGGTTTAGCTAGCTTAAATGTCATATCCAAAATATTAAATGATGTAGAATTCAGTGAAATAAGCCTATAATTACACTAAAAGTTATATAAAAGTGGTGAGTCCAGGATTGATCCCAAACCATCCTTAAGTATATGAAATTTGTTTCAAACAAAACTTGAACAGTTTACACTAATTGAACAATATTACAAGCTAAATTGTCCATCTATTGTCATCAAGAACCCATTTGGTTCAGAAAACCTTTGTTTAAATTCGACCAACCTGGGTCCAGCTGAAGTACCAACACTATGCTATCAAAAGGCAAGGTATTTCAGAGCCAAGAAAGGAAAATGGGATTACAGGCTTATAATTCTAATTTATAACATACATGCATCTAATCAGAATACCAAGACTATCATCATAAAAGGAGTTCCCAAGTAACATTTGTGTCACATATGTGTTTGAAGAAGAAAGTACTATTTTTTAAATTACACAGAATAGGAAATGTTCTTCAAAAGGACCTGCACGCAGAGAACTTTTCTAATACATAAAGAAAAAGAGAGGAAGATTGCCCTCAATGCAATTTCCAGAGAGGCTTAAGATTCCAAAACTTCAGTACACAACTAGATTGTGCAGACTTGCGAAGCGCTGGTTATCATAGATTTGCTTTCAGCTCATCATCTAATTAAAAGGCTGTCCTTAAGGTAAAACTACACTATGTTTGTTATCTAGATTATGGGGTCATTCTTTTCCAGTTAGCAACCATCATGTGGCCAAATGTATGCAAAATGACTTGATGTTCAAAAAACAAGATACTAAATGATTGTCTGTAATGTGACAATATACTTTAAAACTCAATGGGAAAAAGAAAAGAAAGGATGGAAGAAAAAAGAAGAAGAAGAAGAACGATTAGATGCACCCCAGACCTCCTACATATGAATATACCTTGCATCACAGTTGAATTGTGTGCACAGCTTATAACGAAGGCTGACAAATAGAGGTAGTTGCTTTAAGACTACTACTACTACTACACATGTAAAACTCTGCTCCTATAAAGAATTTTCTTGGGGAAGACCAACAAGAGGCATGATCACTTTCAGAACGAACAAAGGCCCCAAAAACATTCACGGGCTCCAATTCTTTATACATTTAGAAATCAAAACTAATAAATTCAGTACTTTAGACTTAGTATCTAATGTGTATGAAATCTAAACTTATAAATATGTATCTTTTTTTTTGCAAATTACGGAAATTCGAGAATGCTTGCCTGATATTCCATTCTCCCGGCGTTCGGCACATGCCTTCCACGATGTAGTCGAAGACGGAGGATTCTCCCAAAGCGACGGAGCCTCCTTCACCTATCAATTCATTCATTCATCCATTATCCAACCAAAACTTTCACAAAAATGCACAAAAGAAAAGAACAAAGAACAAAGAACAAATCTTTGAACAAATTCCCAACTCTTGGGCAGTGAAGAGTGATCCCGTCCTTTAAACACAAGTAGGGCGCAGTGAACCGACTCCATAGCGACGGCAGAAACACGATCCCCAAAAAGATCAACAACCCCGCGGCCGCAAGAGAAATCCTCGCGGAATTAGAAGAATAATACGAAGAGAACCCCCGAGGATCTTCGAGAAACGATCGGATCGAGGAGACAAAGGAAGAGGAGGAGCGATGGAAGAAGATATCCTTGTAATCTCGGCCACGGGCAGAAGGGCGGCGGCGCTCGCCGTCTCCGTCATCGTCGCTGCTTCCGTCGCGGTGCTCGACGGAGAATAAGGGTTTCGAATCGTCGGCGGAGTCTCTTTTGAGCGGTGAGGAGACGGCGGCGGAGCGGTTCCCCATCGAAGCTGAGTGACGAAGCTCCGCCATTTTTTGGGGAGCCGACGGGATTTGTTTCGGACTGTGGTGGAGGGGGGGCCCAGATTTGACGCTGAGAGTGAAATTATATGGGTGAAAGTAAGGGCATGTTCTTTTGTAGGAAAGTGTAAATCGGGAAAGTTGATAAGTGTGGAATCTGATAAGAGAGAAATTTGGTGTAGTGTGTTCTTTTGTTAGAAAGTGGGGTTGGATTGTGGAGTTGGAAAGTTGAGGTGGGTCCCATTCCGTGTAGTGTGTTCTTTTGGATGAAGAAAGTTGTATGTTGGAAAGTGATGTGGGGTCCACTCAAATCTAATGTGTGCTATTTAAAACTAAACTAAATACTTAAAGTTAAATTAATTAATTAATATACAAACTTATTAAAACTTAAAATAATTAAATGAGGAGGAATAGTGTAATCAAAAGTACACATATCAATTCTCATTTCAAATTGACGCTGGGAACCGTAAGATGAGAGAGAGAGAGAGAACGGAGCATTCGGATTGGTGGGCAGTGGCGGTGGGACCCGCACGCAGAGAAGAATCCTCTGTAATCCGCACTTTTTACGGGCAATACAAAATCGCGGATGGATTCTCAAAACGCTCTCCACGTCAGCCTATATTCCCAATCCCCACGTAAAGCAAACGAACAGACTTTCGGATTGTTGGAGGGGATTCATCTACTACAGTTGATGAATAGTGATTATTTATCACTTTCTCTCCAGCATTGAGAGAAAAGAACAGGCTCTAAAGAGACGATGTTGAGTAATTTTAATGGAAACTTCGTTGCACACCGACCGTTTTTCTTTGCGCACATACCACCACTATAGTTTTTACTGGAGCACTTACCAAAAAAATATTAATATTTGTTATGAATCAACTACTAGGGGAGGAACCCACAGCCCTTTATTTATAGGCCAATAACGAGAGTACAAACATGGTCTTCATTGATATGAGCATATCTCTAAGATAGCCCAGAATCTTAACCAACTCCGGTTCACAACCGTTCACAACACTCCCTCGTATCCAGCCTTAGGTGTGGACTCTGCTCGTGAATACTTCGGGATTCTGAGCATAGAAGAGTCTCACATGGGGTGAATACTTCAGGATCCTGAGTTGGTGAGATTTGCCTCGTTAAAACCTTTAGTTATGGAAAACCCTGTTGGAAAAACCATAGTTAAGGGAAAAGAATACAAACTCTCCCTAACCACCACTGATCTGTACAAGCTCTCAAGCTTTCAGATCTCTTAGGCGTCTCATTCCAATCTTCTGTACAAGCTTCCTAAAAGTGGTAGTAGAAAGGGCTTTAGTGAACAAGTCTGCCAAATTGTCACATGATTGCACTTGTCTGATGTCGATCTTGCCATCTCTCTATAGCTCGTGCGTCCAGAAGAACTTTGGTGATATATGCTTTGTTCTGTCGCCTTTGATGAAGCCACCTCGTAGCTGAGCTATGCAAGCAGCATTGTCCTCGAATATTGTAGTAGGTTCGAGATCTCCATTCTTCAATCCGGTGGTCAACAGGATGTGGTGAACAACTGAGCGTAGCCATACGCATTCTCTGCTTGCTTCATGGATGGCAATGATCTCTGAGTGATTGGATGAGGTCGTCGTCAAGGTTTGCTTAATGGATCTCCAGGAATTGGCTGTCCCTCCATAGGTAAACACATACCCAGTCTGTGACTTCGCATTGTGGGGATCAGACAAATAACCTGCATCAGCATATCCAGCAAGTGTAGAAGATATTCCATCTTTGTAGAAGAGTCCCAGATCTGTAGACCCTTTGGGGTAGCGTAGAAGGTGCTTAACCCCGGTCCGGTGGCGCTGTGTGGGCGCTGCACTGTATCTGGCTAGCAAAATTACTACGAATTCTATGTCGGGACGCGTGCAGTTTGCCAGATATAGGAATGCTTCGATGGCACTTAGATAAGGGACTTCTAGACCAAGTATATCCTCCCCCTCTTCCAGTGGCCGGAAGGGGTCTTTATGTGCATCCAGTGATCGTACCGCCATAGGTGTACTAAGTGGATGACAATGGTCCATATGGAATCTTTGCAATATTTTCTTTGTGTATGTGGTTTGATGTAATAGGATTCCATCTTTTAGATGTTCAATCTGTAAGCCAAGGCAGAATTTCGTTTTGCCTAGGTCTTTCATTTCGAATTCTTTTGTTAGGCTTACGGATATCTCAGCGATCTCTTCAGGAGATCCAATGAGATTCAAATCGTCTACGCAGACAGCGATTATTACGAATCCTTTTCCCTTTGTTCTTATGAAGATACAAGGGCAGACTTCATTGTTGTTGAATCCTTGTTTAACAAGGAATTCGCTGAGTCTGTTATACCACATCCTTCCTGATTGTTTAAGACTATACAATGATCTTTGCAGCTTAACAGAGTAGACGTTCCGAGGTCTATCTTTTAGTTCTGCAGGCATAGAAAAGTCATCAGGAAGTTTCATGTATATCTCCTTGTCGAGATTACCGTATAGATATGCAGTCACAACATCCATTAGCTGCATATCTAAACTTTCCTTTGCTGTTAAGCTTATCATGAATCTGAACGTGATCGCATCCATGACCGGGGAGTATGTTTCGTCATAGTCAACACCGGGTCTTTGGGAAAATCCTTGCGCTACAAGTCTTGCTTTATAGCGTGTGTTCTCATTATTTTCGTTTCTTTTTCTTACGAATACCCATTTGTATCCCACAGGTTTGACACCAGTAGGTGTCTGGAATATTTGCCCAAAAACTTTACGTTTCTAAAGCGAGTCCAGCTCAGCTTATATTGCCCGATTCTACTTTGGCCAGTCATTTCTACGTTTGCATTCAGCAACGGAATGTGGATTATGATCATCGTCGCTTCCGGCGACGTGAATAGCAATGTGAAAAGCGAAGTCAACGTTGACGACTGTACTCTTTCTGTCCATTACCTCCCATGTACGTACATAATTTAATGATATTTCAGTTTCTCCCGGCAGTTCCTCTGCAGTGGATTCTGGGAGGGGAGAGTGTATGGACACGAGCTCGTTTCTCTGTGGGGGTATCGTCCCAAGGTCTCCGGATATTTTTCTTTTTCTTGGGTTTTTATCCGTGGAACTTAGTGGTCTGCCTCTTTTCTGTTGAGTGTAGCCACTTCTGCTGCTAGTGGATTGCATCCATTCTTTGGGATGTCAATCCTAGCTGGAGTATTTGCAGCAGGGATGTGTGATCTGATAATCTTCTGGTTGTCAGTAAATGAGTCCGGTAGTCTATGAACGGTGTTCTGAATGTGTAAGATCTTCAGGATCTCATCATCACATTATTTTGTTACCGGATCATAGTGGGTCAAGCTTTTTGTATCCCACGTTAACATTTGCTTCGCGCTAAACTTTACATTGTTTAGGCCCATTTTGGGGAAATATGTCTCATCAAAGTCAGTCTTCAAGACATGCCTTAAAAGCGTCCCTCATTTGGGGTTCTAGGTATCTTATAATGGAGGGTGAGTCAAACCCTACATAAATACCTAGGCGACGTTGAGGGCCCATTTTGGTCCTCTGGGGTGGTGCGATGGGGATATAAACTGCATAGCCGAAGGTTCTCAAGTGAGAAATGTTTGGCGGTGTTCCAAATGCAAGTTGCATTGGAGAGAGACTCTGACCTCCTGATGGTCTTATTCTAATTAATGATGCAGCATGCAGAATTGCATGTCCACATGCATCCACCGACAACTGGAATTTCATTAGCAATGGACGTGCAATCCATTGGAGTCTTTTAATCAGCAACTCTGCCAACCCGTTCTGGGTGTGAACATGCGGCACCGGATGTTCAATTTATATTCCCGTTGCCTGGCCGTATTCTTGAAATGACTGAGAGGTGAATTCCCCCGCATTATCCAGACGTATTTTCTTTATTTGGTTGTCTGGAAAATGCGCCCGCAACTTTATAATTTGTGCCAAAAGCTTTGGAAAAGCTAAGTTGCGGGTCGAAAGTAGACACACATACGAATATTTCAAAGATGCATCAATCAGTACCATGAAGTACCGAAAAGGCCCACTAGGGGGTGGATGGGTCCACATATGTCTCTGTGTATTCTTTCGAGGAAGCTTGGAGACTCGATATCTACTTTAAGTGGTGATGGACTTGTTATTAATTTACCCTAGGGAATTCTCCCTTCTGAAGAATCTTCTGGTGCTTCAGGTTATGCCCATGTGATTGTGATAAGATGCGGTGCATCATCACAGATCCAGGGTGGCCAAGTCTATCATGCCAAGTAAGAATTTGCCTGATGTCGGGCACTTCAGGTGCTCCGTCAAGTTAGCTTCCTCTCTCCGAATCTTTGTATGATAGAGGCCCGATGAAAGGCTCTCAAAACGTTCAAGTATGGTTTTTACTCCATTTTCTTGAGACGTTACATACAGTAATTCATTCTCTTTTACATTTGCTGTTTCTAAGTGGAATCTGTTCAGACGGATATCTTTGAAACTTATTAAGTTTCATTTGGAATTCGGAGAGTATAATGCATCTATAATTTTAATTTATGTTCCTTTGGAGAGCAACAAGGTTGCATTTCCAGAACCTGCAATTATATCCGATGGCCTTGAAATGGTATTTAAGGGCTCTTATACGGTATAATGCTATGAAAATAGTATTTATCTTGAAGGATCGTATGTGTCGAAGCACTGTCTACCAAGCAGTCATGAGAGCATTCCATTTATAAAGATGAGTAAAACATTTGCATTTAGAAACTAACTTTTATTCAGAGGAAATCAAATTAAATAAAAAGCTCTTGTAAGATAAATTGTTCTGAAAACAAAATGCTAAGATAAATGTAGTAGGCTAATCAAGCAGGTCCTCTGATTCGAAGTCTTTTCCTGTGAACTTGACTGCAGTGTTTGCAGCCACCAGGTTTGTTTCAGCATTCTTTTTCTTGCTTTGTTTATACAGCTCCTGGAGATGCAGTGGGGTCCGACACACTCTGGACCAGTGGGCTTTCATGACACAGCTGTGACACTGATCTTTCCAATCCCTCTTGGGTGGGGGGTGCATAATTTTTCTTGTTGTCATTTCTGCACCAGGTGAACTAGCGCTTCCCTTCATTCTTTCGCTCCTGTAATTGGCCCTTGGCTCTTTTGTGTTGTCCCCCTTTTTGTGATCTTTCTTTTCTTTTAATATCTCTCTTCTTTTTGAAAGAAGGGGTATGATGAGCTTCTGGTAGAGGGGCAGTGCCAGGGGGCGCATGTTGTGAGTGGCGAGGAGAAGCTCTCTGTTTTGTTCGGCCATGGGTAAACATGACAGCAGCTCAGAATACTTGGTGAACTTGCGTTCACGGTATTGCTGCATAAGTATCGCATCTTTTTCATGGAAAGACGTGTACGTCTTTTCCAGCATGCGATCTTCCGAGACTTTCTCACCACACAACTTCAGGCGTGAGGTGATGCTAAAAAGTGCTGAGTTATACTCAGCAATGGACTTGTAGTCCTGCAGTATCAGGTTCTCCCACTCATATCGTGCCCTTGGGAGTATAACATCTTTCTGATATTGATACATATCCTCAAGGGCAGTCCACAGCTCAAGTGGATCTTTAACCGTAAGGTATTCAGCCTTTAAGGTCTTGTCCACATGGCAGCGAATATAGATGATGGCTTGCGCCTTTTCTATATTGCTTACTTTTTCTTATTCTGTTACAACAGCAATGAGGGACTTTACCCGCAGGTGAAACTTCACATCGACCTGCCAGCTCAGATAGTTTCTACATGATGCATCCAGCACTTTGAAATCGACGATTGCAATTTTAGCCATTTATCTAGCAGAGCACAAATATGCATGAATTAATATTTTAATCAAAGAGACATTTCCATGCGGAGGCAATATATAATGAAAGGCTAAATGCGTGGATCGGCCAGTCCCACATAAAAAGAGTCCAAAGTCAATACAGTCCATATTACACAATTTAAAGCTTAAAAGGAAAATACAACTTTGGAAACCCAGTTGGTCCCATATAATATCTGTCACGGTAGCTTTTCGATCGTACGTTTTTCGTGCGCGTACTTTTGTTCGTACACATATTTATTATGGACCTTTCTTGTAACCGAACCCTATGATGTGATATGCCGTTGTGACCCTCTTGAAGAGTATTTTTTTGTGGAAATATTTTGGAACGACATTTCACGGATCATTTTACCACAAAATGACTTTTTTTGCAATGGCTTCGTGATTTTCACTTTTGTCGTGAGACCTTTTTATTTTTTTTAATTTCGTTTCTCGTCGCCAAACTCGTGACCAACCTTCTTAGTTTCGTTTCTCTCGTCGGCACGGTTGCCCCTGTATTTACCCCATAATTTTAGGGTTCCGTTTGACCCACTTTCACTTTTCCCTATTAACTATAGCTTAACCCATTAATTACTAATCCCATTATTAATAATATTTCAAAATCCTAAATTATATTTCTAATAATTCCTTATTAGTCTTAGACCTAAACCCTAGCCCACTATTTTTTCCCTCTTGGCATCACACAACCAGGAGAGAGTTAGAGAGAGGGATCTATTGGGTTTTTGTTAAAAACAAATTTTTTAACCTAACCCTAGCTAGCCCACGTGCTACCTCAGCCCACACTATTTAAATAAAACCCCAGGGGACTGAAACAGCACCGCCCCTATTCGTTCTTCTCCTCCACGCGATAGAACACGCAACTTTCGCCAGCACCGTAACTTCTTCTCCCCGACCTTCAGCCGCTCTCAGACCCATCTCCGCCGTGCCCTAGCCGCCAACCCCCCGCCGGCATCCGCCCAAGATCCACCCAGCGCAGCAGCATCGCCCATCGCAGCAGCAGCACCCCGCGCGTAGGAAGAAGAAGAAGCAGCAGCAGCAGCGACTGTCAACCACCGCTGCCGCCGCCACAGTCACCCTCTCTCCGACTTCCCCGTCGGCATTGCAGCCCCACATCGTCGTCAGGCGCCGTCGCTCACAGTTGCTTCGTCTCCAGGTGCCGTCATGACCACCGTTAGCCCTACCCCGTGCTGTCTCCGGCGCTGCCAAGCCCCGACAGCGGCAACAAGATCCCCGACGCCAGCAACGACCTCCTCTGACCACGACAGCGGCTTCTCTTCGACGCAGCAACGTGCTACTACCTCCCCTAGTCTCTCCCCTCGCGCGACAACGTTCCCTAGCCAAAGAAAACTCGCGGCAACCCCCGGTAGCCGTTGGAAGGACTCCTCTTCACAACGGTTAGTGAACGTTCTTTTGCTACCCTAAGATTAGATTGCCTATAATTCTGTGGACTATTAATTGACCTTGATCTATTGGTAACCTTGTTATAACGATGTCAATGATGATCATAGGGTTAATAACTCGTTTAGACGACTTTTAGTTAACGTGCTAGCCTAGGTTGTTTTTATAATTGTTGTTTAATTACCGTATTAGCAACGTGACGTTATTATCATGTTAATAATTTCTATGATCATTAATATTGATGTGTCACCTATCTTGGATTAGAAAACCTAATTAAAATTGGTTCATTAGAAACCCTAATTAAAATTGGTTCATTAGACGTCTTAGGTTGTCTAATAAATTCTAGTTCCGTTGTAACGAACTCATTCGTGCACGTGATTTATCACAGAGTATCCGTCATTCTATACTGTACGCGCTTCAGGAATCCAACCCCTGACGTCGCTACCCGACGTCAGAGTAGCTCTCGCGGCGTGTTGAGGTAAGATCTGCCTCGTAGGGACCACCACTTGCTGTTAATCAACTAAAATTGGTAATTTCTGATGGTTGTGATTCATTAATCAAGATTAATAAATTGGATTGTAGGCTGGACTGCGATCTGAACATGTAGGTAGTTTGGACTCTGGTTGATCGTGATTTCAGCTTGGTTGTGCAAGCAAGTGGTACTTGCCAGTAAATGTTTTAGGCCACGTTTTTAGGCCAATTTGTTTGTTTGCGTAAAAGAGACTAGACAGTGAAATGATAGCTGCCTAGACGCCCTTTTGATCTAGTTTGACAACGAAACTAGATCTGACACCCTATTTGATCTAGCTTGACAACGAAGCTAGATCCGACACCTTTACCTTGCTTTCATTCATGCTGTCATGTCATGTTTAAATTTCAAATAACGTTACGCACTTTAACTACTCATCCCATGTCATGTCATGCATCATATTGTTCTATCGTGATTGCGTAGCACACGCTACAAATATTGTAACTATTGAGGCTAGGCACCTGCTTTTACGGGCAAAACCCTTTGCGAAACCAAATACACTTCCTGGCTCGTGATCCAGAAGCGAGCTTACGTACTTGGGAAACCCTGGCACGATACACATGGAGGGGTAGGGTTAAGCGATCACTTGAGCTTAGAAGTGCGCCAGTACAACCACTTCAGCCAAAAGGCGTAAACCCTGTGCACAAAGTGACAAGTTAGTGTTCATGAATCGTGAAATAGTATTTTTCGTAACTTCTGCTATGACGTGCATGCATGTTAACATGTCATCTTAAATTGTTGCATTCTTTAAATGTCATGTCATTTCATTATATTTAGAATTGCTAGTCGCTTTATTTTATTTGTATCCTTGCACAAAGGTTCTCCGCTTTCTTTTGGGAGACTTTTGCTGACATGTGCCCTTTTCTCTTTGGGTGTCACATGTCAGGTTTTGAGCCTGATTTAGTTGTAGAGGACGACAGGTTGCTGACGTTCAGTTCGAGGATTCCAGTCCTACCCTTAGTCTCAGCCGGTGACTCTCTTTACTTTTGTTTCGGCCATGCTTTAGGCCTATTTGTTCAGACTTGTACTTTTGTGGCTTTCTGTGATGTTGGAATAATTGTTGGATGTTTTGTTGGTGGATGTTCTTTTATCTGCTTTATTATTATTGTTGTTGTTTCGTTACAATGCAAGGACCTGCTACTATTTGAATTTTTACAGACGCTTATCAGACTGCAGCTTCACAACTCCACGTCTGAGCGGACTTCCTCACGTCTCGACTTCCATATTAGGAAAGGGGGCGTGACAATATCTCCAGCTTCAATTGTGGCCTCCGTCTCCATGGAAAGTGGTTATCTTTCTTTGACATTTACATAAATTCCTCACTACAATTTCTCAAAAATAAAAGAAAATTGCGGGAAGTAAAATATGGGACTTAAACAGCCGATCCAAAACCGCATTTAGCTATTCATGCAGAAATATTGTGCTCATCAACATTTTTATTCACTGACATCGCATGCAGTTATATTCGCATGGGGATAAATAATTTAATCACTTAATAATTATTGGACCACTGGGCAACGTCATACACCGTTGGATTAGGTGACTAACGGCAGAGCCGTCGCAGGATCTTCTTAATTATTAAGCTTAAATATAATGCACAACCACGCATAAAATATCCACAGAATAAGCCAGTGATGCAACGCATAAATCAATGGTTTTACAGAAGAAATCATTTAATGAAGGGTTGTGCAAGTTGAGTTTATCCAAAAATTGGAAAAGAGCTCAACAGTTAAACATGTTCTATGTAAAAGGAAAAAGATTTCCTTTTTAATTTATCCCAAAAGTACCCCAAAAGTACCCCAAAAGTCCCCAAAAATCCCCTGTTAACATGAATTTTTAGTTCTCTGAAATTCCATTTTTGATCGCAATAAGCCTGTTAGGGCTTATTATAGCCCCTTTAATTGTAATTTGCCCCTTATCAATTTTTTCCCCCGAAAAGTGGTTTGCGGGCCTGAAGCCCACAGAGTCGCTGCGGGCTTCAGGCCCGCAGTCTGAAATTTTTTATTTTTATATTTTTCGAAAATGGGCTTCAGGCCCATTTGATAGGATCTAGGGTTGAGGGGCGGCGGCTAGGGTTAGCCGCTACCGCCCCTCACATTGCTGTCACCGGACGGCGGCAAGGGGGAGCCGCCCCCGCCTTTGGGGGGGCTAAGAGGGAGACGGCGCCGCCCCCACCGGGGGGCGGTCGGAGACGGCCGCCCCCACCGACCGCCCCCCTTTGGGGGGGGTGCAGCAGCGGCATACAGGCCGCCCCTTTCGGGGGGTGCGACGGTGCAAAAACAGGCCGCCCCCCTTCGGGGGGGGTGCGGCGACGGCGAACAGCCGCCCCCCTTCGGGGGTTGCGGTGGCACAAAACAGGCCGCCCCCCTTCGGGGGGTACGGCGACGGTGAACAGCCGCCCCCCTTCGGGGGGGTGGGGGGTGGGGGGTGCGACGGCACAAAACAGGCCGACCCCCTTCGGGGGGTGCGGCGATGGCGAACAACCGTCCCCCCTTCGGGGGGTGCGGCGGCACAAAACAGGCCGCCCCCCCTTCGAGGGGTGCGACGGCACAAACAGGCCGCACCCTTTGGGGGGGTGCGACGGCGCAGAACAGCCGCCCCCCTTCGAGGGGGGGGGGGGGGGGTGCGGCGGTGCGGTGGCGCAGAACGACTGCCCCCCTTGGGATTCACCGTGGGCAATTAGGGGGCAAAAATATGATTTTTGGGATGAAAAGTTCGTCGTTTTTAGGCAATTAGCAATCCCTATATCGATCTTGCGAGATCTAAGGGTAGAACAATCATACGTATGATAAAACATCGTTTTAGCGGGTTTTACCTCTATATCCGTCCTCCGGATATAACGACGGTTGAACGAAGCCTACGCAGATGACGACGCTCGTCTGAGGAATCCGCACACGTGGATCACCGTCTCCCTTCTCCTTCGCAACGATCGAAAAAAATTTTGTGAAAAATTTTTAGAGGCTCGTGCTGATAACGTGTTATGAATCAACTACTGGGGGAGGAACCCCCAGCCCTTTATTTATAGGCCAACAGGAAGAGTACAAACATGGGTACATTGATATGGGCCTATCTCTAAGATAGCCCAGAATCTTAACCAACTCCGGTTCACAACCGTTCACAACAATATTTAAGTGTTTGTCTGCGAACAATCGTGAATACCGAAAATAACCGTAATCCAAAACACCATTAAATCAGTTAATACAATCATAAAACAAAGTTTAGACGTATAATTATCGACTGAAGGCAGATCCAAATCGTGACAAAAATTTTTTATGTAGATCGCGAAGAAATATAAAGAGCGAGAAGAATATTTTAGGGCAATAACGATTTTTGCAAAGGGAACATTTACTAGATGCATACAACGATCAAAAAAATTTGCTTGTTGTGCTCGCGGAAAAAATTTAGTTTGTGAATCAATTTTTACTCAACGCGAACAACATTCAAAATTTGTGCATGTTGTGCACGTTGAGCAAATCTGGACAGAGAAAGCTAAAATTACTAAACGTGCACACCGGAAAAAATTCGCGATGAGAAAAAATTGAAGCACTGAACAATTTTTCTCAACGCGCACAACAAGAAAAAATTTGCATGTTGTGCGCATTGAAAAAAATTGTTCAGTGTTTCATTTTTTCCTCATCGCACACAAAAGACAAAATTTTTGCATGTTGTGTGCAGGCAACATTTTTTCTTGTTTTACCCATTGAGAAAAAATGAAACACTGGACAATTTTTTCTTAACGTTCACAACAGGCTAAAATGTTCAGTGTTTCAGGCAAAAATTTTGCATGTTGTGCGCGTTGAGAAAAAGTGTTCAGTGTTTCTTTTTTTTCATCGCGCACAATAGACAAAATTTTTACATGTTGTGCGCAGATGGAAATTTTGAATGTTGTGCCCGTTGAGAAAAAATGGAACATTAAACAATTTTTTCTCAACGAACACAGCGGACAAAAATTTTGCCCGTTGTGGGCGATGAGATTCTTAACACAAATTTTGCATGGTGTGCGCGATGAGAAAAATTGATAAGTATTTCAATTTTTTCTCAACGTGAACAACAGGCAAAATTTTTGCATGTTGTGCGTGTCGAGAAAAATTGTTCAGTGTTTAATTTTTTCTCATCGCGCACAACATGCAAAAGTTTTGCACGTTGTGCATGTTAAGTAATATTTGTTTGTGCATCAATTTTCTCTCATAACTGATACCAATACCCGATGTTGATTCACAGGCACTCCTCTATTGATTCATGGGCATTCCTGTATGTTCATGGGCGAACTTACATCCTTATTTATAAAAGGTTGCCCATGAACCCTCCTCAACTCACAACTTATTCTCATCATCTTCTCCTCTATCACAACCACTGTAAGTTGTGCCAAACTCTTTGTTTGGTTTATCACTAACTGTGACATGAGAATACGTAAGTTGAACTGACAAAAATTACTCACCACGCACAACAGGTAACATGTAACCTGTTGTGCGCAGTGAGTAAAGGTGGATACAATAACAAAAATTTCGCATCGCTCACAACATGCAAACCAAAAAAATTACATGTTGTGCGTAGTGAGAAATTTTGTTGAGTGAAACATTTTTTTACTCATCGCGTACAACTGGTAAATTTTAGCAGGGGTATTTCTGGGTTTTTAACATTGTCGTTTCGTTATTTTTTATTTAAAAAGTGTTGTTAGTTGCACCACAAACTTTTATGGTTTCACCATACTTCAATTTACAAGTTTGCCATTATGAATGCTCTTATGATTGCACCATAAACTCTTATGAGTGATGTTACTTTTTAACCCTTAACCTCTTCCGCTAGCAGATCATCGGCCCTTCCATCGATTTCTTCGAAATTGAGCTCAAATCAAGTAAAATTGATCTTAAAAAGCGCGAATTCGGTTGAAAACATCAATAAATTTGAGAGCTTAAGCGGGGGCATCGGATCCCTTTCTTGTTGAATTGTCGAGAGTTCTGCCTTTGAAAAATGGTCAATTAAACGTAAAAGAAACCCAGCAGTGTTGTAAACGGATAATGATGGAGGTTTGTTTTGGGGATTATATATTATCCATAGGATAAGATCATATGACTGTATCTCATCCATATATGCTCTTCCCTCTATTATAAATAAAGGACATGTGTCTTTCCCCAGATTTGATGCTTCACAACACGTTATCAGCACGAGCCTCTAAAATTCCAAAAACCCGTTTGTTGTGAAAGTGAAGGAGAAGGCACAGATCCACACGCGAGGCTTCGTCTACCACGCACGGATTTCGAATTCCACGTGCAGGCTTCGTCTTCCACGCGTAGGCTTCGTCAACCATCGCTAGATCTAGAGGCCGGATCTAGAGATACTGTTAGTGCACGGGTACGAACCCAAATTGGGTATCCACATAGCTGGCCCATTTAGCATCCACGGCCCAATACCCAAGCGCTCTAAGCGGGTTACAGATGAGTCGGATGAACGGGTCATTCGACCGTTGGGCTAGCCCCGACATTCAAGGAAGGGTTAATGGGGCCGAGTAAATGGGTAGCCGTTAACTCGAATCCCTGAGAAAATGGTGCCCTAATCAATGCGGGACGGTTACACACCATTAAGAAGGAGCTACCTATAAATAGACCAGAAAAACGAATGTAAAGGGGTTCCATCTTCAAGGTACGAGGTTTAAGACATAGAACTCTATCTTCTCACTTTTACCATTCTTATATTCGAGCTTCGTCGTTAGTCTAGAGACGAATCTTCGTGGGTCAATCGCAGCTACACCAAGCTCCCTCTCTTCCTTAAGTTCCATACTAGCTTAAGCATCGGAGTGGATTTGGGTCGGAACCCAGATTCGACCCCCCCCTAACGAGTCCCTGTGGTGCAGATCGACGATCGTTGTCCAACATCGAAGGTCGACGTCGAGCTCTCCAACCTCGAATGATCAATGCAATGGTCGCTTGAAGGTCGGTCGAAGGTCGCAACACTTCCAACCACCATCATTCGACCCTGGTTCCTCCAACCGAGGGTCCCACTCCAGCTGCTGACGAGGATCCGACTCAGCGCTTTGAGTTTTCATCAGCCTGACAACTATATCAGTCAATTTTAGCCTTAACAGTTTGGCGCCGTCTGTGGGAAATCACGAGTCGACATCCCGATCGACGAACTACTTGACCATCTCGACTCGCCCAACCACATCATCCGAGGTTGCCACAATACCCCCCAGCGTCGGGATCATCAACATGATAACGGGAGGTCCCTTGCACCCGGAGTTATCAACCTCTCTCCAAAGATCCTATGCTAGGAGGTTGATGATGCCCCAGAGATTCAACGCCTCCTATCTCCTTCTCGGATGAAGATCTGGAAGGTGTAAAACTACCAGACGATGATGCCGTCGTCATCACGGCCACCATCAAAGAGATAGTCGTGAAAAGGTTGCTTGTCGACACCGGAAGCTCGTGCGACATACTCTTCTTCACTACGCTGGAAAGGATGAAAATGTCATTCGTGGAATTGACGCCTTGCACGGGACCCCTGGTGGGGTTCACCGGACACTCCGCCTCGATAGTAGGTATCATCACCGTACCGGTGACCCTCGGTACGTATCCTCAACAAATCACTCGCCTAACTAGTTTTATGGTGGTGAAGATCAACTCGGCGTATACCGGGACCATCGGAACACCACTACTGAACACTATAGAGGCAATAGTCTCGACCTTCCATCAGATGATCAAATTCCAGACCCCCAACGGAGTCGGAAAGGAAAACGGGAATCAGAAACAGGTACGGTCGTGTTACACACTGTCCACCGCCCTGAGGAGGATCGAGCAAGCGGACCCAGTCGACCCACGAATTGAAAATCGACGGCTCGTTGCGATCGAAGAAACGGAGAACATCCGAGTCTCCAACAAGGAAGGAAAAACAGTCTCTATTAGGTCGCTGCACCCTTGCGACCTAAAAGAACAGTTAATCGCCCTCCTAAGAGAGCACACCGACATCTTCCCCTGGACTCCGAAGGACATGCCCGACATCGCACCTAAGGTAACGTCCCACAAGCTGGAGGTCGACCCGACCTCCAGACCTATGAAGCAAAAGAAGAGAAACATGGGAGGCGAAAAGATGAAAGCTGCTTCTGGAGGCCCGCTTCATTCGAAAAGTGAAGTACCCCGAATGGCTCTCGAATGTCGTGATGGTCAAGAAGGCAAACAGCAAGTGGTGAATGTGCGTCGACTTCACCGACCTTAATAAGTCGTGCCCTAAGGATAGCTACCCTCTGCCATGAATCGACCATTTGGTCGACAGTGCTTCGGGCTACGAGCTTCTCAGCTTCATGGACGCCTTCTCAAGATATAACCAGATTCAAATGGCACCGAAAGATGAGGAGAAAACTTCTTTCATCACTGATCGAGGTATATTCTATTACACCAAAATGCCATTCGGTTTGAAAAATGCAGGGGCCACATACCAACGCATGATGAACGACGTCTTCAAGGCTCAAATAAGGCTAAACCTAGAAGTCTACATCGACGACATGTTGGTTAAGTCGAAGAAGCCAACGGATCACCTTGCAGACCTCCGGGAGATATTTGCACAGATCTGACGAAACAACCTTTGGCTAAACCCCGCCAAATGTACATTCGGGGTTCGTTCGGGGAAGTTCCTCTGTTTCATGCTGACGAATCGAGGGATCGAGTCCAACCCCGACAAGATCACTACCATCATCACGATGAAGGAGCCATCGACTCTCAGAGAGCTCCAGAGGCTGAACCGAAGGATAGCAGCCTTGGGATGATTCATGTCTAAGTCAGCCGAGAGGTCATTACCTTTCTTCAAGCTGTTGAGAAAGGCGATAGCCTTTGCCTTGAGCGGCAAGAGAATCATCAAATGGGATGCGCACTGCAAAAAGCCTTCTCAGAGTTGAAGGAGTACCTTCTGTAACGACCCGCTCTCAGGGGGCCCGCTCTCAGGGGGCCATTACTTATTTGATTACATTTGCAGGTCTGCAGATTACCAGTGAAAACAATATAGCCACAATACAGAGATGTACTAATACTCACAAAAGAGAAAGGGGCACATGTCAGCAAGTCTAAAAAGACTTGGGCAAGGAAACTGAAGGTAACTAACAACCTAGCATTTAAATGTTAAACAATGGCATGGCAGTTAAGTATGATGCAATAGTTAAAAGAGAGGCAAACACGCACGATGTAGCCAAAGCTACCAAATCACTTATCTCTTATCACTTATCAATTATCACTTTTCACTTATCACTTAGTGCATAGAGAGTCCACCTGCTGGCCCGCTCGTGGCTCAGGCCGCTTATCTCTATCACTATTAATCACTTGTGCACTAGAGAGTCCACCTGCTGGCCGGAGTGGCGGATCAGGCCAACTCGGCTCAGGCCGCTTATCTCTTACCCCACCCATATGTGTCGAGCGTTGGGATTTCCAACTCACTGAGCTCGCTTCTGGATCACGAGCCAGGAAGTGTAATTGGCATAGGGGTGCACCTAGCCGGTATCCGAGCGTTGGGGTTTCCAACTACAGGGCTCGCTTCTGGAACACGAAACAGGAATATAATATTGTAGCGTGTGCTACACAATCACAATAATTAATCACTATGCAATGACATGAACAAATGATTGCGTACCGTTAATTGAATTTAAACGTGACATACAAGCATGATGAGGGTGACGGACCAAGCTTCGTTGTCAAGCTAGGTCAAGGGCGTCTAAACGGCTATCCTTTCACCGTTTAGTCTCTTTTACGCTAAAGCATGGTAAATGGCCTAAGACATGGCCCAAAACAAGAGATGCAAGTTTCACTTGCCTATCACCGGGGATGACGGTTATGAAAGTTCGTTTCCGCGGATGCTAGGCTACGGGGAATCGCTGTTATGGGGAACAATCATCAAAACACAAGTATTTTATTAGGGTTTCATAAAAATTACAATAAGACATGAAAACAACGGTAGATCGATTTCTTACCGAGAGGAGGCGGAAGGAATACTCCGGGGAACCCTAGGACCAGATCTGGAGAAGATTGGAGAAGATTGGGGAAACTAGGGTTTAGGGGGATTTTGATGGGTTTTGATGGAGATTTGGGGAAAATTAGAAGTAGATAGGGTGAATGGATGGATTGGATGATGATTCTAGGGATTGGAATGAGGGATTGAAGCTTGGAGGAAGATGGGGGCTCAATGGGGGAGAAACTAGGGCTTTAGGTCGTGTTGGAGGAAGAAGAAACGTTTGGGAGGGGTATTTATAGGTTGGGCTGGCGACTGCCCAGAAATTAGGGTTTTAACACAGATTAGTCGGTCAAAGAACAACCACTGACCGACTAGTTTGGCAACTAGTCGGTCGGTCGACCAACGCAGACCGACTAAGTGTAAACAGTAACTCCTGAACGAAAATAGGATTTAGAGTTAGTCGGTCCATGAACAAGTACTGACCGACTAGTTTAGCAACTAGTCGGTCGATGAACGTTCTTAGACCGACTAAGAGTAAACAGTAACTCAACTAAAATTAAGATGATGTGTTAGTCGGTTCAAGAAGCATTGCCGACCGACTAGTTTGCAACCTAGTCGGTCAACCAACCTTCTTAGACCGACTAACGATAAACAATAACTCCTGAGAAAATTTAGAAAGCTCACTAGTCGGTCCAAGAAGGATTGCCGACCGACTGGATCGTCATCTAGTCGGTCAGTGCCCCTTCTTATACTGGCTAATGAGCACCAAAAGTTCCGATACGGAGCGCGAGGCCCCGTGATCGAATCCTAAGACTCCTAGGCTTGATCTATTAGTTAGATATGACCGTTAAGAAGCCCGTCACAAACGACGTACTTCAAAATCGACGATCCTAAGGAAGAATCGAGAAAATACGACGAATCGATCGAAAATGAAAGTTACGGAGACAAAAACCACACAAGAGGAGAAAATCCACCAAAACATATATTATATTAAAATAATTTCAGATACAAGGAAACCAGTCGTTACAAAACAATATAGCCACAATACAGAGATGTACTAATACTCACACTGGTGTACATTATTACAGTCCATAATTAAGATACAACATACAACAACACTCTCTCACCGAATACATGAAAGGAAGTACAGAAAAGAAATGCGGAAAGGAAATACATAGTAGCATATAATACACATACCAACTCAAGTAACTAGAAATCAGCAGTCTCTAGGTCAAACTCTGGCTCCTCAAACTCAGGGGCAGCTTCTTCGATCTGTTCGTCGTCGGTCGGTGCCACAAATGGAACCGTAGGTAAGTCACAATAATTCTAAACATAGAAAAGAAGCAGTACACAAGTATGACTAAAGCATGTGATAGAAAGTAACTACGTACAAGCAAACCAGAGTGAAAAGTAAAGTAAAGTACTGAGCAACAACTGTGACAAGGCGTACATTATTGAGTAGTAAAAATAAGCAGAACTAAAAGAAAACGACGAACTGTACTGTAGTAATACAAATGGTAAGTAAACTAAAAACTACGTGACTCAAGTCGAAGAGTACAATATGCAACCATTGAGTTCATCTATTGCCTGTGTGCGCAATACCCATATGGAACTGACACAGGTAGGAAGGAGGTATTTGTCGACACATGCATCATGTAAGGTTTTACCGACATATGCATCTATGTTTGCCGACACATGCAGCATGTAGATGAACTCCAGTCACTCCCACACTCTCTCAAACTAGGGGTTACCCCAAAACCCCAGTGAAGTGTCAAGTGTTATATGGGATGTTTCACAAGATGTTCCATACGATGTATCACATGATGTTATTAGTTCTTTGTTTACAATGATAGTTAAACAAGGACCACTGGTTGACTTTCTTATTGAAAACCAGAAAGTTAGGAACTCATTTCAAAGCAGACCGTGCCAAAGCAAAATGAATGCTAAGAAATTTGAGGATAAAGACAAGTCCAACAATCGGGATATTGATTCCATGCTTTGAGCATGCAGTAGTTTCGTTAAAACACAATTTACCCAAGTTGATGGTTGTGGGTTTGTCATGCCCTGTTTTGGATTATACGAATATGAACTGATATATGTATGGTATGGATTATGTAGTGTCCGTATGCACGTGTGATGCACGTGTAGTGCACATGTGTAAGTGTCGGTATGCATGGTAGTGTGTGGTGTGTATAAGGGAAGAGGGGCATTCTTGTAATTTCTTAGACATGAGTTGTGAAGAGGGGTTTAGTGTGAAAGGGGTTAGGATCATAATACATATCAGAATGTTTCAATAATTTCTTTTGGATGAAATACATATCAGAATGTTTCAAATGAGCTACCAAAACGACCGTCTCGAAGAATACTACAACATATAATTTTTCCATATATCAGTTTAAGTGAAAATATTTAGTTATGAATTATTAAGTGAAAATAACATATTTAAATTCTAGGCTTAGAAATTTATTGTGAAACATCTACTCGTCTGATTGCGATGAAATTAGTGCCAATGGGTCCAGAACGTCATTTATGATTTTCTGGGCCTAGTCTTGTATTTTTTCGACCTATAATTATTTTATTATGAATTTTTAACTAAAACTCTCTTATAATTTATCATCATATACGCATATACGTATTTATATACAGATACGTATATACGTATTTATTTAAAACCCATACCTATTCTCACGTTGACAACAGCATGGGGGTCTTCTACGGCGAGGTGGCAGTGCGCGTGCTGGAGGACGGAGGCGGTGGCGCTGACGGAAGACGGCGGCGGCGGCGGCAATCTGTAGCGGCGGCGGCGACATCGGCGTATGGCGGCGATGGAAAGTGGCATCGGAGTGGGGACTTCGAAGGAGCGGGAGGCGCTTGTGGGGTGTAGTGGTGGCAGAGCGACGTCGGGGCAGCGATGGGGCAGCGTCGAAGGCGAAGCAACAGGGAGGGTCGGCGGCGTTGCTCCGAGGCGGCGACGAGGCGGCGGCGAGGCAGACGGTGGGCGCTCCGGAGATGGGAGAGGGTGAGGAGAACGGGGGTGTCGGGCATGATGTGTGGCGGCAGTTACGGCGGCGGGCAGAGGTGACGACGTGGAGGAGGGTCCAATGTATCGTGGACTAAGCTTCCCTCTTCGCCCAAAACGAATCATTCCAAGATTAGGAGAGATCTTCAAAAACACATGGTCACCAGGATGGAACTCCAAATGTCCGCGCTTTGCATCTGCCCAATGCTTGTAACGATCCCGAGCCAACTGTAGTTTCTCCCTGATGGCCCCGACTACCTCCACTGCTTCAACAATCAATTTTGGCCCGATGAGCTCTCGATCACCAACGTCATCCCATCTAAAGGGAGAACGACACTTCCTGCCATATAGCGCTGCAAAGGGCGCCATACCAATGCTAGCATGGTAGCTGTTGTTGTAAGCGAACTCCACGAGATGAAGATGGTCTTACCACGATCCCTTGAAATCTAGCAAACACGCATGCAACATGTTCTCCAAGATCTAAATGGTGCATTTCAATTGACCATCTGTCTGAGGATGATAAGCTGTACTGAAGCTTAAGTGGGTCCCGTAAACTCTTCCAAAATAAGACGTGAATCGAGTGTCTCTGTCTGAAACAATACTGACAAGGACACCATGTAACTTCATTATCTCCTCCATGTACTTCTTAGCTAGCACTTCGATTGACTGACCCACTCTGAAAGGAAGGAAGCGGGCTGACTTGGTCAATCGATCAACGATTACCCATACAACATTGTTATATTTCGTACTCTTGGGCAGTCCCGTCACAAAATCCATCATAATGTGTTGCCACTTCCATTCTGGAATGGGCAAAGACTGTAAAAAACCAGCAGACCGATGGTGTTCAGCCTTCAGTTGTTGGCACATTATACACTTCGCCACACTTCTCGCGATGCTTCTCTTCATACCATGCCACCAGTAGTGTTGTCGCAAGTCTTGATACATCTTGGTACCGCCTAGGTGGATGGAATACGGAGAACTGTGAGCTTCCTCCAATAGAGCTTCTCTGACGTCTCCAGATGGTACACAGATGCGATTGCCGAATCGCAAAGATCTGTCCTTGTGGATCTTGAATTCGGGCCTCTGACCTGCCATCACCATGTCTCTGATCCTTCGTAGCTTCTCATCTCCTGCTTGGACATCCTTGATCATGTCCACCAAATTTGATTGGATCTGAAGGTTGAGTAACGAAGACGTTACTCCTAGCAATATCACATCCATCTCCATGGCTCGTATCTCATGTCGTAGCCTCCATTGTGATGTGGGGTCCATCACCGCAGGGAGACGACTCAAAGCATCTGGTACGACATTGACCTTTACAGGATGGTACTGAAGGTCAAGATCATAGTCCGCCATTAGCTCGATCCATCGTCGTTGACACATGTTGAGCTCCTTCTGGGTGAACATGTACTTGAGACTCACGTGATCTGAAAATATCTTCACATGCTCACCTAACAAGAAGTGTCTCCAAATCTTCAGGGCAAAAATAACCGCCGCCAACTCAAGATCATGAGTGAGGTAGTTCTTCTTGTAGTTCTTCAGTTGTCTGGATGCATATGCAACGACTCGGCCATGCTGACGCAGCACACACCCAAGTCCTTTGCCAGATACGTCACAAAACACTTCAAAACCACCAGTCCGGTCTAGAATGACCAGAATCGGGGCCAAAGTCAATCTTCTCTTCAGCTCCTGGAATGCATCTTCACAAGCTTTTGACCAGACAAAAACCACGTCCTTTCTCGTTAATCGTGTCATAGACCCCGCGATCTTCGAGAAGTCTTCGATGAATCGTCTGTAATAACCATCCAGTCCCAAGAAAATTCGAATCTCCGTCATAGTTTTAGGGGCCGACCAGTCTCAAACAGCAGCTACCTTCTCGGGGTCAACATATATTCCTTCTCCCGACATGATGTGGCCCATGAAAGCCACCTTATCGAGCCAGAATTCACACTTGCTGTATTTGGCATACAGTTGGTGTTGCATCTAAGTTTCCAAGACCTTCCTCAGATGTTCTCTGTGCTCCTGAGCGTCCTTCTAGTAGATGAGGATGTTGTCGATGTAGACAACTATGAACTTGTCCAGATGGTTATACAGAGCCTGGTTCATGAGACTCATGAATACATCAGGTGCATTAGTCACGCCAAATGACATCACTAAGAATTCGTAGTGTCCATATCTGGTCCAAAAGCGGTCTTGTGGACATCCTCCTTCTTTACCTTCACTTGATGATACCCGGTCTTCAAGTCCAACTTTGAATATATGCTCGATCCTCCAAGCTGGTAGAAAAGGTCGTCGATGCGAGACATGGGATACTTGTTCTTCACCGTCATCTTGTTCAACTCGCGGTAGTCGACACATATGCACTGGGATCCATCATTCTTCTTCACGAGTAGTACATGGGCACCCCATGCTGATACACTGGGCCGTATCCATCCCTTCTGTATGAGATCTGTTGGGGGATATGCCCTCAGATCATTTGTATTTGATGCAAATGAAAATTTAAGCTTAGATAAGGACTATTTTGCATATGATGCAAACTGAGTTAAATGTGTCGTAAATTGTTTACGACAATATTTAAAAAAATAAACGCGTTGAAAAGGTTACCTAGATGACGGGATCGTCCAGCTCTAAACGCAGGTTCAAACCGCGTCAAAAACTGTCACGCCCCGCTTCCCTAATATGGAAGGCGAGACGTGAGTAGGTCCGCTCAGACGTGGAGCTGTGAAGCTGCAGTCTGATAAGCGTCTGTAAAATTTTTGAAAAGAAGCAGGTCCTTGCATTGCGACGAAACAACAACAATAATAATAATGCAGATAAAAGAACATCTACCAACAACATCCAACAATTATTACAACATCACAGAATAGTCACAAAAGTACAAGTCTGAACAATAGGCCTAAAGCAAGGCCAAACAAAACAAAGAGAGATAGGTGCTAACAGCAACTAAGGTAACAACTAAGGGGAGACTCCAAACGAGTCTAGGACTGGTCACCAGTGTCCTCGAACTCAGTCTCTGCAGGGACCTCAAACTCAGTGTCCCCGAACTGCTCGTCTTCTGCTACCTGCTCTGTCTCAAAGTCTGACATGTGACACCCAAAGAGAAAAAGGCACATGTCAGCAAAAGTCTCCCAAGGGAAGCGGAGAACTTTTTGTGCAAGGATATAATAAACTGAAACAACTAACAGTTCTAATATAATGAGGTGATATGACATTTTAAGGATGCATCAATTTTAATATGACATAAAGCATGCAATACAAGTAACAGAAACACGAAACATTATCCATTCACTTTGTGCACATGGTTTACGCCTTTTGGCTGAAGTGGCTGTACGGGCACACTTCTACGCTCAAGTGATCGCTTAACCCTACCCCTCCACGTGTATCGAGCGTTGGTTTCCCAACAACACTGTGCTCGCTTCTAGATCACGAGCCAGGAAGTGTTTTTCAATATGGTATAGGGTTGTGCCCGCAAACAAGGTGCCTAGACTCAATAGTTACAATTTTTGTAGCGTGTGCTACGTAATGCAATCATGATAGAACAATTTGATGCATGACATGACATGGTAATGAGCAGTTAAAGTGCGTACAGTTAATTGAAAGTAAACGTGACATGACAGCATGAAAAGATAGCATGGTAAAGGTGTCGGATCTAGCTTCGTCGTCAAGCTAGATCTAGTAAGGGCGTCTAGGCGACTATCATTTCATCGCCTAGTCTCTTTTACGCTACTACACAAATTGGCCTAAAACGTGGCCTAAATAATTACTGGTAAGTATCACTTGCCTGTTTCCAGTGGTATCGGTTGTCGTGGGTTCGTCTGGATGGGTACTACGTGTTGGTACTTTCGGTTCTCTATTTTGGTTAGACAAATCACTGAGTTAGATATATTGCGAGATAAGTCAAAATATCCAGTTAATCCTTAAAGTGGATTCGTCTAATTTTATTGGGTTCTCTGGCTAGGGTGATGTCTATATTGTATTATATCAGTCTTATATTAACATGATAAGCCATATTTTAATCTCTAGTGTTATCTTAACATTATTAGACAACTATTAACATGTCGTAATTAACACTAGTAGGTAAATTTCTAAATTGATATTAACACCCTATTAATACCCATCTTAATTTAAACTAATGGTATGGTTAACATCTTAATTAATACCCCCACCCACTTACACCTACTCCCACATTATTTAATAAAACCCCTAACTTTTTTATTCTTACTCATTCTTTGTATCTATTTTATTTTAATACTATCACTCTCTCCCCTTATTAAAACCTGACATCTCTTTCTTATTACTTATTACAAGGCTGACACTTTCCATATAACCCTTTCATTTTACCCTTCCTTTATTAATTTACACAAGGCTGCCACCTCTTACCTTTATTAAATTTTTTTAATAACCCATCTACTCTCTTTCAGTACTATCCCTTCTAATCTTTCACCTCTTCTTTATTATATTCAAGGCTGCCTCTTTCTCTGTCAATTTCGTTCCCTGCCTCTTCCTTTTCTTTTTACTTTTTTTTTGTTTCATTCCATTTGCAGCAAGGAAAATGGGCAAGGGGATCTCACGCCAAAACGAAGGGAGGGGGGCTCTCACCGCGCGCGAGGAGGGAGGGTCACGCACGGCAGCTGGGGCGTTTCCGGTGGCGTCTCCGGCGGCCAAGGGCGAGGGCGGCGGCTTCACGGTGATGGCGCACTCCTGGGCGGCTGCGCGGACGGTTCACGGGGTTCTGCAGGTGCGCGCTTCTCAGGAGAGGGGTGCGGCTCCTCACGGCGGCGGATGCTCGGAAATTGGTGCGACCATGGAAGGGGAGGAGGAAGAAGATGGGAGATGAAGATTGAGGGTTTTTGAAATTTGGTGTGGTTTGATCCCGGAAATTGATTTTTCTTTGGGTTTGTTTTCAAATTTTGGATCTGAATTTGTTTTCAGATTTGGGTTGATTTGGGTTTGTTGCTTTGTAGTTGAACTTGGGATTGTTGGTAGAGGAGTTTTTGGAAAGTGATTTGAGGAAAAACGAATTGGCGGAGGGATTGCAGAAGATCTTTTGATGGGTTTGGGGAAGATTTGGTTTATTGGTTTGAGAAATCTGATGTAGGATTTTGGGTTGATGAAAAAAAAACAGATTTTGGGAATGATTTAGGGATGATTTGTTTCTGGTTTGTGGAATGATTTTGTAGGGTTCGTTCATCAGGGAGAGACCGTTGGCTTAAGAAGATGAGCAGGGGAACACCCCCTCAATATTTGTCAAAGCAGCGTTAAATCGATTAGGATAGAAGTTATTACTATCTTTAGACTAATGAGGGAAAGAGAGACGTATAGCTTTGTTTAAACAAAAAAAAGAAAGCCTAATTTGACCAACTGAAGATTTATTTGGCAACGTATGTTTTGTCGTTTTAGGTAGGGTTAAAGTAAAAACGTAATTAAGTAAGTTTTAATAGTAATAAAAAAAGAGAGAAAAAATACTGGTCGTTACATTTTACCCACCTTAAGAAAATTTCCGTCCTCGGAATTCTTATCAACTAAGGAGCAGAAAACAAATATGGATAACGCTCTCGTATCTCATCTTCCCGCTCCCAGGTAGACTCTCCTGGCGAGTCACGACGCCACATCACTCTGACTAGATCAACAGTCATGTTCCTGAAGACTTTCTGACGTCGATCTAGGATCTCCACATGTTGCTATTCATACGGCAGATCTGGTTGAACTGTAATCTCCGAGTAGTCCACTGCATGAGAAGGGTCGCTGATATAACGACGGAGCTGGGATACATGGAAGACGTCATGAACTCCCTCTAAGGACGGTGGAAAAGCTAGGCGATATGCTTCTTCTCCAACACGCTCTAGCACATCGAATGGTCCAATATATCTCGGACTAAGCTTGCCTCGCTTCCCAAAGCGAATCACTCCTCGATTTGGTGAGATCTTCAGAAACACATGATCTCCTGGCTGAAACTCCAGAGGACGTCTTTTAGCATCTGCCCAATGCTTATAACGGTCCTGGGCGATCCGAATCTTGTCTCTGATATCTCGCACAACATCAACTGCTTCCACTATCATCTCTGGCCCCAAGAGTTCTCTATCACCTACGTCATCCCAACTCAGTGGCGATCGACATTTTCTCCCGTAGAGAGCAGCAAAAGGCGCCATGCCAATGCTCGCCTGATAGCTGTTGTTGTAGGAAAACTCCACCAGGTGAAAATGATCCTCCCATGAACCCTTGAGATCCAACATGCATGCTCTCAGCATATCCTCCAAGATCTGAATGGTGCGCTCCGACTGTCCATCCGTCTACGGGTGATACGCAGTACTGAACTTCAGACTGGTACCCAGATTAGTCTGCAGACTCTTCCAAAACTGAGATGTGAATCTTGTATCACGATCTGATACAATGCTCACAGGGACTCCATGTAAGCGCACGAATTCCTACACAACATCACTCACATCACGACTTGTACCAGAAGGAAATTAATAAGGCATGAGTTAGGTTATTACCTCCATATACTTCCTTGCTAATATCTCCGTGGATTGCCCAACTCGGAAAGGTATAAAGTGCGTGGACTTGGTCAATCGATCAACGATGACCCAGATCGCGTCGTTCTGCTTGGTGCTCTGAGGTAAGCTAGTCACGAAGTCCATCGTGATGTGCTGCCACTTCCACTCGGGAATCGGCAGAGGTTGTAGTAATCCAGCAGTGCGATGGTGTTCCGCCTTCACTTGCTGACACACGAGGCACTTGGCAACGCTACGTGCCACACTTCTCTTCATCCCATGCCACCAGAAATTCTGACAAAGATCCTTGTACATCTTAGTACCTCCAGGATGAATAGAATAAGGCAAACTGTGAGCCTCATTCATCAACTCCTCTCTGATATCTCCTGCAGGTACGCAGATCCTACTACCATATCTCAAAGATCCATCCGCGTGAATCAGAAAATCTGTCCGAAGTCCTGCTTCGATTTGCTCTCTGATCTTCTTCAATTTAGCATCTTCGTCTTGAGCAGTCTTGATTCGATCCACAATCGTCGATTGAATCTGCATGTTCATCAACGACGATGTGAGTCCCGGTAGTACAGCTTCAATATCCATCTCTCACAGATCCTGTTGCAATCTCCACTGAGATGTGAGAATCATCAGTTCGGGCAGTCGACTCAAGGCATCCAGTACGACATTCACCTTCCCTGGATGATACTGAAGATCGATGTCGTAGTCTGCCATCAATTCCAACCATCTGCGCTGTCTCATATTCAGCTCCTTCTGAGTAAATATATATTTCAAACTTTTGTGATCAGTGAAAATTTTCACTTTCTCACTCAGTAAGAAATGTCGCCAGATCCTCAGTGCAAAGATGACAGCGGCTAGCTCCAAATCGTGGGTCGGATAATTCTTCTCATGGATCTTCAACTGTCGCGAAGCATATGTGACCACATGATTGTGCTGGTGCAGAACGCATCCAAGTCCCTTGCCTGTTGCGTCGCAGAAAATCTCGAAGCCTCCGCTTCTGTCCAGAATAGCTAAGACTGGTGCAGTAGTCAGTCTCTCCTTTAAGGTAGAAAAAGCTTGCTCATAAGAATCTGACCAACTGAACTTAACATCCTTCCTTGTCAATCTCGTCATCGGTTCAGCTATCCTCGAGAAATCCTTGATAAATCTGCGGTAGTATCCAGCCAATCCAAGGAAACTCCTGATGTCCGATGCCGATCGAGGTGTAGGCCATTCACTGACTGCTTTTACCTTCTCCGGATCCAACGAGATTCCAGCTCCCGATACTACATGCCCAAGAAACGCAATTCTATCCAGCCAGAATTCACATTTGTTGTACTTGGCATATAGTTCATGATGACGGAGTGTCTCCAACACTATCTTCAAATGTTCTGCATGCTCCTCCTTGCTCTTCGAGTACACCAGTATGTCGTCGATGAAGATCACTACGAACTTGTCGAGGAAGTCATAAAAGATAAGGTTCATGAGGTTCATGAACACAGCAGGAGCGTTGGTCACACCGAACGACATGACAACGAACTCATAATGCCCGTACTTAGTCTGAAAAGCGGTCTTGAGTACATCTTCCTTCTTGACTCTGACTTGATGGTATCCGCTCCGGAGATCCAACTTCGAAAATACCCTCGATCCACCAAGCTGATCGAAGATATCATCAATGCGGGGCAGCGGGTACTTGTTCTTCACTGTGATCTGATTCAACTCTCGATAATCAATGCACATTCTTCTCGATCCATCCTTCTTCTTTACCAGCAAAACGGGTGCACCCCAGGGAGATACGCTGGGATGAATGAAACCCTTCTATAGTAGCTCATCCAACTGCTTCCTCAACTCTTCTAATTCTACAGGATCCATACGGTACTGTGCCTTCGAAATCGGTTGAGCTCCTGGCATAAGATCGATGCCGAACTCCAATGCTCGATCGGGCGGCAGTCCAGAAATGTCTTCAGGGAAGACGTCTTCGAAATCTCTCACTACTGCAGGCTTCTCTGGTTCAACAATCATAGATGCAACGGTCAATCGGTAAGGCTGGGCTCGGAACTTGACAGGTCCAAGCGAACGTCCTCTGCCAACAAACTCGAACACTGGGTGGTCAGGAATTTCGAACACCACTTTCTTCCGGTGACAGTCGATCGTGGCATAAAAAGCTCCTAACCAGTCAATGCCGAGAATAGCATCAAAGTTGGGTAGGTCGTGGACAATGAAATTAGCATATAGTTCGTGTCAACTAATCACCAACGGGCATGGTTTACATCCCAGTGCAACATTCACTACACCATTCCAAGTTGTAATGTTCCAACACTTGGGAAGTGTATATGTGGGTATCGAGTGTTCGACTACGAACTTCCGAGATAGGATACACATGGAAGCTCCAGAATCGAACAGGGTCAAGGCCGGGTGAGATGAAACTAAGATGACACCTAAGGGTAACATGCAACTAGATTAACATGGATCTAACTAATCAAACATAATGCATAAATAAGGAGGACTAGTATAGAAGTTACATGCAATAGCTCTGTCCTCAGTCTCGGCCTCCACTGCAGTCATCGTGAAGGCTTGCCTCTTAGGCTGAACAGCCTGCTGGAAAGCCTGCTTCTGGGGAATGAGAGGCGCTCCACATCCAGTAGCTACTGGAGCTCTCTGCTGCTGAACTCCATCTGATGCCTTCCACGGTTGCTTAGTTCTCGGACAGTCCTTCAATGCATGCGTAGCGTCACCACAAACTAAGCACTGGCCCAAGAATCTCCTACACTGCTCCTTCACATGACCAGCCTTGCCACAAAAACGGCACAACTTCGGAGTAGGCCCACATGGCCTCTTAAACTGCACGGACTGATTAGGCTTGAACCCAGGCCTAACCACAGCTCTGGCCTGCTCCATAGGCCTCTTCCCAGCACCTGAATACTGCCCTCTCTTCTGATTGGCAATCAGCTCCTGCCTCTTGGCAGCTATCAGCAACTTCTGGTAAGAGTCTAAGTCCGAAGAGGACATCAGACTCTGCAGCTCCAAGGATAAACCTTGCAAGAATCTCTGGGCTCGATCTTCAGCAGTCTCCACCATCTTCGACGCAAAGCGACTCAATCTAGTAAACTCCTGGTGGTACTGATCCACCGTCAGATTTCCCTGCTTCAGATTGATGAACTGCTGCATCTGCTCCCTCCTGGCTGCTCGAGGGAAATACTCATCATTAAATCTCGCCTTGAAAGTGGCCCAGGGGATAGGCTTCGCCAACATCTGCTCTTCTGACTCCCACCAATTACGGGCATTGTCCTTCAGTTGCTTCTTCACTAAGTCAACCCATCCAGCCGGGTTAACCTTCGAGAGAAGCAGATTATCCTCCGTATTCTTCATCCATTCATCCGCAGCTAATGCTCCTTCTGACCCAGTGAAATATGACGAGCCCAGCTCCCGAAACTGCTTCGCTCCCGGCTCGAAGCGAGGGGCATTCTGAAGCATGCCCTACTGAACCTGCATCATCTGATGCATCATCCTCATCATCTCAGCCGTGGTGGGTTCTCTATCAGCATCCGCAAGACGTCCTGCTCCACCACCAGCTCCAGGTCCACTACCAGCTCCTCGAGTAACGCGTCTACCGGCCATCTAAGACAAGGAAATGTGACTTAGTCATGACTAGAATGTTTCGAATAATCAATTGGATGTTATTATCATTATTGTTGTTCCGATATTTCGCAGACGCAAAGAGGAGACCTGCATGGGCCACCACTAAAACCTGTCATGCCCCGCTTCCCTAATATGGAAGGCGAGACATGAGTAGGTCCGCTCAGACGTGGAGCTGTGAAGCTGCAGTCTGATAATCGTCTGTAAAAATTTCGAAAAGAATCGGTCCTTGCATTGCGACGAAACAACAACAACAATAATAATGCAGATAAAAGAACATCTACCAACAACATCCAACAATTATTACAACATCACAGAATAGTCACAAAAGTACAAGTCTGAACAATAGGCCTAAAGCAAGGCCAAACAAAACAAAGAGAGATAGGTGCTAACAGCAACTAAGGTAACAACTAAGGGGAGACTCCAAACGAGTCTAGGACTGGTCACCAGTGTCCTCGAACTCAGTCTCTGCAGGGACCTCAAACTCAGTGTCCCCGAACTGCTCGTCTTCTGCTACCTGCTCTGTCTCAAAGTCTGACATGTGACACCCAAAGAGAAAAAGGCACATGTCAGCAAAAGTCTCCCAAGGGAAGCGGAGAACTTTTTGTGCAAGGATATAATAAACTGAAACAACTAACAGTTCTAATATAATGAGGTGATATGACATTTTAAGGATGCATCAATTTTAATATGACATAAAGCATGCAATACAAGTAACAGAAACACGAAACATTATCCATTCACTTTGTGCACATGGTTTACGCCTTTTGGCTGAAGTGGCTGTACGGGCACACTTCTACGCTCAAGTGATCGCTTAACCCTACCCCTCCACGTGTATCGAGCGTTGGTTTCCCAACAACACTGTGCTCGCTTCTAGATCACGAGCCAGGAAGTGTTTTTCAATATGGTATAGGGTTGTGCCCGCAAACAAGGTGCCTAGACTCAATAGTTACAATTTTTGTAGCGTGTGCTACGTAATGCAATCATGATAGAACAATTTGATGCATGACATGACATGGTAATGAGCAGTTAAAGTGCGTACAGTTAATTGAAAGTAAACGTGACATGACAGCATGAAAAGATAGCATGGTAAAGGTGTCGGATCTAGCTTCGTCGTCAAGCTAGATCTAGTAAGGGCGTCTAGGCGACTATCATTTCATCGCCTAGTCTCTTTTACGCTACTACACAAATTGGCCTAAAACGTGGCCTAAATAATTACTGGTAAGTATCACTTGCCTGTTTCCAGTGGTATCGGTTGTCGTGGGTTCGTCTGGATGGGTACTACGTGTTGGTACTTTCGGTTCTCTATTTTGGTTAGACAAATCACTGAGTTAGATATATTGCGAGATAAGTCAAAATATCCAGTTAATCCTTAAAGTGGATTCGTCTAATTTTATTGGGTTCTCTGGCTAGGGTGATGTCTATATTGTATTATATCAGTCTTATATTAACATGATAAGCCATATTTTAATCTCTAGTGTTATCTTAACATTATTAGACAACTATTAACATGTCGTAATTAACACTAGTAGGTAAATTTCTAAATTGATATTAACACCCTATTAATACCCATCTTAATTTAAACTAATGGTATGGTTAACATCTTAATTAATACCCCCACCCACTTACACCTACTCCCACATTATTTAATAAAACCCCTAACTTTTTTATTCTTACTCATTCTTTGTATCTATTTTATTTTAATACTATCACTCTCTCCCCTTATTAAAACCTGACATCTCTTTCTTATTACTTATTACAAGGCTGACACTTTCCATATAACCCTTTCATTTTACCCTTCCTTTATTAATTTACACAAGGCTGCCACCTCTTACCTTTATTAAATTTTTTTTAATAACCCATCTACTCTCTTTCAGTACTATCCCTTCTAATCTTTCACCTCTTCTTTATTATATTCAAGGCTGCCTCTTTCTCTTTCAATTTCGTTCCCTGCCTCTTCCTTTTCTTTTTACTTTTTTTTGTTTCATTCCATTTGCAGCAAGGAAAATGGGCGAGGGGATCTCACGCCAAAACGAAGGGAGGGGGCTCTCACCGCGCGCGAGGAGGGAGGGTCACGCACGGCAGCTGGGGCGTTTCCGGTGGCGTCTCCGGCAGCCAAGGGCGAGGGCGGCGACTTCACGGCGATGGCGCACTCCTGGGCGGCTGCGCGGGCGGTTCACGGGGTTCTGCAGGCGTGCGCTTCTCAGGAGAGGGGTGCGGCTCCTCACGGTGGCGGATGCTCAGAAATTGGTGCGACCATGGAAGGGGAGGAGGAAGAAGATGGGAGATGAAGATTGAGGGTTTTTGAAATTTGTTGTGGTTTGATCCCGGAATTTGATTTTTCTTTGGGTTTGTTTTCAAATTTTGGATCTGAATTTGTTTTCAGATTTGGGTTGATTTGGGTTTGTTGCTTTGTAGTTGAACTTGGGATTGTTGGTAGAGGAGTTTTTGGAAAGTGATTTGAGGAAAAACGAATTGGCGGAGGGATTGCAGAAGATCTTTTGATGGGTTTGGGGAAGATTTGGTTTATTGGTTTGAGAAATCTGATGTAGGATTTTGGGTTGATGAAAAAAAACAGATTTTGGGAATGATTTAGGGATGATTTGTTTCTGGTTTGTGGAATGATTTTGCAGGGTTCGTTCATCAGGGAGAGACTGTTGGCTTAAGAAGATGAGCAGGGGAACACCCCCTCAATATTTGTCAAAGCAGCATTAAATCGATTAGGATAGAAGTTATTACTATCTTTAGACTAATGGGGGAAAGAGAGACGTATAGCTTTGTTTAAACAAAAAAAAAGAAAGCCTAATTTGACCAACTGAAGATTTATTTGGCAACGTGTGTTTTGTCGTTTTAGGTAGGGTTAAAGTAAAAACGTAATTAAGTAAGTTTTAATAGTAATAAAAAAAGAGAGAAAAAATACTGGCAGTTACAAAAACGAAGTCCAAATGCACAAGTTATAGCCAAAAGAAGTCAGCCCAAATTGTTGGGCTGAACCCAGCGAAAATGGAGGCCCACCAAGCCTGAATTTTCTGGTTAAGGTTTTTTAAAACCCAGGATTTTTTTGACGGCTGGATTTTTCGTCTTAAATGGTTTTGGCTAACTTTGGACGATCAATTGGAGGGTCAAACGGACTCCGATTGACTCGCCGTTTTTTACTATGCGTTCACCGTTGAACGCCCTTCGATTTGGTAGGTTGTACCAAGATTGAAGCTCAACGATGAGGAAGTTAAAATTCACGGAAGGTTAGCCTTTGTGAAAGGCAAACTAAATTGAATTTATTAACTCTATTTAATAATCCCACATCGGTTGTGGAGAAAAGGGGAGAGTCAGCCGCCTATATAAATAGTGGCCTCCCCCTTCCTCCAAACTTGTCCCAAGCTCAAGATCTGAGCGGCTCCCGTAAATGTTGGAGCACGCTTGGATCTAGGCTTAAATTAATATTCTCTATCTCCCTATAATTTCTGCCTTACTCCTGAGGGCTCTAGCAAAGCCGCGAAGGAGTTCGGATTCGGATCCGAAATCTTGGCGAAGGCTTTCACTCGCGTGAAACTTTCTTCGGCGCGTGGTTGGCTCGGCGACACGAGAATTGCTCGCCTCGGGATGCGGAGCGGTTCGAGGAGCGGTTCGAGGAGCGGCTTGTCGTGGGAAGGGGAGCGGCTTGGAAGACGGTGCGGAACATCTTGCCCGCCCCAGGGTTGAGATTCCGGGTATGTTTTTAGAAGGTTTCGTTTAATTATTCGCAGTAGTTTAGATCCCTCTTGGGGTGGTCAGATTCACCCCAAGTTGGAAGAGATCCTGGCTAAGAGGGTCTGGTTCCTTCGGGCTGCATGTTAATTAGATTAACATAATTTTTCCGATGTGCATTTTATGTCTATGTTCCGTCCGACTTAGGACGGGAATAGAGTTTTTGTGCCCTAAGGGTCCGCGAAAACCCTTCAGTGGTATCAGAGCCATGTCTGTATGCTGATCTAGGACTGCGATTAGTTAATTGAAATGCTTTTAAAATGCTTTTAAAATGTTTTAAAGTTATGAGATAATTTTAAAAATGTTTTAGATGCCTTTTAAAATATTTCTTTAAATTTATGCGATAAGTTTAAAAAGATTTTATATGCTTAAATATTTTATATGATAAAATTTTAAACATGAAATTTTAAAATGATGTTTTAAATTTATGTGATGATTTTAAAACTGATTTTAAAACTTTAAAACTTTATGCGATAAGTTTGAAATGATTTTAGATGTTTAAATATTTTTATGTGATAAAATATTTTAAACATGAAATTTTTTAAAATGATGTATTAAATTTATGTGATATTTTTAAAACTGATTTTAAAAGTTTAAAATTTTTATGCGATAAATATTTTAAGTAGCATGCAAATTTTGTGATTTTTTAAAAACAAGTTTTTATTTTATGAGATAAAATAAAATGTTTTAAAAATCATAATTTTAAATTTAAATGTTAAATTTTAAGTATGCATGCTAAAATTGTTTATGTGATAAAAATTATTCTATTTAATTGTTATACTTGTACACTCTTTTTATGCGTTAAAATTAGTGTAACTTTATTTTAATGGCTATGTGAATGTTGTCACTTATTTGATAACACAAGACAACCTCTTAGGTTAGCCATTAAAGAGCTCGTTAAAATTTATGAGATAAATTCTAATGACATGTTATGTTTTAATAAAACATTAACAACACTTTAAGACCTAATTCCTGATTAGGGTAGTCCCTTTAATGAAATTTTAATTCTAATTGTTATTATATTAATTCTCATTAAAGGACTTCGCTTTGGCGTTGTTAATAAATTTATTAAAATCCTAATAACGATTAGGATAGCACGTGAACCTTATAGTTGATAAGGACTTAATAAAATTTATTAAACAAATCCTAAAATTTTGAATTTAAAGATGCAACTAGTTGATAGGATTAATTAGTTGTTAATAAAAGCCTTTTAGTCTATGGCACGCATATAATAATGACAAGCTTCATTCAATAGACCATGATCCAGTCAATGTGCTTGACTAAGTTTGTTAGATCACCCTTCTAAGGGATAGTGATCCTGGCTTAGTCAATTCCCTGGCTGTGTTCCGCTGGACCGCAATGACGCGAATCATGACTATATGACACCCTGGACTATATCTAAGTCAAATATGTTAATAATCTTCTTCAAGATTAGCCGTAGCCCTCCTTGTTTTAGGGGTTGGCAACTATAGGACCCGTGTTCCAGTAGTTGAGCTACACTCAAGCTGTGACATGGCAACCTTGTAGAAACCAACTCCTTAAATACATAAGACGAAATCTTGACTTGATCCAAACCGTCGTGTCGTGAATACACCGAGCGATGGCGTAAGTTAAGTCAATGATGTAGTCTGCTAGGTGTAGTCTAAGACCTGACCCAAACCGACGGGTCGTGAATACACCGAGCGCCGGGGCAAGTCAGGCTAGACGCGAAAACAAGGGCCCGACTAAACTAGACATTGTGATTTGGATGATCACACTCATGAACACAAATGGCTAGGGGTAAAAACCCATAAGAGGGTCATATCTGATATGATCGATGAAGAGTCATCTTCCGATTACATAGTCAAGCAACTTGTTGAGATACACTCAAGGTTGTTAGGCTCAGGGTGATTGGATCTCTTACCCATTTATTTAATTCGATTAAATCGTTCAGTGTTAAGGCTTAAAATGATCGTAAAAATAGTGGGAGGATATATATAGATAAAAGCCATTCTACCTATATTTAATATTGAACATATGCTAAACTAGGGGAGAACTATGTTTACCGAAGGAATCAAAATGTAATATTTTAATGGAATAAGTTAACTGGTCAAATAGGTTGATTAATTGAATATCAAGTTAAATTCTAATTGATAGAATTAAACCATATTCTCGTTGGCATTAAAATGACCTTCTAAAGAACAGACTTAAGAAATATGATTTCATTAAGTTCTGCATCCAACAAATAAATTCACGCTACATGCCACTCGCCTCTATATGGGGCAGCTTGAACATATAGGATATTCGAAGTATGTTTCTCCCTACAACTTGTTGAGCTGCCCTCAAGGTTGTATGGAAAAACAATTTTGATCCGCAAAGTTCGAGAATTCGATCAAACTGTTTGAGTCGAATATGAGTGCATGAGCGGTGCAAGACTATATACATCCCAACCGGATTTTGAGACAAGCAACTTGTTGAGCTACACTCAAGGTTGCAAAGCTCAATCATTTGGATACATGAGATGCTTGCATAGCTATTCATTTATGTTGGGCTATTTAATATCTAAATATGATTTAGAAAAGGAAGAAGGCACTCCGGAAAGTCAATTGAGAAAGTTAGTTATATTTATCATTAGTTAAGGCATAAATAGGAGGAAATGAAAATGTGATATATTTTGATGTCACAATTTCAGAATGATTGTTATACAAAAGACGTCTAACACATTTTGACGAATGTCGTCACCTTGCTTCTGAAGCAATGTTTTGTGTAAGTAATTTGTAATAACTATAATATATTAAATGTTAATATATAATTACACAAGATAGTAGCAAACTTATATGGCAAAATAGACTAGGCTGTATTATGAGACTAAGCTTCACAAGTCACATAAAGAGGGGTCTGACCTCTCGTATTATGAAGTCTGCGGACACCTGTGAATCTTATCCTCTTAGATATAATGGCCGAAACCCATCTGTAAGACAGTGGGAGAATAAGTTGTCGAACTCAGTCTCATACATACTGATGTACCCGAGTCTAGATTAACCAAAATAAGTTATTCTTATATTTTATTAAGACACTTGTTCTTGATGAAACACAAGTCTGATAAAATAAAGAACGAAATGACAAAAGTATTTAAACTGTTTCGATTAGATCGAATGGTCAAATACTTAGCTACATAAAATCTTGCGAAATTAAAAGAAAATGTGATTTTCTCTCAGGTCAAGTCTGTTAGCACATCGGTGTGTTAAAAGGTATGGATCACACTTAGTTAGACTTGGTGTGATCCATTCCAAGTGACTCTGAGTTATGTCCTCCCTCTGGGTTAAGTCCCAGATAGTAATGCCTAGGTTTTGATAATGTTCTATTAGGACATTATCAATAAGATATTCATTAAATCAATCATTGGGAAGTTGTATAATTACTCTAATCTCGTGAGACGAAGAGTCGAGTTAGACATCATAATTGATGATGACTCAGTCAACTTGTAGGATGAAATTTGGAGTAGTAACTCCGATTTATAACTTGATGCAATCAGAATAGGTCCATGTGCGTAAATAAATTTTGGAATTTAGTTTACGTACCTAAGGAAAATGTTTCCACTTTCTGCAAGTAAATCTTTAAGTTGAAAGAATGGTGCAGAAAGAAAATAGTGAAGTACAATCATGTTGGTCAAAAACAGTTTTAATCCTAATTCCTATAAAACGGATTATGTTGAAACCGTCTCGCCAGCAGATGTGTACGGATCTACTCGGACCAAACTCGATGTGAATGCTCATGATGACCATGAAAACTGGAACATTCACTTATATGTTCGTTTTTCTAAATATGATTTAGACGAACCAACTTATATGAATTAGCCAGAAAGTTTTCAAGGTCAGTGGGAGCGTATAAATTACATGCGAGGCATCAAAGGGATGGAACATTTATTTAGACAAAAGTAATCAAAGAGTTTGATACTTTATCAAGAAATAGATATGAGCCATTTGAAATGACCAGTAACAAATTTAAATGATTATCGTAAGGTACGATGAACTGGATAAGATCCAAGGAAATAAAATATTATGGATTCCGAAAGACCAAGTGAATATTTGAATGAGATTCAAATGGTTGGTCTAACATGAACATAGAAACCCCTTAAGTCTATACTGTAGACGGTTTTAGTAGATCCACTCACAAAGGCTCTACCACATGAAGTCGGTAAAACTTATGTGTAAAAACGATATGAGATACCGGGATAAATGGGCCTGAATGCAAGTGTGAGATGTAGAGAGATGATGCCCTCGAGGCAATTTATCTTTGTGTGAATAGCACAAACATCTTGTTCGAGATAACAGTAAGCTGTTTGGTAATAATTTATCCAAGTTATATTATAATGTAGTAAACATTAGATATTAAATTAGGTAAAATTCTGAGACTTTATGCAAGGTCAAACATATATCGAGATGAGTATCTCGATCATGGAGAAATGCTTGACCGTATGTAGCATAAGTCTAAAAGGGTTTGTGGTTGTAGATGTTTCGAGACAAGGATATCAAAATATCGGATAGACCATTGTGTCTTAGTCTTCACTGTTTAGCGGTGGCGATGATCTCATGATCGTTTGACTTGGCGAAGTCGGAGACGAGACACAGGTGCTCATTAGAGAATGAGTTCACTGAACGATCTACAAGAATTATCATATGGTTATATTGACCAATCTGTCAATGATAACTCTTAGTGATGATAGGCAAGTTGGCCTTTTGATTTGAGGTCATTTTACGAACCTGTGCGTGAACGTTGCCACTTAGATCACTGATCTAGCTTCGAGGCTAGGCCTGTCGAAAGGTTTTTGATTGGGTGTCACTTGAACTGTACGAGGAGAGTAATGACCAAGAGAGGATTCGTCTCTCCCGGTCAATGGGAGTTAGTGTCGTAGAGTTAGTTCGGTCTTTAGTAAAATCTCTGATCAGAGTATGTTGGAAGAAGTCCAACATTAGTTGACTAAAGATCGATAGAAACCAACTAGAGTCAAGTTATTGGGGTTGACAGTTTGACCGTACCCTAGACTTGATCTACACGACATAGTTTAGACGAAGAGACTAAAACTGCAGAACTCATCACAGACACAGTCAGGGTGGTCTCGACAATACTCATGTCAACGAGTCAACCACATAATTATGATTCTGAAGCAGGGACGGCAACCACTGCTCGTGGTCATTGCCGTATAGGGCTTCGAGCCCAACCTGTTGTAAGTGTCAGGCTGTGGGTCTCACACAGAGTGCGACATTCGTCTAGTAATAGGTAGAAACGATTAGGGAGAATATGCATTTGATGCAAGGGATAAAATATTGCACAAGATGTTTGCAATTATCTCCTGCATTTGGGATAAATGATCCTGAGTGCAAGTGGGAGATGTTGGGGGATATGCCCTCAGATCATTTGTATTTGATGCAAATGAAAATTTAAGCTTAGATAGGGACTATTTTGCATATGATGCAAACTGAGTTAAATGTGTCGTAAATTGTTTACGACAATATTTAAAAAAATAAACGCGTTGAAAAGGTTACCTAGATGACAGGATCGTCCCGCTCTAAACGCAGGTTCAAACCACGTCAAAAACGAAGTCCAAATGCACAAGTTATAGCCAAAAGAAGTCAGACCAAATTGTTGGGCTGAACCCAGCGAAAATGGAGGCCCATTAAGCCTGAATTTTCTGGTTAGGATTTTTTAAAACCTAGGATTTTTTTGACGGCTCGTTTTTTCATCTTAAATGGTTTTGGCTAACTTTGGACGATCAATTGGAGGGTCAAACGGACTTCGATTGACTCGCCGTTTTTTCCTATGCGTTCACCATTGAACGCCCTTCGATTTGGTAGGTTGTACCAAGATTGAAGCTCAACGATGAGGGAGTTAAAATTCACGGAAGTTTAGCCTTTGTAAAAGGCAAACTAAATTGAATTTATTAACTCCATTTAATAGTCCCACATCGGTTGTGGAGAAAAGGGGAGAGTCAGCCGCCTATATAAATAGGGGCCTCCCCCTTCCTCCAAACTCGTCCCAAGCTCAAGATCTGAGCGGCTCCTGTAAATGTTGGAGCACGCTCGAATCTAGGTTTAAATTAATATTCTCTATATCCTTATAATTTCTGCCTTAATCCTGAGGGCTCTAGCAAAGCCGCGAAGGAGTTCGGATTCAGATTCGAAATCTTGGCGAAGGCTGTCACTCGGGTGAAACTTTCTTCGGCGCGTGGTTGGCTCGGCAACATGAGAATTGCTCGTCTCGGGATGAGGAGCGGTTCGAGGAGCGGCTCGACGTGGGACGGGGAGCGGCTTGGAAGACGGTGCGGAACATCTTGCCTGCCCCAGGGTTGAGATTCCGGGTATGTTTTTAGAAGCTTTCGTTTTAATTATTCGCAGTAGTTTAGATCCCTCTTTGGGTGGTCAGATTCACCCCAAGTTGGCAGGGATCCTGGTTAAGAGGGTCTGGTTCCTTCGGGCTGCATGTTAATTAGATTAACATAACTTTTTTGATACGCATTTTATGTCTATGTTCCGTCCGACTTAGGACGGGAATAGAGTTTTTGTGCCCTAAGGGTCCGCGAAAACCCTTCAAGATCATCCAGCTGAGCCCGAATCTCTTCAAGCTTAGGCGGTTCGATGCGATAAGGTCCCTTGGATATCGGCTGTGCACCTGGCAATAGATCAACGGTAAATTCGAGGCCGCGATCCGGAGGCTAACCTGAGAGTTCGTCCGAGTCCAAGAATTCTCGTACTATTTTAGGTTTCTCTTGCTTGACTTCCATTGCAGTCGCCACTGCCTCCGAAAGTCTGGCCCAGAACTTCACTGGTCCTTCCAATCTGCTTTCGCTGAGGAATTCGAACTTAGGATGGTTGGGTATTTCGAACACTACCCTCCTTTGACGACAGTCAATGGTAGCATGAAATGTTCCTAACCAATCCATTCCAAGAACAGCATCGAAACTTGGCATCTCGATCACCATGAATTTAGCGAATAGATCACGTCCACAAATTACTATATAACAGTGAAGGCATCCGCTAGTTATCGGTATGGAACCGCCAGCCATGTCGACCTTCCAACGATATGTCAGAGGTTCAACGTGGACGACATGTGTGTTGACGAATCGACTCGCCAAGAAGCAATATGTGGCTCCCAAATCGAATAAAGTGAGGGCGGGTTTACCAGCTATTAAGATGATACCTACGGTTACGAGGATCATGTCTAAGACCACAATCTCTAAATAATGGAATATGATGCTGAAAGGGATATCTCGTACCTGTGATCACTTGGTCAGTAGCTTCGGCCTCTTCCACCGTCATGGTATAAGCTGGCACCTTGGAGGCGGCGCCTGTTGTCATACTTGTTGAAACACTTGCTGTTGAGGAGGGAGTGGCTGTCGTTGCGGAGGAGTTGGTGGTTGTTGTGGAGCATTCCTAGCAGGGGAATTAGCTGGAGCAGGGTTAGGAATTCGAGCCTTCCTCTCAGGACAATTCCTTGCACCATGGTCCTTCGAGCCGTAGACCAGGCAAAGGTTCAGATATGATCGACATTCTGATCGAACATGTCCCATCTTCCCACAATAGTGCCACACTGGGCGAGGTGGTGGGGCATGTCTCTTGAATTGAGCCTGCTGGACAGGCCTATATAGGTTGGATGAAGTTCGATGAATAGATCCAGCAGCAGATGTAGGAGGTGGCAGCCTTCGGGGAGGGGCAGCTATGGTATGTTCTTGCATCTCTTCCCTTTCAATGAAATCATGCTCGCGAGCTGCAGCTAGGGCTTCAGTATGTGTGCAGAGTTGGCATCCGACCAAGCTTCGTCGAACGTCTATGTTTAGTCCTTGCTTGAAACGTTGAGCTCGAGTAAGAGGGGTGTCAACCATCCCTGGAGCAAATCGGCTAAGCATAGTGAATTATGCATCATATTGTTCCACTGTCATGGAACCTTGCTTCAAACCGACGAACTGGGCTTGCAGTTCCATCTGTGCCTCGGGTGAGAAGTACTGGGTGTTGAAGTGATCAGTGAACATTGTCCAATCAATTGGTCGTTGCAGGTGACATTCAGCTGAATTCCACCAAATCCTAGCTCCGTCAGTTAGTTGCAATTTGGTAGTGTCCACCCATGCATATTCCGCGATCTGCGTTGCTCTTAAGTCATCCTCATTGCTTCACAGCCACTCTTCAGCCTTCAGAGGGCCGTCCAAACTATTCTAAGGCTTTGGGCGGAGCGACCTGAATTGTTGTATTCCTCATTCGCACATGTGTTCACCTCGTATAGCTTGAACAAGCTCTCGTAATGCGACATCAGAAATTTGATGCACATCGGGAGGTGGTCCGTTGTTGGTCTATTGCTACCTTCGGACAGATCAGCTCCGTTGGGACTCTCAGAAGTGTTTCCATCCATCGTTTGAGTGTCACACCTGCATACATAGGAAAATGTTCAGCTTCATTGAGTATTATATATAGTACATCCTGATCTTACTATACTGTTTACGAGGTATTTTGCAGGGACCTGCATGCGCCACCAAACTTGTAACAACCCGCTCTCAAGGGGCATTACTTATTTGCATTTCTGGTCTGCAGATTACCGGTGAAAACAATATAGCCACAATACAGAGATGTACCAATACTCACACCAGCGTACATTATTACAATACATAATTAAGATACAACATACAACAACACTCTCTCACCGAATACATAAAAGGAAGTACAGAAAAGAAATACAGAAAGGAAATACATAATAGCATATAATACACACACCGACTCAAGTAACTAGAAATCAGCAGTCTCTGGATCAAACTCTGGCTCCTCAAACTCAGGGGCCGCTTCTTCAATCTGTTCGTCGTCTGCCGGTGCTACAAATGGAACCGTAGATAAGTCACAATAATTCTAAACATAGAAATAAAGCAATGCACAAGTATGACTAAAGCAGGTGATAGAAAGTAACTACGTACAAGCAAACCAGAGTGAAAAGTAAAGTACTGAGCAACAACTGTGACAATGCATACCTAACTAAGTAGTAAAAGTAAACAGAACTGAAAGAAGACGACGAACTGTATTGTAGTAGTGCAAACGATGAGTAAACTAAAAACTATGTGACTCAAGTCGAAAAGTACGATATGCAACCATTGAGTTCATCTACTGCTGTAATGATCCGTGTTTTTCAATACAACTATTCACGTATTTTCATTTTTTTTAAAATTATTTTATAATGGTTCGTCAGGAGTTTTATGATGTTAAATTTGTTTATAAAAATATTTTGAAGTATCAAACTAGTTATGGAGTATTTTAGTAAGTTCGGGTTTCATCAAATACCTCTAAACAATTTTGATAAAAAATTCATTTTCAATTATTACTGTTTTGGATTAATGAATTAATTTTCTATACAAACATCATCAAAACAATTTCAAACTTCTGCAGTATCATTCTATGATCATTTAGGGCTTCCCATATTAATTTCGTAATTTTTTGAAGTCAAATCAATAGAGAATCCGCAAACTCGCTTCCTAAACGTTTTGGCCTAAAACTCGTATCCTCGTAGCTCAAACCCTGAAATGGATCTCGTATTCGCTATCCTGTGACAATACAAACCCGTGTCTATGTTTTCGTAATTTTTCGGACACGTTTAACTCTAGGGGCAAAATCGTAATTTCAAGTTTTACTAATAACATTGTTAATTACTTTTAACTTTTACTAATTAACTTAACCTTAATTATCCTACCCTAAACCAGATAAACGTGAACCCACGTTTTTCTCCACTCATCTCAGATGCATCCCCCTAACCATTAGTCAAAATCCCCACTAACCCCATTAATTAGCCCTAATTAATACGTACAATTTTATAATAATTCTTAATTATTATTTAATCCCCCTCTCCCTCAATATCTCTTTCCCCAAGCCCAAACCTTTCCCCCCGAAGCCTCACTATCTCCCAGGCTATCACCCCTCCCCCATCTCTCTCTATCGAACCGTTCGAAACCCACTCTCTCTCACTCAGCCCAACTCCCCGTTCATCTTCAACCCAAGGCCGTACCCCCTATCTCCCTCTCTCTCCCCGTTTCAATCTCTCTCTATCTCTTCTCTCTCACGAATGCAACCCAGACCCACGTCGAGATTTCACGAAAGCCCGAACCCAACCCTTGCACTCAGCTCATCCCCTCCTCCAATCAACCGCTGCAGCCTTCTCCCTCTGTTCTCCGGTAGCCGCACCCCTTTGGCCTCGTTCTCTTCCAAGCCTAGCCCCTAGCTTCACCGAGCGGCCTCCAGCTCCACCGGAGCGACCCCCGGCCCTCTCTCACCGTACACTACCTCTTCCCCTCGACAACCGCTGTCACCGGGCCCCCAAGCCTCCTCCTCCCCTACCACCGACGAGCCCACACAGATCCACACACACTCTCCCGCTCTCTTCTTCTCCGACTGAGCCCAACCACTCCACCACCGAGTTCTAACTCACCGAGAGCCTTCACCTCGCCATCGGAGCTCACCGAGCAGCATCAAGTCCGCCGCTCGCATTCGCCGTCGAGCAGTGCCACCATCTGCGTCGACCGCCGCCATGCTTCCACCCCTCAGCCACCCTCTCCGATAGCCCCTTCATTTTCCCGGAGCTCCGACGAGAGCTCTCGCCCCTCCGAGATCCAGTATGCTAAGCCACCGCTGCTCACCCCCTCTTTCTAGCTTAGACAGCCTTACCCGATGACGCCGTTGACGCGAACGCACCCCACACCGTCCTCGCCCCGTCGCCATCGACCGCCGCTCCGCTGCCGCTTCGCCACGGGCATCGATAAAGAGTCCCCGCCGCCGTTCGGCGCTACCCCTTGCATGCACGTAGGAACGAAGCTTAGGTAAGTTGCAACGTATTTTCAAAACGTATACGTAAATACGAATTCGTATTCTGTATTTTATAATTATTAAATGGGTTTAATAGTTTTAAACGCAGAATTAAAAATATAAGCTTCATAAAAATGTGAAACTAGCTCCAGAAAATCAAAAATGATATTCTGGACTCAATGACGCTAATTTCATCTCAATCAAACGCTAAGTTTTTCCACAATAATTTTTTAAGCCTAAAACTTAACTACGTCATTTTCACTTAAAAATCCGTAACTTCTTATTTTCACGTAAACTGACACGTGAGAAAAATATATATTGTAGTACTCTTCGAGACGGTCATTTTGATAGCTCACTTGCAACTTTCTGATGCAGATTGCACCCAAAATAAATGTTTGAATAATTATGTTAAATAGTTTTTAAATTATTTTTGAACTTTTAAAATTATAAAAATTACCAGAAGCTTCGGAAACATATTTCCTCCTGTAGTAAAATTATTTTAATAATATCTAGATAATATAAAAATTTGGAACGATTTTCGACACCGTTTTAATCAGTTTAAAAATAAAAAACAATCAGGTAAATAAATAGAAAATAGCGTATTCTTTAACCAATTGTTTCTTGTGCTTGTGTTTACATGTATCAATTCTCGTGCACAGCAATAGATCCAGTCCCGGATCACTACCATCACCTCGAGATCTGTAAGTTACAGTGAATTCTAGATTTAAAAAATTAGTTAGTGTATAAGTACGAACTTAGGATTCTTAACTTGGGTAAATTGTGTGCTAACGAAACTACCACTATTAAACCAACAATTTCTGTATTCTATGTTTGTTGGACTTGTCTTTATCCTCAAATTTCTCAGCATTCACTTTATTTTACTTTCTGGTTTTTAATAAGAAAGTCGACCAGTGGTCCTGGTTTAACTATCATCGTAAGCAAGAAATTGATAACATCATGTATTACATCGTGTGGAATATCTCGTGGAATACCTCATGGAATATCTCGTAGAATGACTTGTGGAACAACTTGTGGAATATCTCGTGAAATGTCTAAAGGAATATCTCGTATGAAACATGTAATCGAAACACACAACACTGGGGTTTGGGGTAACTCATTGTAAAGAAAGTGTGGGAGCAATGACCGGAGTCACTCTCTCTCGTCTCGTCTCGTCTCGTTTTAAAAGTATGTTATGGTTGACGCCTGTGATTTGCTTCCCGTGGCAACGGAGGTGACCTATGGTTGCATATCAAACTTTTCTATGTAAGTCACATCACATAGTGTAGTTAATTAATGCCAACACAAATAACCATTGATTGGACGTATTTTTCAATACTTTGCATGTTTAATTGCTTACAGTTCATGTCTGCTAGTCTCACCATTGCTATCACCATGTTTGCTCTTCTACGTTACTTTTTTGTACTTGCACGGTCACCTTTACTTTACGCAGTACATGCACTCTACTTACCACACTTGTGTAGCCACTCATACTTTACTTGTCGTACTTTTAGCTATCGTAATAGCATACTTCACTTGCTTAGCCTGTTTTACACTTGCACTACCATAGTACAGTTTGTTCTTCCTTTTCAGTTTTGTTTACTTTTCAGTTAAGTACAGTTGTTGTTCAGTACTTTACTTTTCACTTTGGTTCGCTTGTACGTAGTTATTATTTGTCATACTTGTCCACTGCTTCGTTTCTATATTTAGAATTGTTGTGACTTACCTGCGGTTCCATCTCTATGGCACCGCAGACGACGATCAGATTGAGGTAGATGTTCCTGAGTTGCAGAGCCAGAGTTCGACCATAAGACCGCAGCTTTCAGTTTTATTTTCACTTATGTACTTTCTTTCTTTCATGTATCTTTGTTGGAACATTTTGTACATTATAGATTGTAATAATTGGACACTATTTGGGTATTTTTGTACATCTCTGCATCGTGGCTATTTTGAATTCACTGGTTAACTACAAGACCTGCGAAATAATCATATAAGTAACGGGCCCCCGAGAGCGGGTTGTTACAATTGCCTGGGTGCGCAGTACCCCGACGGAACTGACACAGGTAGGAAGGAGGTATTTGCCGACACAGGCATCATGTAAGGTTTTGCCGACACATGCATCTATGTTTGCCGACACAGGCAGCAGGTAGATGAACTCTAGTCAGTCCTACACTCTCTCAAACTATGAGTTACCCCAAAACCCCAGTGAAGTGTCAAGTGTTATATGGGATGTTTCATAAGAGGTTCTATACAATGTATCACATAATGTTATTAGTTACTTGTTTACAATAATAGTTAAACCAAGACCACTGGTTGACTTTCTTATTGAAAACCAGAAAGTTAGGAACTCATTTCAAAGCAGACTGTGCCAAAGCAAAGTGGATGATAAGAAATTTGAGGATAAAGACAAGTCCAACAATCGGGATATTGATTCCATACTTTGAGCATGCAGTAGTTTCGTTAGAACACAATTTACCCAAGTTGATGGTTGTGTGTTTGTCATGCCCTGTTTTGGATTATACGAATATGAACTGATATATGTGTGGTATGGATTTTGTAGTGTCCGTATGCACGTGTGATGCACGTGTAGTGCACATGTGTAAGTGTCGGTATGCATGGTAGTGTGTGGTGTGTATAAGGGAAGAGGGGCATTCTTGTAATTTCTTAGACATGAGTTGTGAAGAGGGGTTTAGTGTGAAAGGGGTTACGATCATGGCATGTTCGTAAATTCTGAGAAAGGTGATGGGTAGATTGGTCATTTGGAGTGTTGTGTGTAAAGAAAGAGTGTAGTTCTTTAGTAATGGCAAACTTGTAATTACTTGAAAGTTGAGGGGCATTTAGGCAAGGGCACTTTGGTCATTTTATGTTTGTCATGATGATCTAGGATGAGGATGTGGAGATTTTTCTTAAGAAAATTCTAGGTTTTCTTTCTTTTACTCATTCTTATCCTTTCCTTCCCTTTCTTTTCATTTTTCTTCTACACTCTTCTCATCTTCTCCGCCCCTTGGCCATGCTTCTCCCCTCCCCCATGACATGGCCGAAATTCTAGGGCACACAAAAAACAAGAAAGAAAGAAAGAGAAAGAGAAAGAAAGGAGAAAGAAAGAGGAGGAAGAGGAAAACCTAAGGAGAAGAGAAAGAGAAAGGAAAGGAGATGAAGAGGAGGAGGAAAAATGAGAAAGAGAAGGAGGAAAGTAAGAGAAGCCTTCATCAATTTCATAAGGTAGGATTCCCAATTCCAACTTGTATTTCATTTGCATGCATGTTTCTTGTGAATTAACTTAGCTTTTGTGTTCAAAGATCTATCCTGGAATTTTCAGCAGCTTAAACCTTTGTTAAAATGTGCATATCTCTTAACCTAGATCAAAATAGAAGTTGAAAAATATATATTCATGTAGTTCACGAAATCCTACCCCAAATCATACAAAATTTGACATAGGTTCAATTCAATAAGTAGGAGTAAAAATTCGATATCTACAACATGTCTGAAATTCTGTCAAACTGGTCATAGTTTAGAAAAATGAAGCTAAGTACCTACACACTCTATGGAATTTTCTGTTCTTGGTCTTGTTGTAAATTTAACAAGTTTTTCTACAATTTCATCTCAGTGCATATTTTTTGAAATTCTGGCTGCAACATGCCCAAAATTAGCTTTTAATACAGACACTGAAATCTGTCTGAAAAACAGATTTGACAGGCTTCACCAATTAATTCACCATAAATCATATACTTCATATTTTTGCATGAAATTTTATATGTGAATCAAAAAATACCATATCTACAACTTTCATTTAGGAAGTTTTGTCAAATTCTCAATAAACACTGATGATACATGGTCAATTGTGGTGACTATTTACAATTTCCAACAAGCTGAAATGTTTAAGAGATGTTATAACTATGACTTGATGTTAAATTTTCCTCTATTATGCATGTGCATTGTTATTGCTTGAAGTAGGGGTTCATGGGGATAATTGCTCTTGGATTTACTCATGTTATAATGGCTATGTTAATGACTCCATCATGTGTTCGATGAAATGCCTCAATGAAGCCAATATCCGGTAATTTGAGTAACGTGCATTTGTTAGTGTTGGCCTTGAGCCACATGGATAATTGGTGAGGTTAGAGGCTTGAATGGCATGTATACATTGTACTTGTGAATGGATGATGTGTTGTGATAGAGGGCATGTCACGTGAGTGCAAGACCCTATGTTTAATAATGGACGGCTACGGTGACATGTCCACCATGCCATTATGACCCTTAACATGTTACATATGATGTTAAATTATAAAATTGGATATGTCTCAATCCTCTCTAATGAGGGTGAGTTAGTAAAACCCGGGTTTTCGGTGGAAAGGCTGAGTAAATGATGGATATGAGGTCTGGACCTGGAGACTGGGGATGTGATATATGATTATTCCCACTCGCCTTTACTGGGAGTGGAGGGGAATTGGCGGTTGTGATGATGTGGTTTGGTTGTGGAGATGGATATGTGGAGATCCTCATTCCTGCCAGGGACGGGGGAGCTGAGAGGCTCGGTGTCATACATTCCCGTGTCCACTGCGCCGTGTGCATTTTCATCCCAACCCTTAGGGTGAAGTCCAGGTCCTTATATCCAAAGTTTACCCAGGTTTTCCAATAACAAAGTGGATAAATGAGCTCCTAATTGATTGAATAAGCTTACTAATATGCTTGTGGTACTAGCCTGGCTTGAGACTCTCGTAGTCCCTTGACAGTTACAGTTGGTTGTGATATGTGTGACTTGACTCTTGGCACTTCGTGTAGTTCCTTCTTGGCCTATGCCTGGTTGTTATTCACTTTTAATTCCTTTACCTTATATATGATTCGTAGTACTAACTCTATTTTGCAGCTACACACCAGTTTAGCAGGTACGTTTTCCTACTTTTACCTTAACATTATATACACATGTCTTTCCTTGCATGCTATAGTACTGCACTTCATATTCCATGCATAGCAGCTCATGCCTGTAGATGGTATACTACGTGGAATTGGGATATCCTACTGGGACACGCGTTGACGTGCCCCCGTTGACTTTACAGGTGTTGACTCTTGGAGTTGGTAGCATGTGGTGTAGTGGAGTCCAGTGGCAGAGTTGAGAGTGTGGGGAGGGGAGAGGGGATGTGATAGAGAGTGGTTGTACTTGGGGCATTACTTGTGGGGTAGAACTGAGATGGTGTATCAGTTACTGCAGTATGTACATGTGGACGATGTACTTTGTGTGTTGTACTCTGGTTGGTGTTGTTATTCTGTGTTGTTCTTTGGTTATTTGTTGTCTGTAATTGGGAACATTACAGGTGCTACCCCAGCAGTGCAGTGGCCTGGTCGTATTTTTGTATTTCCTTCATAAACTCGCTCCTACTGGGATCTACTGGGACGGATTCGTACTTTTCGGGTATCCTGGGGAGCGTGGCGTTACAGTGTTACAACCACCAAAGTTGAAAGTTGGCAATGTAATTAGATAGTTATTCTGTAGTTGATTAGTTTTATACTAGATTAGGTCTCTAGTTTTTGGTTCGAGTCAATAGCCATTATGAGGCTATATGTGATGTCTTAAGTTCGTACGAGTACAATTATCTAATTTTCTAAATCTAGAATTCATTATGACTTACAAGTTTCGAGACTGTTGTAGTGAGCTGGGACTAGAGCTAGAGTTTTCAATGGTGCTGGCGAACGAGAACCGGTACCTGCAAACACAAGAAATAATCAGTTAAAGAACACACTATTTTCTATCTATTTAACTTGATCGTTTTGATTTTATAATCGATTGAAACGATGCCGAAAAGAATTCTAAAACTTTATACAGGCTAGATATGAGGAATATAATTTTACCTATGAAGGGAATATTTTTTTGAAGCATCTGGTAATTTTTATAATTTTTTAAAAGCTTAAAATGAATTTAAAAACTAATTTTAATTAGTTATCGTAATTGTTCAATAATTCATTCTGGATGAAATACGTATCAGAATGTTTCAAGTGAGCTGTCAAAATGACCGTCTCGAAGGGTACTACAACATATAATTTTTACATATATCAGTTTACGTGAAAATATTTAGTTATGAATTATTAAGTGAAAACAAAGTATTTAAATTCTCGGCTTAGAAATTTATTGTGAAAAATCTACTCGTTTGATTGAGATGAAATTAGCGCAATGGGTCCGGAACATCATTTCTGATTTTCTGGGACTGTTTTTGTATTTTTCCGACCTATAATTATTTTATTATGAATTTTTAACTACAAATCTCTTATAATTTATCATCATATACACATGTACGTATTTATATACGGATACATATATACGTATTTATTAAAAACCCATACCTATTCTCACGTCGACAGCAGCATGGGGGGCTTCTACGGCGAGGTGGCGGTGCGCGTGCTGGAGGACGGAGGCGGCGACGCTGACGGAAGACGGCGGCGGCGATCTGCAACGACGACGGCAACAGCGGCGTACGGCGGTGAGGGAAAGAGGCGTCGGAGTGGGGGATTCGAAGGAGCGGGAGGCGCTTGCAGGGTGTTGTGGTGGCAGAGCAACGGCGGGGCATCGACGGGGCGGTGTCGAAGGCGGAGCAGCAGTGAGGGTCGGTGGCGTTGCTTCGAGGTGGCATCGAGTCGGACGGTGGGCGCTCCGGAGATGGGAGAGGGGGAGGAGAGTGGGGGTGTCGGGCGTGTTACGTAGCGACGGTTGCGACGGCTGGTGGAGGTGACAACGTGGAGGAGGGCGGCGGATGCGGCAGCGAGTCGAGGGCAACCACCGGAGGGGGGAGGGAAGGGGGAGGGAAGGGGGAGGGAGGGAAGGGGGAGGGAGGGAGGGAGGGGGGGGAGAGAGAGAGAGAGAGAGAGAGAGAGAGAGAGAGAGAGAGAGAGAGAGAGAGAGAGAGAGAGAGAGAGAGAGAGAGAGAGAGAGAGAGAGAGTGTGTGTGTGTGTGTGTGTGCGCGGGCTTGGGGGAGAGAACGAGAGAGAAAGAGATGGAGAGCTTGTGCGATTTTTTGAGAGGGGAGAGAGTTAGTTATATAGGGTTTAGTAAAATGATATATTTATAAATATAGTTATTATTGTAGACAAAGAAATTGAATGGGATGGTTGAGATCCTAAAATTTTGGATCTCACCAGCTAGGGAGGCTGATAATGGGGGGTAGTTAGGGTTAAAAGTAATTTAGTAGGGGTAATTAGTAAGAGTAAAATGTCATTAACGATTGTAATTAGTAAAAACGAAAGAATACTACCTCGTTTTCGCATACGACTCTAAAAAAATACGAAAACATAGCCATGGGTTCGTATCATTGCGAGGATCGCGAACATGAAGTCCATTTTAGGGTTTGCACTACAGAGATACGAGTTTTGGGCCAAAATGTTTGGGATGTGGAGCGGTTTTTAGGTCGATTTGATTTCAGAAAATTACGAAAATAAAATGGGGAGCACTAAATGATCATAGAATCACACTGTAGAAGTTTGAAAACGTTTTGATGATGTTTATATAGAAAATTAATTCATACTGCTAAATCAGTAACAATTGAATCTAGGGGTGGAAAACGGGTCGGGTGGGTTCAGGTTCGGGTCGGGTCAGATTTGACCCGACCCGGATAGGGTTAAACCCTAACCCGACCCGGATTGAATCCGGGTCGGGTTCGGGTGACCCGAAAAATTTCCGGGTCGGGTTCGGGTTAACCCGTCGGGTTAAGATTTGACTTATACACTACTGCTCCTTTTTACATATCTAGCTATTTAGTAAGAGCCATCGACAATTTATTAAGTGTTGCATAATTTCTAGTAGCTCGTCGCTTAAACCGCACTGATGACAGCAAGGAAGTATAATTAACGTTACCATTTTATTAAAGAAAGTAATAAAATTAACTAAAAAGTTGTATGTAAAGGGAATTGAATCCAAGACCTCTTTAAAAATATGACAACAATTCAAATTGTATAAGCACAAATCCCATTGCAACTGTGTATTGAAGTTGTTATATAAATTTTTATATATATAGAGAAAGTAAACCGGGTCGAATTCGGGTCATTCGGGTTGACATGCCTCCGGTTCGGGTCGGGTCAACCTGTTTCCTACTTGACCCAGATTGGCCCCTACCCATACCCGGTTAAGGATGCCGGGTTCGGGTCGGGTCGGGTCGGACTCATTTTTCCACCCCTAATTGAATCTGAATTCTTATGAAAATTATTTAGAGGTACTTGATGATACTCGAATTTACTGAAATACACCATAACTAGTTTGATGCTTCAAAATATTTTTTACCAAGAATTTTGAAATCATTTTTGATATAAAACTCCTGACTAACCATTATAAAATACTTTTAAAATGTGAAAATATGTGAAGTATGTAAATAATCGTATTGTTGAATACGGGTTGTCACACCTTCGCACCCTACCGCTCCTGACCAAGCCAGATAAAGATGACCAGCTCATGATATACCTGGTCGCCACTGAAGAGGCCGTGAGTTCGGTGCTCGTCAAAGAGGACGCTGGGTTACAACAGCCCATCTACTACGTCAGTCAGGTCCTCCGAGGTGCGGAGATCAACTACTCGAGGATCGAAAAAATGGTTCACATTGGTCCAATTTACCAGGAGATTACGACCGTGTATCCTAGTACACACCATCTGGGTCCTCACCGACACTCCCTTAGAGCAGACCCTGAAGTGGCTCGACCAATCAGGGAGAATGACGAAATGGGGGGTCGAACTAAGCGAGTTCAACATCCAGTATAAGTCGAGGACTGCCATTAAAGGTTAGGCTCTCGCCGACTTTATCATCGAACTCACCTACAACGACTGCCCCCGGAAAGAGGTATGTGCAACTAGCGCACTGCCTAAGGCTATCCCCTCGTCCTCAATAAGCAGAGCAAAAGACGTAATCGAGGACATGGAACCTGGATCATACAAGTCGATGGTTCGTCCATACAAGCTGGAAGCGGGGCCGGAATAATCGTCCAAACCTCCAGGGGAGATATATTCGAATACGCCATCCGCTTCGATTTCCAAACCACCAATAATGGGTGGAATATGAAGTGGCCATCAACGGACTTCGACTGGCTCGAGCCATAGGGACGAGAGTGGTCCAACTACTCAGGGACTCTAGTCTCGTTTTTCACCAACTGAATGGGACCTTCGAAGCCCACGACGACTCGATGCAGAGTTACTTGCAAGTCGCTAAAGCGGAGCTTGCCAAATTCGCACGTGTAGAGATTCACCACGTGCCGAGGTCAAAGAATCATCGAGCTGACACTTGTCGAAGCTTGCGTCCTCCTCCCCTATGAGACTTGGTCAGACCGTGTATGTAGAACGTCTACCCCACCCCAGCGAACTGGCACTAGAACGGCTGAACCTCGATCAAAAGGTCACGTAGATGGATCCAATAATCTGTAATGGCCAGTATTTAACAATACATATTTTGTTCGTATTTCATTTTCTGTTTCGTGATTTTCCGTATCTTGTACGTATTCGTGTTACGTACGTTTTTTAATCAACTTTATATAATTATATACGTATTGTAATTAACTATAATTATAAATAAATTTGTTATTATCCGATTTCATTCAAATTCAAATCCAAAGTTTTAAAATTCAAATGTTTTAAAAATTCAAATCCAAATTTTTTTTCATTTTATATCCTAATAAAATCATAGCTAATTTAGAAGTATTCTTCAATTAATCCCTCTCTTTTAATTTTAATTTTAAAACTTTCATTTTCCTCTTACTCATACTTTCTCCTATTAATGTTGTTATTCAAATACTTTCCAAAATCCAATTTCAAATTTATTTTAAAAACTTTCCTTTGTAAAAACTTCCTAAATTATTTAGCTTTAATTCCCTGATTATTATTATGTTTTAAAACTTTCCTAATGACCCTTAATAATAATTCTTCTCTAATAATTATTAATTAAAAGCAAATAAATTCTATTAGGGCAAATCTTTTCTATTTTTTTTCAAACCCTAAACCCTAAACCAATTACGCAACACACACATCACTATCTCTCTCCCCTCTCTTAAATTAAAACCCATTCTAAATTTTCTAACCCTTAAGGACCCATACTCTTCGTACAAACAACATTAGCCTATAAACCCTAGGGCTATCAACTGTACCCTCTCTAAGTTTTAAACCACATCACCTCCTCTACAGCAGGCTTACCCTACCCCTACCTCTACAAAAGCCATACACCTTCACAAACCCTAGGAAGCCGCACGACCCCAACCCCTTCTCTTCCCTCCGCCTTCAGTCTCCACCCCGTTCGACCTTCACCTGCAGCCTCTCCCGACACCGTTGCCAGCCTCGTCCATCTCTCTGAGCCTTACTCCGACGTCCAACTACGAGCCCCTGCCACCCTTCGAACCTCCATCCGCCATCTCTCCGACCTCCGCCTCCCCGCGCCCTCAAATCCGCACCGACGATCGAACACTCCGCCTACAGAACCACACCAATGCCCCAAACACTCACCGACGCCCAGGCAACGTCCGGCGCATCCTCCCCTTTTCGACCGATCTCCATCGACGACCGTCGCCCTTCATCCCTCCGGCGTCTCCGCCCCGAATTTCTCCACCTCCCACCGGCCAGTAACACCGCCCAGAAACTCCGCCGCGGCTTCCTCTCCCCGACTCACCGCCTACACGCCCGCTGTTCTGACCAGCATCCGCCCTCTCTCCGACCAGGTCCGCTGCCTGCCGCCCGGAGGTCACCAACGCCTCGCCTGGCACGCCGCAACCTACGCCGGAGTCCCCTTCCACCGCCGCTCCATCGCCGGAGCCACCTTCCCGCTTCCGAGTCTCCCTCCGGCGACAACAGCTCCGCCTCTCACGTCCGACGCCAACTCGTCCGCAGAACGCTCGCCACCGCCTGCAGAACTCCGTTCCACCTCAGCCCGCAACCCCTGCGGCTTCCTCCGACGCACCACCTCTCCCCTCCAGCGAAGGCCACCACTCAGTCCGTGTCGTCGTCCCCGTGTAGCTCACTACAGCCTCGCCGACACAACCTGCACTCCCCGACGCCCCTCGACTCAACACTACCTGATACGACTATTTTGGAGAAGCCCAAATGATGGAATCCCAAGATCCAGCGGTGGACAAGAAGCCTGCTAGCGAGATTGGGCCCCGCCGGACGAGGCCCATGAAGAAAACGCGGCCCACTCAATGAGGCCCCCGAGAACCCGAACCGTCCACGGTTTGACACACTCGTAGCCAGCCCACGATCCCCGGAAGAAATTGTAGGGATTTTCAAGGTCCCTTAGAGCTAATTTATTGCTATCCGTCCTAAGTCGGACGAACAAAATAAATAAAACAGCGGAAGAAATGATTTATTAAACTATTTAATAAATAAAGCCCTAAGAAAAAATTCCCTAAGCCAGGAAATCTACTGACTCGAGTTGGGTCTGACCAACTCGAGAAAGTTCTAACTACTAATTAAACTAATTGCATATAAAATTGACTCACTCGGAATCTTGCCCTGGAGCAGGCAAGATGTTCCGCACCGTCTTGCGCTCATTGATCTGAGCCGTCTTCCGAGCCGTGTTGCGTCGCTCCTTGCCGCAGACTGGATCAGCTCCCGTAGCACACCTTGCCTCCGAAGCCATCACAAGCCGTAGAAGATTTCACTTGAGTAAACCCGCGTCGTAGACTTCCGAATCAGATTCGGACCTCCTCGTTGTCTTGCTAGGACTCGGTTGGAGGACAGGAAAATTTATAGAGGAAGAGAATAAATTTAGTCTAGATTAAGTTTGCTCAAAATATTTGTGAGCTCCTTAATCAGAGACTTGGTGCAAGAAACAAAGAAGGGGGTGCCCACCTATTTATATAGGAGGCCGGCTCCCCTTCTTTTGTCATGAGCAATGTGGGACTAATGTTAGGAAGAGGGATTTGGATTAATTCAATTTTGGTTAGTGTAGCTTACACAAAGCCTTAACCTTCAACCAATTAATCCTCACCCATCGTTGAGTTCTAGAGATGATACAAGTTATCATTTCGAAGAGCTAGTGATGGTGAACGCGTAGGAACAAACGGCGACGAAATCCGAGTTCGTTTGACCCTTCAAACAATTGCTCAAAGTTGAGCAAAAAACCCAAATTTCGTAGCCGTCAAGGGTTTCAATAAAAACCCTAAAATAACTTAAGTGGTGGGCGACCCGCTAAGCTTAGCGGGTGCGCCCGCCTAAGGCTACTGGGCGCGCCCGCTAGGGCACGCCCGCGCGGGCTCAGCCCGCTGTCACCAGCGGGCTGCGCCCGCTACACCCAGCGGGCGTGCCCGCTGGGACAGCGGGCCGCGCCCGCTGGGTCAGCGGGCCCCGCCCGTTTTGCTAAGTGGGTTTTATCCCACTTCCCCTTCTGCCTTTCTTGCGTTTCTGGGCTCATCCGAGCTCCGATTCCTACACGGTTTGATCCTCTGGATTCCATACGAAGTTTCCTCCATTCCCAAATGCTCCAATTTCACAACCAACTTGTGAATTTAATATTCTCTTTACATCTAATGATATCCTCTATACATTCTATCTGTTACTACGACGTGAATATTACTCGGTGTGAGACCCTACAGCCTGACCCTTACTACAGGCCGAGACTCAAAGTCTCAAGACGACAGTGACCGCTAGCAGTAGGTGTCGTCCCTGTTTCGGGATCATCGATTACGTGATTGGTTCGTTTAGGCAAAAATGCTGACGAAATCACTCTGACTGTGACTGTGATAATTTCCGCAGTTTTAGTCCCTTCGTCATGACTATGTCACTCGGCTAGTCTAGGGTATGGTACACTATCAACCCCATTGGCCAGCAGTGGTCGGTATACATCGGTCTCTGGTACATACAGGTTGTACAAGTTACAACATACCTTGGCCAAGGTTTTATCGAGAGCCGTACTGACCCGTGACACTAACTTCCCATTAACGGAAGAGACGAATCCTCTGTTGATCACTACTTGGCTCATATGTTTCGAGTGTCACCCAGCCTAAGATCTTTCATCAGGCCTAGCCTCGAAGTTAGATCTTTAGACCTAAGTGACACTGTCCACACATAGCTTCATACAATGATCTCAAGTCCTAAGGACCAAATTACCTATTATCACTTAGAGTTATTAATGATAGTTTAGTTAATGTGTATCCATTTAATAACTCCCTGTTTGGGTCGTTCAGTGAAACCAGCTTTTACTGAGCACCTGCGTCCTGTTTCCGACTTCACCAAGTCGCTTGGTTATGAGACCAACCAGACAGGGACGCAATGGTCTGTCTGATGTGTTGATATCCCCTTTCTCGACACATCTATGACCATGAACACTTTTAGGATTCAAGCTATTAGAGGTCAGACATTTCTCATAATCGTAATCTACATTTCGAAACATGTGTGACCTAACTATGAATCCAAGGGAATAATCCGAGTAATGAACAACTCAGATAATACTTTACCAGAAAGAACACTTTCATTTATTGAACAAGATGTTTCATCAAGATAAATAGCCACGAGGGCATACATTTCTCTACATCTCCCACTTGCACTCAGGCCTATTTATTTTGGTATCTCATACCATATTTACACGCTAGTTTTTCTAAACGATCACGTGCCAGCACCTTTGTGAACGGATCTGCTAAGTTGTCTTCTGAAGAGACTCTAAGGAGTTTTATATCTTTCCTCTGCTCTATCTCCCGAATCAGGTGATACTTGCGAAGAATATGTCTGGATCTCTTGTGGAATCTAGGTTCTTGAACCAGACTGATGGCTGCATTGTTGTCGCAATACAACGGTATTGGACTTTCAACGGCAGGAACCATCCCAAGCTGGTTAATGAACTTCTTCATCCAGACTGCTTCCTTTGCTGCATCGTTGGCCGCTATGTATTCGGCTTCCATTGTGGAGTCTGCAATAGTGACTTGTTTGGAACTCCTCCAACTGACTGCTCCTCCGTTGAGAGTGAAAACATATCCTGAGATCGATTTGCTATCATCCATGTCACTTTGAAAGCTTGAATCTGTGAACCCTTCAACATTCAGGTGTTCACTTCCATAGACCAAGACCAAGTCTTTAGTTCTTCTTAAGTACTTAAGAATTGTCTTGACTGCTTTCCAGTGTTCTTCTCCCGGGTTAGACTGATATCGGCTTACTACACCTAGTGCATAAGCGACATCGGGTCTGGTACAAATCATGGAGTACATGATAGATCCCACAGCAGAAGCATATGGGATCTTGGTCATCTTTGCCCTTTCCAAGTCGGTTTGCGGAGACATCTTCTTGGTGAGGGCAATCCCATGATTGGCTGGCAATGAACCACCCTTACTGTTTTCCATGTTAAAACATTTTAACACGGTTTCAATGTACCTGGTTTGGGAGAGTCCTAGCATCCGTTTAGATCTATCTCTATGGATCTTCACACCCAGTATGTAGGATGCTTCTCCCAAGTCCTTCATGGAGAAATTTGTTGATAGCCATTTTTTAACAGACTTTAACATCTCTATGTCGTTGCCTATTATCAGAATGTCATCTACGTATAGTACTAGGATGACTAAAGAATTTTTATTACTGGTTCTTTTATAGATGCATGGGTCATCCTCATTTCTGACAAAACCAAACTCTTTGACTGTTTTGTCGAAACAGATGTTCCAACTTCTTGATGCTTGCTTGAGTCCATAAATGGACCTGTGCAGCTTGCACGCCTTTCCATTGCTCCCACTGACTTCGAAGCCTTCTGGCTGAGTCATGTAAATCTGCTCTTCCAAATCACCGTTTAGGAATGCAGTCTTCACATCCATCTGCCAGATTTTGTAGTCGTAGTAGGCAGCAATAGCGAGCACTATCCGAATAGACTTGTGCATGGCTACTGGCGAAAAGGTTTCGTCATAATCTATTCCTAGAATTTGACGATATCCTTTTGCAACCAGTCTAGCCTTGTACGTCTCTACTTTTCCATCTGCTCCAATCTTCTTCTTGAAGATCCATTTGCAGCCTATGGGAACATTTCCCTTGGGCACGTTTTCTAAGGTCCATACCTTATTTACGTGCATGGAATCTATTTCGGATTTCATTGCATCTAGCCATTTGTCAGAGTCTATACTCTTTATGGCTTCCTGGAAGTTAATAGGGTCATCATCAATTATGATGCTGTCCTCGATTTCCCCGTCTACGAGAAATCCGTAGTACCTTTCGGGGGCTCTAGGAATCCTACTTGACTTCCTACTGACTGGTTGAGAGATGTCAAGTTCTGACTCTCCCACTGGTTCCGACACTTGTTGCTGTGTGGGTACTTCCTCCAAGCATTCATTCAAATCAATTACCTTGCCAGTGGATTCCTTCACAAGGAATTCTTTCTCTAGAAAGGTGGCATGTCTAGAGACAACAATCTTTTGTTGTTCTGGATGGTAAAAGACATAACCTAATGAATGTCTTGGGTACCCTATAAATTTGCACAGTATTGATCTGTCTTCCAGTTTGTCTGGATTTTGCCTTTTGACATAAGCAGGACAACCCCATACCTTCAAGTGATTGAGGCTGGGTTTCTTCCCTGTCCATATCTGATACGGAGTCAAATGCACAGATCTTGACGGAACTTTATTTAGAATGTATATAGCAGTTTCCAGGGCATAGCCCCAGAGGAAAGTTGTTAACTCAGCCTCACTTAACATAGACCGAACCATGTCTAACAAGGTTCGGTTTCTCCTTTCTGAAACACCATTATGTTGAGGTGTGTAAGGAGGAGTGATCTGAGAGAGAATCCCATTCTCTTTTAAGTAAGTGAGGAATTCATGGCTTAAGTATTCTCCTCCTCGATCGGATCGAAGAATCTTAATACTTTTGCCAGTCTGTTTTTCGACTTCGGCACGATACTCTTTGAATTGCTCAAACGTTTCGGACTTATGTTTCATCAAGAACACATGTCCAAATCTTGAGTGGTCGTCAGTAAACGTGACGAAATATGAAAATCCACCTTTGGCTAACGTAGACATGGGTCCACATACATCGGAATGTACTAGACCCAAGAGTTCGATAACTCTCTCCCCTTGACTGGCAAAAGGAGTTTTGGCCATCTTACCTTTGAGGCAAGACTCGCAAGTGTCGAATGACTCATAATTCGAGAGGCCCAAGAGCCCCTCTTTATGTAACTTGCTGAGTCTCTTCTCTCCGATATGGCCTAGTCTACAATGCCAAAGATAGGTTTCATTAAAACTAGATTCCTTACGTTTTCTAGTATTAACATTTAATACCACCTCATTGCTTAAAGTGTATATTCCATTGCTAAGTGTCCCAAATCCTAGCAACTTACCATCAAGGGCAATGTTCATGACATTTCCGCTGATAGTAAAATTATAACCATCTTTAGCCAAAGCTGAGACAGATATAATATTGCATAGGAAATTTGGGATATAGTAACATTGCTTCAAAAGTAAGTTAGCTCCACCAGCTAATGTGTGTTTAAGATCTCCTATGGCTACAACATCAACATTTGCTGCGTTTCCGACTTGGAGAATTATCTCATTCTTTACAAGTTTTCTACTGATTCTCAATCCTTGTAACTGGTTACAAATGTGAGAACCTGCACCGGTGTCTAACACCCATGCAGTAGAATTAACTGAAAGAACTACACTTTGCATTTTAGAGGTTAAGGCATAGACTTCCCTTAATTTTTCCCTTTCTGCTATAGACTTCTTAAACCAGCTATTATTAATATTAAAACCAGTTAATAAATTCTTATCTCGGATATTATTAATCTTACTCATTATGCTGCAAAGATTAGAACTCCTAATCAGCATGTGTTCAAAATATTTTTAAATATAATTAGAATGGGTTTTGTCCAATTATATTCTCCCATTAATAAACAGATCGTTTTTCTCCAAAACATGATAAAAATTAAATGGGAGCAGGAATCCAACAACCTTGAGTCGCCCGACCTTGAGTGTAGCTCAACAAGTCGTTCGACTCGGCTGTAGGTAGACGAACTCTTTGTCGATCATATCAAAATATGACTCCCTATTCGATTTTACCCCTAGTCATTTGTGATCATGAGTGTGCTCAACCGGATCACAATGGCTAGCCTAGTCGGACCCTTGTTTTCGTGTCAAGCCTGACTCGCCCCTTTGCTCGGTGTATGCACGACACGCCGGTTTGGGTCAGAGCTTAAGACTACATTCTTGGTTAGACTTACGCCGAAGCTCTAGGGATGAGCCAACGGTTTCAGTCAGGTTAAGATGTCAATCAAGAAATCGGTTTCTATAAGATTGACCTGTTACGGCTTGAGTGGGCTCAACAACCGAAACACGTTTCTTACAGTTGCCAACTCCTAAAACAAGGAGGGCTACGATTTATCTTGAATAAGATTATTATCGTATTAGACTTAGGTATAGTCGATGGACTTACATAGTTATGAATCGACACCTTGCGGTCCAGCGGACGCGGCCAGGGAATTGACTAAGCCAGGACCACTTGTTACCCAGTCTAGCTAGGTTGGTCCAAAAACTTTAGCCAAGCACATTGACCGACATCATGATCCATTGAAGGTGTTGTCATCATTTCCATGTTCGTTCAACAACTAAATGTTTTTTAAATTACAACTAGTTAATCCTTATCAACTAGTGGATCCCTAAAATTCAAAATTTTATGGGTTTGTTAGACGATTTTTATTTAGTCCTTATCAACTATAAGGATTCAAAATATATGCTGCTACCCTAATCGTCCAATAGGCAATTTAAACAATTTAAAACCATAGCAGTGTCTCAAAGTTATCACATAAGGTTTGAGGAAATTAATGGCTAACCTAATCGTTCATTAGGTAATTTTAAACAATTTAAAATTTATTAAGCATGGTGTTAAAATTTATCACATAAAGTTTAAGAGTCAATTAATGGCTAACCTAACAAGTCTTTCTTGTAACATCAAAATAAAACAAGAATGCGCCATTAAACTAATTATCACATAATTAAAACATGCAGTTAAAAAGCAGTGTAGAACAGAGTAGATCTGGCTCTGATACCACTGTAGGGATTTTCAAGGTCCCTTAGAGCTAATTTATTGCTATCCGTCCTAAGTCGGACGAACAAAATAAATAAAACAGCGGAAGAAATGATTTATTAAACTATTTAATAAATAAAGCCCTAAGAAAAAATTCCCTAAGCCAGGAAATCTACTGACTCAAGTTGGGTCTGACCAACTCGAGAAAGTTCTAACTACTAATTAAACTAATTGCATATAAAATTGACTCACCCGGAATCTTGCCCTGGAGCAGGCAAGATGTTCCGCACCGTCTTGCGCTCATTGATCTGAGACGTCTTCCGAGCCGTGTTGCGTCGCTCCTTGCCGCAGACTGGATCAGCTCCCGTAGCACACCTTGCCTCCGAAGCCATCACAAGCCGTAGAAGATTTCACTTGAGTAAACCCGCGTCGTAGACTTCCGAATCAGATTCGGACCTCCTCGTTGTCTTGCTAGGACTCGGTTGGAGGACAGGAAAATTTATAGAGGAAGAGAATAAATTTAGTCTAGATTAAGTTTGCTCAAAATATTCGTGAGCTCCTTAATCAGAGACTTGGTGCAAAAAACAAAGAAGGGAGTGCCCACCTATTTATATAGGAGGCCGGCTCCCCTTCTTTTGTCATGAGCAATGTGGGACTAATGTTAGGAAGAGGGATTTGGATTAATTCAATTTTGGTTAGTGTAGCTTACACAAAGCCTTAACCTTCAACCAATTAATCCTCACTCATCGTTGAGCTCTAGAGATGATACAAGTTATCATTTCGAAGAGCTAGTGATGGTGAACGCGTAGGAACAAACGGCGACGAAATCCGAGTTCGTTTGACCCTTCAAACAATTGCTCAAAGTTGAGCAAAAACCCAAATTTCGTAGCCGTCAAGGGTTTCAATAAAAACCCTAAAATAACTTAAGTGGCGGGCGACCCGCTAAGCTTAGCGGGTGCGCCCGCCTAAGGCTACTGGGCGCGCCCGCTAGGGCACGCCCGCGCGGGCTCAGCCCGCTGTCACCAGCGGGCTGCGCCCGCTGCACCCAGCGGGCGGGCCCGCTGGGACAGCGGGCTGCGCCCGCTGAACCTAGCGGCTGGGCCCGCTGAACCCAGCGGCTGGGCCCACTGGGTCAGCGGGCCCCGCCCGTTTTGCTAAGTGGGTTTTATCCCACTTCCCCTTCTGCCTTTCTTGCGTTTCTGGGCTCATCCGAGCTCCGATTCCTACACGGTTTGATCCTCTGGATTCCATAAGAAGTTTCCTCCATTCCCAAATGCTCCAATTTCACAACCAACTTGTGAATTTAATATTCTCTTTACATCTAATGATATCCTCTATACATTCTATCTGTTACTACAACGTGAATATTACTCGGTGTGAGACCCTACAGCCTGACCCTTACTACAGGCCGAGACTCGAAGTCTCAAGACGACAGTGACCGCTAGCAGTAGGTGTCGTCCCTGTTTCGGGATCATCGATTACGTGATTGGTTCGTTTAGGCAAAAATGCTGACGAAATCACTCTGACTGTGACTGTGATAATTTCCGCAGTTTTAGTCCCTTCGTCATGACTATGTCACTCGGCTAGTCTAGGGTATGGTACACTATCAACCCCATTGGCCAGCAGTGGTCGGTATACATCGGTCTCTGGTACATACAGGTTGTACAAGTTACAACATACCTTGGCCAAGGTTTTATCGAGAGCCGTACTGACCCGTGACACTAACTTCCCATTAACGGAAGAGACGAATCCTCTGTTGATCACTACTTGGCTCATATGTTTCGAGTGTCACCCAGCCTAAGATCTTTCATCAGGCCTAGCCTCGAAGTTAGATCTTTAGACCTAAGTGACACTGTCGACACATAGCTTCATACAATGATCTCAAGTCCTAAGGACCAAATTACCTATTATCACTTAGAGTTATTAATGATAGTTTAGTTAATGTGTATCCATTTAATAACTCCCTGTTTGGGTCGTTCAGTGAAACCAGCTTTTACTGAGCACCTGCGTCCTGTTTCCGACTTCACCAAGTCGCTTGGTTATGAGACCAACCAGACAGGGACGCAATGGTCTGTCTGATGTGTTGATATCCCCTTTCTCGACACATCTATGACCATGAACACTTTTAGGATTCAAGCTATTAGAGGTCAGACATTTCTCATAATCGTAATCTACATTTCGAAACATGTGTGACCTAACTATGAATCCAAGGGAATAATCCGAGTAATGAACAACTCAGATAATACTTTACCAGAAAGAACACTTTCATTTATTGAACAAGATGTTTCATCAAGATAAATAGCCACGAGGGCATACATTTCTCTACAGAAACCACTCCCCCGGGGTGTAAGGCCTAAATGCCCATGACCCGCAATCGGCTCCCCCATGACGATGGCAGGCGACATCCTGGGGACGGATCTCTAGGGCGTGAGTGGGGGGGGGACGACGTGACGGCGTGGACGGGGGGCAATTGCGGCGAGGACCCTATAAAAGGACCGGAGGGACAACGGAACAAGGGATCGAACCCCAGGTATTCTAATCTAAGGTATACCATCAACGACCTTGATCTTCCGCCATGCCCTTTCCCTCCCCATGCTCGCACCGTGAGTTAGCGTATCGATCTCCTCTCGAGTTGAACCTACCCCGCCGAGTACCCTTCAGACCCTGATTTGACTTAGGCATCGAAGGGGATACGGCCGGAACCAAGGTCCGGCCCCCCGACAAGTTTCTCGTCTATTCAGGAAGAAGCTGACCGAGGCGCCGAGGCTACCCCTCGACACTCGTCTGACCGAGGCCGAGCCCATCAAGACAGAGTCGAGGCTTCCCCTCTGCTCTGCTTCAACCGAGAACCGACGCTCCGCTCGGATCCGGCGCTCGACCCCAACTCCATATCCAGCTCGCACTGAGCGCACGTGTGCTTGGCATACCCAAGGGATCTCAACCAATCCCTTAACCACGTTGACAGCTCAATCCCTGGTCAACGATCCTGTGGTGAGAAAACACCCGTAAACATCTGGCGCCGTCTGTGGGAACCGAAGCAAGCCCACATCGAACCACCAGAATGGAAACCATTTGCAATGGAGCGGGGCGCATGCCCCCCATCCAGGAGGAGGGAGATTACTTTCCCCCTGAAAATCAGCTCAGCCACACCACCGAGGGGACATGCGAGTCCCGATCGGTCACCCAAGAGCAGCTCCACACCTTCGCCCAGGAGACCAACACCAACATCCGGACGTTGGCCGCAATGATTCAACAACTCGTCGACAACGCGCCCATCCAGGGAGATGAGTTGGGCGAGGCCCACCACTGGGGAGGGGGCCACCAACCAATGCGGTCCGCCGTGGTCACCGACCACGGGAACGGAGGGCCCAACCTGGAGCGGCGATTCACTACGCCGGGCTTCGACCCAGTACGGTCTCCCACCCCCACCTCGTTTCACGAGAGAAGCAAGAGGGGCTTCGAGCAATCTGAGGGGAAGTCGGTGACCGCCTCGACTAGACGATCATATTCATTCAGGCACCGACGAGACGATCGCCGAGACTTCGGAGATCGGTCCCAGCGGAGCGGAAGTCTCCTCCGAGTGAAGTGGGACAGGCGAGAATACCGAGGCAGGAAAAGGGACGCGCCCAGGAGGGGCCCCGCCCCCGGCTTACAGGGGGCACAAGGGACGGCCAAGCCTGAATCTGTCCCCCACTGTCGCTTGACGGGCGCGAGATAAACGAAGGAGGACGGCCAGGGGGCGTTAATGGTGAACGATGCCCCCTAACCCGGAGGATAACTGAGGCACGAGTGCCCTCAAGTTTCAAGGTGCCGACGCTGGAGAAGTACGACGGCATGGGCGATCCTACTGACCACGTGATGGACTATGAGGGGGTCATGGCATTCCAGGGGGCGGATGACACCCTGCTTTGCAGAGGTTTTTATTCCACCCTTCGGAAGGCAGCAAGGACCTGGTACCACAGCCTGCCCAATCGCTCCATCGATAGCTTCGAGGAGCTTACCCAGTTGTTCTGCAGGCAGTTCGTGGCCGGGCGACAGGTAAAGCCGGACTCAGAACTCTTGTTCAATGTAGTGTAGGGTCCCAGGGAATCTCTGAGGCACTTCATGCGTCGCCTCAACACGAAACGACTAAACGTTGAGAGCTGTCCCGAGCTGGTTGTGAAGACGGCCCTGAAGAAAGGATTACGTCACATGGCCTTGAAGAAGTCATTGCACAACGACCCCCCCCGAAGGACCTCGCTGGAGTCATGGCGCGGGCCGAGCGCTTCATGCTGACAGAAGAAGCCTTGGTCGTTGACAGGAGAGAAAGGCCCGAGGAAAGCAGCAGAGAGAAGAACCGCGACACACCCAGCTAAACGGCCACGACACTGACGACTGCTGGCATCTGAAGAAAGGCAAAGAGAAGCTGGTGAGTCGGGGGCACTTGAAGAACTTCACGGACGATCCCGCTACGGGGGAGGGGACATCCAGGCAGCCGGACAAGGGGAAGAAAGTAAACATAGTCCAGGCACCCCTGCGTATCATCGAGTGAGCGGGTGGGACGTGCGGCTGCGACCTCGCCAGGGGAGGGCTCTCCCACCTTGGCCCCCTCCGTTTTTTGTATTTCATCCAAATGTACCGGACCATGGAACGAAAGAAGGACCTTGTTGGTACAAATGCAACCTCCTTTTTTCCGTATTTGATTGACTAGCCGTTTCAAAATTCGATAGAGAACTCGATCTCCTCTCCCAGAGGATCGCTGTCGCTCAACAGACGAGAACCCGTCGCAATCCCGCCAAAACCGATCGGCCGTAAGGATGGGGGCAGCTCCCCCAGCAGGCTGGTCTGGAGGCTCGACCGTGAGCCCGGGGGCAACTCCCCTGACAGACGGGCCCTGTGATCGGCCCTAAGTTGGAGAACAACCTTCCGCAGGCCCACCAAAATTGATCGGCTGAAAGGCTGGGGGAAGCTCCCCTAGCAGGCCGATCAGGAAGCTCGACCATGAGCCCGGGGTATCTCCCCCAGCAGGCCGATCTGGAAGCTCGACCGTGAGCTCGGGGTAACTCCCCCAGCAGGCCGATCCTTAAAACCACCCGTAAGGCCGGGGCAACTCCCCCAACAGACGGGGACATCGATTGGCCATAAGCCGAGGGATAGCTTCCCTCGCCGACCAAACGATCCGCCCGCTCATAAGGCTGGGGCAACTCTCCCAGCAGACGGGGACATCGATTGGCTATAAGCCGAGGGATAGCTTCTCTCGCCAACCAAACGATCTGCCCGCTCATAAGGCTGGGGGAAACTCCCCCAGCAGACAGAAACATCGATCGGCCATAAGCCAAGGGATAGCTTCCCTCGCCGACCGATCGATCCACCCGCCCATAAGACTGGGGGTGACCCCCCTAGTAGGTGGGGGCATGAGTCGGTTATGAGCCGAGGGGTAACCCCCCTCGCCAACCAAACGATCCACCCGCTCGTAAGGTTGGGGGCAACTCCCCCAGCAGACGGAAACGTCGGCTGGTTAAGCCAAGGAGCGGCCCACCTCGCCGACCCGCCAATCCGGTTGGTTGCGAGATCGGGGCAACCTAAGCCGCATGTAAGGAAACTATCTATTGCGAGTGAAGGATGAACCATGACGAAACAGACGAGGGCACCGATAAGATACCGACGGGGTTCGGTGTCCAAAGAACCCCTCGCCCTCCTCATGAACAATAAGGGAATGCCAACAAAAACTGGAGCTCGCAGCACAATGAAAAACCCAAAAAGGCTGAGGGTCCCCGCATGGCAGAAAACCCCCAGCGACAACAAGGCTATATAATTAAAATTGTTCAACATTACAAACCAAAAGGGAGGGGGGGGGGGAGAAACAAGGCCTAAGACCCCGAGGCCCTGGAGGAGGCATCCTCTGGCACCTCGTCCTGCTCGGAGCGCAGGGGATCGACGGGCGGGAGGGGCTGCCGGGCACGCTCCGCAAAACACTGGAAGGAGTCCCGAACGATGTCAATGATCCGAGGGGCAAGAAGGTCCTCTAAGAGCTGAAAGCCTCCCTAAGAACCTCTGTGATCCTTTTTTCCAGGACTCCGCCGACGCCCCTCTCCACCCCGTCAATAAACCGGGTCATCTGGCGCGAGTCCGCCAGCTCATTCTGGAGATCGTTCCTCTCCTGGCGGAACACCTCTTCCGCCTCTCGGGCCGACCTCAGAGCGTCGTCCAGCTCCCCCTGGAGATCCATCACTTGAACGACAAGCTCGTCCACCCGGCGTCAGAGATGACGAGCTTCCATGTGCGCCTCTTGGATGGAAACCTCGGCCTCCCTGGCCCTTACGCGCTCCCGGGCAACGGTCTCTTCCAGATCCCTCGCTTGGGCCGCTCGACGCTGCGCCTCGACGGCCATTGTGGTGGCCTGCACAAAGAAAGGAGTTATACGGGGAATGGTCAAGAGACTGTTTTGAGAACAATAGAACAGTCGAACCTGTTGAAGCTACCAGACCAAGGAGTCCGACAGCTTGTCGGTAGGAGCTCTCTCTAGGAGAGATCGATCCCTCGGGAGCATCGAGCCGTGCGCTAACTGGTTAGCCACGGCCCGGTCGATGAACACCGAGTCCCCGAGGGCAAACTCAGGGCCCGCCAGGGCGTTCGCCAGCATGCCGCCGGCCCCCACCAGGGAAGGCTCGGTCGAGCCGGCGGGAGTGGTCACCAGGGTGAGCGGGAGAGTCTCGCCGGAGGCCGACGGCACCTCGGTGACCGCCGGAATACGGATCTCATCACCTTCCTTCCGCCTCTTCCTCTCGCAGGGGCCGGCGGAGGGAGGAGGAGAACGCTTGCACCCCATGCCCCGACCGCCCACAGGCATGCGGGGGGTCAGCTCGGCTCCCGCATCGCCTCCCTCGGCTCGGACGGGGCGAGGATGTCTAGCCCCGGGGGCCTCACCCTCTGGAAGGATCTCCGCGGCCAAGGGAGGATGAGTCGCCACTCCCGCGGGCTCTACTCTCTCCATGGCAGGCTCGGCCTGCCGCACCTCTTTGTCAACAGTGCGACGCGGCGCTTGCCCCGATGGGTTCCCTCGGCTTCGACTGGCACCCCTTCGGATGAGTTCGTTGACGTTTCAAGTAAATTCGCGTCCAGCCATCCCTGCAGAAGGAAAGAAGATCAGGGTAAGCTAGGGAGAAAATAGAAAGAAATGAAGAGCCTACCGGGGGACCATAGCGCGGTTTTGAGACGCATGTCATCCAGCAGAGGCCAGACCGACCTCTCCTCTGAGGAAAGGGATGACAACAGCCGAACAGCTGCCTGGTCGGCCTCGGAGAGGGTCAACGTCAAGTTGTACTGACATAGCCCTCCCCAACCTGTCAGTATCTCGGCGTCCTCAGGAAAGACGACAAAAACATAGCTCGAGCTCCAGTCCCCCACCCAGCGGGGGTAACCGAGCAAACACTCCCTCCCCGTGCGAGCTCGGAAATGCTGCCACGACCCTTGGCCGATTGTCTGAACCCGATAGTGATGGAAAAGAAGAGGAATAGACGGATCTATGCCATGGGCAAGGTAGAGCATGATGAACACAGTCAGCACCGCGACGAAATACGAGGTCAACTGACACAAGGACACCATCAGGCGCTCCAAGAACTGGATGATGAAGGGATGAAGGGGAAATGGAGGCCCAGGCGAAAACTCTCGACGTAGATGCCGACTTCATTACCCCGTGGAAAGAAAATTCGCTCGTCGTAAAAGGGGACCCGGACATCATACGGATGACACAAATACCTCTCCCGGATTTCCGCGACCACCGGGAAAGTCACCTTGGACGGCGACCCAAGGACCGTCAGGGGAACATCATATCTCTCAACGACCTGAGCCACGTCGTCGCCAACGGGGTCCGCGAAAATTTTTCTTTTCCCCTTATCCCGAACAGGATAAGCCCCCGAAGGGGCTCCGGGCCCCGAAGGTCGGGCATTGCCAGACCCAGGCGCCGGAGGATCCCTAGGTCCCGACGCCGAACTGCCTATTCTAAGCATAGCCATGGGACAAAAGAGGAGAAGGGGGTTACCTTGAGAAGGAGTTGCAAGGAGAAGGATGACGGAAAGAGGGAGCTTGCAAAATCGAGATCAGAAGAGCGCAAAAGGATTGAAGTTTGGGAGGCCGGCATCTTATATGCAGGGCAATCAAGGAATACAAACTGTCCGGAGAGGAGCACGTGGCAGCATTAGAGGGTCGACGGTGTTTCGAAACCCGCGCCAAGAGAAGATCAAACAGGCCGCATCATGATGACCCCCATTTAATGGGCTGGCCTCGACTGACGCGCTTGTCAAATCCCAAACAGTCACATCGTCCAAACTGAACCGACTAAACCCGAACGGTTCGGACGATGGGGGCAATTGATACGACTATTTTGGAGAAGCCCAAAGGATGGAAGCCCAAGATCCAGCGGTGGACAAGAAGCCTGCTAGCGAGATTGGGCCTCGCCGGACGAGGCCCATGAAGAAAACGCGGCCCGCTCAATGATGCCCTTGAGAACCCGAACCGTCCATGGTTTGACACGCTCGTAGCCAGCCCACGATCCCCGGAAGAAACAACTCCCCCGGGGTGTAAGGCCTAAATGCCCATGACCCGCAATCGGCTCCCCCATGATGCTGGCAGGCGACATCGTGGGGACGGATCTCGAGGGCGTGAGTGGGGGGGTCAGCATATACCATCAACGACCTTGATCTTCCGCCATTCCCTTTCCCTCCCCCTGCTCGCGCCGTGGGTCAGCATATCGATCTCCTCTCGAGTCGAACCTACCCCACCGAGTACCCTTCAGACCCTGATCTGACTTAGGCATCGGAGGGGATACGGCCGGAACCAAGGTCCGGCCCCCCTGACGAGTTTCTCGTCTATTCAGTAAGAAGCTGACTGAGGCACCGAGGCTACCCCTCGACACTCGTCCGACCGAGGCCGAGCCCATCAAGACAGAGCCGAGGCTTCTCCTCCGCTCTGCTTCAACCAAGAACCGACGCTCCACTCGGATCCGGCGCTCGACCCCGACTCCATCTCCAGCCCGCGCTGAGCACACGTGTGCTTGGCGTACCCAAGGGATCTCAACCGATCCCTTGACCACGTTGACCGCTCAATCCCTGGTCAACGATCCTGTGGTGAGAAAACACCCGTAAACACTACCGCACCACCCTTCCTCATCTCCGACTCGAGGCGAAGCCACCACTTGCCGTCGTCTGCAACCACGGGAGGAACTCACCGCAAAACACGTAAGTCGTTTCGTCTCATTATTCGCGTGAACAATGTCACCCTGCATGATAATTATAATAGAGAGTTAGATATTTGCTGTAGGAGTTAGTTGTTGGGTGTATATATATATATATTATATAAGTTGTTTCTCCCCTACATGAATAGTAGCCTATAATGATGAATTGGGATGTACACAGTAGTAGAGTTAGTTAGTTGGTTTGTGTGAGTTGGAACTAAGTGAGTGTACTTGGGTAATTATTAAGTCAGTCAGTACGTAATCTGCACAGACATATATAAATGTCAGTATTAATAAGTTCAGGACAAAATGAGTTTGGATGCAGATTTGAATGTCATGTTAGTTTCTTTGGCTTGATATCGGAATTTATCAACGCAGATTGAATCAGGCCTCTCGTCACAATCATTCGAATACCAATAAGGAAAGTGTACATTTTTGCACCGTTGCATTAATTCTTTTTAAACCGAGATATTATGATATGCATGTGTGCACTTTCTATATACTTTGAAATATTGTTTCATCTAGTTTGTGATAACAAACTCCATGTGGTTACTTCTGTGAATTGCAAGATAATATATGTGAGTGCATGTGTGTGGACACCTTAATAAATGCCTTGAAAATTGCAAAAGACACAACATAGACTTGCTGGCCGGTTGGTTACACACAGACTTGTTGGCCGGTTTGGCAAATCATAGAACATGCGGCCTGTTTGGCAAATCATAGAACAAATGGCCTATTTGGCTACTCTGGCTTGTGCCAGCACTATAACTCCTGATGGCTTGGTTGGCCGTATCTGGCTCGTGGTCCAGACAAAGTACACTTGAAGTGGGGTTGGGTTCCCGGGCACTAGCCGGTAGTAAACGGGTCGCCTTCGGGGGCATTTGAAGGTGGATTCACTTACTAGCCGTTTAACGACGTGGGCCTTAGTCACGAACTTGCACACACTATCGAATTGATTGAAATGGATATATGGACGTGCTAACATTTAAACTGCTGTTATTTCCCTTTTAATAACAATGCCAAGTTGTCATCTTTAATAGTATTGTCATGCCAGTTACTCTGCACACTAAACTTGCTATGTACACTACTCTATACACCACACTTTGCTATGTTTACTTTACACACTACACCTTGCTATGTTGTTACTTTACACATTACACCTTGCTATGTTGTTACTTTACATACTACACTTGTCATGCCACTGCTTTGCACACTATACTTGCCATACTCATTGCTGTACACACTACGCTGCCATGTTTTAATTCTTGAAATCATATTATGTCATGTTAATGATTTTGAAAACCTTGCCGAGGGTCTCTTTCTGGTAATATTTTAAATCTTGCCGAGCGACCTTCGCTGACGTATATTTCCTTGTCTTGTGAAATATACGTCAGGTATTTGACAGATTTGCAGAGGAGCAAGCCTAGACACCGAGCAGTTTGACCAAGGTGCCCAGACGCTGAGATTCGCTGCTGGAGAACAACGGGCTTTCGCAACGCCGCTAAAGTTTGATATTTGTATTAATTATATTCAGGTGTAATTCTGTTTGCGTTTCTGTTCCTAATGGCCATGCTAGGCCTCATTTGTGTACTTGTAAATCTGGACATCAATGTAATAATAATGACATTCTCTCTTGTTCTAAGTTTGTATGCAAGAACCTGCTTACGGTTTACCCACAGACGCTTATTGGGTTGGAGCTTCACCGCTCCAGCCCATGCAGACCCGCTCGAGTCCTCGCTCCCAAGTATAATGGGAAGCGGGGCGTGACATAATCCGTTACCTAAATGCCGGGGAAAAACCGACCGACCCAGTGGAGGCGTGAAAGCTAGAGCGGAAAGCCTACCAATTCGTCCTACTAGATGGTTCATTGTACAAAAGACGATGGACCAGGTATGACATCTTTCCATATCTTAAATGCTTAGGTGATCCAGGAGATCCACGATGGCGACTGCGAAAACAATTACGGTGGGAAATCCATAGCTTTGAAGGCCATGAGACAAGTGTATTTTTGGCCAATAATGTTTAAAGATGACGTCGAATACGTTCGACGGTGCTCGACCTTCCAAAAGTTCTCGAAGATCAGCTCGGCCCCACCAACCGATCTGATCCCATCGTTAGTCCAGTTCCTTTCGCCAAATGTGGACTGGACCTCCTTGGACCATTCAAGCCAGCGAGTGGGCAACATAGATACCTAATAGTGGCGATCGACTATTTCACTAAGTGGATCGATGCAGAGCCTCTATCCCGAATCACCTGGAAGGAATCTCGAAGCTTCATCTGGAAGTCTGTCGTCTGTCTTTTTGGCATCCCACAATCCATAGTAATGGATAATGGGATACAATTTGACAGCACCGGCTTCAGAGACTTCTGCGTAGAGCTAAAGATCAAGTTGCACTTCGCCTCCGTCACCCATCCCTAGTCGAACGGATTGGCAGAGTCAGCCAACAAAAGCATCCTCGGACCCCTGCAGAAGAGAATAACTGGGCTCAAAGGAACTTGGCCAGACGAGATCCCCGGCATACTATGGTCGTACAGAACGACCCACAAAACCTCGACGGAGGAAACACCGTTCATGTTGGCCTACGGATGCGAGGCCGTCGTCCCCGTCAAGGTCAATGAGTGACCGCTTCGTCTCCAGTACTATGACGAAGAAATAAAATTAGAGGGCCTTGAGCTCAACCTACAATTGGTGGACGAGGTCCACGAACGGGCGTTGGCAACCCTCATCAAACAAAAGGACCGCATGGCCCGTTACTTCAACTCTAAAGTCTGGGAACACAGCTTCCGTGTGGGTGACTTGTGTTGGAAGCAACGATCTAGGAACTTGGTTTGATGATGACAAACGTGTCGGTATATCTAATGTGTGTGCTCAGTATGTTTCAGGCTTGGCAAAATGATATACTCTCGATATTTGGCGGATTTGCTATTCGTATAGCACATTGGGAGAGATGGAGTGTTTGTGCACAAAGAAGTGTGACTTGGTCAATGAAGAGCAAAATTTGGACTTGGTCCAATATGGGATGAGATGGGGATGAGATGGGCTTGATCAAATCTTTTAGTAAGATTTACGAATATTTGAATTCTAAAGGGATTTCATCAAATCTATTTGTTCTACCCAATTCTCCTATTCAAATACATTATCTCTTTAGGTTTCCTATACAAAGATTGCTTCAAATCTTTTCTAAATCCTAGGGATCCTATCCATGACCCAACTACTAGTTTCAAAAACCCTAGTCCTACTATATATATAGGGCATCATCCTAGGGTTAATTTGTGCGGCAATTATATCAAAGGTCTACAAAATATCAAAGGGGAGGCCATACAATTTTTTTAGAAGGGCTTGTGGCAGCAAAACAAAAAGGCAAAGCAAAAAAAAAACCAAAAGAGGCTTACGGCCATACAAAAAGTTGTGTGCTCCATCGTCAATCAAAACCCTAAGTGTTGTATTGCCGAAGCCTCAGAAATCCAAAACCGTAGCTCACGTCTCTCCAAGCTCTCTCCCGTCTCCATTGCCCGAAGTAGTCGGAGAAATCGCCGTTGCCATAACTTGACATCATCGGAGCAAAAAACCCGTCTTCACCGTCAGGAGACCTCGTTGCCATGGCATCTCGTCGCGAGTCGTCGTGAAGGAGAAGCAGAGGCACCGCCGTCCATCATCGTGCAGCAGACACTGCCTCAAGAAGAAGCTGCGGAGATCATCTCAAAGTCGAGAGAACGGAGAAGCTCGCCGTCGACGAACTCTATCAACCGCTGCTGCCATTGTAAAGGATCTATCGCCATCGAAGGAGCTCGCCGCTGCCCTGTTTCAAAACAGAGTCCTCCGTGGCTCGTTGTCAAAGCTGACCCATCGTCGGAGGAGCCCTCGTTGGTGTCGTTGCTGCAGTAGAGAGATCGCCGTCGCAAAGAGCCGTCACCGCTGAGGCCAACCGTCGAGCTGCTTCCGTCGCCGCCAAAGCTGAGCTGTCGCTGCTGCTCTCTTCATCATCATGAAGTCGCCATCAGAGAAGACCGAAGCTGCCGTTGCCCATCGCTGAAGACACGTTGAGTTCGCCGTCGTCATCTGTGAGCAGAAGTCGCTGCCATCGCCATCGAGAGAGCACGCCGTCGGTTCAGATCCTGTCGCCGCTGTCGAAGTCAATCGCCGCCGGTTCAGATCCTGTCGTCGCTGTCGAAGTCAACTGCCGTCGTTGTCGTTCGTAGGAGCGAACTGCCGCATGCCACAATAATTCAACGAAGGGAGATCGCGTGCTGATGTGGGCAGAGGATACACGAGAAATCGAAACGAAATTTAATTCGTTAGCCCGCTGACGTGGCATGGCGATTTAAGACAGTTGCTCTGCGCACAGCCCTCTTAATTATTCAAGACAACTGAATTGCTCTGCGCAGTGACCGCCATTTTAAAAGGGAGTTGTTGAGCGCACAGACCGGCCTCTAATTAAGGATTGAACTGCAATTGCTTTACGCACAGACCAGTGCATAACTTGACATCCAGGAGTCGGATTGAGACACTGTTTGCGTCAGATTAGAGCTGACGATGTGCTGATTGGACAGAGACGCCTACACGGACACAAACTGAGCATTTCTAAACCCTTAAACTCTTTTATTTGTGTCTTAGTGTAACGTTCTCTGTAGGGGAAACTTTTACCATTTTTTCTGTGACTATTTTGGGACTTGTCTAGTTGGGACTAGACAATTGGGACCCAGCTAGTTTGGGACCAGCTGGTAGAAAGCTTTGCTAGGATTGATAGTGAGAGGAAACACTGTGTGTGGGGTACTGAGAGTCTGGCGAGTGTAGAGGCGTAGAGGGTGATCTGAGCATGCTCTAACTTGTGACTTTGTACCTATTGCATTATTCAATCTAGTATTTGCTTTGGGGGCTGGAGTAGGTCGTTGGGACGACCGAACCAAGGTAAATCTGCTGTGTACTCTGTGTCTGCATTTTATTTACTCTGGTTGTGCTTTTAACTGCGTGTGATTTCTCGTGGGTTGCACGAGAATTTTTTATTAGCCTATTCACCCCCCCTCTAGGCTAGGATCCAGATCCAACAAGTGGTATCAGAGCAGGTTTTAGGATCTAGACTAGTTTGACCATGGACCATATTGATAGTGCTTTTGCTGAGGGTCAGTCTATTTCACGACCACCTAGATTTAATGGAGTAGACTATGCTTATTGGAAAAATCGTATGAGAATCTACTTGATTTCTATTGCTTATAAAGCTTGGCAAATTGTTGAAAAAGGCTATAAATCACCTGTTATAAAAATTGAAAATACTGAGATGCTTAAACCTGATGATAAGTGGGATGATAATAATTGGAAGCTTTATTCTTTAAATGCTAAAGCTATGAATGCTCTTATTTGTGCATTAGATAAATCTGAATTCAATCGTATCTCACATTGTCTAACTGCGCAGGAGATATGACATACTTTGGAGGTGACGCATGAGGGAACGTCACAGGTGAAGGAGTCTAGACTTGCACTTCTGAGCACGGAATACGAGGGATTTCGCATGCTACCGTCAGAGACGATATCAGAAATGTTTGCGAGGTTCACCAACATTGTCTACAAGTCTAGTTCGCTCGGTAAGCCATATTCTAGCCTTGAGCAGGTGAGAAATATATTAAGAGCACTGCCAAGCTCTTTCAGGCCTAAATTCACTGCCATCCAAGAAGCGAAAGATTTGTCACTGATGAGGGTGGAGGACTTAATAGGTAATTTAATGTCCCACGAGCTTGAATTGCAAAATATTGATGAAAGGGAGAAACCCGAGGAAAAAGAAAAAGCTACGAAGCCACTTGCTCTGAAAGCTGACGAAAGCGAAGAAGAAGAAGATGACATAGCGCTAATGGTCAGAAATTTCAGAAAGTTTGGCCAGACCAAGCAAGGAAGAGCAGAAATGGCACCCAGGTTTAATCGCTCTAACTTTTTTCAGTCTTCTAAGCAAAATTATGATCAGAATACTACTAATAGAATGACTTGTTTTAAATGCAAGAAAAGAGGACATCGAATGAGGGATTGCCCACATGAGACAGCTCAGGTAGCTAAAGAAAAGGGAAAATCCAAGGTGCTTACTTGGGACATGGATAGCGAAGCTGAGAGCGAGGAGGAGGAACACGAAGCCCATTCATGCATGGCATTGATGGGAATACACGATAAGGTAATTTCTGGTAGTAAAACTGAACTCCTTACTTTTTGTAAAGAAATGCAAGATAAAATAGTAGAACTTGAATCCACTATAGATGACTACCAAAATGAAAACTTTGAAATGCAACAATCTGAATATGAAATGTCTAAAGAGATTGAAAAACTCAAAATTGATATTGTTGCTCGTGACTCTACTATTGATACTTTGAAAAAGGAAAAATCCAGTTTTAATGATGAAGCACCTTGTCTCTCTTGCCCTTCCTTGATGAATAACATTAGCATGCTTAAACTTGATTTGATTAAGCTCAAAACTGAAAAAGACTATGTTATTAGAGAGCTTAATGATAAATTCTGCATGTTGGATAATGATTTTAAAAGAAAAATGGTTGAATTTGAAAAGAAGGAAGAGGAAAACAAGAGAGCTTTTATAAGTAAATGCACATTGCTTGTGGAAGAAAATAGATTGTTAAAATCCAAAGTCTCTAATCTTGAATTAGCCATTAAGAAATTCTCTATGGGAAAACAATCGTTGGATACTATTTTAGAGAATCAATTATATGGCAATAATAGAAGAGGACTTGGATTTGGTTCGAAAAACATTGAAAAGTCAAAATTCAAAAAATTTCACAATGCACCATCTATTGCGAAGAACTTATATGCAAAGTGCTTTACTTGTGATAGTGTAGGCCACACATCATACTATTGTAAATTTAGGAACACAAATATCAAGTTTAAACAAGTGTGGGTTCCTAAAATTATATTGGCTAACACTAGTGGACCTTGTTGGATTCCAAGGTCACACTTAACACCTTTCATGTAGGTGTGATGGAGTTTTGGCAAGGAGCAATAAACTCAATGTCTCATTCTTTTAGCTCCTTCGTCAAAAAGCGACGAGAAGGTATAATTTTCTATCCCTCTTTGCATTTCATTGCATACCTTCATAGATTGTTGTGTGTGCTTGATTTATTTTGCTTTGTGTGCTTGCATGGATGATTTTTAATGTTTTTATTTCTGAAAAAAAACAAAAAAATTGAAAAAAAAATCAAAAATAAAAAAAAAATTGTGCTTATTGTATCCTCTTATGAATCTCTTGAGTGATATTGTATGAATGATCAATTTTATCCCTTGTAGAAGTCAATTCATTATCATTGTAGCTACATGAACATGATGTTATTCTTTTTAGTAGCCATGACATGTCTCATAAGTTTCAAACTTGACTTCTACACCTACATTTGCACTTTCACGATATTTGACTTTTTAGTGCTTTTGGAGATTCTTTTGAAGAATAATGGAAAGTGAATGTAGGAATGATTAGTTTCTGAATTTTCTAAGGGATATGATGTGTTTAGCCATGAATTAAAATTGAGCACAAAAGAATGAAAAAAAAAACGATATTTGCTCCGTATGAAAAATGGATACACTTCATGGCTAACACACAACCCATGAGTATCCAACTTGTGCTACATGGGTAATCATTAGCGTTGGTGTATATAACTCATCAAGCAATGCCATCCCACATTTAAAAGTCCTTTTAGGCTATGTTTTGGGGTTCGGTAACTTGAACTCATCTTCGATGAGGTGGGAAAAATCAATCCTAGCGATATTCATGAAAATTGGAAAATGTGGATTGATTTGGTTGATTTTCTGAAATTGAATCTCCTCTTGCACTTTATTGTCTATATCATTTCACTTACACAAAGGTGGAGAAGTCTTGGTATGAAATTCTATGAACTTGACTTGTCCATTATTTGGAATACTCATGCAAATTGCACGCTACATCTAATAATGATTTATTTTTGCATGTGATATTTGTGTGACTTCATTAATCCACTTTTGGTGATTACAAAGGGGGAGAAAGAAAAGATGTTGACATGGTTCGATGTCGGTATTATTTGTTGAAGGGGGAGCTTGAAATATACTTGAATATTTGTTGAAGGGGGAGCTTGAGAGAAGGGGGGAGCATGCTATTGTTTTTGCTATTAGTTTGTGCATGCCATGCTATTGTTTTTGCTATTAGTTTGTGCATGCCATGTAGTAGTGCTTGAATATTCATTCCATGACTCATATTGCATTACACTACACCCTTCAACACACTCCACACACTCATTTCTATTGCTCAAATCTTTTATGGGGTTGTCATCACCAAAAGGGGGAGATTGTTGGAAGCAACGATCTAGGAACTTGGTTTGATGATGACAAACGTGTCGGTATATCTAATGTGTGTGCAGTGGCGGAGCCAGGAAATTTTTGTTTAGTGGGCAAAATGTAAGTTAATACAAAATAATTTCTACGAACAATAAAAACCAATAAGCAAAAATCATCAATTATCTATACACATTAAATCTATTAAGTATTTCGCATTATAATATCTTCTATAAACAAAAGAGCTAGAACATAACAAAATACCAGTCGTTAACTTCATGTTCACTTTTTTGATAATAACCGCAATTTTTGCAAAATGTAAATCTATGTCATCATATATATCTGCAGAAAAGAAAACCATCATTTTCCAAATAGACCAACAAAATGAAAATCATGTAAAAAAATATAGAAAACAAAATAGATGGAAAATTACGTTTTGAGTTCTAAATTTAATTGAGAATCAAATTATGCAAACAAATTCAGCATTTGAAATCAGAATTAATATAAGCATATATATAATCTGAGTCCGCTCGTCCTTCCACTACAGGATGTCGTCATTTTGCCGAAGCTACCATTCGGTATATCGATGCTCGGGTCCGTGCATTCCCGTTCGAGTGCACGCGCCGCCACCCGATTTCGGAGGCCGCACGTGTCTCACGTGACAACATCAACCTCCGACCCTCCAGACTATCGATCCGTAGTGAGAAAATACCCAGAAACAAGTTGCATTCATAGCCTAAACAACCACCATAAAAACGAACCTTTGTTCCTATTCTATATGACAGTCTAGCTTGCATACACATTTTATCTGTAATGACCTCCCCCTTTTCTTCTTAGGACTGCTATGAATATGAAGATTGCACGGGTAATGGCATGAAGGGAAGCTGTTTAATGCTGCATCAGGGAATCATTTGACTCAACCCTGTCAATATGGGGGGGCATACTTGGGGTTCTATATAAAAAAGGGAAAAACCTTAGGGGGGCAACTGCCCCCTCATGCCCCCCTTTGGCTCCGCCCTTGTGTGTGTGCTCAGTATGTTTCAGGCTTGGCAAAATGATATACTCTCGATATTTGGCGGATTTGCTATTCGTATAGCACATTGGGAGAGATGGAGTGTTTGTGCACAAAGAAGTGTGACTTGGTCAATGAAGAGCAAAATTTGGACTTGGTTCAATATGGGATGAGATGGGGATGAGATGGGCTTGATCAAATCTTTTAGTAAGATTTACGAATATTTGAATTCTAAAGGGATTTCATCAAATCTATTTGTTCTACCCAATTCTCCTATTCAAATACATTATCTCTTTAGGTTTCCTATACAAAGATTGCTTCAAATCTTTTCTAAATCCTAGGGATCCTATCCATGACCCAACTACTAGTTTCAAAAACCCTAGTCCTACTATATATATAGGGCATCATCCTAGGGTTAATTTGTGCGGCAATTATATCAAAGGTCTACAAAATATCAAAGAGGAGGCCATACAATTTTTTTAGAAGGGCTTGTGGCAGCAAAACAAAAAGGCAAAGCAAAAAAAACCAAAAGAGGCTTACGGCCATACAAAAAGTTGTGTGCTCCATCGTCAATCAAAACCCTAAGTGTTGTATTGCCGAAGCCTCAGAAATCCAAAACCGTAGCTCACGTCTCTCCAAGCTCTCTCCCGTCTCCATTTCCTGAAGTAGTCGGAGAAATCGCCGTTGCCATAACTCGACATCATCGGAGCAAAAAACTCATCTTCACCGTCAGGAGACCTCGTTGCCATGGCATCTCGTCGCGAGTCGTCGTGAAGGAGAAGCAGAGGCACCACCGTCCATCATCGTGCAGCAGACACCGCCTCAAGAAGAAGCTACGGAGATCATCTCGAAGTCGCGAGAACAGAGAAGCTCGCCGTCGACGAACTCTATCAACCACTGTTGCCATTGTAAAGGATCTATCGCCATCGAAGGAGCTCACCGCTGCCCTGTTTCGAAACAGAGTCCTCCGTGGCTCGTTGTCGAAGCTGAACCATCGTCGGAGGAGCCCTCGTTGGTGTCGCTGCTGTAGTAGAGAGATCGCTGTCGCAAAGAGCCGTCACCGCTGAGGCCAACCGTCGAGCTGCTTCCGTCACCGCCAAAGCTGAGCTGTCGCTGCTGCTCTCTTCATCATCACGAAGTCGCCGTCAGAGAAGACCGAAGCTACCGTTGCCCATCGTCGAAGACACATTGAGTTCGCCGTCGTCATCTGTGAGCAGAAGCCGCTGCCATCACCATCGAGAGAGCTCGCCGCCGGTTCAGATCCTGTCGCCGCTGTCGAAGTCAATCGCCGCCGGTTCAGATCCTGTCGCCGCTGTCGAAGTCAACCGCCGTCGTCGTCGTTCGGAGGAGCGAACTGCCGCATGCCGTTATAATTCAACGAAGGGAGATCGCGTGCTGACGTGGGCGGAGGATACACGAGAAATCGAAACGAAATTTAATTCGTTAGCCCACTGACGTGGCATGGCGATTTAAGACAGTTGCTCTGCGCACAGCCCTCTTAATTATTCAAGACAACTGAATTGCTCTGCGCAGTGACCGCCATTTTAAAAGGGAGTTGCTGAGCGCATAGGCCGGCCTCTAATTAAGGATTGAACTGCAATTGCTTTACGCACAGACCAGTGCATAACTTGACATCCAGGAGTCGGATTGAGACACCGTTTGCGTCAGATTGGAGCTGACGATGTGCTGATTGGACAGAGATGCCGACACGGACACAAACTGAGCATTTCTAAACCCTTAAACTCTTTTATTTGTGTCTTAGTGTAACGTTCTCTGTAGGGGAAACTTTTACCATTTTTTCTGTGACTATTTTGGGACTTGTCTAGTTGGGACTAGGCAAGTGGGACCCAGCTAGTTTGGGACTAGCTGGTAGAAAGCTTTGCTAGGATTGATAGTGAGAGGAAACACTGTGTTTGGGGTACTGAGAGTCTGGCGAGTGTAGAGGCGTAGAGGGTGCTCTGAGCGTGCTCTAACTTGTGACTTTGTACCTATTGCACTATTCAATCTAGTAGTTGCTTTGGGGGCTGGAGTAGGTCGTTGGGACGACCGAACCAGGGTAAATCTGCTGTGTACTCTGTGTCTGCATTTTATTTACTCTGGTTGTGCTTTTAACTACGTGTGATTTCTCGTGGGTTGCACGAGAATTTTTTATTAGCCTATTCACCCCCCCTCTAGGCTAGGATCCAGATCCAACAACTTGGTGCTGCGTAAGGCTGCTTTCACTCCCAAGATCCTCAAGCAGGGGAAGCTCGTTGCAAAATGGGAAGGACCCTATACAGTGATCGATGTACTCGGTCCTGCTACCTATCGACTCGCTACTTTGGATGATAGAGAACTTCCTCATCCTTGGAATGCGAAACATCTACAAAAGTATTATCAATGTTTGTCCTAAAAGGGTAAAACGACTTTTCATTTTTTTATCCTATGCATGTTCATTATAAATGCAAAATAGATCGTTCTTTGACATCAATCGAAATACTCTCTTCTCGTCGGCCGTAAGTCGAGGGGGCCTCACCCCTCGCCATCGAATGACACTCGTCGACCGTAAGTCGAAGGGGCTTTGCCCCTCGCTACTGAACGACCCTCGTCGGTCGTAAGTTGAAGGGGACTCATCCCTCGCCACCGAATGACCCTCGTCGGCAGTAAGTCGAAGGGGCCTCGCTCCTCACCATCGAATGACCCTCGTCGACAGTAAGTCGAAGGGGCCTCGTCCCTCGCCACCGAATGACCATTGTCAGCCGTAAGTCGAAGGGGCCTTGTCCCTCGCCCCCGAACGACCCTCTTAGGTGCATATGCTGAAAAGAGGTCCACCCCTCTCTACCCAAAGGAGCATGATTCATGGTTTAAAAGGTTATATTTATTAAGTGAATAAGCCTTACTTATCCACGACATAACTTGCCTAAGGGTTTCTATGAAATTACAAGTTAGGTCGTTGAGGGGCCATACACATGCAGACATTCAGATAAAGAAGGAATGCGAATAAAGGAGCAAGGTTTGCTAAAAAGTTTTCTCATTCATTCAAATTAAAGAAATTACAAAATTTGGCAAAACAGAAGGCATGCCTAAGAGGGAGGCGAAGCGCTCCCTGACACCAAGACGCTGGTGAAAGCCTCCATCGCCTTCATGAGCTTAGTCGTAAGCTCGGTCTTCTCTTTCATGGCAGCCTTTTCTAGCCCTACGACTTTGGCTTGAAGCTCGGCCTTCTCCGCCTGGGAAGCTTTCGCCCATCTATTGAAATCGTAAACTTTAGCCCGAAGCTCGAACTTCTCCTTCTTGTAGACGTCGAGCTCCTCCTCGAGCTGGGACCTCTCTATCCGCCACTGAAGCTCGGTAGATTTGTGGAGGGCCGATAGCGAAGACATGCTGTCCTTAGCCTCAGTCGCCTCCCACTCGACCGCTGCCTTGTTGGCGAGGGTTTTCCCCAAGGCCACCACCGCCTCCTTCGCATGGGCCTCAAAGTCGAGCACTTTGCACTCTGCGTACGCCACCCGTCGACCTCCGTCGATCAATTCGGTAACCTGACAGCGCAGCACGGCCCCGAGAACTGACATCTGCAAACAAAGCGAAGGTTAGTCAAAAACATCAACCAACTTGGACGCCAAAAAGAGAAAGCTCAGGTGACGTACCTGGTATCCACTCCCCACAAAGAAGTTGGCCACCCTCTCGAGGTCCAACCTCTGCATGAACTCCAGATCCTTGGAGAGGATCAAATTTTCCACACCCTGATGTCGTCCCGAAGTCCCTCAGGACAAACTCCTCCTTGCCAATGGTGAAGGGGGGCAGGTGTAACTGGACCGGCCCCGAGGATCGAGGCAAAAGTCGATTGAGCAGTAACGCTCGATTGAACTCTCCAGGGATCGGGTCGACCAACGGAGTGGGCGACATGATGTCACCCCACGGTCACTGATCCAGGAGGGGCGCCATGGGCCCCTGGGGCATTAAAGGGGACCTCACCGCCTCGGGAGTCTCGAGAGGAGCGCCCCCTTGCCTTTCCCCAGGGGATCATCCTCGTCCACTCACCTCCTCTTCGAAGACCCCTCCTCCTCACAGGGGGGCATCTCCCTCTTCTGACCGACCCCTCTAGTCGGTTCGATGACGTCGGTGGAGTCGACGTCGACCACCTCTGGTGGCACTGCGACCACGACAGAAGCCGGGGGGACAGGGGGCCACGCAGGAGCCTGGCTGGAGGCCTCCCTCAAAGAGGCTCAGGAAGAAGGCCTGGATACCTGCCTAGTCTCACCCCCTTCTGAGGAGGAGCTCTGGTGGACGTGGAGGGGGGACCGCGAACCCGATCCCTCAACACGAGCGCCCGATCAGTCGGTTTGAGCACCCGACCTTTCGACCGTCCTCTTCTTCTTCCGCTACTCCTTCCAGACTCGGTCCAAACTAGACTCGCCACTACGTCGGCTATCGTTGGTCATATCTGCAGACAACGAACAAATTACCATGAGTGGCGAAGATAAAGATATAGATTCGAGATACCTTACCCGGGCTCCATAGAAGGATCTTTATCGTATGGTCATCTAGCAAATAATGAATCGACCTGTCTTGTCCCGATCGACTTAATAGAGTCTTCACTGCCTCGGCCTCGCCCGACGACAACCTGGCTCTGACCTGATCCAAATACAGACGAGACTCCCTCGAAAGCTCAGGGCTCGGAGAACTCCAGCCATTGAGCAACAGTCCCAGATCAGGTAGAGCGACGAACACGAAGGTATCCATCCACCCAGGGTCGAAAAATAGAAGGTTGTATATGAGCCTAGTACCCGAGCAAGCAATGATATGGTTGATTCCGAATGAAAAGTACCATTTTCACCCCCTATTTCCTTGGGTTTTAGCATATATATTTCACATATAGGCTCTATCTAGCTCGTAATTGTGCAAAGTCCGTATTTTATATCTTATCACTTTTTATGCTTAAAACCCACTTCTTGTCACTAATTATTGCATTTCCTATTTTTCAGGATTTTTCTGGAATTTATGAAGATTTATCGGAAGTAGGAAGAAGAGAAGAAGCATTTGGCGCTGCCTTCTCTTGTGCAGAATTCTGCTGTCATTCCAGTGCATATTCCGGCTTCTTGATATTTTTTAGTCGTAGTACACTTTGTGACGGTTCCACTGCCACCTGGAATGCGTCATTCTGAGGTCGGATGATTTTCTAGAATTTTCGCAAGACAGGGTGGCAGTTCTGAAATTCTATAGATACACTTGAGTTTGGGGGCCACATTTGGATCTGTTTTCTCTAGATTTGTGATTGAGATTTGCTGGAGCTGTAGAGGACTTTTGGGGATGCTATTTAGGCCCTTGGGTAGCCCTCATTACCCCCAAGCCCCATTGCACACATCTCTCAACTTAGGGCTAAGTTTTGGGGGAGATCATCGGAGCAAGGAGGAGCTCAAGGCGGAGTTGATCGTGGTTGCTTGGGAGTGACACCTCGGTGATTTCAATCCCTCTCTCTTGTACTTAGATCTACGGTTTATTCATGTAATGGATGATTTTATATATAACTGACCCATTTTCATGTTTTACTCTTGATCTTTGGTGTTTGTGCTTTCGAATTAATGCTTGGATGTTTTAATTGCTTTCTTCGTGCTTGGGCGGTTTAGTTTGTGTTGGGTTATGAGTTCATGCGAGTGATTCGAACCCAAACCCAGGTCGTCACTCGTTGGTAGGCCTAACAAGCCACCCATGGTGGGCAAGTAGCTTAGTTGCCCACTACTCACTGCGTTAACCTCACTCCGTAGTGAGGAATAACTCGAGAGAGCTCCTCCTACACCCTTCACCATTCCGCACACCAAGTGTTTGGTTGAATGTCAGGCTCGCCTCTTTGCTTGATTGAGCCTCTGAACCCTTGTCCATAGCGTGTAGGGTTGGTAGATGGCCCACATTCTTCATTTTCATGCTCTCTCCCATACTCGAACACCCATAAACATAGCGGGCGATTTCTCGCCATCCCGCATCCATTTTTGACCAAACGTGCGTTTTCAAACGAATCTTCTCTGTGGTTCGACATCGGACTCACCGGATTATATCTTTTTATTGCATTGATGCTCCTACACTTGGGAGTGAAAGGCGTGCTTCCCTTGCATGTTTTCCGGTTCAATTAATTAGCGTCGTTGCCGGGGAAGACAGTTTTGAAACTTTTCGCATTTTTGATCGAACTTGGATGTTTTGACGAGGAATTTCTTTCTATTAGTGTGAGTCTTTTTCGATTCTAAAATTTTCACTTATTATTTCACATTTCTTCATTTTTTGATTTTTGAGTCTTTTCGTTCTTATTTTTCGTTTTCTTTACAAATATGGACGAGGATGCTATATCTTCGGATTTCATATCTTGGTTGACCCAATCCTTGCCTACTTTCCATGGTACGGGGGAGGAGAACCCATTTTTACACGTCCGGGAGTTCAAAAATATTTGTGCCACCCTTTTCCAACATTTGCAAGGGCTCGATGGGGACGAGCAACTTCATTGTTTATATCTTAAATATTTTCCTTATTCTTTGCATGATGATGCTTTCGATTAGTTTGATTCGTTGCCTCATGGCTCATTTCCTCCTTGGGTATCTTTTCAGGTGAGTTTGTTCAAGTTTTCTTTCCTAATTGCAGGATTCAGGTGGATCGACAGCGAGCACTTCAGCAGCGGATTTCGAGCTTCACCCAGGTCGAGGGAATTTACTTCTTCCAGGCTTGGGACAAGTTCAATGATATTTTGCTCGACTATACAGAGCAAGGGTATGCGGTGCATGAGCTTATTGGTTTCTTCTATGGAGGACTGCAACTGTAGGTGTAGGAGTACATTGAGACAATGTGCGAAGGCACTTTCTTTGACATGACGCCCGGGGATGCTGGGATATTCTTGATGGACATAGTAGAGTTCAAGTGGCCGTGCGGAGACTTTTCACGCTTACTTCCAGACGCCGGACCCAGTTTTTGTCTATTAGAGGATACATGCTAGGACGTCCAGCTGCAGCCTAAGGAGCCATCTGGAGGCTATTTCCATTATGACCTGACATGCGTCTATATTTTATATATTCACGCATGTCTTCTTTGTGATTTTCCGTTGTTTTTCGTCATCCCATACCCATTTTCTTGTGATTTTTAGTTTTCTTTCACTTCTTTGTGTTTTTGTGTAAAAGCAGGAGATTGCCAGCGTTGGGGACATATAAAAAGATCTCATGAGTCCCCGAAGCAACGGGAGGAGTCACGCGCGATCCAGAGGGTCAAACGATGAAGATTGCTATATCTCAGCCCTCAACCGATCAGGTGGACCAGATCGGGTGGACCGGCAACCCAATCGGTTGATGCACGTGTATCCGACCCGGATGGAGGCTGAAGTGAAGAGCAGCTCACCCGATCGGTTTAGTGATCGGGTGAGATCGACAGAGCTCTCGGCCATTTGAAGCTGAATTCCAACCGATCGGGTGACATCTCACCCGATCGGTTCATCTGTAGCTGAATTTTATAAACGATGACCCGGAGAGCTCAACGATCGGTTCGTCGATCGTGTGAACCCGATAGAGTTCTCTGTTCTTTTGAGCTGATTTCCAACCGATCGGGTGACATCTCACCCGATCAGTTCATCTATAGCCACATCTCCCCAATACTCGAACCGATGGCGCCACCCGCTCTCCTCAGCGCCCGGTTGAAGCTTTCGAAGCCGACGGCCGAAGCGACAAGAAGCTCACCCGATCAGTTGATGCTTCAACCGATCGGGTGGCCGCGATTTCTATAAATAGCTGACCTAGGTTTTCTGAAAACGAATCTTGTTATTTTTTCTATCTTTTTTGTATTGCGACGGCTGGAATTTTCTCCTGTTTTGTAAGTGTTCCGATTGACTCCAAACTTTAATAATGTCTCAATACCATTGCTAGTATCTCATTTCTATTGCTTGATCATGATTTCTACCGTAGATTTTTGTTTAGATTGCATTTTAGCTATGAATTGTGAGTAGTTCCCAAATTTGGGATTTCGGTGGAAACCCCTTCGTGGGTTCTCCCTAGAGCATCTATAGGAATAGGATTTCGATAGGGATTAGGAATTTAGATGGTTACGCAGGGTGTTTCATTGTCAGTGGCGGGAGAAAGACCGCCTCTGACCGTCGGGCTAAGGGGGGATAAACTTGGCGGTTGACTCCTTAGCCACAGCTCACGCCCTTAGCATAGACATTGAATCCTAGCGCGTGGGAATGGCAAGATGAGATGTTGGGAGTAATAGTTGCGAGCTTAGTGCTCCCGGAGTCGGTCGGTGTTAATGGACATGGGAATGCCCACCGACCGAACCTGGGTAGTCCTAGCGTATCATCCTGGGCACCGACCAGAATATCGGGCCCATGGGACACTAGGTATCACTCTTAGAGGCAACTCTCACCACTAAACCCTAAATCCTATCGTATTCCTATCCGTTGGTCGTAATAGTGAGAACACGTGATATGGTGGAAACCAAAGTCCTAGGTTTCCTTTTATATCGTTTATCCTTCGTATCTATATTCTGTGACAACCATCGATCGTTCGGGCTAGCTCACCCATCGGGTGAACCGGTTCCTCTTTGACACAAGCACAACACATGCCACCCTGTGTTCGACCCCCAAGTCCACATTACAACACCGTGCGCTTGCAGTATAATTATTTAAATCTGTTATTCCCGATCCTATTGCACTTGTATGCTCAAATTTAGGGGACGTCAAGCTTTATGGCGCCGTTGCCGGGGAGGCAACGTGCTTGTTTATTTTAGGATCCAGTGAACCCTTGAGTCTAGTTCACTTCCTTACCTCGCGATAATTTTCGCATTCTACACTTTTTAATTTTACTTGGACATATTGTATATACTAGTTGTATAGTATTGGTAGACTGTGTCGCCATACTGCCGTCACTACTCCTCACCTCTCCATTCATACAACCCGTGCTATTGACGTGCTCTCTATCCGTGCAGTTCTCCATCTCTCCTTTTCTTACATGTTTTCTGCTCCACGACAAGGATGTTGTGTGTTGTTTCGGGCGATATCTGGGAACATTCACACCACGTCAGTTGTTTGGTACAGAGTCTGACAGAATCTCTGAGCGCCTCAAGCATCCTATCCATTCTGTCAGCTGCTATAGAAAATCAGAGGAGGAATCATGATGTGCAGCAGCATCCAGTCAAGACAACTTTCTTTCCTCCCGACGAAGCGAAGTATATTGACGTACCCAGTTCCGAGTTCAGTGGGGGAGAATTATGCACCCATAAGGAGTTTTGCCCGGAGGACTATCAGACGGAGTTTATCGAGCACGTTGAACAGTAATCAATCTAACCCTTGTAGACATCTATAGAGCACCCTGGATCTTAGGACAATGAGGAAGCTGAAAGTAGTGGTGGAGAACTATCGACTGTTGAGACCTGTTTTCGCGTTGAGGCCGTCTACCCGGATCATTATCATGTACCTGAGGACGACCCAGAGCCTTCCTCCATTATCCCCTCTTTGCCTTGCGTGGCTTCGTCTTGCGAAACCACTGGTGGAAGTGAAGCTCCGATGCTAGCTTCGAGGAGACCCAGGAAGAAGTCCTTTCACTGGAGGATGCTCAACTTGAGAAATACGTGTCGGGACCCCAAGAGGTTAAGATGAAAGAGTTACCTTCAGGATTGAAGTATGAATATTTGGGGGAGAATTCGACGCTGCCAGTCATAGTGAACTTCTCACTGCTTGAAGACCAGATGACCAAACTACTTGGTGTTTTAAAAAGGTTTAAGAATGTTTTTGGGTATGCAATCGAAGATTTGAAGGGAGTGAGCTTGGGGCTTTGCTCACATAGGATACTGCTTGAAGACGAGTAAGCCTCCTCAATTGAGCCACAACAAAGACTGAATCCGATCATGATGGATGTGGTCAAGAAGAAGATTGTTAGACTCCTACATTCCGGGATCATATACCCTATCTCCGACAGTCGCTGGGTTAGCCCGGTGCATGTTGTACCCAAGAAAGGAGGAAGACGGTAATTCGTAACGAGAAAAGCGAGCTCATACACACGAGGACCGTCACGGGGTACCGGATGTGCATCGACTACTGGAAGCTGAACAAGGCCACAAGGAAGGATCACTATCCTCTTCATTTCATTGATCAGATGCTCGAGAGACTGGTGAAGCACAACTACTTCTGCTTCATGGATGGATACTCCGGCTTTCTGCAAATCCCCATCTATAACGACGACCAGGAGAAGACGACCTTTACATGTCCTTTTGGGACGTATGCTTACAGGAGAATTCCATTTGGACTTTGCAATGCACTGGCTACATTTCAAAGGTTAATGTTCGCAATCTTCTCCGACTACTCCCAGGATATAATGGAGGTATTCATGGACAATTTCTCCGTCTATGGAACAGAGTTTGACTCATGCCTCCGCAACCTGACGAAAGTCCTGGAAAGGTGTCAAGATAAAGGACTAGTTCTGAATTGGGAAAAATGCCATTTTATGGTCCAAGAAGGAGTCGTGTTGGGGCACGTTATTTCTTCAAAAAGGATTGAGGTGGATAAGGCCAAGGTTGATGTGATTGAAAAGCTTCCCCCTCCGCTTAACCTTCGGGGAGTTCGTGGATTCTTAGGGCATGCGGGATTCTACCGCCGGTTCATAAAGGATTTCTCCAAAATTTCTAGGCCCTTGACCCAACTCCTCGTGAAAGATACACCTTTCGTCTTCGATGACGAGTGTATGGAAGCTTTCTGCCTATTGAAGCAAGCCCTTATCTCTGCACCTGTGATTCAGCCGCCAGACTGGAGTTTACCTTTCGAGCTAATGTGCGATGCCAGCGACTATGCAGTTGGGGCCGTCTTAGGGCAGAGGAAGGATAAAAATTTACATGTTATATACTATACGAGCAAAACCCTCGATGTAGCCCAAAGGAACTATACGACCACGGAGAAGGAATTGCTAGCTGTCATCTATGCCATGGACAAGTTCCGGTAGTATCTTGTTGGTGCCAAAGTAATCGTGCATACGGATCAAGCGGCCCTCAAGTACCTTTTGAGCAAGAAGGAGGCTAAGCCGCGGCTCGTAAGGTGGATTCTCCTCCTCCAGGAATTCGATTTGGAGATCAAGGACAAGAAAGGGGCGGAGAATGTCGTTGCTGACCACCTGTCCAGGTTGCCTACTCTCGATCCAGATGCTGCTCCTATTGACGACTCGCCTCCCTGACGAGCATATTTTCTCCATCTCCTCCGTATGGACTCCATGGTACACAGACATCGCCAATTATCTGACATGCGGCATCGTCCCCCATAACGTGAGCTATCAGCAGAAGAAGAAATTATTTCACGAGGTCCGGAAATTTTATTGGGAAGACCCTTATTTGTACAAGGCCTGCAATGACGGGGTAATACGAAGTTGCATTCCCGAAACAGAAGCAACCTCTGTAATTTCTCATTACCATGATCAACAGTGTGGGGGCCATGCGAGTTCTTACAAGACAACGGCGAAGATCCTACAGAGTGGATTCTATTGGCCGCACCTTTTCAAGGACACATACGCTTATGTCCAGGCTTGCGACAAATGCCAGAGAACAGGAAACATCTCCAAAAGGAACGAAATGCCTCAGAACTACATTTTGGAAGTCGAGATCTTCGATGTGTGGGGAGTCGACTTCATGGGACCGTTCCCCTCGTCATCTGGGAATCAGTATATCTTGGTAGCCGTGGATTATGTGTCCAAGTGGGTAGAAGCGATAGCCAACCCTACTAATGATTCCCGGGTGGTCGCCAAATTCTTTAAAAACAATATCTTCCCGAGATTCGGCGTGCCTCGAGTTTTAATCAGTGACGGAGGGAGCCACTTTATAGAGAAGAAATTCGAAGCTCTCTTGAAGAAGTACGGGGTGCAACACCGAATCGGACGTGCCTATCACTCGCAGACTAGCGACCAAGTGGAAGTTTCTAATAGAGAGATCAAAAGCATACTGGAGAAGACGGTGGCCAACTCTAGGAAGGATTGGTCATCGAAACTTTCAGACGCACTCTGGGCTTACAGGACTGCGTTCAAGACTCTGATAGGCATAACCCCTTACCGACTTGTCAACAAGAAGGCATGTCATCTACCTGTGGAATTGGAGCACAAAGCATTTTGGGCCGTCAAAAATCTGAATTTCGATGCCACGGAGGTAGGAAGCCACCGACAGCTGCAACTGAATGAGCTTGACGAGATCCGGCTCAATGCTTACGAAAATGCCCGGATCTACAAGGAAAAGTTGAAACGGTGGCACGACAAGCGCATTCTGAAGAAAGAATTCAAGGAAGGAGACTTAGTTCTCTTATTCAACTTGAGACTGAGGGGTTTTCCCGGGAAGCTCAAGTCCAGGTGGTCGGGACCTTACCGAGTCACCAAGGTCTTCCTGCACGGAGCAATTGAGATAATGGAAAGAGATGAACCATTCAAAGTCAATGGGCAGCGCCTAAAACATTATGTGATTGGTGATCCAGCAATCTTTCCGGTCGGAATCTCAACGACCGATGGCTCATCTACAAATCCTCCGGATCCGAATTGACGACTAAATGAGGAGTCGAGCAAAAGACTATAAACAACAGCGCTTCATGGGAGGCAACCCATGTTCTAAACTTTTTTCGTTATTTTTAGGATCAGTTTTTTCTTATTTTTGGTGAATAAATTCAGCAATGGGGATTTCCGTCGGAAGACTTAGATCAAACTTTGAACTTGTGCAGGAAACCGTCCCCAACTGATCGGGTGGTGAATCAACCGATCGGTTGGACCGTGTCTGAGGATGGCTCGTATCAGCGCAACAGCGAATCGATCGGGTGGCATACGAGGCTGACCGGGTGGATGATCAGGTGACACAGCAAAGCTCTCAGGAATTTTTGAGATTAAATCAACTGATCGGTTGGACTGAAGCCGTGATCGGGTGGCTGTCCGGGTGAAAAGCACAGTGCTCTCAGGAAAATTTGGGAAGCTGTCAACCGATCGGGTGAGATCTCACCCGATCAGTTCACCTGTAGCTGTTGACCGACAAGGAATTTTCGAAACCTACCCAACCGATCAGGTGAACCATCACCCGATCTGTTCGCCTTCGCCTCTATACATACTCCCCCCACCCGACCTCATTCACCCGACTCCCACATTTCTGTCCGCATGTTCTCTGTCTCCATCGTCCCAATCGATCTCCTCCATCAATCCCTTCACCCCTAAGATCATTCCCCTACCTTTTTCCCATACTCCCCCACCATCAATACCCTCCCCACCGACCACATCCATCCGCAAAACCTCCAAAACCTAACCCTAGACCCCAATTTTCGAAATTTCATTTCTTGACGGATTAGCGAGCGGCGGTTCCCCAGATTGCTCCCTCATACGGCGTGGGATCTTTCGGAAGCTTGGACTTGCATCATTGTTGGGTAACCTCTTTCCACTCTGCATCTTTCTTTCCATATATGCAATGTCTTGAATTTGTGTCTATCTGCTTCATCTGCCTTATCATCATCATAGACACCCTCCCCCGCTTCGTCCACGTCATTACCATGTCTAGGAAGGGAAAAGAGATAGCCTCTTCATCACGCAGACACCCCCTACATGGCCCTTTTCCCCAATCATTCCTGGGCAATCACCCAACTTCTGAAGAGCAATCTGTGCATCTGCACGCACTGCTTCATCGCCCCATGGACATACTCTTTTCGCTGATTTCCACACGCTCAAATCTCTCGGACTCTTTAGGAGGGTCAGCAGACTTTTTAACTACTGGTTGCGATTTCCTTCTGCGTGCTTATGCCCACACACACTGGAATCTCACACTCGAGTTCCTCAGTTCTCTCAAAGTGTCCGATTGTGGTTTCACTTTCCACGCTTTCTGATCACTCCCCGGATACACGTCCCGGAGCGGTGACACTGTAGTCTTACCGCAAGCGCACGGTGTAGCGACGAGCGGGTATCGAACACAGGGAGGCCTAATAACAGTGTCTTCTTCAATCACCTGGCTATAAGAATAGTCGAGAAATGTTTGCAAATATGCGGTCACAGTCGTTCAAATGTATAAAAGAAATAACAAATTAATAAAGACGCCTAGGGATAGGGAATCCCCGCTACTTGCCGTATCTCATCATTGTGACTCGTAGGTTTCACAATTGCTAGACTTGAAATTCGTGTGAACTAGTTGCAACTAAATGTGGAACCAAGCTCATGCTCTCGCGCTATTGCCGGTCTGTAGCCAACCTAGGGTAGGGTCCAATCTCTTGCAAACCCTAACCTAGGCAAACTAGCGTGAAGAACAACATCATCGTTCAATCGTATCTCGAGCCCACTCTCGTGCAAACTCGAGCTACGACCTAGGTAGGGATAGTTCCTACCCATCCAATCTCTTGCAAACGGGTATTGGTATAGAATTGCAATCGAAAACCCTAGTTTCGGTCCAATCTCTTGCAAACCGATTCCGGAGAAATTCAATTGCAACCCAATTCGAATATCTAGGGCTTCCTATCGAATTGGGATCCAATCTCTTGCAAATCCCAATCGGTATGAATCCCTAGCTATTCGTATTATAGCAATCCCAAACTAACCCTAATCAATCCTAGCAATAGTTTCACCAATTCATCACAAATTCGAAATTGGGTTCGTAGGGTTCATCCCCACGCCCTAAGACGATGAACTACTCACAATTCATAATCAAATGCAATAGAAATTCACAATCAAAATCAATAGAATTCATAGCAATATTCAATAAATCAATAAAAATGGAGTTTTTGAGAGAAAAAGAGACAAACCAATGAAGAACAAGATAGCATCCAACAAAATCTCACTTTTCTCTCCTCCCTAAAAGCTAAATCTAATCCCTAAAAAGTTAATCTAAAAAGGCTGCAAAAAGTTCTGAAAAATCTCTCTAAACTAGGTTAAAAACTGGGGTTAAATACCCCCCAAAATCGCCCAAAAAATCCTGACGAAAATGCCCCTGCGCAGCCTCAAAATCGCAGTTTACGCTACAGGCAGCGCGGCTCACTCGGCCGAGTGACAAATGTCACTCGGCCGAGTGAGAGACCCTGACGGATTCCAGAGAGTTGGGGGTCTTGGGGGTCGTCTCCTCGGAGGTCACTCGGCCGAGTGACTTCTCTTCACTCGGCCGATGGGCGTTCTTCACTCGGGCGGACGGTCTTTCGTCACTCGGCCGAATCGGTCATCGGAGCAGACTGACGGATTCCAGAGAGTTGGACATTTTTGATGCCGTCATCTTGGCTCCACTCGGGCGAGGGGTGACCCTGTGCTCGGCCGAGTGGTATGGCGATGCTCGGCCGAGTGCACGCTGATATTGGCTCTGTTGCGTGTCCGATCTGGCCGGCCGAGCGGGCTTCCGATGGTCGGCCGAGTGACTCCTTCACTCGGCCGAGTGAAATGCTTAAAATGCCCAAACTTCATGTTTTTGCCTCCTCGTCGCTCCTACGACGTTCTTTCTCCTTCCACTCCTCTCCAATAGCAAAATACCTCTCAAGAGAGTCGTCGGTGACACTCCGAAGTGGGTGCATATCAAAATCACTCCAAATCGCTCCAAATCTCCTGAAATACGACAAAAACAACAAATCGTGAAAAGCATCGCAATATTGTCGAATAAACGTGAAAAACACGATTTGAGCGATCTAAATGGCATACAAACATGCGGAAAAAAGGTGTAAAATATGGAGTGATCAAAATCCCCCAAGCTTACCTCTTACTTGTCCTCGAGGAAGATGAGTAAAAAGCGAACCCGACGGATAAATATAAAATAAAAAACGATGGAAAGGCGGAGAATGAAAAACGAAAAACAAAATAGAAAACGAAGAGGGAAGTTGCTAGATCATTTTTCTCAGGACGTGGGTTTTGCTTACTCATATAGCATGCATCGAATATAAACCACATGTCAAAGGCTTTTATTTTGATATCATAGTATAATGGTGCATTTGAAATAGAAAACCCAAGAATATCAATATAGCATGAAAAATGGAATAATTCTAAGATTAACATCGTCTGAAGCATCTAAAGCGGTATACAATATCGTAGATCACACACTTTTCAATTGAATGCTTTCTATAAGGAGTATAAGAGATATCACACGATAGAGTAGTAAGAATAGAAAAAGTGTGGTTTTCATGAAGTGAATGCTAAGCGTAGATTTCTGGATTTCGCGAAACTTCAGCAATCTCACCGAGTATAAAATATTACTTAGCCTAGGTTGTCAGGCACCGTCAGGTAGTCACTCTCTCACACATCATTGGATTCTCTCCCTCAAGCTTATCTATAAGCGTGGTGGCATATACAAATCAATATTTACATCCCCGTTTCTTATGAAGCTCCAAAAGTCAAAGAAAACAAAAATAAAAACAAAAGAGGGAAGAAAGAGACAAAGTATATGAGATGTGATCGTTTTGGAACTTCTTTTCTCTTTTCTTCACTTATTCTCAAATCTTTTTTTTTCTTTTTCTTTTCTTTTTCTCTCTCTTTTTTTAAATGGAATATTTACACAAATGATCCCAAATCAAAGAGAAGGATAAACAAGTATTTTTTTCTTTGGGTTTTGGGGAATTTGGAGCATGTGATTTTAATAACGGGGGAATGCCAATAATAGAATCACTAAGGGGAGATTCACCAATGAATTTAAAATAGAGAAATAATGTTCAAGATATGTGGAGAAAGAAATAAATGTATCTCTCAGTTCACTCTATAGGACGTGCATGACAACTTCAGCAGGGTAATATAATCTACTCAGTTTAATCTCAAAAAGTAAACTAATCCAGATTTATCAAAGCTAGCAAACATTCAATCAACCCGAAGTGAAGCGTACAAATCATGCAATAAGAAGTAATATGTGAAAAGAAAGCAGTACTCCAGATATAAGCATCAATGCGTGAATCTTGGTGTGTTTTCTACGATAGCATACATATGAATCATCAGACATCAGCTAATAATAGAATTTCATCCATTTTCATACACCAAAATAGAGTGGGTTACTATTTCTAAATGCAAAGCAGAACATAGCATATGATATCAGAAATAAAAAACTATGACATGAAAAATATAGCATGCATATAGAGAAAAGCTAACACCACGTCATCATCATCACAGAAAAGTCATCTCTAGCAAAAGATAAAAGAAAACAAAGATAAACGAAAATAAAACTATTTACAATGCAGCACACAAGAAAAATAAGAAAAACGTGATGCATGGTAAAAAAATGAAAAAGTGATGAAAAATGGGTGTAAAAGTGAAAAAAAAAACGTGGAAAAACTAAAAATAAAGGTGACAAAAGCAAAAAGTGTGAGAACTCACTCCCCCAAGCTAAAGTGCACATTGTCCTCAGTGTGCGCAGTGTGGCACACCGAGAGACGTGTAATGGAAGGGGGGTGGGTATGCATGCATGATAAAAAGAAATAAAAATAATAAAATGAAAAATATGATGCGAATGTGATGCATGCAAGGATAAGAGTGATGCAGATATGTGTGTGTCACCAAAAATACTCTCCCTCACTCCCGAAAAAGGATATAGAATGATATGATCAAAATGTGGACAAAAATAGTGATGTGAGGAGGGGGTGGGCAAAACTCATCAGGACCAAGCAGAGAATGGGCAGCATAACGACAAAAAATATCGATGGCATCAAGGGTGTGCCTAAGCTGGTGGTGCTGTGCCATCTCCGTCCTGAGGTGGAGGTGGGGGTGGTGGTGGCTGGGTAACAGTCTGCTGGGTGGCTGGTGGTGGGGGTGGAGGTCGTGGAACAGTCTGCTGGGTGGGTGGTGGTCGTGGCAGTCGCTCGAGAATCTGGGTCAGGCAAAAGTGAATGCTGGGAAGTAGCTCGAGGCGGTGCTGCATGGCGGTGACTGTGGAAGACAGTGCCCTAAAATCGCCCCGGAGTCCACTCATCGCCCCCTCAAGAGCGCGAACGCTCTGAACTAAGGCGTCAGGGGGTGGTGGAGCGGAGGGACGGACAGGTCTAGGCTGAGCAGGTCGGGGCTGTCTAATACGGGCAGTGTAGGTGATCGGGACAGCAGGCATGGGTGGTAAGGGTGCTGTGCTCACTAGTGGATGCCCAGCCTCAGTGTGAGGCTGGGACGCAGGCTGGTGTGAAGTGGAAGCAGCAACAGTGGAAGTGGAAGACAGAATCGGTGACGAGGCGGCAAGAGAGGTCAGTGACACAGACGTGGGAACAGACGTCATGACACTCTCAGATAGAACAACTACGGTGGAGACAGAAGGGTCGACCGCTGGGGAGGAAGTGTGGGGTCCAAAAGGTGAAACCCCGGCGGAGATCAAAGTGCATAGGGTCTTCACGACGGAAGCAAAGGAAGACTCGCCGCTCTCAAGTATGGTGGGTGGACGCTCAGGTAGCAGAGAGGTGAGTGGCTCAACCGACAGGGGCACATCAGTGGTGGGGGTGGTGGTGGATGTGGTGGGCGTGGAGGACGACTCAACAAGTGTACTCCCGATACTGGCAGAAGTGGGGACAGAAGTGTCGGGAGCGACAGAAAGTGCAGGCTCAGGCTGAGGGAACACAGGGTCAACTGGCGGTGCAGGGTGTGCAGGTGGTGCAGGCTCAGCTCCCTCGGCCTCTAGCACGTAGGCGGCGGGGATCAGGAGATCCATCGCTGGAAGCCAGTCCTCGTGTGCTGGTCCTATGTGTGTCCGAGCGGGGCTCAGAAGGATCATGTAGTCAGCACCGAAAGGACCGTGCAACCATACCCAGTGCCGCTGGCCGTGCAGACGAAGCATCTTCATCCGGGCCATGACGTCTATCGAAAGTGAAGTGGGGCCCGAAGGTCGACGCAGGTCGGTCGGAAGGTCCTCGCCGGTCATCAGGGCTAGCAGGGTGATCAGGCCGCCGCAACATATCGGGGAGCGAGCGCCCACCGATACGATGATGCGGTCCAAAAACTAGCTAGCGATGTCAATCTCAACGGCGGGGACCATCGTAACACCATCCCTATCCAGAACTCTGGGGCGAGTCATCGCGTAGAGCATATAGAGCTCAGGCGTAGACATCGTCCCAGGCTCGTACCTCGCTAGAAAGGTGGTCGCCATAAGGCGCTGTGCTATGCGGAGGCAGGGGTGGACTATGGCCGAGGCCTTGGCCCTACTAGGGTCAAAGGCGTGTGGTAAACCCGTGATCTGGGCCCAAAAGGCGTGTGAATCGAAGGATGGGGGAGGGATGTGTGTGGGGGCGTAGGCTCAGTCGGGCACGGGGACTGCGGGCCACCGAAAGAATGCTCTAAGCATATCGAGAGTGATCTGACACTCTTGATCCATGAGTCTGAAGGAGCATCCCTCAGCGGTCCAGGCGATCGAGCTGAGTACCTCGAGTGTCGGACGGACGTAGGTGTCTGCCGACACAGAAAGAAAATCTCGCCAACCCACGTTGTCGTACAACGTGAGCATCCCCTCAAGTACCCCCAGGCGGTCTAGGTCTGCTAAGTGAGCGAACTTGGAGGGTACTATCGGGCGCTGGGCGATACACTCAAATCGAACGCGCTGTGCGTCATCTCGGAACGTAATACCCAGCGGCCCGACGATAGGAGCCGATGTTGGTTGTGGGTGGATGGGTTCGGCTGGAAGTGGCTGTGGGTCGACTGGATCGGTAGGCTGTGGCTGTGTGGGGTGAGGTGGTGTAGGCGGAGGATAGTCCTCCATCTCGTGGGAGGGGCCGGGCTCATCCGGCCGCTTCCACTTGGCGGAAGCTCTCCTAGTGCGTGGCTGTGTTTGGGGCGGCATGTGTGCCCCGAGTGATCACCCAACGAATGGAAAAATGCGGCGTGCTAAAATAAATGGAATGAAAGTACCTGAACACGTCGCGAGAGCAAAACAGCAGATGCGTGTGAAGACGCCGACTCCACAAGGCCAAAAGCGCGCCCGGAAGCTCCACTAAGCTCCCCCAAGAAAGCCTGCACATCAAACAACGATATCAGTGTGTAAAATTCAAAATACATGGGGGATTAGGGGTATAATAGATAGATAATGAAATTAATTTGGGGTAGGGGCTCGATAGGTGCACGGATCATCAAAAAAATAGGAGAAATTGGAGAAAATGGGCGAAATGGGGTTACCGGAGGTCGGCCGGCGGCGAGGGACGTCGTCGGCAGTCGGTGGGTGCGACGGTCGACGTCGGCCGACGGTGGCGCGGTGGTCGGACTGACGGCGGGGCAGAATCGGGCGAGTAAGCGGTCGCAGCGGGCGAGGGAGCAGCAGACGCACGCGGGGCTCGGGTGATTTGGGGGAATTGGCGTTTCGAATTCCGCGCCGAGCCCGCTGCGTCGTATATAGGAGAGGTTACGACTCGGCCGAGTGACGGTGTCACTCGGCTGAGTGATCGTAACGAAAAATATTTTTTTAAAAACTCCTCCCTACTTACGACTCGGCCGAGTGGCTTTGCCACCCTCGGCCGAGTGGAAAAAGTCCATTCGGCCGAGTGGCACAAGCTACTCGGCAATTCTCGCCCAAGGAGCGTATCAGTTTCACTCGGCCGAGTGAAGGTATATACTCGGCTGAGTGGCAGTTTATACTGAAATAAAAAAAAAGAACAGAGAGTTGGGTGCAGCAGACTTCCCTCGTTGGTGCGCCACTCGGGCGGACGAATTTCTTTGCTCGGCTGAGTGGCTATGGTACTCGACCGAGTGAGGCCCTGTTTTCTGCTGTTTGGCTCCGTTTTGGCTCTAATCTCTGTTTTTCTTCCTCAAGTTGATTTCTTCCTTCTCCTAAGCCTCGAGCGCGTTCCTGGATCGCTCTTCTTTGCCTTGGTCATCCTCGAAATGATAGATATCCCTTTCTCCTCTCCTGTCAAAGAAAATAGGACCAGTTGTCACAATTTTTCGGGCAAACGACTCAAAAACACTAATAAAGTCTAAAACAAAAATAAAAACTAAAAATAGAAAAAAAATGCGATAACCGTCGGGTTGCCTCCCGACAAGCGCTCGTTTAAGGTCTTGAACTCGACCCCTTTAAATTTTCAACTTAGCGCGGGATGTTGGGTGCATATGAGATGCACCCGTCGAATTTTCCGGGAAGACCACTCGGATTTGGATCATTGTGGTGTGTGGTCTTCCTCAGTGCCCCTTCGTCATGGGCAATGTTGGGGGGTGGCTCCCCCAAGCTAGAGCTTGCTCCGGTCTTCGACTTTACCGGTGACACCGATCGTCGTATCGGTGGAGCTTTCTTCGGAGTCCTCAACTTCGAGAGCTTGCAGAGCTCCCGTATTCTTGCGACATCAGCGTCGCCATCATCAATCAACATGGAGATATCGGGGGAGTGCTCCATCTTCTCTGCCTCGTTCAAATCTAGGCCTTCTTCGAAGCTATCTTCGTGGGGTGCGCCGATGGAGTGGGGGATCGCCTCTTCGATGACCTCATCAAGGAGGTCCTTGTAATCTAGCTCCTCATGATACGGCATGTGCTTCATTGCCTTCGGTATATGGAGCTCCACTTCGATGTTGCCGACGTTCAAGGTAAGGGTCCCCTCCCGCACATCGACGATGACACCGCGGTGGCGAGGAATGGGCGTCCAAGTATGAGTGATGTATCGCCCTCCTCCTTGACGTCCATTATCACGAAATCGCATGGCAAACATATGCCCCCAGGAACTTGGAGTGGGATGTCCTCCGCGATCCCAACCGGTCTTGTAATCCTCCCGTCCGCTAGTTGAATCCGCATGTCAGTAGGCTTCAAATCCGTGCCGGTATTCAACTTCTGGAACATAGAGAGAGGCATGAGGCTAACACTAGCCCCCAAGTCTACCAATGCTTTTTGTAGGGGGACGCCGCCTAGAGTGCAAGGAATCCGGAAACTTCCCGGATCTTTAAATTTGGCGGGCTCCTTCTCTCTCTTTGTGAACCAAGTCCCTTCCTCCGCGAGCATTATCTTCTCCTTCCTCTTCCTTCCCGTGATCAAGTCCTTTAAGAACTTGGCGTAAGATGTGATTTCCACTAAAGCGTCGAGGAAGGGGATATTGAGGCTCACCCCTCTCAAATACTCGAGAAACTTGGCTAGCCGTTTCTCCATCTTGGCTCTAGCTAGCTGTTGAGGGAAGGGCACCGGTGGCATAAATCGGCGCTCATCAATAAGCTCCTCCATTCTAGATTTTCCTCCTTCTTGCGGCTCCTTTTCTTTTTCAACTTCAATTGTCGGCTCGCTCTCTTGTAGAATCTCCACCACAGGCTCCTTGACTTGAGTCATGGGGGGAGTGGTATCCTTCCCTCCTCTTGTAGTAACCGCAACGACCGCATTGATATGGCCGGTGTTGCCCCGTGGATTCGGCTCGGGTTGAGCCGGCAATTATTGATTGTTTTTATTGAGCAACGCAAGTTGCTCCCCAATTTGAGCGACGGTGGCGGCGAGAGAATCTTGTCCCACCTTCAATGTGGTATTAATCTTTCTTTGTTCCGCCATAAACTCCTTCACCTTAGCTTCAAAATCCGGACGTGGTTGAGCTTGCGGTGGGTTGGGATTTCTCCACCCTTGATTATACCCGGGTGGCCTATAAGGTCCCACTTGTTGCCTCGGTGGGAAGTTTTGTTGCGGTGGCCCCCTTGGTGGATAATTTGGTTGTGGTGGTGGAGCTCGATCTTGAGGAGGTTGTTGTTGCGGGGGGGGGGGTTCAATGCACCATCATTATTAGCATATGAGAAACCCGGATGGTTTCTAGCGGCCGGATTGGCCCAATATCCAGAATTCCCCGCGACGTATTGAATTTGCTCCAAAGCTCCTTCTCCTTGCTCTCCTCCTACATACATGGCTTGGGATTGGTCTTGCCAATCGCTCATATGATTTGTCGGCGTGGGTGTAGAAGGGGCTCCTTGAGGCTCGGTAATGAATTTCTCCAACCTCTCCACTACCTTATGGAGAGAGTCAAACTTGCTAGAAAGCTCCGCCACGGCCTTGGCCTTATAGATACTTGTGGGCTTTAAGGAGGATGAAGAATATCCTCGCTCGTCCCCCCATTGTTGGTTGTTCGAGGCCATCTCCTCAAGCAAGGCCGTAGCTTCATCGGGAGTCTTCGACAAAATGGCTCCATTCGCCGTGGCATCAATAATCTGCTTCGTCCCCGGTTGGAGTCCATTGTAGAAACTGTGGACAAGCTCCCAATCCTCAATGCTATGATGGGGGCATTGATGTTGCAAGACCTTGAAGCGCTCCCATGCTTCATAGAGAGTCTCCTGTGGTCCTTGCTTGAAGGACATGAGAGCACTTCTTATCTTCATTGTCTTGGAGGGCGGGTAAAATTTGTCGACGAAGGCACTCGCCAACTCATCCCAAGTGGTGAAGATTCTTTCAGCTTGCGTCCTCAACCAATATAATGCCTTGTCCTTGAGTGTGAAAGGAAAGAGGCGCAGTCTGATAGCATCCACAGAGACGCCCGGCATTTGGAAGGTGGCACACTTCGATAGGAAGAGCTGGATGTGGTAATGAGGGTTTTCATGGGAGTTCCCATGAAAAGGATCTTGTTGCATAAGAACCACCAATCCGGTCTTCAACTCCAAATTTTTGTCGGCCGCCAACTCCGGCATGGCTATGGACGAGGTCGTGGAAGAAGTCTTAGGCCGAAGCCTATCTCTTATGGAAATAATCCTCGCCATTCGCTCTGCCAATTCTTCGGGTGTCTCAGGATGGGTCATAAAATTTCCTTCCGTAATGGGTCTCCTCTCCGCTCGGATCCTCCTCAATGTACGCTCGATCTCCGGATCGTATAGTATCTCTTCGGGGTTCGCCGAGGATCTCGTGTACATGCAAGGGAAAATAGAGTTTCAAAGAAATAGTTAGCACAATGGAAGGGTAGAATAAAAATAGAAATAATAGAACAAAAAAGAAAAATAGCTAGGTAGGTAGAATCAAACACTATTGCCTCCCCGGCAACGGCGCCAAAAACTTGATCGCGCCCCGGATACACGTCCTGGAGCGGCGACACTGTAGTCTTACCGCAAGCGCACGGTGTAGCGACGAGCGGGTATCGAACACAGGGAGGCCTAATAACAGTGTCTTCTTCAGTCACCTGTCTATAAGAATAGTCGAGAAATGTTCGCAAATATGCGGTCACAGTCGTTCAAATGTATAAAAGAAATAACAAATTAATAAAGACGCCTAGGGATAGGGAATCCGCGCTACTTGCCGTATCTCATCATTGTGACTCGTAGGTTTCACAATTGCTAGACTTGAAATTCGTGTGAACTAGTTGCAACTAAATGTGGAACCAAGCTCACACTCTCGCGCTATTGCCGGTCTATAGCCAACCTAGGGTAGGGTCCAATCTCTTGCAAACCCAAACCTAGGCAAACTAGCGTGAAGAACAACATCATCGTTCAATCGTATCTCGAGCCCACTCTCATGCAAACTCGAGCTACGACCTAGGTAGGGATAGTTCCTACCCGTCCAATCTCTTGCAAACGGGTATTGGTATAGAATTGCAATCGAAAACCCTAGTTTCGGTCCAATCTCTTGCAAACCGATTCCGGAGAAATTCAATTGCAACCCAATTCGAATATCTAGGGCTTCCTATCGAATTGGGATCCAATCTCTTGCAAATCCCAATCGGTATGAATCCCTAGCTATTCGTATTATAGCAATCCTAAACTAACCCTAACCAATCCTAGCAATAGTTTCACCAATTCATCACAAATTCAAAATTGGGTTCGTAGGGTTCATCCCCACGCCATAAGACGATGAACTACTCACAATTCATAATCAAATGCAATAGAAATTCACAATCAAAATCAATAGAATTCATAGCAATATTCAATAAATCAATAAAAATGGAGTTTTTGAGAGAAAGAGAGACAAACCAATGAAGAACAAGATAGCATCCAACAAAATCTCACTTTTCTCTCCTCCCTAAAATCTAAATCTAATCCCTAAAAAGTTAATCTAAAAAGGCTGCAAAAAGTTCTGAAAAAGCTCTCTAAACTAGGTTAAAAACTGGGGTTAAATACCTCCAAAAATCGCCCAAAAAATCCTGACGAAAATGCCCCCGCGCAGCCTCAAAATCGCAGTTTACGCTACAGGCAGCGCGGCTCACTCGGCCGAGTGACAAATGTCACTCGGCCGAGTGAGAGACCCTGACGGATTCCAGAGAGTTGGGGGTCTTGGGGGTCGTCTCCTTGGAGGTCACTCGGCCGAGTGACTTCTCTTCACTCGGCCGATGGGTGTTCTTCACTCGGGCGGACGGTCTTTCGTCACTCGGCCGAATCGGTCATCGGAGCCGACTGACGGATTCCAGAGAGTTGGACATTTTTGATGCCGTCGTCTTGGCTCCACTCTGGCAAGGGGTGATCCGGTGCTCGGCCGAGTGGTATGGCGATGCTCGGCCGAGTGCACGTTGATATTGGCTCTGTTGCGTGTCCGATCTGGCCGACCGAGCGGGCTTCCGATGGTCGGCCGAGTGACTCCTTCACTCGGCCGAGTGAAATGCTCAAAATGCCCAAACTTCATGTTTTTGCCTCCTCGTCGCTCCTACGACGTTCTTTCTCCTTCCACTCCTCTCCAATAGCAAAATACCTCTCAAGAGAGTCGTCGATGACACTCCGGAGTGGGTGCATCTCAGAATCACTCCAAATCGCTCCAAATCTCCTGAAATACGACAAAAACAATAAATCGTGAAAAGCATCGCAATATTGTCGAATAAACGTGAAAAACACGATTTGAGTGATCTAAATGGCATGCAAACATGCGGAAAAAAGGTGTAAAATATGGAGTGATCACTTTCAACGCCAATTTTTCTATGAGTTTTGTCGAGCTTAACAATATTCTGAATTTCCCTCACCCCGATTGCCATGTTGAATGTTCAACTCACGATCGGTCTGATATCTTTTCTTACTTTCGGGACGATGGTGTTTGGCAACGGTTCACCCGGTATACCACCTTTCCATCGGGAGCACTTGCCTCCTACATCATACATCCATGTTACCGCTTCACCCATTTCCTCCTTGCCAACACCATCTTCTCCCGCGTAGATGTTTCCACGGTGTCTCGGGATGAGCTCTTCTTTCTTTACGCCACGTCCCACGACAGAATCCATGGACATGTCCCTTTGCCCATAAACATTGCCCATTGGATCATCCACGAGATTTTATCTGTTAGCCGCGCAACTTCTCGATCTATCTGCTGTGGTGGGATGATCACTCTTATTGTCAGTTGTGTTTTGAGGCTGCCGCTCGACCTCCCTATTTTACCAGGATGCTGCCGTATCGATCGCGACTACTTAATCGATATCAGTATGATCACCCCTTTCGGCGAGGAGCGTGCTGTCTACCTCTATAGTCCAGACTGTACTCTATTTTCCATCCTCCCACCATCATCTTTCAAGCGAATCCCCATTCGCATTTTCCATTTATTGTGGGAGTTCTACCTGGATCCTTGGTATGCCACACTCGTACATTTTCCACCCTTGGAACCTCCCGATTGGCACCCGTGTGTCGGTTCACCCGGTGTAATCATTATCCACCACGATCCACCAATAAATCTTGATCCACCGGTAATCCAGCCCGTTGCCCCTCCTACTCCTGTCGGCACACTCTCTCCTTCGTCCTCAGAAGATTCCTTCCTCCACTATTCACCACCCTCCTCACCATCTGACCGGCGCCCCGTTTGCGTCGCGGCGGCGCGGTGTCGTTTTACCGCAAGTGCACGGTTAGTGTAGGGTGCGGGTATATCGAACACAGGGAGGTGGATGGCTTGAGTGGCTACTAGCCTCGCCTAGGTCGCGTGCTAGCTACGCGGATAATATGGGTGAAGTGTAGAAATAAAAGAAATAAATGAAAAGACACGACGTGAATCCCCGCTAACACGGGCTAGAGCACTCATGACACTTGGCATTTGACTTGATCCAGGGTGAGACATTGCCCCAAAAGGTGGTACCTAGCGTCCATGGCCCGATATTCCGGTCGGTGCCAAGCACGCTAGGCCTACCCGGTTCCGGACGGTGGGCACTCCCGTGTCCATAAACACCTTCCGCAACCGGGAGCATTAAGGCCGCAATGATATCTCCCAACACTTCGTCCAAGCCGCTCCCGCGAGCTGGGACTCGATGTCTACGCTGGAGGCGTGAGCTATGGCTAGGGAGTCAACCGCCAAGTTTATTCCCCCTCGGCCCGACGGTCAAAGGCGGTCTTTTTCCCGCCGATGACAATGAAACACCCCCGCGTAACCCTAATGGCCAAATAGGTCAAATGTGATTTCTAGCAATACATCGAAGCGGATCTTGACAGGACAAGCACCGGACCCCAATCCCCAACACATCTAGTGTGTTGCCGTACGAATTGGACCCAGATTGCTAGAAATCCCCATTGACACATTTCATCGAACACGTGCCATGCAACCAAGTCTAATGTAAATTCCCAAGCAACAATCCTACCCTAACCCGTATTAGGGTTCATCAATACTACTCCATGATGAAAGACATATAAACAAACAACACAAAACACACACAAACATTCATCATGAAGCAAAAGAAATACAATACAAAAATGGAGAACAAGAGAAAGAAATACTTATCTTGAGTGAATCGTTGATCCCATACAAGACTTATTGAACAAAATACCTAATCTAAAACTAACCTAGAACTCCCAAGAGAAGGGGGGCAAAAGCCCTAAAAAACTGAGAAGAGATCCCCCTTCAGTCGACCAGCCTCGTGTATTTATAGCCCCACTTCGAAACCCGAATGGTTCGGGTCCAAACCCGCAGAAAAAACGCCACCCGATCGGTTGACAAGTCAACCGATCGGGTGATCTGTTACAGATAACAAACAGAAAACGGCGGAGCTTCACCCGGTCAGATGAACCGGTCGGTTGAGTTCTTGGAGCGACCGGTTGGATCTTGGAGCGGTCGGGTGAATCGGCCGGTTGAACGCCCGTGTCTTCAGCTCATCTTCTTCAGCTACAGATGAACCGATCGGGTGAGAGTCACCCGATCGGTTGGAATTCTGCTCGAGAAAATAGAGAACAGCCGCCCGCAGAACCGGTCTGTGAACCGGTCGGGTGACTTCTTTGTGAGCTGCGGTAGCGACCGGTTGGTGCACGCGTGCATCACCCGATCGGTTGGAGATGACCAACCGACCGGGTGAGGGGCTGAAAGATGAATACTTCGCCGTTTGACCCCCTGGATCACGCGTGACTTCTCCCGTTGCTCCGATGACTTGGGATATCATCATTAAACGTCCCATACATGGTCAATCCCCTGCAATCATGGACAAACAAAGAAAAGTGAAAGAAAACGGGAAAACATACGAAAACGAATAAGAGACGGCGGAAAAACACGGAGAAACACAAAAGAAAACGTGCGTGAATATATGAAATATAGACACACGTCAAAATCCCCCAAGCTGAACTCTTCCTCGTCCTCGAGGAAGACGAGTGAGAGTAGGAGCTCGGAGGGAGAAAATAGAGAGAAAGAGAGAAAAAGAAAACTCTATATCCTAGATCCCCCGTAAGGGCAAACAAAATCAAACACGCCACACGAAGCAAGCATACGACAATACATAACACTAAACCAAGGAATGTGAGTCCAAAGAAGTGCCGTGGGCCCACGCGGTGAAGCGCGATTGAGCGTGGTCGTGTGCTAGCAAACGGTGTCACTATCTACATTGTGCAATAAAGCTCGATATACACAAATCCAAGATATGACCCAAATATCGATTCGAATTGAATAAAGCGGTGAATATATAGTTCAAGCATGCATGAGAATAGAGAGATAATCGAAACATATCATGTGTCAGGGACTCCACAACTAGGGTTAAGGAATTCACCACACTATAGCCTAGATAATAGCTAAAAAGTTCCTAAGCCAAGTATTTTCGAAAACGATGGGGGTCGAGATGATGTGGAGTAGATCACTCGGTGCAAATTCTCGCCTTCCCTTTATTCACGGCAAGTATGAAAAAATATTCACACTGGAATTTTTTTGGGTTTTGGGTATTTGTATTTTTTTTTGGATTTTGGGCTATACAAAATTTTTCTTTTCTTTTCTTTTTGGGTTTTTCTTTTCTTTTCTCTTTTTTTTTGGATTTTTTGGGATATTGGCTATACACATGTGTACTCTCCCAAGTGGGAGAACGGTACACGACGAGGGGATTTGCACCAAGTAAAACAAAAAAGAAATCGGAATCTAAACACTTGGGCAAAGGAAACTATTCTCGCTAATTGGAGCATAGGCTAAATGGGTTATCCTAGTCCTTAGTTGTGGAATCCCGACACATGCGAAATGAAGTACACGATATATATAGCATGCATATAGAAGCAGACATTAGAAGCAAATACCGCATATTCAATATCAAAGCATGATAATCTAGGGGTCAACCAAGGGTATGTATATAAAGTAAAATCACAAAGCAGAAGCACACCAAATGCTAGTCACGACACACGACTCACAAAAAGCTAAGTGGACCCACGATGCGTGAAATGCAAGAGGACTCGAAATCCTAGGGTTAGTGAGTGCGATTGTCGGTGCAGTGCTAGGTGTGTGTGTGACTTTGTGGAGATTCATCATAGGATTCATTTCTAGGAGAAAGAGCTAAAGAAAGAAGGAAAAAGAAAAAAAAGAAAAACACGATGGAAAACGACTCAAATAACGTAGAAAAACGGCACAAATGACGCACGAAGTGCGACTCCCCCAAGCTAAAACTTGCATTGTCCTCAATGCAATAGTAGTGAATACGGGAGGGCAATGAAAATGGGGGGGAGTTACGCACCGACACAAAAAAATGAAAAACACGAAAAACACATGAGCAAAACTAAAAAATAAAGAAAAAGAAACACTAAAATAAAAAATATATAACACGACAAAAGAACACCTAGACACAAACACACAACAACGGCACACGAAAACATGCACACAAATCGATTTCCCCCAAGCTGAACATGACAATGCCAGCGAAACGATATGATCAATGTGATGCAGAAATATGCAAGGGGAAGATCGGAAAAGAAAAGAAATCAGAATGCAGGAGAGACAGTCTGCTCGTTCTCCTCGGAAGAAGATGAGGGATGAAATGATAGAAGGGCACGACATGATGGGTTATTATGATGCAAAAGCAAATCTTAGATACGCTCCCCTCGCTAATGAGAGGAGACGATTATTCAAATCTAAACTAGAAAGCGGTAAATTTTTACACTACTGGATTTAGATACACCTGAGCATAGGCGGATCCAAGATCTGAAGTGGGGCAAGTAGCTGCTCTAACTGCTCCTTCTGTGGCTCCGCTAGAAGTGCTGTGCCACGTGTGCCAATGGACCCAAGCAATGCACCTCCAAGCATCCCTCGTAGGTGTCCACCTGTGACCTGTAAAGGACGAGGTGCATTAGTCCATGTCAAGAAATTATTTCCCAAAATAAATGTATCCCAGAGATAGTCGCCGGTAAATGATGGTAAAATATATGAAATGTGGCGAACACTCCCTGGAAATGGTATGCTATCCTCTGTGCTAGCGACGATCAAATCCCCGCTCTCCATGTGAAGTTGCTCTCCAGGTGGTGACACACCGCAGCATACCTCAAGGGAAGTCGATCCTGTGTCCTGTGAGAGATATGGTGTGTCAAATATATATGAGTCTAAGGAAATGTGACGTGAAAAGCGAGACTCAAATGTGGAGTGAGAGTGAGTATGAAAATCTCCCTGAATAGGGGCAATATGCTCAAGTAGATGCTCAGCCGTAGAAGAAGTGGAGCGTGACGGTAGAGGTAGATGTGGCTCGGGCTCCATGAAGTGGACGATCGTATCCAAGCCCTCATGCACATCCTCCTCGATGATATGCTCATGCTCCTCTATCTGCCCGATGTCCTGAATGACATCCTCATGGTTGACCACCGACCAAGGAGGAAGCTGTGACAGCGATGGCTCTGGAGGTGGATGTGGAGGGGACCCCTCATATGTGGTCGTGGTGTACGCACATCCTCCTCGCCCTTTTGCATAAGCTCTGTAAACTCCTCGGTCCTCTCATAGGACTCATGTGGGGTATCTAAATCAAGACAAGAAGTCTCTCCCACAGATCCTAGGTAAATCTCCCCATCCTCACTATCATCATCAAAAAATGCTTCGTCATCCAAGTGGTAATGATGGAAAAATGGGGGGTCGGCATGAGATGTGTCTATTGTGGCCGACGGCATGGTAGTCTCAACCATGAAAGTAGGTATATCCTCTCCTTCATCCCCTCTCTTTGGCGTAGTCTCGGTAATTGGTGACATCACGTTTTGTAAGAATTGGCATTGATTAAACAAGGCACCTTCAAGGAGAGATACGAGACTTGATTCTTCTTGTGGTGGTGGAGGGATATAAGGCTGAGGAAATGGATGGGAGGTGTTTGGGTTATGGTTGTGGGAAAATGTATGGCCTTGGTGTGGGAGGAGGCTCTCAAGGCAATCATAGTACACGTGCCCCGCCATCCCACAAGTCTCACAAACCAAAAATGAATAGGGATTGTAGCCTCTCATCTGAGCATCGAAATCTGATCTCCACATGGCCATATCAAAGATACCTGGACAACAAAAATAAGAAAACTAGAGAGGAGCGTCAATAGTACAAGAGAATAACAAAAAGATAATATAATGGTGGGGGAAAAATTTCTTGGTTATTGAATATATATATATATATTTTTTTGTGTTTTTATGCGTAGTCTAACGAACCCAAGCTAAGCTAATATCAAACCGAACGCCTCCCCGGCAACGGCGCCAAAAACTTGACCGGCGCCCCGTTTACGGTTTGGGCGCGGTGTCGTTTTACCGCAAGTGCACGGTTAGTGTAGGGTGCAGGTTTATCGAACACAGGGAGGTGGATGGCTTGAGTGGCTACTAGCCTCGCCTAGGTCGTGTGCTAGCTACGTGGATGATGTGGGTGGAGTGTAGAAATAAAAGAAATAAATGAAAAGACACGACGTGAATCCCCGCTAACACGGGCTAGAGCACTCATGACACTTGGCATTTGACTTGATCCAGGGTGAGACATTGCCCCAAAAGGTGGTACCTAGCGTCCATGGCCCGATATTCCGGTCGGTGCCAAGCACGCTAGGCCTACCCGGTTCCGGACGGTGGGCACTCCCGTGTCCATAAACACCTTCCGCAACCGGGAGCATTAAGGCCGCAATGATATCTCCCAACACTTCGTCCAAGCCGCTCCCGCGAGCTGGGACTCGATGTCTACGCTGGAGGCGTGAGCTATGGCTAGGGAGTCAACCGCCAAGTTTATTCCCCCTCGGCCCGACGGTCAAAGGCGGTCTTTTTCCCGCCGATGACAATGAAACACCCCCGCGTAACCCTAATGGCCAAATAGGTCAAATGTGATTTCTAGCAATACATCGAAGCGGATCTTGACAGGACAAGCACCGGACCCCAATCCCCAACACATCTAGTGTGTTGCCGTACGAATTGGACCCAGATTGCTAGAAATCCCCATTGACACATTTCATCGAACACGTGCCATGCAACCAAGTCTAATGTAAATTCCCAAGCAACAATCCTACCCTAACCCGTATTAGGGTTCATCAATACTACTCCATGATGAAAGACATATAAACAAACAACACAAAACACACACAAACATTCATCATGAAGCAAAAGAAATACAATACAAAAATGGAGAACAAGAGAAAGAAATACTTATCTTGAGTGAATCGTTGATCCCATACAAGACTTATTGAACAAAATACCTAATCTAAAACTAACCTAGAACTCCCAAGAGAAGGGGGGCAAAAGCCCTAAAAAACTGAGAAGAGATCCCCCTTCAGTCGGCCAGCCTCGTGTATTTATAGCCCCACTTCGAAACCCTAATGGTTCGGGTCCAAACCCGCAGAAAAACGCCACCCGATCGGTTGACAAGTCAACCGATCGGGTGATCTGTTACAGATAACAAACAGAAAACGGCGGAGCTTCACCCGGTCAGATGAACCGGTCGGTTGAGTTCTTGGAGCGACCGGTTGGATCTTGGAGCGGTCGGGTGAATCGGCCGGTTGAACGCCCGTGTCTTCAGCTCATCTTCTTCAGCTACAGATGAACCGATCGGGTGAGAGTCACCCGATCGGTTGGAATTCTGCTCGAGAAAACAGAGAACAGCCGCCCGCAGAACCGGTCTGTGAACCGGTCGGGTGACTTCTTTGTGAGCTGCGGTAGCGACCGGTTGGTGCACGCGTGCATCACCCGATCGGTTGGAGATGACCAACCGACCGGATGAGGGGCTGAAAGATGAATACTTCGCCGTTTGACCCCCTGGATCACGCGTGACTTCTCCCGTTGCTCCGGGGACTTGGGATATCATCATTAAACGTCCCATACGTGGTCAATCCCCTGCAATCATGGACAAACAAAGAAAAGTGAAAGAAAACGGGAAAACATACGAAAACGAATAAGAGACGGCGGAAAAACACAGAGAAACACAAAAGAAAACATGCGTGAATATATGAAATATAGACGCACGTCACCATCTCCCTACCATTCTACCGACAACGGCTCAGATTGACCTCCCCCTGGCATATATCTGCATCATCATGATCATATCATATTGCTAGCATTGTCTTGTCCATCTTGGGGGAAATCGAATTTTGTGAGTGTTGTCATGTGATTTCGTTGTTATGTGCCTGTTTATATGTGTCATGTGGTTGTGCTTTTTCTATCTTTTATTTTCTATGTTTCTTTTTCCTCCTTTTTATTTTTCAGTTTCGTTCGTGTGTTTTCTCGTTTTTCATTCGTTTGTGTCGGTGCATATTCCCCCCCATTTTCATTGACCCCCGTATTTACTACTATTGCATTGAGGGCACTACAAGTTTCAGCTTGGGGGAGTCGCACTTCGTGTGTCAGTTGTGTCTTTTTCTTCGTTTTCAAGTCGTTTTCCTTCGTGGTTTTCTTTTTCTTCTCATCTTTTGTTCTCTCTCTCCTAGAGATGACCCCATATGATGAATTTCCACAAAACTACACACACACACCTAGCATGGCTTCGATAATCACATTCACTAACCCTAGGAAGCCGAGTCCTATTGCATTTCATGCTTCGTGGGTCCACTTTGCTTTTATGTGAGTCGTGTGTCGCGACTGGCTTATAGTGTGCTTCTACTTTGTGATTTTGATTTATGTACCTGTCCTTGGTTGACCCCTAGATTATCATGCTTCGATTTGAATTTGCGGTATTTGCTTCTCCTTTCTGCTTCTATGTGCATGGAATATATTTATATCGTATACTTCAATTCACATGTGTCGGGATTCCACAATTAGGACTAGGATAACCCATTTAGCCTGTGCTCTGATTAGCGAGAAAAATCTCCTTTGCCCAAGTGTTTAGAATCCGATTTCTTTTTGTTTTACTTGGTGCAAATCCCCTCATCGTGTACCGTTCTCCCACTTGGGAGAGTACACATGTATATATCCCAAAATTCCAAAATTCCAAAAAAAAAGAGAAAAGAAAAACCCAAAAAAAAGAGAAAAGAAAAGAGAAAAGAAAAATATGTATAACCAAAAATCCAAAAAAAAAACACAAATACCCAAAACCAAAAACAATTCCAGTGTGAATATTTTTCCTATCTACCAAGAATAAAGGGAAGGCGAGAATTTGCACCGAGTGTTCTACTCCACATCTTCGCAACCTCCATCGTTTTCGAAAACACTTGGCATAGGATCTTTCTAGCGGTTATCTAGGCGATAGTGTGGTGATTTCCTAGTCCCTAGCCGTGTAGTCCCTGATGCATGATACACTTCTATTCTTATACTCTTCTCATGCATGCTTGAGCTACTATTCACTGCAATTTCGAATTGAATTGATATCTGGGTCATTCCTTGGGTATGTGTATATGGAGCTTTATTGCACAATGTAGATAGTGACACCATCTGCTAGCACACGACCACACTCACTCGTGCTTCATCGCGTAGGCCCACGACACTTGTATGGACTCATATTCCTTGGTTTAGTGTTGTGTTTTATCGCATGCTTGCTTAGTGTGGCGTGTTTGATCTTGTTGTCTCTGACAGGCGATCTAGGATTTTGTTTTATTTCTATATATATATATATATATATATTTCCCTCCGAGCTCCTACTCTCACTCGTCTTCCTCGAGGACGAGGAAGGGTTCAGCTTGTGGGATTTTGACGTGCGTTTATATTTTATATATTCACACACGTCTTCTTTGTGATTTTCCATTGTTTTTCGTCGTCCAGTACCCATTTTCTTATGATTTTTAGTTTTCTTTCACTTCTTTGTGTTTTTGTGTAAATGCAGGAGATTGCCAGCATTGGGGACATATAAAGAAGATATCATGAGTCCCCGAAGCAACGGGAGGAGTCATACGCAATCCAGAGGGTCAAACGATGAAGATTGCTTTATCTCAGCCCTCAACCGATCGGGTGGACCAGCCACCCGATCGGTTGATGCATGCGTATCTGACCCGGACGGAGGCTGAAGTGAAGAGCAGCTCACCCGATCGGTTCAATGATCGGGTGAGATCGACAGAGCTCTCGGCCATTTGAAGCTGAATTCCAACCGATCGGGTGACATCTCACCCGATCAGTTCATCTGTAGCTGAATTTTCCAAACGATGAACCGGAGAGCTCAACCGACCGGTTCGTCGATCATGTGAACCCGACATAATTCTCCGTTCTTTTGAGCTGATTTCCAACCGATCGGGTGACATCTCACCCGATCGGTTCATCTATAGCCGCATCTCACCAATACTCGAACCGATGGCGCCACCCGCTCTCCTCAGCGCCCGGTTGAAGCTCCCGAAGCCGACGACCGAAGCGACAAGCAGCTCACCCGATCGGTTGATTCTTCAACAGATCGGGAGGCCACGATTTCTATAAATAGCTGACCTAGGTTTTCTGAAAACGAATCTTGTTATTTTTTTGTCTTTTTTGTATTGCGACGGCTAGAATTTTCTCCTGTTTTGTAAGTGTTCCGATTGACTCCAAACTTTAATAATGTCTTAATACTATTGCTAGTATCTCATTTCTATTGCTTGATCATGATTTCTACCGTTGATTTTTGTTTAGATTGTGTTTAGCTATGAATTGTGAGTAGTTCCCAAATCTGGGATTTCGGTGGAAACCCCTTCGTGGGTTCTCCCTATAGCGACTATAGGAATAGGATTTCGATATGGATTAGGAATTTAGATGGTTACGCTGGGTGTTTCATTGTCATTGGCGGGAGAAAGACCGCCTCTAACCGTCGGGCCAAGGGGGAATAAACTTGGCGGTTGACTCCCTAGCCACAGCTCACGCCCTTAGCGTAGACATTGAATCCTAGTGCGTAGGAACGGCAGGATGAGATGTTGGGAGTAATAGTTTCCAGCTTAGTGCTCCCGGAGTCGGTCGGTGTTAATGGACATGGGAATGCCCACCGACCGAACCCGGGTAGTCCTAGCGTATCATCCTGGGCACCAACCGGAATATCGGGCCCATGAGACGCTAGGTATCACTCTTAGAGGCAACGTCTCACCACTAAACCCTAAATCCTATCGTATTCCTATCCGTCGGTCGTAATAGTGAGAACACGTGATAGGATGGAAACCGAAGTCCTAGGTTTCCTTTTATATCGTTTATCCTTCGTATCTATATTCTGTGAGAACCATCGATAGTTCGGGCTAGCTCACCCATTGGGTGAACCGGTTCCTCTTTGACACAAGCACAACACACGCCTCCCTGTGTTCGACCTCCAAGCCACATTACAACACTGTGCGCTTGCGGTATAAATATTTAAATCTGGTATCCCCGATCCTATTGCACGTGTATGCTCAAATCTAGGGGACGTCATGACCCCATTGAGGATCATACTCTACATAGTTCGTGGGTATAGTGGAGCCGAGTAGGAGAAGCAGAGATGCCATATTTTTCTGAGCACGAAGAGCATGATGGTGGAGTGCGTGTCGACCACTACGGTGACACGATGCATTTTCAGTTTGAGGTTGAGGATGAAGCGGATAATCATGATGGCCAAGAGCAGATTGAGGACACCATGGAGCCTGAGCCACAATCCACTTCAGAGTTAGCTTCACAGGTCGAGGCGGTTGAGTACTTAAGGAGGGTGACTTAGATGCACTATTTCTGGGATGATGAGGATGATGTGTGCTTGGATTTACCCGAGACAAGTCTACCTCCAGTCACGTCTCAGATGTCAATTCCCTCGCCTCAGGAGGCGCACTTGCCATTCATCGAGGAGATTTGTCAGGAGCAGTTACCCACTGTGGGGAGTGCCGCAGAGATCGTTGATGTTGATGTTGACGTCGAGGAAGAGGATTGCGACAGGGATTGCGACATGGTATATGTTGAGCCCGAGCTCCCTCCTACTCCAGTTTTCTCTCTGCAGCCACTTCCACCTCCTCCTGAGGTCATGCATCTTCCCGAGCCTAGCATCATATCTCAGGGAAGTTCCCATCTTTCTTTTCCATCCACCTCCAAATCAAATTATTTAATTCCATATCATAATGATTCCGATTGTCGTAATTTGATCGTAAATTCATTTATTCATTTCGACGACCCATTTTGGCAAGCTTTTCACTTGGGCGGGCGCTCTCGCCCAATTATTTTTGACACGACCTATCTCCCCCATTTGGCAGGAACCCATCATAAGGAGATGCTCAGGGTTGTGTCGCTTGCCACTAATGCTCGCAATGGAGGTAGGGCATTAGACGTGACGACGCTCGCAGAGGAGCGTAAGGATATGATCGAGCAGTTGCCACACCTTATGTACATACGAGATCCACCGTTTGCCACGGTGTGTTCTTTCCTTAATTAGTGTAAATAGTGTTTTAAATTTCATTTGCTTTCACATTTCCTTTTCTTTATGCATGTTTTTCATTTCTTAGGACTTCTATGGAGTCATCATCTCATTTTTGTCATCACCCTTACAAGCACACCCTTCATATGCCCTCCTTGCTTTTGGGGTTTTGCTAGTTATTTGTCGGTTGCTAGTAATGCTTCATTCTTTCGTGTAATTTCGGATTTGAATCTATTGTCAAACTCTTTGTTGTGATTGGCTTGAATTTATCGCTTTTCCTTCATTAGTTCACTTTTAATATGCCGTCTATGACACGTTCCATATTCTTCATGAACTTAGGTTTTGAGATTATTTAAATAAATATTTCCACAATTATAGTGATGCATGGGTTAAAATAGAGCCAACTAGTTGAGTAACTTTCACATTGATGGGTTTTGGCTAGAACATATTCTTGGTTGTGCTTAGGTATGTCGATGATGTGTGTCATAAAAATAAAAGAGCGAGACAAAAGAAAAGAAAAGGAAAGAAAAAAAGGAAAAGAGATAAAAGGGAAAAAGAAACACAAAAGGAAAAACAAAATATAAAACAAAAACATTAAAAAAAGGATTGGTAGGTCACTAAATAAATAACCCGGTGATTCGAGTAGTACGGTCTGCGTGGTCCTTTTTGGCCCGGTGCCCGATGGTCGTCTGGCCTAGGAGTCATCGACCGGAAACTCACTTATTTGATGAGGTCACTCGAGTTATATCACTTTCTGCCAATGTTGCTTTATGTGTGTTACGCAGAATAAATAAAAAGAAAGAGAGAAATATATATATGTATATTATTGAGAGAATAAGTTTCACACAACATCACCATGCCTAGGAAACTTTGTCTTGTTTGTGCCAAAGTCCTGATATCCTTGGAAATTATGATTCGATGTTGTGTCTTTGGTCTTAACTATGCAAAACCATATTTGTTTATCTGAGTTTAAATCAAATCAAAGCTATTCGTGTTTTTGGAATCATCATCGATGTGTATATTGGATTTGAAGTGATGTTTGGAAATTCTTTTCTACCAAAAACAACTCGGAGTTTTGATTTGTGCTTTCTATTTTCATCTGAATTTACCGCTTATTTTACTAGGGACTAGTAAAAAGCTAGTTCAGGGGTGTGATCTCGAATGAAAAGTATCATTTTACCCCTTATTTCCTTGGGTTTTAGCGTATATATTTCACATATAGGCTCTATCTAGCTCGTAATTGTGCAAAGTCCGTATTTTATATCTTATCACTTTTTATGCTTAAAACCCACTTCTTATCACTAATTATTGCATTTCTATTTTTCAGGATTTTTTGGAATTTATGGAGATTTATCGAAAGTAAGAAGAAGAGAAGAAGAATTCGGCGATGCCTTCTCTTGTGCAGAATTCTGTTCTCATTCTAGTGCATATTCTGGCCTCTTGATATTTTTTAGTCGTAGTAAACTTTGTGACAATTCCATCGCCACCTGGAACGCATCATTCCAAGGTCGGATGATTTTTCTAGAATTTTTGCAAGGCAGGGTGGAAGTTCTGAAATTCTACAGTTACACTTGAGTTTGGATCCCATTTGGATCTGTTTTTCTCCAGATTTTTGGCTAAGATTTGCTGGAGCTATAGAGGACTTTTGGGGCTGCTATTTAGGCCCTTGTGTAGCCCTTATTACCCCTAAGACCCATTGCACACCTCTCTCAACTTAGGGTTAAGTTTTGGGGGAGATCATTGGAGCAAGGAGGAGCTCAAGGCGGAGATGATCGTGGTTGTTCGGGAGTGACACCTCGGTGATTTCGATCCCTCTCTCTTGTACTTAGATCTAGGGTTTATTCATGTAATGGATGATTTTAGATATAATTGACTCATTTTGATGTTTTACTATTAATCTTTTGTGGTTGTGCTTTCGAATCAATGCTTGGATGTTTTCATTGCTTTCTTCGTGCTTGGGCAGGTTAGTTTGTGTTGGGTTGTGAGTTCATGCGGGTGATTCGAACCCAAACCCGGGTCGTCACTCGTTGGTAGGCCTAACAAGCCACTTGTGGTGGGCAAGTAGCTTAGTCGTCCACTACTCACCGCATTGACCTCACTCCGAAGTGAGGAATAACTCGAGAGAGCTCCTCCTACATCCTTCACCATTCCGCACGCCAAGTGTTTGGTTGAATGTCAAGCTCGCCTCTTCGATTGATTGAGCCCCCGAACCCTTGTCCATAGCGTGTAGGGTTGGTAGCTGGCCCCCACGCATCATTTCCATACTCTCTCCCATACTCGAACACCCATAAACATAGCGAGCGATTTCTCGCCATCCCACATCCATTTTTGACCAAACGTGCGTTTTCAAACGACTCTTCTCTGTGGTTCGACACCAGACTCACCGGATTATATCTTTTTATTGCATTGATGCTCCTACACTTGGGAGTGGAAGGCGCGCTTTCCTTGTGCGTTTTTCGGTTCAATCAATTGTACCACACTCGGTGAGGGTTGGCTATGATCCTAAAGAAATACCCGAACAACCCGAGGGTCGGACAGACTCCACAAAACTCAAACAACTCGATGAAGCCAACTAAGGGAGGGAAAACATGAGGAGCGAGTCTACAGATGGAAAGCTCCGAGAAGCACAGAATCTCCATAATGAAGGGGTGAAGGGGGAATCACAGTCTTGGGCGAAAAGTCTTAAGATACACCCCAACCTCCTTCTTCTGCGGGGAACACACTCTCTTATCCGAATCGGGCACCCTAACCCTAAAGGGATCACAAAAATAACCCCGGCAAACCTTGGCAGTCAGATCGAAGGAAAACCTATGGGCCATGTCTAAGATGACTACAAGGACCTTCGACCTCCGATCCCTTCGACGAATGGGAAGGCTGGGCTCAACCCAAATTCCTTTCCCCTTTCCAGGAACTTCTACACATCGAGGGGGCCAGAGGCGTTCTGCTAGCTCCTCAGGGGTCGGCATCTTGAACACAACCAGAGCAAACATGTCTGACGAACCTACAAGATAATCAAAATCGAAGAGGGGAGATACATTGAGAAAAGAACAGGTGATCTCTGAGAGAAGCGACGCTGGGAGCAAGCTGGTGAAACAAGGGAGATGATGAAGTGGAAAGATCTCAACCTTTTCTTTGATTTTTCTCTTATATGTGAAGAAACTCAACCGGCTGACATCCGATACACGCCACGTGTCCAAGACTAGCCAGCAGAAATGGTGGATATCGCTCCAAAGGCGAAAGGGTTTTGGCGGCATATATCAAATCAAATCTTTTGAAAACCGTGCACATTTAAGGAGATTGCTCATCATTCGGTCTTAGTCAGCACGACTCCTGAGGCGTAAATGATGGGGGCCATTGTTAGTGCACGGGTAAGAACCCAAATTAGGTATTTGCATACCCGACCCGTTTAGCATCTATGACCCAATACCCCCGCGCTCTAAGCGGGTTACAGCCGGACGAACGGGTCGTTCGACCGTTGGGCTAGCGCCGACATTCAAAGGAGGGTTAATGGGGCCGAGTAAGTGGGCAGCCGTTAACTCAAATCCTGGAGAATATTATGCCCCAATCAATGAGGGGCGGTTACACATCATCAAGAAGGAGCTACCTATAAATAGATCGGTAAACGAAGGTAAAGTGGTTCCATCTTCATGGTACGAGGTCTAAGATATAGAACTCTATCTTCTCACTTTTGCCATTCTTATATTCAATCTTGCGTCGTCAGTCTAGAGACGAACCTCTGTGGGTCGATCTCAGCTACACCAAACTCCCTCTTTTCCTTAAGTTCCATACTAACTTAAGCATCGGAGGATATTTGGGTCGGAACCCACATCCGACCCCCTAACGAGTCCCTGTGGTGCAGATCGATGATCGTTGTCAAACATCGAAGGTTGATGTCGAGCTCTCCAACCTCTAACGATCGACGTAACAATCGCCCGAAGGTCGGTAAAAGGTCTCAACACTTCCAACCATCATCATTCAACCCCGGTTCCTCCAATCGAGGGTCCCACTCCAGCTGCTGACGAGGCTCCGACTCAGCGATTTGAGTCTATGTTAGCCTGACAACTGTATCGGTCAATTTTGGCCTTAACAGATACTATCTTTAAAAATTCTATTTTTATCATGATCATGATGATATCATTCATCGATCTCGAAAGATCGAATTAGAAATCGGGTTAATAGTCTAAAAACGACGATTTTGTTCGTCGATACTTGTTTTTGTATCATAAATCCCCGATTTTAGGGTTCATCTATTCATATGAAATTAGAAAACGAAACAATTCCCCGCTCCTCGCCCGAAGGCAGTGGCTGCAACCCCCACCCCCCATCCCGCCCCCGCATCATGGCGGCGTCCCCCCACCCGCCTTACAACGATGACCCTTTCAACCCAGCCTCACGGTGGTAACCCCGAACCACCTCACGGTGGCGACCCCATCACATCTCCCTCACGGCGACGTCCCCCAACCCCCACTTCATGGCTTCGGTCCCAACTATGATCCCCACCTCACGATGGCCATGATCCCCCCATCGTAATCAGGGGGCGACTAACCCTAGCCTCCGCCCCCTCCAGTTCTCGTTTGGACCTTCGGGCCCAAACTATTAACACACACACACACACACACACACACACACACACACACACACATAGAGAGAGAGAGAGAGAGAGAGAGAGAGAGAGAGAGAGAGAGAGAGAGAGAGAGAGAGAGAGAGAGAGAGAGAGAGACTAGCATTTTGATGTTGACCTGAAGCCCACATAACATGATGTAGGCTCAGGCCCGAGAAAAAAAATGAATGCTGCTGCGGACCTGAAGCCCGCAGCACATTCTGCGGGCTCAGGCCCGCAAATTAATATAAAACAAAAACAAGCATCTTGCTGCGGGCCTGAAGTCCGCAGCACATGCTGCTGGCTCAGGCCCGAAGCTAAAAATGGGGGGGGGGGGGGCTGCGGGCCTAAAGCCCGCAGCCACGCTGCAGGCCTCAGACCCGCATGCCAGAATTCACTGGAAAAAAAGAAAATATAAAAAGGGGGATATGGAAACTAAATAAATAAAGAAATTGGTTTTTGTGGGCCTAAAAATTGAAGAGAAATTTGACTAAAATATGGGATTAATATGTGGACTGTGTGTGTGTGTGTGTGTGTGTGTGTGTGTGTGTGTGGAATGTGGGGCTCATGGGGATTATTTGGGGGTATAAAAAGGAAAACTTACTTACTTTACAGCGAATAAATAATTTGGGCATCATTCAAATTTATTTGAATTAACCCTAATGCACAAGAATTGCATATTTTCAATGTATGATCCCCCCATTTTGGATCATATTTATATGCATTATATCACTTTTATGGCTCATTTTTTGGGATAAACTTATGCTAAGTTGTGAGGCATTAATTTAATAATTATAAGGATCATGCGACCTCTTGTCGTTAGTCACCTAAGCTAACGGTGTATGACATCGTCCGGTGGTTCGAATAATTATTAAGTATTTTAAATTATTATGTTTATCCTACTCTGAATCTGTGATGCCTGTGATGTGTTAAGAAAATTTTTGATGAGCACAAATTTTTGCATGGATGACTAATTATGGTTTTGTATCGGCTTTAGCCCCATATTTTATTATTGCTGCGGTTTTCTTTTGTTTTTGAGAGAAATTGTAGTGAGGAAATTATGTAATGTCATAGACCGATGACTACTTTCCATGGAGGCGGAGGCCACTCTTGAAGCTGAAGAATTTAAAAATGGGACCCATGAGGTTTCCAAAGTTGTAATTTTTCGCTTTCATTTGTGTAATATGGATGTAATATGGACTTTGGACATTTTTATTTTATGTGGGACTGACCGATCCATGCAATTAGCTTCTTCATTTAAAAAATTGCATCTGCATGAACATGTTTTACGTATTATTAATTCATGCAAATTTGTGCTCTGCTAGATAAAATGGCAAAAATCGCAAGCGTTGATTTCGAAGTGCTGGATGCATCAGGAAAAAATTACTTGACCTGTCAGCTTGAAGTTAAATTTCACATGTGGGCTAAATCCCTTATTTCTGCTGTAACAAAAGATGGAAAGGCGACTGACATTGAAAAGGCACAAGCCATTATTTATATTCGTCGCCATATGGATAAGATCCTAAAGGCTGAATACCTTACGGTCGAAGATCCACTTGAGCTATGGACTGCCATTGAGGAAAGATATAAACATCAGAAAATGCTTCCAAGGGCACGACATGAGTGGGAGAACCTGAGACTGCAGGACTTTAAGTCCATAGCTGAGTACAACTCAGCTCTTTTTAGTATCACCTCACGCCCGAAGTTGTGTGGTGAAAAAGTCTTAGAAGATCGCATGCTGGAAAAGACGTACACGTCTTTCCATGAAAAGGATGCGATGTTGATGCAGTAATACCGTGATCGAAAATTCACCAAGTATTCTGAGCTGATGTCATGTTTACTCATGGCTGAAGAAAACCGAGTGCTTCTCTTCGCCACTCATAATATGTGTCTCCTGGCACTGTCCCCTACTAGAAGCTCATAATGCATCTTCTTCTAAAAAGAAGAAAGATAATAAAAGGAAAGGAAAACCACAGTAGGGGGACCGAACAAAAAGGCCAGAGGCCAGGTCTAACAACAAAGAAATGAAGGGAGGCGGAAGTTCACTTGGTGCAGAAATGGCAACAACAGAAATGATGCACCCACACCCAAAAAGGGAATGGGAAGACCAGTGCCATAGCTGTGGCATGAAAGGACACTGGTCTAGAGTGTGCAGAACTCTACGGCATCTCCAGAATTTCTATAAAGAAAACATGAAAAAGAAAGCTGAAACAAACCTGGTGAACATCGATGCTCCAGTCAAGTTCATAGCTGACGACTTCAAAATAGATGACCTGCTTGATTAGCTATTCTATTTATCTTTGTTTAGAATAATAAATGTTATGAGAACTGTTTGAATTTCTGAAATAGTTTGAATAAAATTTGATTATGTTTCTGAAAATTAAACGTTCTTATATGATTCATCTTTTACTAGATGGAATGCTCTTATGACTGCTTAGTAGACAATGCTTCAATACATACGATCCTTCAATATAAATGCTATTTTCATAGCATTATACCATATGAATGCTCTATAAATACTATTTCTGGGCCAACAAATATTATTGAAGATTCAGGGAGCGCAACTTTATTGCTCCCAAATAGAACAGAAATTATAATAAAGGATGCATTATTCTCTCCGAATTCAAAAAGAAACTTATTAAGTTTCAAGGACATCAGTTTAAATGGATTCCTTCTAGAAATAGAAAATGTGAATGAGAAATAATTTCTGTATGTAACGTCTCAGGAAAAAAGAGTAAAATCCATATTTAAACATTTTGAGAGCCTTTCATAAGGCCTATACCATACAAAGATTCGGACAGCTAAAGCTAATTTAACAGAGCACCTGAAGTGCCAGACTTCAGCCAAGTTTTTATTTTGGCATGATAGACTTGGCCACCCAGGAGCAGTGATGATGCATCACATCTTATCACAATCCTATGTGCATGACTTGAAAACCCAGAAGATTCTTCAGAAGGGAGAATTCCCTTGCATCCCCTACTTCAAGGGGAAATTAATAACAATGCCATCACCCCAAAAAGTGGATATAAAATCTCCAAGCTTCCTCGAACGAATACAAGGATGCATATGTGGACCTATCCATCCCCCAAAGTGGGCCATTTCAGTACTTTATGGTACTGATTGATGCATCCTCAAAATACTCATATGCATGTCTACTATCGACCCGCAACTTAGCTTTTCCAAAGCAATTGACACAAATAATAAAGTTGCGGGCGTATTTTTTAGACAACCAAATAAAGAAAATACGTTTGGATAATACTGGGGAATTTACCTCCCTGTCATTTCAAGAGTATTGACTTGAAACTAAGATAGAAATTGAACATCCAGTGCCATATGTTCATACCCAAAACAGGTTGGTAGAGTCATTGATAAAAAGACTCCAATGGATTGCACATCCATAACGATGAAATCCCAATTGCCGGTGAATGCATGGGGACATGCAATCTTGCATGCTGCATTGCTAATAAAAAGAAGACCCTCTGGAGGTCAAAGTTGCTGGATCTGTATCTAAGCCTGGGGGGGGTGAACATGCGAATAAAAATTCTTCGAGAACACAGGTTGTTATTCAGCACAGATAGCCAGATGCAGAGTAAATAAAAGCAATCACAGAGTGCACAATAGATTTACCCTAGTTCGGTCGTCCCAACACTTATTCCAGTCCCAAAGCAGATAATAGCATTAATATGTCAAGGGTACAACTCTAGTGATCCGAGCACGGACTCTACGCTCACCAAGTTCGTACAGTACTCACCGAAGTGCCAAACACTATTAATCTAGTAAACGCTCTCTCGTGACTAGCCCCAACTAGTCAAGACCCTCTTGTCTAGCACCGACTAGATAAGACCCCAAAAGAATGAATAAGTAACTTACAAAGATCAACACACAAATACATGAATATAAATAAGTATAGAGTTCAGAAAATCTCAGTTCATGTAGATGTCGTCGTCTCTATCGTTCAGCACTGGTCAGATTCGATCTGACTAGATGTAGTCGTCTATCCCAGGTCGTGGCACCCCCAAGATGTTGCGACCTCCTTCTTTGGCTTTGAATTTTACGGCAATGGATGAAGGAGTACTTGAACTAGGAGGATGGAGTCCTTCTTGGATGTTGTATCCTTGAGCTCTTTGGCAAGGCGGAAGGTGCAAGTTGCGGCCTTGTAGAGGATGGATGCTTGAAGCTTGCTTGCAATGGGATGTTGAAGATGAAGTTCTCTTGCAACTTGCAGCCTTGGAGGAGACCCCTTTGATGCTTGCAGATTGAAGGAGAAGAGCTTTTGGGAAACTTGCGGCCTTAAGTTTGTAGCTCTTGAAGCTTGCACAGGGTATGAAGATGGTGACTCCCTTGATAGCTTTTGGCCTTAGAGAAGATGGAGAAGCTCTTGCTTGTGCAATGGAGGATGAAGAGGAGCCTTGGAATGTTGCACAATGTAGAGATGATGAGCTTTGGGATGTTGCGCAATGTAGAGATGAGGAGCTTCAGAATGTTGCGCAATGTAGAGATGAGGAGCTTTGGGATGCTTGCATAATGAAGAGGGTTTAAGGTTTTGGCCGCACTTTTCTATTTGGTTGCCCCTCTTTTTTATTCTCTTTAAGATGAAGGTTTATATAGGAGAGTGAGAAGATCTTTGGCTCATGTAGAATCCCATAAAATATGAAGATAGGATGGAATCCTAACTAGTATAGGATTTGAACAATTCATATGGAAGATCCCTTCTAATTACAATAGGATATAGAGTTTGAATTTGGATTGCAATAGGATTTGAATTTGAATAGAAATGGCAATGGGATTTGAATAGGATCTCATTTAATCAAACATTGATTTGCATGAGATTCTCAATATCTCCCCATCTTTGACCAAGTCTTCATATGTGTAGCAAGGATTTGGTTCAACCACTTTTGATATGAATGTGATCTCTTCATATCTCTCCATCTATGACCAAGTCTTCATTTGTGTAGCAATTTTCTCCATCGCTTTGATTAGGTCATCCTTTGAGTATTTACGAGCTTGCCACTCCTAAAAACACTTAGCACACACATTAAATCGTTCATACACGTTTGTTATCATCAAACACGAAGTCATCGATCGTTGTATCCAACTACATGTAGTATCCAACGAGAGTCTTGTTGGATCTGAATCTAAGCCTAGAGGGGGGGGGAGGGGGAGGGGGCGAATATGCATATAAAAATTCTTGCGCAACCCATGAGAAATCACACGCAGTTATAATCACTTGCAGGGTAAACAGTAAGCAATCATAGATGCACATCAGATTTATCTTGGTTCGGTCGCACCCACGACCTACGTCCAGCCCCGAAAGCAAATACTATATTAATAAAGTTACCTAGTACAGCCTGTAACTAGAGCACCCACTCTACACTCTCCTGTCTCTCAGTACCTACACTCATCAAAGTGCTCAACAAAACTAATCCTAGTATAAGCTCTCACTTGACTAGTTCCAACTAGCCAAGTCCCTCTTGTCTAGCACCCACCAGACAAGACCCCAAAAGTATCACAAATACGGTAAAGTTTCTCCTACAAAGATTGTTTCTACTGCACACAAATAATAGTAAAAGAGTTTAGAGAATCTCAGTGTGTAGGAGAAGCCGTCTCTATCAATCGGCACGGGCCAGCTCTCGTCTGGCAAGATGTAGATGTCTCGTCTCGTCTCCTCAGCAACTCAAGATGCACCACGTCTCTCTGAAAGTTGCAATCATGTGATCTCCTTGCTGCTTTAGGCACTGTGGATGGAGGAATCCCTTGGTGCGGCTACAGTGCGTGGACATTGTGTGAGGCTAGGTGCAGCAGTGTGCGTGCAGTTCTTCACAGTGCGCGCGCAGCTCCTCTTGAGTCTTCAACTTCCGGCCAGAGGTGTTTGTATGCTCTTTGGAGATGTTGCGGCTGCTCTCTTGTTGCATGACTAGTACCAATGATAATCCTCTTCTTCTCTTGCAATGGTGAACGATGATGAAGGCTTGAGCTTTGTATAAGGGTGAAGGATTTGGCTATGGAACAACTTGCGGCAATGAGTCTCTCCTCCTCAATGGAAACTTGCGACAATGGGTCTCTACTCCTCAATGGCAACTTGTGGCAATGGGTCTCCAAGGAGGTTGCTTGGTGGATGTTTGCTATATGGTGCGACAATGAAGAGGATGAGCAATGGAGTTGAAGATGAAGCTTGGTTCTTGGATGGAGGATGATGAAATTTGAAGATAACTTGCGCAAGGGGGATTTTGGGCCTTGGTTAAGGTTTCGTCTATGTGCAATTTTGATCTCTTGTGCAAGGTGAAGGAGGAGCTTTGGCCTTGGGAGATGACAGGAGTTTAGGACTAGATGGCCACGAGGTTTTTCTCTTTGATAGTTGCGGCTAGGAGTTGTTTGTACGGGACTTGTATGTTGTAGCAATAGAGGTGCTAGGAAATTAGGGTTTTACCATTGGATGCTTGGAGTTTTAGGTTGGCCGCAATTTACCTCTCTCTTGGTGTAGCTGCAATTCTCATCCTCCTTCTTTGTTAAGGGCACAACTTTCCATCTCATATGGTGGCTTGGTTTATGTAACGACCACTTTTCGTGGTACGTTGTTCGTGCACGTGCTTTTGACCGTGCACGTGTTTGTTTTAGACCTTGTTTGTTCGTGAACACTTTTGTGTGATATGCCGTTGCGAACGTCTCTGAGAGTATTAAATAGTGGCACTATCTTGGAACGACGTTTCTCGAGTCGTTTTTCCCACAATTTACACTTATTCGATGAGACGTGGCGATTTTCACTTTTGACGGGAGACGTTTCTATTTTTAGTTTCGTCTTCCGACGTCAAAATTGAGACCCGTCTTCTTAGTTAGCTCACATTCGTCATCACGATCACCCCGATATTTATTTTATAATTTTTGGAGTTCATTTGACCACTTTAATATTTTTAACAAGTTTTATATTATTTTTAATAATTAATTTTTAAATTATTTTCGGCCAAATAAAATTTATTTGAGTTTAAAACGTTTTAAAGAATTTTTGAGCCAATTTCCAGCTCATTTGGACCAAGTCAAACCCTTGGGTGAGTTGGAGTAGTTGAATTTCAAATTTCAAATTATTTTAATATTCTAATCCTATTAGATTTAGCCCTAGACCAAGTCAACCCATCTATACTATATAAGCAACCCCTAGGAAGACCTATTTTCGCAAGAAATTAGCCCTAGCCTCTTCCAAAACTCAGATTTGACGTTGCGACGATTCGTCGCAACTTTGCGACGTTCAGCCACCGCAGCGACCGAAGGAAACGGCCCCGTTCCCCCGCTCCGACCGAAGCCCCGCCCCGCATCCAACCGCTCCGCATCGCTGCAGCTGCTAGCCGCTCCGTTCCCTCGGTCTGACCGAGGGATTGGCCCGCACCAAGCAGCTCCGCATCGCAGCACAGCTTTCCGCACCGTCGCCCGCTTGTCGCTCCGCTCCGCAGCCCGCACGACCGACCCGCTGCTCCACACCGACCGCTGTTGCGAGCGCTGCAACGTTGCAACGCTGCCCCGCCCCGCATCCAAGCGTCTGACCGAGGCTCTCGACCGGTCTGACCGATAGGAACCCTCGCACCAAGCCTCGCCCCGCAGCCGCTGCACACCCCAACGTCGCAGCCCCCGCATTTTGAGCGCACGACCGAGAGATTCCCCCGCATTGGCTGTGTACGACCGAGAGCCACTTGTCGCAACCCCGCAGCCGTCGCACCGCTTGCCACCGTGGGCCCCCCAAGTTCTCCAGAGTTATTGTGGGTCCCCCAAAGGTCCCTAGGACTGCTGTGGGCCCCACCTAGGTGTGTTCTCTTCGACGACTTGCCGCGTACGACGTCGTCGCACGTCGTAGTCCGTCGTCGCACGTGCTAGCTTTGGAATCTGGAACCATCGCCCCGGTTGAAGCTCTGAATTTTCCAGCGAGGAATATATATTGGAATCAGGATTTGGAGCGCGATCTATTATTCCAACCCCCGGTGTCGCTACCCGACGCCGGTGTAGCTTTCGCGTCGTGTTGAGGTAACGTTTTGCACCCATAGGACCCCCAACCAAATTGCATGCTAACCAAGACTAAAATCAGTATTTTTAAAGTATTTTAAATGTTTTAAATTCACTAATCAAGATTAATTATATGGACTTTAGGCCGGTGGACTTGTGCACGTAGGATAATTGTGATTTTGGACTCATTGGACGGTGTGCTCAGACGTCGTGCTTGCAGGCAAGTGAAACTTGCCAACTCTTGTGTAGGGCCATGTTTTTAGGCCACTTCCTTGCTTTTAGCGTAAAAGAGACTAGTCAGTGAAATGATAGCTGGCTAGACGCCTACTTGATCTAGTTTGACAACGAAACTAGATCCGTCACCTAAATGATCTAGCTTGACAACGAAGCTAGATCCAACCCTTAAACTTGTCATTCATGCATGCTAAACTGTCACGTCTACTTTTCTTACCTGTACGCTTTACTACTTGCCATGCCATGTCATCCATGCATTGATTGTTGCATCGTAGCACACGCTACAATACTTGTCCTCGTACTACTTGTCCGGCTAGGTGCACCCCTACGCCATACTTGTTTAAACACTTCCTGGCTCGTGGTCCAGAAGCGGGCCTCATGTGTTGGCTAGAAACCAATGCCCGATACACGTGGAGGGGTAGGGATAAACGGTTACTTGAGCTTAGGAGTGGCCTGATCCGCCCTCTAGCCAAAAGACGGAATCTCTGTGCACGAGGTGCTTACTTTTCTTGTCTTGTACTTGTCTTGTGAATGATTCATGCAATACTCGTCATCCATGCCATGTTTAAATGCCATGCTCGTACTTTACTTTACTTTACCTGTTGCACTCATTACTTAACTGCCATGTCATCGCATCATGCTAGAACTTTTAGGTTGCTTTTACTTGTACTTTCAGTTTCCTTGCACAAGTCTCTTGTAGACTTGCTGACATGTGCCCCTTGCTCTTTTGGGTGTCACATGTTAGACCCTGAGCCAGAGACCGTTGCTGAGTACGTGGTGTTTTACTGACACTGAGTCTGAGTCCATGACTGCCCAGGAGGATTTTGGTGGACACCGGTGACCATTCTTTGAGTCTTTGTTGAGCTTTATTTTGTTTTAGGCCTTTTGTTAGTTATTGGTGCGTAGCACCGTCGTTTGTACTTTGTACTTTTGTTGGCCATGTTTGGCCTTTAGTCTCTTTTCTTTTAGCCTGGTGGATTTTCTGCGATGTTGGAATTTATATTTATGGATATTCTGAGATTATTCTTTTGTCCCATTTAATTATTATTATCTTGTTTCGCTCGCATTGCAAGGACCTGCAGTTTTAAATTTTGATTGACGCTTATCGGACTTGCAGCTTTGTAGCTTCAAGTCTGAGCAGACCTTCTCACGCTTCGCCTCCATATTTTTGGGAAGCGGGGCGTGACAGTTTATATAAGAGAGGGTATGGCGAATTTGTGGCTAAGGAGAAATCCTAATGGAGATAGGAGTGGGAGATTTGGAGGGATTCTATTTGATCTCATTGCAATACTAATTGAATTAGGATTTGGATTCAAATAGGATAGGAGATTTGATATGATCTTTAATTGATTTGAATCAATCAAGAGGAGATTTGAAAGATATACTCCATATCTCTCCATATTGGAATATGATTAGAATGGCAATGGGGATTTGAATCAATCTTAAATTGATTTGAATAAGATCCTCTCTAATTTGACGTGGTCCAATATTTATAGCTATAGTCACCATCTTTTTGACCAAGTCCAAGTTGCTATATGAATAGCAATTCTCCATCTTCCAATTTGCTATGTGAATAGCAACTCCTCCATCAATTGAATTAGTCATCATTGTTGAGTATTGGACTTCTCCCTACTTGGTGTTAATGATGAGCAAAGATAAATACTTGTGACTAATCCCTATTTGCAGTTAATCCATTGCCTAAGCTTATTATGAAGATCTATTTGCAATGGATGACACTCAAAGATCATTGAAAGCAAATGAAGTAGATTGGATGATCATAGATGGTGATTGAAGCTCCTAGAAGACTTCAAGCTCATGTGTTGGAAAGAAGAGAGAGTTCATCAAATGTAACTTTCTTGTTTCTCTTCTAGTATGTAGCTTAGAAGTAGAAATTTGTTGGAGCACACACACATCTTCATTTCAGTCTTAGGATATCATTAGATCAACCTTCCTTAGACTCCAATTCATTTCTATCTAGATTGTGCATGTCATGTTTATAACAGTCGACTGCTGAACGATTTACAGTCGCCTGTCTCAAAACAGTCGACTGTGTTTTGTTCTACAATCGCCTGTTATGCACAAACTTTTTCAGTCTAGTTTTTGGGCTTCTTAGCTTTAACTCTCACATGCGACTTATGAACGATTCGCAGGCGCCTGTCCAAGTGACAGTCGACTATGTTTTGTTAATCATTTGCCTGTCTATCTTTAGCCCAAATTCTTTTTCTCTGTTTAATCTGGCCAGTCGACTATTGTTGGATTTACAGTCGACTGTCCAATGGAACAGTCGACTGTCAATGCTTCAACAGTCGTCTGTCTTTGAGCCTATTTGATGACTCAACTCTCTAGAAAATCTCAGGGTCTTGACAGTCGTCTGTAGAAGGAATTACAGTCGCCTGTTCAGTTTAACAGTCGACTATCTTCTCTTCATCAGTCGTATGTCTTGTTCTCCCAGACGTTTTTCAGATTTCCTCAACTTACCCAGCTTTCGGCCAGTCACCTGTAGTAGGATTTACAGTCGCCTGTTGGTTCAACAGTGGACTGTCTATGCCTCTTCAGTCGACTGTCCATGTGGTAAGTAACCGTTATGAATTCTCACCTACCCTCTGTCACTGTGCAGCAGTCGACTGTGAGTTCTTCAACAGTCGACTGTCTCGGGCGCAGATTCTATCCGTTGAGTTTTTCCTTACGTGTTTCAAAGGGGTTTTTGTTGATTCAGTTAGAAGGGTTTGAGAAACCTATAAAAGGAGCCTCTACTGTTCTATTGAGAGGTTACCAAGTTGCTAAATCATTCAAGCTTTCTTTCTCTCAAGATAAAAAGCTCTCAAATCCTAAAGCCCTAGAATTCCAATCTTTCATCTCTTGCTTTCCAACCTAGAACCAAAGAGAAATCTTCTAGGCATTTAGTGCAATCAAGAGAAAGGGCTTTCCTCTCTTCCAAGAGAGTCTTTCAACACACAACACACTTCTCCTTCAAGTTCTATTTCAAGGCATAGGTGATTGTAAGTGTTGCTTAATTTCATATTTCATAACTTTAGTTATTTGATTTACTCTCGGTTTGTGAGAGCGGTTTGCTTGCTCCCAAGTTGTGGGAGTCAAGGTCAATCTATTGTATTTCGATTTCATTTGTAGGGTTGCTACAAGTGGGTTTTAAGGAAACCTCAAGTTAGGGTTCTAACTTGAGTATCCGATTGTTAACCGGGTGGAAGGGACGTAGGATTACCGGGAACAAGTCGGGAAGTGACTTGGGTAATCCGAATCCTTAAAACATCCTTGCGTTTGCATTTGTTTCATTTTGGGTTTATTTCTATTCCGCACTATTTGTTGGTTAGGAATTTAATTTGGTGTAACTATCTTTTTAAATTATATAAACACTATTCAACCCCCTTCTAGTGTTTTCCTCATAGCCAGGGACCTTACAATCACTTTGAAGATTATAAGCGTGCCACTCCTGAAAACACTTAACACACACATTAAAATGTTCACACACGTTTGTTATCATCAAACACGAAGACATCGATCGTTGAAACCAATACACGTTGTATCCAACAAGTCTCTCTTCATTGCAACTTGCATATGGAATGCCACCGAACACTTCTCACTTGAGAATCTTCGATTGCGCAGTCTATATCCCCATGGCACCACCACAGAGGACAAAAATGGGTCCTCAATGTTGCCTAGGTATCTACGTAGGGTTTGACTCACCCTCAATTATAAGATACCTAGAACCCCAAATGGGGGACACATTCAATGCATGCCTTGAAGACTGTGAATTTGATGAGACGAGTTTCCCCAAAATGGGCCCAGATACTGGAAACTCTGGAGCTATGCAAATTATATCATGTGATACAAAATCTTTGACCCACTATGATCCAGTAACAAAACAATGTTAAGATGAGATCCTGAAGATCCTACACATACCGAACACTGCCCATCAGTTACCGGACTCATTTACTGACAACCAGAAGATTGTCAGATCACACATCCCTGCTGCAAATACTCCAGCTAGGATTGACATCCCCGAGAATGGATGCAATCCACCTGCAGCAGAAGTGGATACTCCTCACCAGAAAAGAGGCAGACCATCATGCTCCAAGGACAAAAATCCAAGAAAAAGAAAAATACTTGGAGACATTAGGATGATACCCCCACAGAGTAATGAGCTCATGTCCATACCCTCACCCCTCCCGAAATCCACTACAGAGGAACTGTCGGAGGAAACTGAAATATCATTAAATTATGTACGTACATGGGAGGTGTTGGACAAAAAGAATATAGTTATCGACGATGAATTTGCATTTCATATTGCCATTCAGGTCGCTGAAAACGACGATGATCATGATCCATATTCTGTTGCTGAATGCAAATGAAGAAATGATTGACCAAAGTGAAATGAGGCAATTGAAGCAGAGCTGGACTTGCTTAAGAAATGCAAAGTCTTTAGGCAAATAGTCCAGACACCAGTTGGTGTCAAACCCGTGGGATACAAATGGGTATTCGTCAGAAAAAGAAATGAAAATAATGAGATCGCACGCTACAAAGCAAGCTTTGTAGCACAGGGATTTTCCCAAAGAGCGGGTATAGACTATGAAGAAAGATTCTCCCCAGTAATGGATGCGATCACTTTTCAATTTTAATAAGCTTAACTGCAAAGGAAGGATTAGATATGCAGCTAATGTATGCTGTGACTACATATCTATATGGCAATCTCGATAAAGAGATTTATATAAAACTTCCTGATGGCTTTTCAATGCCTGCTGAATTAAAAGATAGACATCGGGACGTCTACTCTGTTAAGCTTCAAAGATCATTATATGGTCTTAAACAATCGGTAAGGATGTGGTACAACAAACTGAGTGAATTCCTTGTGCAATAAGGATTCAACAATAATGAAGACTGCCTTTGCATCTTAATAAGAGCAACGGGAACATGATTCGTCATAATAGCAGTCTATGTAAGACGATCTGAACCTCATTGGATCTCCTGAAGAGATCATTGAGATATCTGTAAGCCTAACACAAGAATTCGAAATGAAAGACCTAGGCAAAACCAAATTCTGCCTTGGCCTACAGATTGAACATTTAAAAGACGGAATCCTGCTACACCAAACCACATATACAAAGAAACTGTTGCAAAGATTTCACATGGACCAATGTCATCCACTAAGTATCCCAATGGTAGTACGATCTCTGGATGCACATAAAGACCCCTTCCGTCCGCTGGAAGAGTGGGAGGATATACTTGGTCCAGAAGTCTCTTATCTGAGTGCTATTGGAGCACTTCTATATCTGGCTAACTGCATGCGTCCCGATATAGCGTTCGTAGTAAATTTACTATCCAGACACATTATAGCGCCTACACAACGTCACTGGACCGCGGTTAAGAACCTTCTGTGTTACCTCAAAGAGTCAACAGATTTGGGACTATTTTACAAAAATGGATTATCCTCCACACTTGTTGGTTATGCTGGTGCAGGTTACAGGTCTGATCCCCACAATGAAAAATCACAAACAGTGTACGTGTTAACCTATGGTGGGACAACCATTTTCTGGAGATCTGTCAAGCAGACCATGATGGCAACCTCATCCAATCACTCAGAGATTCTCGCCATCCATGAAGCAAGCATAGAATGTGTCTGGCTACGCTAAGTTGTACATCACATCCTGGTGACGATCGAATTGAATACTGGTGACCTTGAACCTAACACTATGTTCAAGGACAACGCTGCTTGCATTGATCAATTACGAGGTGGTTACATTAAAGGCGATAGAGCGAAGCATATCTCCCCAAATTCTTCTGGACACATGAGTTACAAAGAGATGGTGAGATCGATGTCAGATAAGTACAATCATGTGACAACCTAGCAGACTTGTTCATTATATCACTTCATACAACTACTTTTAAGAAGTTTGTACAAAATATTGGTATGTGGCACCTAAGAGATCTGAAAACCTGAGTGCTTGTACAGATCAGGGGGAGTTAGAGGGAGTTTGTACTCTTTTTATTTTGCTATGGGGTTTTCCCACTGGGTTTTCCATAGCCAAAGGTTATAACGAGGCAAACCCCATCAACTCAGGATCCTGAAGCATCCACCCCTTGTGAGACTCATAAGACACTAAGAATACCAAAGTATTCATGATCGGAGTCCATACTTATGGTTGGATAAGGGGCAGTGTTGTAAACAGATAATGATGGGAACTTGTATTGGGGATTATATCTTATCCATAGGATAATATCATTTGATTGTATCTCATCCATATACGCTATTCCTTCTATTATAAATAAAGGACTGGGGGTCTTCCCCCAGATTTGATGCTTCACAACTTGTAGCAATTAAATCGGCTACTAAAAATAAAGAAAGGGAGCGAGTTTGGTGGTTTCCTCGTACACCACCGACTCACTTCCATCAAATCCAGCCATGGCATCGGCCCTCTAAGATCGGGGCTAAGCTTTTGCCCTCTGTCCACCACCTCTTCATCCTGTTGATTTGATGACGAGACCGGGCAAACATAGTATGCCCACCTGCTGCTGTTTCGGTAGAGGTTGGCATAGTACGGCTTGAGCTCGAAGACGCTATTGACCATGATGTTGTAGCTCGTCTACCGACGCCCTCATCGCCGGTTCTGTGTATATCACCCCTATTGAGCTCCAGTTGCTCGCCTGGACCGTCGAGAAGAAGATGGCTGCCGGATGGGGGATTAGCAAAGAGTTTAGAAGCTGGGCCTCACGGTTGCCTCCAGACGCTCGTCCGGACCGTCGAGAATAAGATGGCCACCTCCGCCAATGGCAGGGCAAATTGGTCATTTTGCGTCTCTCTTTTTCTCCGCTTACGGTGAATTTAACAATGCGTTGAATGCATAAAAGCTTGCAGTGCAATTAACAACACTCCTTTTAAAACACTATAGCAGTATGTGCGCGGAGAAAAACGGTAGGTGCGCAAAGAAGTTTCCAATTTTAATTGGGAGTTAGTATTTGCACCGACCTCATTACTACTCACACATACCACTTATTAACAAGTTTGCCATTAATAATTTATAGGGTTACCATGAAAATTTTTTCCTCTTTTACCATCCCCTCTTCATCCTCCAGTATCATCTTCCTGCCCTTCTCGTAGCACCACATCCAGCCACAAGCCTCCGCTACAGTCGAACCCTACCCCTCGGCGCACATGCCGCACCCCCCGACGGAAGGGGGAGTGGGAGGATGCAGAGTGGGATGAGGGGGAGAGTGTGTGATGAAGAAAGGGATTGGGTAGGGTGCGGGGGTGGGCGTGGGGGTGCAGAGGTGGAGTCGGGGTGCGGGGTGCCGGGTGCGGCTGCTGCTATGAAAGAATAGGATGATGATGGAGGAAGATGAGGATGGTAAAAGAGAAAATTGTTGGGATATTTTGTTGTGTGTAAAATAAAAAATATGTTTTTTTTAAATTTGTCTTGGTGTGTGTAAAGTGGTCTTTGTGAGTAGAAATTATGGTTGTACGCATAGTAACCTCCATTTTGATTTGGCCAAAATTTTAAAATGAGGCAAAATTTAGAAATAATTTTAACAATCGACCAAAATTAAAATTAATTATAAAAACCGATCAACTTCTCGTTACGTCAAATTTCGCTCACAAATTCACATTGAAAACCAACCTGCCATTCTGGCTGAGATGCGTCCTCCGATGGTGGCTGCCTAAACTTTGATTGTCCATGTCAACTTAGATGATGAGATTGATTCCTACGACCATGCCTTGGTCGAGTGCCTAAGGAAGAGGAAGGGAAAAGAAAAGATTGATGAGGGTGCAGCCCCTAAGCTAACACAGAAGAAGGTCAAGGCGATGTCTTCCACGCAAGTATCGGGTCCATCACCTCTCGAGACATGACCGGCAGGGGCTGCCCAAATTGGTTGGGCCCAAGGTCTGACAGCAAGGTGTCGAACTCGGAGGCGTCACCTAAATACGAGACTGGGAATGATGCCAAGATTCTCGGGTGATCGCTCCGGGATGTAACCCTAATGAACGGTTGTAGTTTTACCGCAAGCGCATGGTATAGCGGCGAGCGGGATATCGAACACAGGGAGGACGAATGACCGTGCTTGTTCCAATCAACCTGGCTATTTAAGAAGAAAGATTTGCCTTTGGCGATCCTGTCACAATCGTCAGACAAAGTGTGGAAATATCAAATCAAATAAAGAACGTCTAGGGAATGGGGAATCCCCGCTACTCACCGTATTTCATGAATGTGGTTCATCGGTATCAAAATTGCTAGATTAAGATTTTGGATGAACTAGTTGCAACTGAATGTAGAACCAAGCTCACGCTCTCGCGCTGTTACCGGTCTATAGCTATCCTAGGTTCGGGTCCAATCTCTTGCAAACCCTAGCCTAGGGAAGCTAGCATTAGGATCAACATCATCGTCCAATCACGCACCGAGTCCAATCTCTTGCAAACTCGGCCCACGACCTAGATTGGGATAGTTCCTACCCGTCCAATCTCTTGCAAACGGGTATTGGCACGGAATTGCAACCGGAAACTCTAGTATCGGTCCAATCTCTTGCAAACCGACACTACGGAAATTCGATTCCAACCCAATTCGGATTTCTAGGGTTTCCTATCGAATTGGGATCCAATCTCTTGCAAATCCCAATCGGTATGAACTCCTAGATATCCGTAATAAATTGATCTCAATCTAATCTCTAATGGCAATTCTAGCAAAATTCCTACCAATTCATCACAAATATGAAATTGGACTTGTAGGGTTCATCCCCACGCCCCAAGACGTGGCGACTACTCACAATTCATAGCAAGATCACAAAAATAATCAATGAAGTAAGCAATAGAATTCATCACAATATTGAGATATGCAATAAAAATAGAATTTTTAGAGAATAGAAAAGCAAACCAATGGAGTTCTTCAATTAATCCAACAAAAATCAAACTTTGTCTCTTCTCCAATCTCCAAAATAAAGCTAAAAAGTAAATCTAAAAGCTACAAAAAAAATCTAAGAAGAAGCTCTCCAAAACTAGGGTAAAAACAGGGGTTAAATAGCCCCCAAAATCGTCCAAAAACTGTGACCAAAATACCCCTGCGCAGCCTGTTTTCCGCAATTTTCGCTGCAGGCAGCGCGTCGCACTCGGCCGAGTGACAAATGTCGCTCGGTCGAGTGAAAACCCTGCAATTTTCCAGTAAGTCTCGATCTTCAGGGGTCTTCACTTCGGGGGCGGCTCGGCCGAGTGAGTTGTCGTCACTCGGCCGAAGGCTTCATGGTACTCGGGCGGACGGGATTAACCACTCGGCCGAGTGGATCTTCTGAAGCTCAGGCAGCCGAAAAACAGTAACTTGGCGATTTTTGAAGGGCTCCGTCTGGGCGCCACTCGGGCGGACGAGATGTCGTCACTCGACCGATGTGGTGTCCGTCGCTCGGCCGAGTGCACATAGGAATCGTGTCTGAACTGGTCGGCCGAGCGGTGTCTCGCTGGTCGGCCGAGTGGCTCCTCCACTCGGCCGAGTGGGACACAAAACATGCCCAATCTGCTTATTTTGGCCTCCTCGTCGCTCCTACGACGTCCGTTCTTCTTCCGCTCCTCTCCAACAGCAAAATACCCCTCGGGGAGGTTGTCGGTGACCGTCTAGAGTAAGCGCATCTCGAGATCACTCCAAATCGCGCCAAATCACCTGAAATGCGACGAAAACAACAAATCGTGAAAAGCATCGCAATATCGTCGTTATATCGTGAAAAACATGATTTGGGCGATCTAAATGGCATGCAATCATGCGGGGAAAAAGGTGTAAAATAAGGAGTGATCAAAATCCCCCAAGCTTGCCTCTTGCTCGTCCTCGAGGAAGATAAGTAAAAGGCGAACCCGGTGGATTCGGAAAACGAAAACGGCAAAAAAATGAAAAATGAAAAACGGAGAAGAATGAAAGACGAAATAAAAATAAAGTAAGAAAGAAAGAAGCGATGAGGTAGGTTGCTAGATCATTTCCTTAGGACGTGGGTTCCGCTTACTCTTATAGCATGCACTGAACGAAAAACACATGTCAAATAATTTTATTTTGATATCATAGTATAATAGTGCAAATAGAAATAGAAAACCCACGAACAACAATATAATCATGAAAAACGGAATAATTCTATAATTAACATCGTCTGAATCATTTAAAGCGGTATACAAATCACAGATCACACACTTTTCAATTGAATGCTTTCTATCCGGAGTATAAGAGTATCACACTATAGAATAGAGAGAATAGAAAGGTATGGATTTCATGAAATGAGTGCTAGGCTTAGATATCTGGATTTCGTAAAGCTAGAAATAATCTCATTGAGTATAGAATATTGCTTAGCCTAGGTTGTCGTGCAACGTCAAGTAGTCACTCTCTCACACATCAATGGATCCCCTCCCCCAAGCTTATCTATAAGCGTGGTGGCATAAAAAATATTTACATCCCCAATTTTTTATAAAGCTCCAAAAGTAATGAAAAGAGAGGAAGAAAGAAAGAAAGAAAGTGAGACGGGATCTTTTATTGAGGATTTTCCTCTATTCTTTTTTTTCTCTCTTTTTTTGTTTTGTTTTGTTTTTTTGATGCAAAAGCATATATACACAACGATCCCAACTCAAAGAGAGATAATGATATACAAGAATATTTTCTCTTTTCTCTCTTTTTTTTGAATAAGAAATTTGGAGCTAGGAATTAATAGCGGGGGAAATGCCATATAATAGAATCGCTAAGGGGAGATTCACCAATGATTTTAAAAGTAGAGAAATGATGTTCAAGATTTATGGAGAAAGAAATAAATATATCACTCGGTTCACTCTATAAGACATGCACGACAACTTCAGCAGGGTAATCTAATCTACTCAGTTTCGATCACAAAAAAGCTAACTAATCCAGATTTATCATAGCTAACATCATTCAATCATCCTGAAGTGAGGTGTACAATTCATGCATATAGAAGTGATATAGGAAAAGAAATCAGTACTCCAGATATAGGCATTCAATGCGTGAATCTTGGTGTGTTTTCTGTGATAGCATACATATGAATATTCAGACTAAGCTAATAATAAAATTTCATCCATTTTCATGTGGAAAAAGTGTGGGTTACTATCTCTAGATGCAAGGCAAGTCATAGCATATGATATCAGAAATAAAATCTAAGACATGACAAATATAGCATGCATATAGAATAAGCTAACTCCACGTCATCATCATCACAGAAAAGTCATCTCTAGCATGAGATGAAAAAGAAAGAAATAAAGATAAAGGGAAAATAGAACTATTTACAATGCGGCACACAGAAAAAATAAGAAAAACGTGATGCATGGCAAAATAAAAGAAAAATGGTGGAAAAATAAGTGCGAAAGTGAAAAATGGAGTGAAAAACTAAAAATAAAGGTGGCAAATCGAAAAAGAACATGAGAACTCACTCCCCCAAGCTAAATGGCACAGTATCCTCAATGTGCAAAGTGTGGCACACCGAGAGACAAGAAATGTGAGGGGCAAGTGAGGATGCATGCATGAAAAAAAAGGAAAATAAAAAGATAAAAATAAAGAAATGAAAAATATGATGTGGACATGATGCATGCACAGATATGGGTGATACAGATATATAGATGGTACCAAAAACTCTCCCTCTCTCCCAGAAAAGATATATAAAGATACGGTCAAAATGAGAAACCCAGAATAAGTGAGGGGAGGGGGGGGGACAAAAAGGCAACAGGACCCAGCAGAAACGGGCAGCACAACGACAGGAATAAATGATGGCATCAAGGGTGCCTAAGAATGTGGTGCTGCACCGTCTCCGTCCTGAGGCGGAAGTGGTGGTGGTGGCTGGACAGGCCGCTGAGCGGGGGTGGGTGTGGAAGTGGTAGCAGGCTGAGTGTGTGTGGATGTGTGGGTGGCAACCTGCTGGGTGGGTACGGGTACGCGGGGAAGACGCTCCCGGACCTGGGTAAGGTAGTAGTGAATCTGGGGGATCAGGTCGAAGCGGTCAGCCATCGCAGAGACGGTGGAGGACAGGGTCCTAAGGTCAGCTCTGAGACCACTCACCGCCCCCTCTAGAGCACGAATGCTCTGAAGTACAGTGTCAGGGGGAGGTGGTGCAGAGGGACGCACCGGGCGGGGTTGTGCAGGGCGTGGCTGGCGTACTCGGGTTGCGTATGTGACGGGCTCAGCGGGGAAGGGAACAAAAGGTGCTGCGCTCGCAAATGTGGGCCTGGCCTCAGTGTGAGGCCGGGGCACCGGCTGGTGAGAAGTGGAGGCAGCAGCAATGAAAGAAGAGTGCAAAAGTGGCAGCGAGGCGGTCAGAGAGGTCAGTGGCACAGAAGTGTGGACAGACGCCACGACACTCTCGGAAAATACGGCAGCAATGGAGACAGAGGGCTCTCCGCACTCAACTACGATCGGCGGGCGCTCAGGGGGTGCAGAAGAAACAGGCTCAGCAGACAGAGGGCAGGTGGTGGTGACAGCCGCGGAAGCAGTGGAGGTGGGCTCAGCTAAGGTACTCGCGACACCGATAGAGGTGGGGACAGAGGTGTTAGGAGCAGTGGAAACATCTGGTATGGGCTGAGGGGCCACAGGGTCAACGTGGGTGGCAGGCTCGGCAGGGGCAACAGGGTCTGCGGGTGCAGCGTGGGCCTGCTCGGCCTCCTCGGCCTCGAGCACGTAAGCAGCGGGGATGAGAACATCCATCACAGGGAGCCAGTCAACGTGGGCTGGTGCAATCTGAGTCCGAGCTGGGCTCGGAAGAATCATGTAATCGGCGCCGTAAGGGCCGTGCAACCAGACCCAGTGACGCTCACCGTGCGGACGAAGCATCTTCATCCGGGCCATAACATTGATCGACAAAGAAGTGAGGCCCGATACTCGCCGCAGGTCGTCAGGGAAGTCCTCGCCGGTCATAAGGGCAAGCAAGGTGATCAGGCCGCCGCATCATATCGGTGAGCGAGCGCCCACCGATACAATGATGCGGTCCAAAAACCAAGCCGCGACATCAATCACGACGGCGGGGACCAGCTCATCTCCATCCCTAGATAGAGCTCTGGGACGTGTCATCGCGTAGAGCATGTAGAGCTCTGGCGTAGACATCGTGCCCGGCTCATATCTGGCCAAAAAGGTCGTCGCCATAAGGCGCTGAGCAATACGGAGGCAGGGGTGGACAATGGCCGAGGCCTTGGCCCTACTAGGGTCAAAGGCAGTGTGAAGACCCGTAATCCAGGCCCAGAAGGCACCGGCGTCGAAGGAAGGTGGGGGGATATGGGTGGGGCCGTAACCGCGATCGGCTCCGGGGACAACGGGCCACGAGAAGAATGCTCTCATCATATCGAGAGTGACCTGGCACTCCCGATCCATGAACCGAAACGAGCATCCCTCGTCGGTCCGGGCGATCGAACTAAGAATCTCAAGTGTCGGGCGGGTGAACGTGTCCGCCGACACCTGGAAGAAATCTCGCCAGCCCACGTTGTCGTACAACGTGAGCATCCCCTCTAGTACCCCCAGGCGTCCTAGGTCGGCAAGGTGTGCAAACCTGGAGGGTACGATCGAGCGCTGGGAGATACGCTCGAAGACGGCGCAGTGTGCATCGTCTCGGAACGTAACCCCGAGCGGTCCGACCAGTGGAGCCGGAGGTGGTGGCTGTGGAGCGGCAGGGAGTGGCTGTGCGGGCTGTGCGGGGTGTGTGGGCGCTGCAGGCTATGCGGGGCCTGTAGGCTGTGCGGGGGTGGATGGGGTGTGTGGGAGAAGGTGGAGGAGAGTCCTCCAACTCGTGGGAGGGGCCGGCGTCATCCGACCGCTTCCGCTTGGCGGAAGCTCTCTTCGACCGCGGCCGTGTCCGGGGCGGCATATCAGCCCCGAGCGCACGCCGAAAAGTGTAAAAGTGCGGTGTGTGCAAAAGAATGGAAGGAGTATACCCAGACACGCCGCGAGTGCAAGATAATGGAAGCGTGCGAAGTCAGCGCCTCCGCGAAGCCCAAATCAGTCCCTAGAAGCTCCCCGGGGCTCCCCTAAGCTCCAAAAAACAACCTGCGCATGAAATGGCGATATCAGCGGGTAATATTCAAAATGTATGGGGCATTAGGGGTATAATAGATAGATATATGAATTGATTAGGGTTTGGGGGTCGTTTAACACATGGATCCTCTAAAAATACACAAAAAGAGGAGAAAAAGGGCAAAACAGGCGATACCGGAGGTGATCGGAGCGGCGGACGCCGGCGACGACTCGGGCGAGTCACGTCGGTGGTCAGCCAGCGGTGGCTGGCCGAGCGGCGGCGCGAGGTGGCCGGTCGGGCGAGTGGGGGCTGTGTGCGAGGCGAGCGGGCGAGGGGAGCTGAGGGGTCACACGGTTTGGGAATTTTTTTCGTTTCGAAAATTGTGCCGCCCTGCAGCCCCTTATATAATAAAAGTTACGACTCGGTCGAGTGACTAAGTCACTCGGCCGAGTGGGATCAATGGAAAATCCTCCCCGCTTACGCTTCGGCCGAGTGGCTTTGCCAGCCTCGGCCGAGTGGAGTAAGTCCATTCGGCCGAGTGGCTTGAGCTACTCGGCAAGACTCGCCCTAGGAGCGTATCCATTTTACTCGGCCGAGTGAAAATATATACTCGGCCGAGTAGCAGTTATACTGAAATCAAGAAAATAAACAGAGAGTTGGGTACAACAGACTTCCCTCATTCGTGAGCGGCTCGGCCGGACGAACTTGTGTACTCGGCCGAGTGACTAGTATACTCGGCCGAGTGAGCCTTGTGTTCTGCTGTTTGTCTTCGTTTGGGCTCTAAACTCCATCTTTCTTCCTCCAGTCGATTTCATCTTACTCCTAGGCATCGAGCGTCTTCCTGTGGTGCTTCTCGTCGTCTCGTTCATCCTCCTCATGGTGGATTTACCTATCTCCTCTCCTGTCAAGAAAAATAGGACCCGTTAGCACAAAATTTTTGGGCGAACGACTCAAAACACTAAAAATTTCTATAACAAACATAAAGAAAAAGTAAAAATAAAGCAATAACCATCGGGTTGCCTCCCGACAAGCGCTCGTTTAAGGTCGTGAGCTCGACCCCCTATGATTTTCAATTAATGCGGGATGTTCGGTGCATATGAGATGCACCCATCAAACTTTCCGGGGAGCACGCTTGGATTCGGAAGATGCGGCGTGTTCTCCCTCGGTGGTCTTGTAGGAGAATAATGCCCTCCAGGCCATTTATTCCTGTGTGAATAGCACAAACATCTTGTTCGAAATAACAGTAAGCTGTTTGGTAATAATTTATCTAAGTTATATTGTAATGTAGTTAACATTAGATATCAACTTAGGTAAAGTCCTGAGACTTTATGCAAGGTCGAACGGGTATCGAGATGAGTATCTCGATCATGGAGAAACGTTTGACCGTCTGTAGCATAAGTCTAAAATGGTTCGTGGTCGTAGATGTTCCGAGACAAGGATATCGAAACATCGGATAGACCATTGTGTCTTAGTCTTCACCGTTTAGCGGTGGCGATGATCTCATGATCGCTTGACTTGGCGAAGTCGAAGACGAGACACAGGTGCTCATTAGAATGAGTTCACTGAACGATCCACTAGAGTTATCATATGGTTATATTGACCAATCTGTCAATGATAACTCTGAGTGATGATAGGATAGTTGGTCTTTTGACTTGAGGTCATTTTGACGGACCTGTGCGTGAACGGTGCCACTTATATCAACTGACCTAGCCTCGAGGCAATGCATGTCAAAAGGTCTTTTGATTGGGTGTCACTTGAAACGTACGAGGCGAGTAATGACCAAGAGAGGATTTGTCTCTCCCGGTCAATGGGAGTTAGTGTCGTAGAGTTAGTTCGGTCTTTAGTAAAAACTCTGCGCAGAGTATGTTGGAAGAAGTCCAACATTAGTTGACTAAAGATCGATAGAAACTAACCGGAGTCAAGTTATTGGGGTTGACAGTTTGACCGTACCCCAGACTTGATCTACACGACATATTTAAGACGAAGAGACTATAACTACGGAATTCATCACGGAAACAGTCAGGTGGTCCCGACAATACTCATGTCAATGAGTTAACCACATAATGATGATTCCTGAAGCAGGGACGGCAACCACTGCTCGTGGTCACTGCCGTATAGGGCTTCGAGCCCAACCTGTTGTAAGGGTCAGGCTGTAGGGTCTCACACAGAGTGCAACGCTTCGTCTAGTAATAGGTAGAAAATAGTTAGGGAGAATATTTGCATTTGATGCAAAAGAAGAGATAATTGCATTTGATGCAATATGGTAATTTAAGCTTAGATAGGGACTATTTTGCATTTGATGCAGAAGCGATTAAATGTGTATTAAATTGTTTAATACAATATTTAATAAAATAAACGCAAGGAAAAGTTCATGGGTAAGACGGGAATGTCCCGGTCTAGACCCAGGTTCGAACGGCGTCCAAATCGGACGCCAGATAATCAAGTTATGCCCAAAACAGTCCAAAGCGTCAGATCAGGTCAGACCAGGCAGACCAGCCCAGTCTAGACCTGGTCTGGCCTGCTGGCCAGACCCAATAAAACCCAGGCCTAGGCCCGGGCGCCTGGGCGCAGGCCCAGGCGCCTGGGCCTGGGCCCAGGCGGCCCAGGACGCCTGGGCGCTGGGCGCCCAGTCGTTCTGGGCCGGGCGCTTGGCCCGGCCCAGGCGCCCGCCTGGGCGCCAGGCGCCAGGCTGGCGCCTGGGTGCCCGCGCCAGGCGCCAGGCGCCTGGGCGCCCGCGCCCAGACTTGGGCGCCCGTGCCCAGGTCTGGGCCTGGGCGCCCAGTCAGCAGATTTTGAATCCGTGGGGCCCACTTGTTGGGCCCCACCAATGGGTGCAGAACCCTAGGTTTACTGGGCAGTTTTGACGGCTGATTTTAGTCGAAAATCAAGCCTAGGGCTGATCTTTGGACACTCAATTGGAGGGTCAAACGAACTCCGATTGACGAACGGTTTTTTCCTATGCGTTCACCGTTGAACACTTGTCGTATTGATAGGTTGTATCGATCTTGAAGCTCAACGGTGAGTGAGTTAAAATTCACGGAAGTTTGCACTTTGTGAAGTGCAAACTAACTTGATTTTAACTAACACAAATAATTAGTCCCACATCGGATTTTGAGAAAAGTGGAGAGTCCGCCGCCTATATAAATAGGGGTCTCCCCCCTTCCTCAAAACTCGTCCCAAGCTCTAGATCTGAGCGGCTCTCGTAAATGTTGGAGCACGCTCGGATCTAGGCTTAAATTAATATTTCTCTTCTCCCTAAATTTCTGCCTTACTCCTGCGGGCTCTTGCAAAGCCACAAAGGAGTTCGGATTCTGAATCTGAAATCTTGGCGGAGGTTTCACTCGCGTGAAACTTTCTTCGGCGCGTGGTTGGCTCGGCGGCACGGGGATTGATCGCCTCGGGATGCGGAGCGGTTCGAGGAGCGGTTCGGGGAGCGGTTCAAGGAGCGGCTCGGCGTGGGGCGGGAGCAGCTCGGAAGACGGCGCGGAACATCTCGCCTGCTCCAGGGCTGAGATTCCGGGTATGTGGTTAAAGTATTTTTAGCATTAGTTTAGTTTAATCGTAGTAGGCTAGATCCTTCTTGGGATGGTCAGATCCATCCCAAGTCGGCATAGATCTTGGCATAGGGTCTTGGACCTTAGGGCTAAGTTAAAAATTGTTTTTAACTGCATGTTAATTTAGATTAACTAGTTTTTCTTCCGCTGCAAATAATTTTTGTGTCTATGTTCCGTCCGACTTAGGACGGGACTAGAGTTTTTGTGCCCTAAGGGACCGCACAATTCCTACAGTGGTATCAGAGCCTAGGTTTGCGTAGTCGATCTAGATACTGCGATTTAATGCTTTTTAAATACTTTTAAATTTTTTAAAGTTATTAGATAATTTTAAAAATGTTTTGAAGTTCAAAATTCTATGTGTTAAATTTTTGAACATGAAAATTTTTAAAATAACGTTTTAAAATTTATGTGATAATTTTTAAAACTAATTTTAAATGTTTAAAAGCTTAAAATTATTTTGGATGCCTAAAATTTTTTATATGATAAATTTTTTTAAGCATGAAAGTTTTTAAAATGATGTTTTAATTTATGAGATATTTTAAAACTGTTTTAAAAGTTAAAAATTTTTATGCGATAAATTTTTTAAGGTAGCATGCAAATTAGTGATTTTAAAATTAAGTTTTTTATGAGATAAAAATAAAATAATTTTAAAATCATATTTTAAATTTAAATGTTAAATTTATGTATGCATGCTAAAAATTGTTTATGCGATAAACTTAGTATATTTGAATGTTTAATAGTTGTGCACTATCTTTATGCGATAAATTAGTGTAGAGTTATTTCAATGGCTTGTTTATCTTGTCCCTTATTTGATAACACAAGACAACCCTTTAGGTTAGCCATTAAAAATGATTAAAATTTATTACTTGAATTTTAATGACATGCTATGTTTTAATAAATCATTAACAACAATATTAAGACCTAATTCCTGATTAGGGTAGTCCTTTAAATGAATTTTCAATTCTAATTGTTATAATTAATTTTCATTAAAGGACTTCGCTTCTAGCGTTGTTAATAAAATTTATTAAAATCCCAATAACGATTAGGATAGCACGTGAACCTTATAATTGATAAGGACTTAATAAAAGTTATTAAACAAATCCTAAAATTTTGAATTTAAGGATTCAACTAGTTGATAGGATTAATTAGTTGTTAATAAAAGCTGTTTAGTCTATGGCATACATACAAAAATGACAAGCTTCATTCAATGGACCATGATCCAGTCAATGTGCTTGGCTAAGAGTTCTGGGTCAACCCTTGCTAGTCCAAGGGGTAGTGATCCTGGCTTAGTCAATTCCCTGGCTGTGTTCCGCTGGACCGCAATGTCGCGAATCATGATTGTATGACACCCTGGACTATATCTAAGTCAAATACGTTAATGATCTTTTTCAAGATTAGCCGTAGCCCTCCTTGTTTTAGGGGTTAGCAACTATAGGGCCCGTGTTACAGTTGTTGAGATACACTCAAGCTGTGACATGGCAACCTTGTAGAAACCAACTTCTTAAATACATAAGATGACATCTTGACTTGACCCAAACCGACGTTGTCGTGGATACACCGAGCGGCGGCGCAAGTTTAGTCAAGGATGTAGTCTGCCTAGATGTAGTCTAAGACCTGACTCAAACCAACGTGTCGTGCATACACCGAGCTGAGGGGCAAGTCAGGCTAGACATGAAAACAAGGGTCCGACTAGACTAGACATTGTGATTTGGATGAGCACACTCATGATCACGGATGGCTAGGGGCAAAAACCGATTAAGAGAGTCATATCCGATATGATCGATGAAGAGTCATCTTCCGATCGCAGAGTCAATCAACTTGTTGAGCTACACTCAAGGTTGTTTAGACTCAAGGTGATTGGAACTCTTACCTATTAATTTTAATTCGATTAAATCGTTCGTTATTAAGCTTTAAAACGTTCGTAAAAATAGTGGGAGGATATAGATAGATAAAAGCCAATCTACCTATATTTAATATTGAACATATGCTAAAACTAGGGCAAGACTATGATTACCGAAAGAATCAATTTATAATATTGGAATTAGTTAATTGGTCAAAAGGATGATTAATTGAATATCAAGTTAAATTCTAATTGATGTAATTAAACTATATTCTCATTGACATTAAATGACCTTCTAAAGAACAGACTTAAGAAATATGATTTCATTAAGTTCTGGGTCCAACAAATAAATTAAAGCTTCATGTCACTCGTCTCTATATGAGGCAGCTTGAACATATAGGACATTCAAAGTATGTTTCTCCCTACAACTTGTCGAGCTACCCTCAAGGTTGTATGGACAAACAATTTTGATCCGCAAAGTTCGAAAATTCGATCAAACCGTTTGAGTCGAATACGCGTGCATGAGCGATGCAAGACTATGTATCCCAACCGGATCTTGAGACAAGCAACTTCTTAAGCTACACTCAAGATTGCAAAGCTCAAGCGTTTGGATACATAAGTTGCTTGCATAGCTATTTATTTATGTTGATATCTAAATGTGATTTAGAAAAGGAAGAAGGCACTCCGGAAAGTCAATTGAGAAAATTAGTTTAATTTATCATTAGTAGAGGCATAAGTAGAAGGAAATGAAAATATGACATATTTTGATGTCACGATTTCAGAATAAATTGTTATACAAAAGACGTTTAACACATTTTGACGAATGTCGTCACATTGCTTCTGAAGTAATGTTTTGTGTTAAGTAATTTGTAATAACTATATATATATTAAATGTTAATATATATAAATACACAAGATAGTAGCATACTTATATGGTAAAATTAGACTAGGCCGTATCAAGAGATTAAGCTTCACAAGTCACATAAAGAGGGGTCTGACCTCTTGTATTATGAAGTCTACGGACACTTGTGAGTCTTAGCCTCTTAGATACAATGGTCGAAACCCATCTGTGAGACAGTGGGAGAATGAGTTGTCGAACTCAGTCTAGTACATACTGATGTACCCGAGTCTAGATTAACCAAAATAAGTTATTCGTATGTTTTATTAAGACACGTGTTCTTGATGAAACACAAGTCTGATAAAATAAAGAACGAAATGACTAAAGTATTTAAACTGATTCGATTAGATCGAATGGTCAAATACTTAGCTAAATAAAATCTTGTGTAATTAAAAGAAAATGTGATTTTCTCTCAGATCAAGTCTGTTAACACATCGGTGTGTTAAAAGGTATGAATCACACTTGGTTAGACTTGGTGCGATCCATAAATAAGTGACTCTGAGTTAACTCCTCCCTCTGGGTTAAGTCCCAGATAGTAATGCCTAGGTTTTGATAATGTTCTATAAAGACATTATCAATGATATATTCAATAAATCAATCGTAAGGAAGTTGTATTATTACTCGAATCTCGTGAGACGGATTGTCGAGTTCGACATCATAACTGATGATGACTTAGTCAAACTTCCAAGATGAAATTCGGAGTAGTAACTCCGATTTAAAACTTGATGCAGGTCCGTGTGCGTAAATAAATTTGAGAATTTATTTTACGTGCCCATGGAAAACGTTTCCTCACTTTCTGCAAGTAAATCTTTAAGTTAAAAGATTGGTGCAGAAAGGAAAATAGTGAAGTACAATCTTGTTGGACGAGAACGGTTTTCATCCTAATTTCTTTAAAACAGATTATGATGAAACCAGTTTCGCCAACAGATGTGTACAGATTTACTCGGACCAAAGCCGATGTAAAACGCTTAAGTTGACCATGAAAATTTGCGCATTCACTTATAAGTTCGTTTTTCTAAATATGATTTAGACGAACCAACTTAAATGAATTAGCCAGATAGTTTTCAAGGTCAGTGGGAGCGTATAAATTACATGCGAGACATCAAAGGGATGTATCATTTATTTTGACAAAGTTATCAAAAGGCTTGATACTTTATCAGAAATAGATATGAGCCATTTGAAATGACCAATAACTAATTTAAAATTATTATCGTAAGGTACGATGAACTGGATAAGATCCAGGGAAATAAAATATTATAGATTCCGATAGACCAAGTGAATTATTTGAATAAGATTCAAAAGGTCGGTCTAACATAAACATAGAAACCCCTTAAGTCTATAGTGTAGACGGTTTTAGCAGATCCACTCATGAAGGCTCTACCACATGAAGTCGGGAAAACTTATGTGTAAAAACGGTATAAGATACCGAGATAAATGGGCCTGAGTGCAAGTGGGAGATGTAGGAGAATAATGCCCTCCAGGCCATTTATTCCTGTGTGAATAGCACAAACATCTTGTTCGAAATAACAGTAAGCTGTTTGGTAATAATTTATCTAAGTTATATTGTAATGTAGTTAACATTAGATATCAACTTAGGTAAAGTCCTGAGACTTTATGCAAGGTCGAACGGGTATCGAGATGAGTATCTCGATCATGGAGAAACGTTTGACCGTCTGTAGCATAAGTCTAAAATGGTTCGTGGTCGTAGATGTTCCGAGACAAGGATATCGAAACATCGGATAGACCATTGTGTCTTAGTCTTCACCGTTTAGCGGTGGCGATGATCTCATGATCGCTTGACTTGGCGAAGTCGAAGACGAGACACAGGTGCTCATTAGAATGAGTTCACTGAACGATCCACTAGAGTTATCATATGGTTATATTGACCAATCTGTCAATGATAACTCTGAGTGATGATAGGATAGTTGGTCTTTTGACTTGAGGTCATTTTGACGGACCTGTGCGTGAACGGTGCCACTTATATCAACTGACCTAGCCTCGAGGCAATGCCTGTCAAAAGGTCTTTTGATTGGGTGTCACTTGAAACGTACGAGGCGAGTAATGACCAAGAGAGGATTCGTCTCTCCCGGTCAATGGGAGTTAGTGTCGTAGAGTTAGTTCGGTCTTTAGTAAAAACTCTGCGCAGAGTATGTTGGAAGAAGTCCAACATTAGTTGACTAAAGATCGATAGAAACTAACCGGAGTCAAGTTATTGGGGTTGACAGTTTGACCGTACCCCAGACTTGATCTACACGACATATTTAAGACGAAGAGACTATAACTACGGAATTCATCACGGAAACAGTCAGGTGGTCCCGACAATACTCATGTCAATGAGTTAACCACATAATGATGATTCCTGAAGCAGGGACGGCAACCACTGCTCGTGGTCACTGCCGTATAGGGCTTCGAGCCCAACCTGTTGTAAGGGTCAGGCTGTAGGGTCTCACACAGAGTGCAACGCTTCATCTAGTAATAGGTAGAAATTAGTTAGGGAGAATATTTGCATTTGATGCAAAAGAAGAGATAATTGCATTTGATGCAATATGATAATTTAAGCTTAGATAGGGACTATTTTGCATTTGATGCAAAAGCGATTAAATGTGTATTAAATTGTTTAATACAATATTTAATAATATAAACGCAAGGAAAAGTTCACGGGTAAGACGGGAATGTCCCGGTCTAGACCCAGGTTCGAACGACGTCCAAATCGGACGCCAGATAATCAAGTTATGCCCAAAACAGTCCAAAGGGTCAGATCAGGTCAGACCAGGCAGACCAGCCCAGTCTAGACCTGGTCTGGCCTGCTGGCCAGACCCAATAAAACCCAGGCCTAGGCCCGGGCGCCTGGGCGCAGGCCCAGGCGCCTGGGCCTGGGCCCAGGCGGCCCAGGACGCCTAGGCGCCGGGCGCCCAGGCTTTCTGGGCCGGGCGCTTGGCCCGGCCCAGGCGCCCGCCTGGGCGCCAGGCGCCAGGCTGGCGCCTGGGTGCCCGTGCCAGGCGCCAGGCGCCTGGGCGCCCGCGCCCAGACTTGGGCGCCCGTGCCCAGGTCTGGGCCTGGGCGCCCAGTCAGTAGATTTTGAATCCGTGGGGCCCACTTGTTGGGCCCCACCAATGGGTGCAGAACCCTAGGTTTACTGGGCAGTTTTGACGGCTGATTTTAGTCGAAAATCAAGCCTAGGGCTGATCTTTGGACACTCAATTGGAGGGTCAAACGAACTCCGATTGACGAACGGTTTTTTCCTATGCATTCACCGTTGAACGCTTGTCGTATTGATAGGTTGTATCGATCTTGAAGCTCAACGGTGAGTGAGTTAAAATTCACGGAAGTTTGCACTTTGTGAAGTGCAAACTAACTTGATTTTAACTAACCCAAATAATTAGTCCCACATCGGATTTTGAGAAAAGGGGAGAGTCCGCCGCCTATATAAATAGGGGTCTCCCCCCTTCCTCAAAACTCGTCCCAAGCTCTAGATCTGAGCGGCTCTCGTAAATGTTGGAGCACGCTCGGATCTAGGCTTAAATTAATATTTCTCTTCTCCCTAAATTTCTACCTTACTCCTGCGGGCTCTTGCAAAGCCACAAAGGAGTTCGGATTCTGAATCTGAAATCTTGGCGGAGGTTTCACTCGCGTGAAACTTTCTTCGGCGCGTGGTTGGCTCGGCGGCACGGGGATTGATCGCCTCGGGATGCGGAGCGGTTCGAGGAGCGGTTCGGGGAGCGGTTCAAGGAGCGGCTCGGCGTGGGGCGGGAGCAGCTCGGAAGACGGCGCGGAACATCTCGCCTGCTCCAGGGCTGAGATTCCGGGTATGTGGTTAAAGTATTTTTAGCATTAGTTTAGTTTAATCGCAGTAGGCTAGATCCTTCTTGGGATGGTCAGATCCATCCCAAGTCGGCATAGATCTTGGCATAGGGTCTTGGACCTTAGGGCTAAGTTAAAAATTGTTTTTAACTGCATGTTAATTTAGATTAACTAGTTTTTCTTCCGCTGCAAATAATTTTTGTGTCTATGTTCCGTCCGACTTAGGACGGGACTAGAGTTTTTGTGCCCTAAGGGACCGCACAATTCCTACAGGTCTCTCGTCTCGAATTGTGTTGGGGGGAGGCTCCCCCAGGCTAGCGTTTGCCCTGGTCAACGGCTTCACCGGTGACGCCGATTTCCGTATCGGCGGAGCTTTCTTTGGAGACTTTAATTTCAAGAGCTTGCAGAGCTCTCGAATCCTTGCGACATCAGCGTCGCCTTCATCATTTTCAGCGGAGAAGTCGGGGGAATCATCTATCTTCTCATCTTGGCCTAAATCCGGGCCTTCCTCGAAATCCTCATCGAAAAAGAGCGCCAATCGAGTGGGGGATCGCCTCTTCAATTACCTCATCAAGGAGGTCCGAAAGATCGTCTGACCGTCCCCTAAGCAAATATATTCTATTGGTTTCGCCCGTCGGGACTCCCTCGGAATAGTGTTTGAGTCTCTGACCATTTACTTTGAATGTGGAACCATCCTTGCTTTCCAACTCGAAAGCTCCTCCCGGTTGTATGTGCTTGATGGTGAAAGGTCCGGACCAACGTGACCTCAACTTACCGGGAAATAGTCGGAGCCGGGAATTATAGAGCAAGACCTTGTCTCCTATCTTGAAGTCCGTGACGGTTATGCGGGCATCGTGGAGAATCTTGGTCCTTTCTTTGTAAATTCTTGAGCTTTCGTAGGCGTCTCTTCTTATCTCATCAAGCTCGTTGATGTCCAAGAGTCGCCTCACCGCCGCACTCTTGTAATCGTAATTAAAGGTTTTGATGGCCCAATATGCGCGGTGCTCCAACTGTACCGGTAAGTGGCAAGCTTTCCCATAAACGAGTCGGAACGGTGTGGTGCCTATGGGAGTGCGAAAGGCCGTGTGATATGCCCATAGAGCATCGTTTAGCTTCATTGACCAATCCTTTCTAGATCGATCCACCGTCTTTTCGAGAATTTGCTTAATTTCTCTATTTGAGACTTCCACTTGGCCGCTTGTCTGGGGGTGACATGCCATGCCGACTCTATGATTTACCCCGTACCTCTTTAGTATGGCTTCAAACTTGTTCTCTATGAAATGGCTCCCCCGTCGCTTATCAAGGTACGAGGCACTCCGAAGCACGGGAAGATGTTTTGCTTGAAGAACTTGGAGACGACCCTTGCATCATTAGTAGGGGTGGCGATTGCTTTCACCCATTTGGAGACATAGTCGACGGCCAATAGTATGTATTTGTTGCCATTGCTCGACGGAAATGGTCCCATGAAGTCTACTCCCCAACAATCAAAAAGCTCAATTTCTTGGATGGGCCTCATCGGCATCTCATTGCGCTTGGAGATATTCCCGGTCCGTTGGCATCTATCGCACCCCTTTACAAAGTCGTGGGTGTCTTTAAACATTGTCGGCCAAAAGAACCCGCTCTGCAAAATCTTAGCGGTAGTTTTAGAGGCGGCATGATGTCCTCCGCATGGTAGACCGTGGCAATGCAAAAATGATGGATGTCGCCTCCTCATTAGAAACACACCTCCGAATGACGCTATCCTTGCATATCTTGAAAAGGTATGGATCTTCCCAGAAATAGCTACGGACTTCATGAAGAAATCTCCTCTTTTGATGCGTGGGCATCCCATGCGGTTTAATTCCACAAGCCAAGTAGTTGACGAAGTCCGCGTACCAAGGGACTTCACCGGTCCTTATGGCATATAGCCTCTCATCCACAAATGCGTCGTCGATAGGCAAACTCTCATCCTCCTTGTCGCGAATGAGCCTAGATAAATGATTCGCCACGACATTGTCTGTACCCTTCTTATCTCTGATCTCTAAGTCGAATTCTTGCAACAAGAGTATCCACCTAATCAACCGAGGTTTGGCCTCCTTCTTGTTTAAAAGATACTTCAATGCCGCATGGTCGGTGTGGACAATCACCTTGGAACTGAGGAGGTAGGAACGAAACTTCTCTATGGAATAGACGACCGCTAGAAGCTCCTTTTCGGTAGTTGTGTAGTTTTTCTACGCGTCATCCAATGTCTTGCTCGCATAGTATATCGCATGAAGCTTCTTATCTTTTCTTTGTCCCAACACCGCTCCAATGGCTTGGTCGTTAGCATCACACATTAGCTCAAAAGGAATGCTCCAATCCGGTGGTTGTATGATGGGAGAGGAGACTAGTGCTTCCTTCAAGGCGTTGAAGGCTTGTAAGCATTCTCCTGAAAAAATAAAAGGGGTATCTTTAGTGAGCAAAGAAGTAAGTGGTTGGGCAATCGAGGCGAAATCCTTGATGAAGCGGCGGTAAAACCCCGCGTGACCAAGGAAGCCTCTAATGCCCTTGACATTAATAGGAGGAGGGAGTTTCTCGATTACCTCGATCTTTGCTTTATCTACCTCAATTCCTCTCGAGGAGACAAGGTGTCCGAGAACTATGCCTTCCGTGACCATGAAGTGACACTTCTCCCAATTGAGAGTGAGATTGTTTTGTTGGCACCTTTTTAGGACTTTAGTAAGATTTTCCAAGCAAGAGTCAAACTCACTTCCATAAACCGAGAAATCATCCATAAAAACATCCATAATGTTTTCAATGTAATCGAAAAATATGGATGTCATACACCTCTGAAAGGTGGCGGGAGCATTACAAAGGCCAAACGGCATCCTACGATAGGCATAGGTGCCATAGGGACAAGTGAAAGTTGTCTTCTCTTGGTCATCTTCATGCAAAGGGATTTGGAAGAATCCCGAATACCCATCTAGATAGCAAAAGTATTTATGTTTCACAAGGCGTTCAAGCATTTGATCAATGAAGGGCAACGGGTAATGGTCCTTTCAGGTGGCTTTATTGAGTTTCCTATAGTCAATGCACATTCGCCATCCCGTGACGGTGCGCGTAGATATGGGCTCACCTTTTTCATTTTTTATGACAGTCATCCCCCCTTTCTTGGGGACGACGTGAACGGGGCTAACCCATCTACTGTCTGAGATAGGATAAATTATACCGGCTTCTAGCAATTTTAGGATTTCCTTTTTAACCACCTCCTTCATATTAGGGTTTAACCGCCTTTGAGGCTCTATGGAGGTGGCTTCGGTATCCTCCAAATGGATCCTGTGCGTGCAAAGCCTGGGGCTTATCCCTTTTAGATCGGAGATAGTGTATCCCAGGACATCTTTATGGCTCCTAAGAACGTCTAGGAGTTTTTCAAGTTAGTCTGGCGCGAGGTGGGAGTTTACTATCACCGGGAAAGTTAATTTGTTACCCAAAAAGGCGTACCTTAGATTCGGAGGTAATTGTTTAAGTTCAACCTGAAGTGGTGCCGCTCCTTCTACTTCATCAGCTTGCATGAGTTCGGCTTCTTCCTTGTCAGCTGGGTCTAGCTTGTGTTCAGGTGGCGCGCTCTCTTGTGAAGAGTCAGACTCACTACTTAGTGAGGACAATGCATCGAAATAGGCGCGCTCCGATTCTGTGCCAGCATCGTCAGAGTTTTCAATCGGCTCCGGTTCGTTCCTGGAATCAAGAAACACATCAGACGATTCATAGAAGCAAGAGTAAGTGTCATGGGGTGTAACTCCCTGAACGATGGCTTGCTCTGAAGATCCTCCCGGAGTATAGTGACCCTCGACACTTGTTCTACCGTCTTCGAAATATAGCTTGTCGTCCATCACATCAACTTTGACGTTGCCTCCGATAATCCCCTCCGGGGAGACTTGGTCCATCACAAAACTAGCAAACAGTTGCTCGTCAGGGTCCTTGACATCGATAGCAAATGCTCCGGTAGCGTGGACCTCATCGATAAGCTCCTTAAGGAGGTCTGTGAAGGAGTCATAGTCTTCCTGACTGAGTTCTATTGTTGACATTGCATCCTCCATTCTTCCTGTAAAGACCTTATGCAAAATACAGGGGGAATATGCAAATAGAAGAAAGTAAAGAAGGAGAGAAAGAAGAAGTAACCGGGTGGTTGATGACGAACACCGTCGAAATGCCTTCCCCGGCAACGGCGCCAAAAACTTGATCGCTCCGGGATGTAACCCTAAAGAACGGTTGTAGTTTTACCGCAAGCGCACGGTATAGCGGTGAGCGAGATATCGAACACAGGGAGGATGAATGACCGTGCTTGTTCCAATCAACCTGGCTATTTAAGAAGAAAGATTTGCCTTTGGCGATCCTGTCACAATCGTCAGACAAAGTGTGGAAATATCAAATCAAATAAAGAACATCTAGGGAATGGGGGATCCCCGCTACTCACTGTATTTCATGAATGTGGTTCATCGGTATCAAAATTGCTAGATTAAGGTTTTGGATGAACTAGTTGCAACTGAATGTAGAACCAAGCTCACGCTCTCGCGCTGTTGCCGGTCTATAGCTATCCTAGGTTCGGGTCCAATCTCTTGCAAACCCTAGCCTAGGGAAGCTAGCATTAGGATCAACATCATCGTCCAATCGCGCACCGAGTCCAATCTCTTGCAAACTCGGCCCACGACCTAGATTGGGATAGTTCCTACCCGTCCAATCTCTTGCAAACGGGTATTGGCACGGAATTGCAACCGGAAACCCTAGTATCGGTCCAATCTCTTGCAAACCGACACTACAGAAATTCGATTCCAACCCAATTCGGATTTCTAGGGTTTCCTATCGAATTGGGATCCAATCTCTTGCAAATCCCAATCGGTATGAACTCCTAGCTATCCGTAATAAATTGATCTCAATCTAATCTCTAATGGCAATTCTAGCAAAATTCCTACCAATTCATCACAAATATGAAATTGGGCTTGTAGGGTTCATCCCCACGCCCCAAGACGTGGCGACTACTCACAATTCATAGCAAGATCACAAAAATAATCAATGAAGTAAGCAATAGAATTCATCACAATATTGAGATATGCAATAAAAATAGAATTTTTAGAGAATAGAAAAGCAAACCAATGGAGTTCTTCAATTAATCCAACAAAAATCAAACTTTGTCTCTTCTCCAATCTCCAAAATAAAGCTAAAAAGTAAATCTAAAAGCTACAAAAAAAATCTAAGAAGAAGCTCTCCAAAACTAGGGTAAAAACAGGGGTTAAATAGCCCCCAAAATCGTCCAAAAACTGTGACCAAAATACCCCTGCGCAGCCTGTTTTCCGCAATTTTCGCTGCAGGCAGCGCGTCGCACTCGGCCGAGTGACAAATGTCGCTCGGCCGAGTGAAAGCCCTGCAATTTTCCAGTAAGTCTCGATCTTCAGGGGTCTTCACTTCGGGGGCGGCTCGGCCGAGTGAGTTGTCGTCACTCGGCCGAAGGCTTCATGGTACTCGGGCGGACGGGATTAACCACTCAGCCGAGTGGATCTTCTGAAGCTCAGGCAGCCGAAAAACAGTAACTTGGCGATTTTTGAAGGGCTCCGTCTGGGCGCCACTCGGGCGGACGAGATGTCGTCACTCGGCCGATGTGGTGTCCGTCGCTCGGCCGAGTGCACATAGGAATCGTGTCTGAACTGGTCGGCCGAGCGGTGTCTCGCTGGTCGGCCGAGTGGCTCCTCCACTCGGCCGAGTGGGACACAAAACATGCCCAATCTGCTTATTTTGGCCTCCTCGTCGCTCCTACGACGTCCGTTCTTCTTCCGCTCCTCTCCAACAGCAAAATACCCCTCGGGGAGGTTGTCGGTGACCGTCTAGAGTAAGCGCATCTCAAGATCACTCCAAATCGCGCCAAATCACCTGAAATGCGACGAAAACAACAAATCGTGAAAAGCATCGCAATGTCGTCGTTATATCGTGAAAAACATGATTTGGGCGATCTAAATGGCATGCAATCATGCGGGAAAAAAGGTGTAAAATAAGGAGTGATCATCGGGCTAGGGACACTTAGCTTCATGTTAGAGGAGACTGTGAGAAAGGTCGGTCTTCCCAGGCTAGAGATCAACGGGATCGTCTTGACCCTCCAATACATGAATCAGTTACGCTCAGCTGCATCTGGTTGTTTTCACACCTCAGTTTTTCTCTAACCTCTCTTCATTTGCTTATGGTCAATCAGAGTTGTGCTGCTACTTCCACATCCATCGTCTATGGAGGGATCAGGCCCAATCTCTCGATGAGGAGATTGCATAGTTATGGGAGCTAGCTACAAAGGTTGGAGGTCTACCATGGTCAATGCCCATTGCTTCAATATTCTTGCTATGTAGGGAGAGCTCCAGAGCCTAAGGGGAGAGCTCTAGAGATTGAGGAAGGTCGAAGCAGAGCTTAAGGAGGAGTCAGGTGGTCTGCCTGAAGGACATGGAGTTATTGGAGGCAAGGGCCATATGGAAACGAGTTGATGTGGAGAAGGATGAGTTGAAGATGCAAGCTGTTAAGGCAGCTAGTGCCCACAATGCTAAGATAGGAAAAGCCGAAGCTCAGGCCGATGGTGCCTTTGAAGCCGTGGTCAATATGTAAAGAACACTTTTTTGAAGACGCACCCCGCTCATGCCAGCGTGATCTCCTTCCTGATAGAGAAGACCTTCCCTACTGATGCTATTGGAACTTCTGTCAATGCCTTTGAAGGTAGGACAACCGTTACCGAGGATGAGCCTGTTCCAGGGTAGAATATGTAATTTATGTTGAAGTGTTTGTACGCCATGTGGCACGGTTGAAAATTTTTGTAAAAAATTCTTATGAAATTTTTTTCCTTTTTCAACCCCTTTTCTCCTACTTGCCTATTGTTCTATTTCTATTTGTTTGCCTGATGATAAGAGTATAATTTTGCATGTTTTACCCCCTCATTTATGGGCATTTTGTGAACATTATTTGCTTAATTTGACACTAATCCATGCATTTATTCAATATCATTCGATATTAGAGCTTATAATCTCTTTATGTACAAAATATGATTCTTATGATCTAATTTTTTTTCTTCTCTCTTATTTTTAGTCGAAGATGGCTTTCTCCCGATTCCAATGGATATTTTTGTGGATATTTATGAGATCGGGATTATTTTCTTCATTTTCTGTACGACAGGATAACGAAGCTGGAAATTTGGCATGACCATTACTAAATTGAACTAGAATTTGTCACGGACGTGCCAAATAAACAGTAACATGTTCAAGAATTTGGCACAACCGTGCTAGATTTGGCATGACTGTGCCAATTCAGAGGAAGGTTTTTCGACCCATTTTCTGAAACCGATTTGGATATGATGTGTAGGGGGTATTAATACAACTTTTAAAAAGGGGTTTTGTGGACGTTTTTCCTAGGGTATTTTGCATTGTTTTTTTGATGGCTATTGCTCTTAATTTTGGAGGACTTCTGTAAACTTTCTTGGTGATCTCGCATTGGAGAATTGGATCTCTACTGTCGTCTTCAGAATTTGTAACTATTCCCTTAACTTTCTATTTAATTCCATGCTATCTTATATGAATTGCTCGTTATTATTGCCATGATTTGTGAGTAATCTCTTTGTCTAGGGTTGAGGTTATTATGTATAATTGTGTGGATTGATCTTTTTGTTCCCAATTTATTGAAATAATTGTTTAGGGTTTGGTCTTGGATGCCCTTAAAGTTAATCTATCTCTTAGTTTGTTATCAAACACTAATCACCAATGAAAGTTAGGGTTTTGATTTGATGCACTTTGATAGTTAAATTAATTTCTATTAATTTAGGATTATCAATGAGAGTTGGATCCTGAATTAATTAGAACTACTCATTTAGGATTATCAACGACAATTGGATCCTAAATTAAAGATCCTTGACTTTGAACTTAGTACTCCTACGAGAGTAGGCAAGAACGAAGGCTGGGAATTATTTATTGTCTATTTGTAATGAGTTTATCATAATTTAGGAACCACAAGAGTACGCGTCAAATCATAATAGATATGCATATTACACTTCGAGAGAAGGTATTAGGTAGCGACATAGGGAACAACAATCTCACCCGACACATTAGTTCAATAAATTGAATCTTGAGATTAATTCCGTAATCAATTCGTGATAGTGGATATACTTAGCCATAACATCTTCTCTTATTAATAAAGACTTAGTTAATTTCTTATAATCTGTTCAGAAATCACATAGCTAACTATAGTTTGAGATTGGTTGGTATGTAGTCCCTAGCTTCCTCGTGATAGACCTGAATTGTGCTACGACTACACGTTCACTTTCGATAATTATTTGGCTGAACGAGTTTTTGGCACCATTGCTGGGGAAGCTAACAGATTAATATTAACCAAATTTTGGATTTGCTAGACTACGCGGTTCTTTTTCTTTTTTCCATTCTTCTTGTTTTACTGATGATCATCTCCTAGTTTCTCTTTTCCTAGTTTAAGCAGACAAACTCAGAATTTTTTCTTGTTTTACTGATGATCATCTCCTAGTTTCTCTTTTCCTAGTATAAGCAGACAAACTCAGAATTTTGAACAGTTAATCCCCTTTACTCCTGACATCGAGGCCAGTGCAAAGAGACTGAATGCTAAGAGACAAATGAAGTTAAGATGAGGCAGAATGACAGAGCTAGATATTAATGCCATGACATGGCTTGCTAGTAAGATGGATGCCTTGTCACATCAGATTGTGTTGGAAACTCACAACTCCTCATAAGGTTTTGATGATACAAACATATTATTTTATGTGTACTAACTTTATCTATGCAGATTTTATAGCTCAACTATTACACATTTTAGATAAGACAATCATCAAGACTACATATTGCAAGAAGCATCCATTACAAGATGAAGCATATCGATGAGAGTTTGTATCTTATAAAAAGAGATGTAATCTTTATTTTTTCTCTTGCATATACTTAGAATGTAAAAGCCGTGATAATGATCCATCTTAGTCGTTTAGGGTCCATCCTCAAAAAATGAACTTAATGACCAAATTAGTCGACCAGTCATCACTATTAGTCGACCAGTTTAATTATTAAAATTCAGAAAATTCCAAAAATTTTCTGAACATATTTTTAGGTCATCAGGATCATTATTTTTCAAAATCCTAAATTTCAAAATTTTAGTCGGCCAATAGAAGTTGTTAGTCTACCAGTCAGTTATTAAATTTGTTATTCTAACATCTACTTTTTCAAAATTAATATTCAAATTCTATAACCACCCAAGGAAATTTAAAACTACCACAAACAGAGAAAAATCTTATCGTTTGTCAGTTTCTGGTAGTTATATGTGTCCTTTCATGAAAGGTTGACTCAACAGTCAAAATTCCTATTAGCAGCACAATCAGTCGACCAGTACCATCCATTAGTCGACTAATTGTGACAAAAATTTCTCAGAATTTTTTGAAAATTTAGGCAGTTATTAAACGTTCGAAGAATAACTTTTGGGCTATAAATAGACCCCAGACCCTTGTCTAAAATACACGAAAATTCACTCTTTCTCTCTTTTCTTAAGTTTACTTTATATATATATATATATATATATATATATATATATATATATATATATATATATATATATATAAAGTGAGTGATTTTCAGATATCCATAGAGGAACTTCTGCAGAAATTTTGCCCCTTTAGGAAGTCCAATTTCCAAGAGTGGTGTACCACATTTCATATCTAGAACCTTGGAGATTCCATCACCAACCTTGCGCAATAAGTCCTACATTATTAAGGCTATATGTCATATTGTTTCATACTCTTTCTTTATTTTATTTTGTGAATCTCTTGTTGAAGAGATTGTACAAGTTTGTAACACGTGGAGTGTTGGCATCTTTTTATGTTGATTGCTTTCGGGGAGCAAGTGTTATAGTGGATTGAAATCTCTACGGGGTAGAAGACTGGACGTAGGATCACGAGGATCCGAACCAGAATAAATTACTGTGTTTGCGTTTGGAATTTTCTGGATTGTGTTCATTTACTTCCGCACTCTTATTGCAAGTTTTAGGTATTTTAATTTTGCAATTTCGCCGTGATATACATTATTCACCCCCCTTTAGTGTATTTGGTGTGCCAGAAGATCCAATATTTGGTATCAGAGCATGGTTAAGATGGCTGACGTGCGTTTATATTTCATATATTTACGCACGTTTTCTTCCGTGATTTTTTCGTGTTTTACCGCCGTCTTTTATTCGTTTTCTTGTGTTTTCTTGTGTTTTCTTGTTTTCTTTCACTTTTCTGTGTTTTCCGTGTTTTGCAGGAGTTTGTTGGCATTTGGGGGCGTAAAACGATGGTATCATGTGTCCCCGGAGCAACGGGAGGAGTCACGCATGATCCAGGGGGTCAAACGACGAAGATTGCATCTTTCAGCCCCTCACCCGGTCGGTTGGTCATCTCCAACCGATCAGGTGATGCACACGTGCACCACCCGGACGTAGCTTAGAGCTCACGAGAAGTCACCCGGTCGGTTCAGCGATCGGGTCAGAAGCTCAAAGTCTCTGGAAATTCGAAGCTGATTTCCAACTGATCGGGTGACCTTCACCCGATCGGTTCACCTGTAGCTGAATTTCAACAGCCAAGACTCGAAGCTCCAACCGGTCTCCTCACCCGGTCCGCACCAAGATCCAACCGGTCGGCACCAAGTTCCAACTGACCGCACCAAGTTCCAACCGACCGGTTCATACTGACCGGGTGAAACCCCCGCATTGTGCTGTGATTTTGTGAAGCGGCTCACCCGACCGGTTGACTTGTTAACCGATCGGGTGATGTCGTTTTCTATAAATAGAACCCTAGGTTTCCCAGATTCGGGAGCTGGTTATTTTTTACTGTTTTCTTCATTTTGTGACGGCTGTAATTTCCCAATTTTTGTAAGTTTTCGGATCTTTGTAAAACTTTAGTATTATCTTAATTGCTTTACTACCTTTGCATTCCTATTGTCTGATTATGATTTTGACGGTCCATTTTCATTTAGATTGCTTTTTAATGAATATTTGTGAGTAGTTCCCTAATCCGGGGTTTTGGCGGAAACCCCTTCGGGGGCTCTTCCCGATGCGTCCATAGGGTTAGGAAATCGATGGGGATTAGGAATCTAATGGTTACGCGGGGTGTTTTATTGTCATCGGCGGGAAAAAGACCGCCTTTGTCCGTTGGGCCAAGGGGGAATAAACTTGGCGGTTGACTCCCTAGCCATAGCTCACGCCCTTAGCGTAGACGCCGAATCCTAGTGCACGGAAGCGGCAGGATAAGACGTTGGGAGTTATCGTTGCGAGCTTAGTGCTCCTGGAGTCGATCAGTGTTAATGGATACGGGAGTGCCCACTGATCGAACCCGGGAAGTCCGGCGTATCATCCTGGGCACCGACCGGAATATTGGGCCCATGGGATGCCGGTACCACTTTTAGAGGCAACGTCTCACCATTAGACCCTAATTCCGATCGCCATCCTACCCGTAGGCCGTATCGGCGAGAGTTGCTCGTTGGGGCGGAAACCAAAGTCCCGGGTTTTATTTTCATATTGTCTATACCTTGCATTCTTTTACCGTGACAACCCATCATTCGATCCGGGCTAGCTCGCCCATGGGGTGATTTTGGTCCTCTTTGACACAAGCACATCCTCGCCTCCCTGTGTTCGACCCCCAAGCTACACTACAACACCGTGCGCTTGCGGTTACAAATATCTAAACCTCCACCGGGTCCCCCGGCCATTTGCGGCTCGCAAACCGGGGGCACGTCAAGTTTATGGCGCCGTTGCCGGGGAGGCAACGTGCTTGTTATTTTAGGAGCTCATGAACCCTAGTGTCTAGCTCTTATCCCTACCTCGCGATAATTTTCGCACTCTACACTTTCCAATTTCGCTTGTACATATTGTAGATAGTAATTGTATAATGCTAGTTGACTGAATCGCCGTGCTACCATCGCTACATTCGGTTCCCTGTTTATGCAACCCGTGCTTTTGACGTGTTTGCTACTTGTGCAGTTCTCTCTCTCCTTTCGTATAGGTTCTTTGCCACATGACGAGGATGTTGCATGCAGTTTCAGGAGACATCTGGGATCACTCACACCATATCCGCTGTTTGGCACGAAGCTTAGCGGAATCCCTGAATACTTCGAACATACTATCCCTCCTATCTGCCGCCGTGGAAAATTAGAGGAGATATCGAGATACGCAGGAGTACCTTGCCACGACAACTCTCTTTCCTCATGGTGAAGTGGAAGAGTTGTTCACGGAGTTTTGTCAGGAGGACCATCAGGCTGAGTCTGTGGGCTACGTTGGACAGGAACCGATCTATTCCCTGCAGACTTCTATCGAGCATCCCGGATCTTTGGACAATGAGGAAGCTAGAAACAGTTGTGGGGAACCATCGACAGTTGAAACCTGTTTTCACTTAGAAGCCTTCTTCCCGGACAATTATTATGAGCTTGAAAAAGACCCAGTGCCTTCCTCGATCATTCCCACTATACCTTGCGAAACTTTGCCTTGCGGAACCGCGGATGGGAGTGAGATTCCGGATGCTGGCTTCCAAGAAATCCACGAAGAACTCCTTTCCCTTGAGGATGCTCAGCTTGAGAAGTATGCGTCGGGGCCTCATGAAGTTGAGATGAAAGAGTTACCCCCGGGGCTGAAGTACGAATATTTGGGGGCTGGCTCGACCCTTCCGGTCATAGTGAACTCTTCACTGCCTGAAGACCAAATGACCAAACTTCTTGGTGTTTTAAAAAAGTTTAAAGGAGTTTTCGGATATGCAATTGAAGATTTAAAAGGGGTTAGCTTAGGCCTCTGCTCACACAGAATTCTGCTTGAAGATGAGCAAGCCTCCTCGATTGAGCCGCAGCGGAGGCTAAATCCCATAATGATGGAAGTTGTAAAAAAGGAGATTGTTAGGCTTCTACATGCCGGTATCATATACCCTATCTCCGATAGTCGCTAGGTTAGCCTGGTGCACGTCGTACCCAAGAAAGGAGGAATGACGGTGGTTCGCAACGAGAAAAACGAGCTAATACCAACGAGGACCGTCACGGGGTACATGATGTGCATTGACTATAGAAAGCTGAACAAGGCAACGAGGAAGGATCATTACCCTCTCCCCTTTATTGACCAGATGCTCGGGAGACTGGCGAAGCATAATTATTTCTGTTTCATGGACGGGTACTCAGGATTTCTTCAGATCCCTATTCATAACGATGACCAGTAGAAGACGACTTTCACTTGCCCATTCGGGACATATGCCTATAGAAGAATGCCGTTCGGACTTTGTAACGCCCCTGCTACATTCCAAAGACTCATGTCCGCTATCTTCTCCAACTACTCCCAGGACATCATGGAGGTTTTCATGGACGACTTCTCTGTCTATGGAACTAAGTTTGACTCGTGCCTCAGTAATCTAACTAAAGTCCTGGAGAGATGTCAAGAAAAGGGATTAGTCCTAAACTGAGAGAAGTGCCACTTCATGGTCCAAGAAGGAGTTGTGCTGGGGCACGTCATCTCTTCGAGGGGAATCGAGGTTGATAAGGCTAAAGTTGAGGTGATTGAAAAGCTTCCACCACCGCTCAATCTTCGAGGAGTCCGTGGTTTCTTAGGACATGCGGGATTTTATCGCCGCTTCATAAAATACTTCTCGAAGATTTCCAGGCCGCTGACCCAACTCCTCGTGAAGGACGTGCCTTTCGTCTTCAGCGAGGAGTGTATGAAGGTCTTCCGCACTTTGAAGCAAGCTTTGATTTCCGCACCCATAATACAGCCACCGGACTGGAATCTACCCTTTGAGCTGATGTGTGACGCTAGTGATTATGCGGTTGGTGCCGTCTTGGGGCAGAGGAAGGATAAAAATCTTCATGTCATATATTATACGAGCAAAACCCTTGATGCCGCCCAAAGAAATTATACTACCACGGAAAAAGAATTGCTAGCGGTCATCTATGCCATGGATAAGTTCCGACAATATCTCGTTGGCGCCAAGGTGATCGTGCACACAGATCACGCGGCTCTTAAATACCTATTGAGAAAGAAAGAAGCTAAGCCGTGGCTCATTAGATGGATTCTCCTCCTCCAGGAATTCGACCTGGAAATTAGAGACAAGAAGGGGGCGGAGAATGTTGTTGCCGATCACCTGTCTAGGATGCCTACCCTCGATTTAAATGCTACGCCGATCGATGATTCGCTCCCTGACGAGCATCTTTTCTCTGTCTCTTCCTCCTGGACCCCCTAGTACGACGACATCGCAAATTATCTGGCTTGTGCCATCGTCCCCCACAATGTGAGCTTTCAGCAGAAGAAGAAATTTTTCCATGAGGTCTGCAAATTTTATTGGGATGACCCCCACCTATACAAAACCTACAATGATGGGGTGAAACGAAGATGCATCCCTGAAACTGAGGCGACCTCCATCATTTCCCACTGCCACGGGTAGCAATGTGGAGGGTACGCGGGCACCTACAAGACGACCGCAAAAATTCTCCAGAGTGGATTCTACTGGCCTACACTCTTCAAGGACACACATGCTTATGTCCAAGCCTGCGATAAATGCCAAAGGGCAGGGAATATCTCCAAAAGGAATGAGATGCCTCAACACTACATCCTGGAGGTAGAAATCTTCGATGTGTGGGGAGTGGACTTCATGGGACCGTTCCCTTCCTCTTCAGGGAACTAGTATATCTTGGTGGCTGTGGACTACGTGTCGAAATGGGTTGAAGCGATAGCCAGTCCAACCAATGATTCCAGAGTGGTGGTCAAGTTCTTCAAAAGCAACATCTTCCCGCGGTTCGGTGTACCTCGTGTCCTGATCAGTGACGGAGGGAGCCACTTTATAGAGAAGAAATTCGAGGATCTCTTAAAAAAATACGGGGTACAACACCGGGTGGGGCGTGCCTACCACCCACAGACCAGCGGCCAGGCGGAAGTCTCTAACCGGGAGATTAAAAGCATACTAGAAAAGACGGTGGCCAATTCTAGAAAGGATTGGTCATCAAAGCTTCCTGACGCGCTTTGGGCCTACAGGACGACATTTAAAACTCCGATCGGCACGACTCCCTACCGGCTTGTCTATGGGAAGGCTTGCCATCTTCCTGTGGAATTGGAGCATAAGGCATTTTGGGCTATTAAGAATCTGAACTTCGACGCCAAGGAGGTAGGGGGCACCGGCAGTTACAACTCAACGAGCTCGACGAAATCCAGCTCAATGTCTATGAGAACGCCAAGATTTACAAGGAGAAGCTGAAGCGGTGGCACGATAAGCGAATCTTGAAGAGGGAATTCAAAGAAGGGGACTTAGTTCTCCTATTCAACTCAAAGCTGAAGCTCTTTCCTGGAAAACTCAAGTCAAGGTGGTCGGGATCTTTCCGCGTCACCAAGGTTTTCCCGCATGGGGCTATTGAGATAATGGGAAGGGATGAGCCGTTTAAAGTCAACGGATAGCGTCTGAAACACTATGTGGTTGGAGAACCAGAATTCTCTCCGGTCGGATCCCCAACGAGTGACAACCCTTCCTCTAACCCTCCGGATCCTAATTGACCACCGCTAGAGGCGTCGGGCGAACGACGTTAAACAAAAGCGCTTCATGGGAGGCAACCCATGCTCTAAAATCTCTATCTCCAATCTTTGGAATTATTTCTAACTTAATTTTATCTATTTTTGATAAATAAATCCAGCCGCAAAAACTTCCGTTGAGGACTGATGCCATGTGTGCATTTTTTGCAGGAAACAAGACCCCAACCGATCGGGTGAGAACTCACCCGATCGGTTTGGACGTATCGGCTAAATGGTCGAATCATTTACTTAACGAACCGACCGGGTGAAGACAGTCGAGACCGGGTCGCTGACCGTGTGGGTAGTGCTGAACTTTCGGGAAATTTGGAGATCGCATCAACCGATCGGTTGAGTAATTTGGCGATCGGGTGAGTGGCCAGGTGAAATATCACATGTTCTCGGGAAAGATTTGGGAAGCGGTCAACCGATCGGGTGAATTTCCACCCGGTCGGTTCACCTGTAGCTGTTGGCCGACAGGAAATTTTCGAAATTCGTCCACCTGATCGGTTCAGTTTCGCCCCTATAAATACCAGACCGCACGATGACCGCCACCCGACCCCCAAAAATCCCCTTCACGCGGTTACACACCCCCCAACTGTCAAATCGACCTCCTCCATCCAACATACTGCCCCTAAACCCTCATCCCCACTCACTCCCATACTTCCCCACCCTCGCCACCTTGCCATCATCAACATTCCATCATCAAAACATCCAAACCCTAACCCTAGCCCCCAAAATTTTCGAAAACCTGTTTCTTGTCGGATCAGCGAGCGGTGACTTCCCGAATTGCTTCCTCCTACTACGTGAGTCCCCCGGGAGCTTGATCTTTCTACATTGATGGGTAACACCTTTCCACTCTACACATCTCTTACATTGTCTGTAATGTCCTGAATTGGTGTTATACCTGCTTCACCTGCTTTATAATTATCATAGGCACGCTCCCACTTTCCTTTTCACCATCCACGTTGTCGCCATATCTAGAAAAGGGAAAGAGATTGCCTCATCTTAACGCCGTAATCCGCTTTACGGACCCTTTTCACCCTCTTTCCTTGGCATAAACCCTACGTCTGAGGAGCAATCTGATCGTTTACAAGCCCTCCTTCATTGCCCTATCCGACCTACTCTTTTCGTGGACTTCCCCACCCTACAATCCCTTGGACTCTTTAGGGGCGTCTGTTCACTTTTTCGTTTCATAGGTTGTGATTATCTTCTGCGAACCCAGGCCAATACACACAGAAATCTCACGCTTCAATTCCTCAGTTCTCTCGAGGTGACTGATCATGGCTTCACTCTCCGGGCCTTCAATTGCGATTTTTCCATGAGCTTCGTCGAGCTTAACAACAATCTACTCTTCCCCAACCCCGATCGCCCTACTGAATGGCATACTCATGATCGATCTGACATTTTTTCTCGCTTCCGGGCTGATGGTGTTTGGCAACGATTCACCCGATACACCTCCTTTTCGACGGTAGCCCTCGCCTCCTACATCATACACCCTTGCTACCGTTTTGCTCACTGCTTCCTTGCCAACACCATTTTCGCTCGTGTTGATGTATCCGCGGTGTCTAGCAATGAGCTGCTCTTTCTCTACGCCATGTCCCATGACCGGATTCATGGCGAAATCCCTTTCCCCTAAACACCGCCCATTGGATCGTCCACGAGCTCTTATCCGTCAGCCGTGCCGCTTCTGGGTCTATCTGCTGCGTGGGTATTGTCACTCTTATTGTCAGCTTTGTCTTGAGGATGCCCTCCGACCTCCCTATCGTCCCGGGACGTAACCTTATCGATCGCAACTACTTGATCTGTATCGGCATGCTTACTCCTTTTAGGGAGGATCGTGCATCCTACCTCTATAGTCCCTCCTGCACTCCTTTTACCATCCTCCCACCCTCGTCTTCGGAGCGTTTCCCCCTACGCCTTACACACTTGCCCTGGGAGTTCTACCCAGATCCTTGGTACGCTTCACTCGTCCACTTCCCGCCCTTGGATCCTCCCGATTGGCACCCGTACGTCGGTCCACCCCGTCCAACCATTATCCACCACGATCCACCGATGTATCCCGATCCTCCGGTTGTCCTGCCTGTTGCCCCCCCTTCTCCTATTCGCACACCCTCTCCTTCTTCCTCGGAGGATTCCTTCTACCATTATTCACCACCCTCCTCGCCATCCCCTTACCATTCCACCGCCAGCGACTCCGATTAACTTCCCCCTTCCTTTATTTTGATGTGTTGTCGTGTTTTATTTTCTTTGTGTGTGCGTGCTTGTTTTACTCTTTGTTGTGTCGTGTCGTGTGCTTTCATCGTGTCGTGTCGTCTAGTTTGTTCATTTTCCTTCTTTCTTTTTCTATTTTTGTGTCGTGTGGTTTGATTTTAATTTTTCTTTATTTTCAGTTTCGTATCTGTGTTTTCCATGTTTTTCATTTCTTTTTGTGTCGGTGCGTATTCCCCCCCCATTTTCATTGCCCTCCCGTACTCATTCTTATTGCATTGAGGGCAATGCAAGCTTCAGCTTGGGGGAGTCGCACTTTGTGCGTCGTTTGAGTCCTTTTCGTTTTTGTGTCGTTTTCATCGCGTTTTTAATTTTTCTTTTCTTCTTTTTATCTCTTTACCCTAGAGATGAACCCTATGATGAATTGCCACAAAATCTCACACACCTATCATGGCATCGATAATCACACTCACTAACCGTAGATATCGAGTCTTCTTGCATTTCACGCATCGTGGGTCCACTTAGCTTTTGTGAGTCGTGTGTCGTGCCTAGCCGTGTGGTGTGCTTCTACTTTGTGATTCACTTTATATACCTGTCCAGGAATGACCCCTAGATTATCATGTTTCGATATGAATATGCGGTACTTATTTCTACTGTCTGCTTCTTCTGCATGCTATATATATCGTACGCTTCATTTCGCATGTGTCGGGATTCCACAATTAAGGACTAGGATAACCCACTTAGCCCATGCTCTAATTAGCGAGAATAGTTTCCTTTGCCCAAGTGATTAGATTCTGATTTCTCTTTTGATTTACTTGGTGCAAATCCCCTTGTCGTGTACCGTTCTCCCATTTGGGAGAGTACACATGTATATATCCCAATATCCAAAAATCCAAAAATAGGAGAAAAGAAAAGAAAAAACCCAGAAAGAAATGAAAGAAGAAAGAAAAGAAAAAAAAATTGTATAGCCAAAACTCCAAAAAAAATACAAATGCCCAAAAACCAAAAAAAAATTCAAGTGTGAATATTTTCCTACTTGCCGAGAATAAAGGGAAGGCGAGAATTTGCACAGAGTGTTCTTCTTCACATCATCTCAACCCCCATCGGTTTCGAAAACACTTAGCTTAGGAACTTTTTAGCTATTATCTAGGCTTTAGTGTGGTGATTTCCTTAACCCTAGTTGTGGAGTCCACGACGCATGATATGTTTCGATTCTCTCTATTCTCATGCATGCTTGAACTATAAATTCACCGCTTTATTCAATTCGAATCGGTATTTGGGTCGTTTCCTGGATTTGTGTATATCGAGCTTTATTGCACATCGTAGAGAGCGACACCAACTGCTAGTGCACGACCACACTCACTCGCGCTTCACCGCGTGGGCCCACGGCACTTGTTTGGACTCGTATTCCTAGGTTTAGTGATGTGATTTGGCGTTTGCTTGCTTGGTGTGTCGTTTTTGATTTTGTTGGCCCTGACGGGCGATCTAGGATATAAAGTTTTCTTTTCTCTCTCTTTCTCTCTATTTTTCCCCTCCGAGTTCCTACTCTCACTCGTCTTCCTCGAGGACGAGGAAGAGTTCAGCTTGGGGGATTTTGATGTGCGTTTATATTTCATATATTTACACACATTTTCTTCCGTGTTTTTCCGTGTTTTACCGCCGTCTTTTATTCGTTTTCTCGTGTTTTCTTGTTTTCTTTCACTTTTCTATGTTTTCCGTGTTTTGCAGGAGTTTGCTGGCATTTGGGGCGTAAAACGATGATATCATGTGTCCCCGGAGCAACGGGAGGAGTCACGCATGATCCAGGGGGTCAAACGACGAAGATTGCATCTTTCAGCCCCTCACCCGGTCGGTTGGTCATCTCCAACCGATCGGGTGATGCACGCGTGCACCACCCGGACGCAGCTTAGAGCTCACGAGAAGTCACCCGGTCGGTTCAGCGACCGGGTCAGAAGCTCAAAGTCTCTGGAAATTCGAAGCTGATTTCCAACCGATCGAGTGACCTTCACCCGATCGGTTCACCTGTAGCTGAATTTCAACAGCCAAGACTCGAAGCTCCAACCGATCTCCTCACCCGGTCCGCACCAAGATCCAACCGGTCGGCACCAAGATCCAACCGACCGCACCAAGTTCCAACCGACCGGTTCATACTGACCGGGTGAAACCCCCGCATTGCGCTGTGATTTTGTGAAGCGGCTCACCCGACCGGTTGACTTGTCAACCGATCGGGTGATGTCGTTTTCTATAAATAGAACCCTAGGTTTCCCAGATTCGGGAGTTGGTTATTTTTTACTGTTTTCTTCATTTTGTGACGGCTGTAATTTCCCAGTTTTTGTAAGTTTTCGGATCTTTGTAAAACTTTAGTATTATCTTAATTACTTTACTACCTTTGCATTCCTATTGTCTGATTATGATTTTGACAGTCCATTTTCATTTAGATTGCTTTTTAATGGATATTTGTGAGTAGTTCCCTAATCCGGGGTTTTGGCGGAAACCCCTTCGGGGGCTCTTCCCGATGCGTCCATAGGGTTAGGAAATCGATGGGTATTAGGAATCTAACGGTTACGCGGGGTGTTTTATTGTCATCGGCGGGAAAAAGACCGCCTTTGACCGTTGGGCCAAGGGGGAATAAACTTGGCGGTTGACTCCCTAGCCATAGCTCACGCCCTTAGCGTAGACGCCGAATCCTAGCGCGCGGGAGCAGCAGGATGAGACGTTGGGAGTTATCGTTGCGAGCTTAGTGCTCCCGGAGTCGATCAGTGTTAATGGACACGGGAGTGCCCACTGATCGAACCCGGGAAGTCCGGCATATCATCCTGGGCATTGACCGGAATATCGGGCCCATGGGATGCCGGTACCACTTTTAGAGGCAACGTCTCACCATTAGACCCTAATTCCGATCGCCATCCTACCCGTAGGCCGTATCGGCGAGAGTTGCTCGTTGGGGCGGAAACCAAAGTCCCGGGTTTTATTTTCATATTGTCTATACTTTGCATTCTTTTACCGTGACAACCCATCATTCGATCCGGGCTAGCTCGCCCATGGGGTGATTTTGGTCCTCTTTGACACAAGCACATCCTCGCCTCCCTGTGTTTGACCCCCAAGCCACACTACAACACCGTGCGCTTGCGGTTACAAATATCTAAACCTCCACCGGGTCCCCCGGCCATTTGCGGCTCACAAACTGGGGGCACGTCAATGGTCTACACTTATCCGACAAACAATTCAACGTCTTCATCACAATTTCCAGAAGGGCACTCAACCACAGGCCTCTACTATTCAACGGTTCCAACTACTCCTATTGGAAGGCAATGATGACGATCTATCTTCAAAGCATCGACTACGAACTTTGGATCATGTTGGGAACTCAATATGAGAAGCCTACGACTCCTTAAGCCCAATAGACTACTACTGACAAATTCGCTGCAACTCACAACTCTAAAGCAATGAATAAACTATTCTGCGCCATGGACAAGAATGGGTTCAATCGTGTCTTCCAGGCTAAATTAGCATATGACATCTGGCATACACTTGAGGTAACACACGAAGGAACTAGTAAATTTAAGGAAACTAAAATTTCTGTTCTGGTTCACGGTTTGAACTATTTAGAATGAATGACAACGAGACAATTGGAGAGATGGTTACTAGATTCATTGACATCACAAACTCTCTAATTGCTCTTGGTAAGACATATACTCAAACAGAACAAGTCAGGAAGATTATTCGTACCTTAACGCCAGAATAGGAGAAGAAGACCACATCCATAGAAGAAGCCAATAACTTATCAACTCTCACTGTTGAAAATCTCATTGGTAACTTAATGGCCTACGAAGTTCAACTCCAAGATCGCATGGAACAATCAGACTCAAAGAAGAAAGTGCTTGCCTTCAACGCATCATCAGACATCGATGATTCAGAAATGGACGATGATGATGTGACATTAATCACTGGAAACTTCAAATTTTTTTTACGTAGAGGTAAGTTTAATAATTTGAAATCTAAAACTATTGATGCTTCTCTATGTTTTCAGTGTAACTGGACTGGACATATGAAAAGGATTGTACTATCCTTAAACCAAAAGAGAGAACATCTAACAACTTCAAAAAGGATAAGAAATTTGATAAAAGGAAGACGGCATTAGCAGTCAGATGGGATTCTTCATCATCTGAAGAAGAAGAAGAAACCAACAAACATACTAAAGAAGAAAATGCTCATATGTGCTTTATGGCACATGGTAATGATGATGTAAGTAATTTAGACAATGAAGAACTACTAGAAGCCTTTAATGATTTATATGTTAGATTTAAGAGATTAAATTCTCAACATAAGGCATTAGTTCTTTCACATCAAGAACTATCTTCATCATCATTATCATTAGAAAATCTTAAAAATGAGAAGGAATCTTAATCTTCTCATAATGCTAAATTAGTTCATGAAAATGAGATTCTCAAATCTGAGAATCACAATATGTTGTCTCGTATTTCTCTATTAGATAAAGATATGTCTTCATTAAATTTAAAATATGGTGATATGTCTTCTAATTTTAATAAGTTTAATAAAGGAAAGAATAATATCGATGATTTAATTAGGGGTACTTATCTAGTGAGTATCAATACAATGCTCCACAAACATAAGCATTGATTATCGAGCAACTTAGTGCTTTGTACAACAACAATCGGTGACTGGTACAGATGCATCAAGTTTTTGAGCAACATATAGCGAACTTTGCGTAGTTTGACAGGAAGGCCTGCTGTCAGACTTTGGCGGGGTTTCAAAACTTAGTGCTTGGATGCACATGCCATGGTTTCCACGAGGACCACCTGTTGCATATCTTCTACATAGGGATGCATCCTCCTATGTAGGACTTTGTGCAGAAGATGAGTGTAACGACTGGTTTTTATCTATTATATATATGTGTTGGTTGTTCTCTCCTTTGTATGTTTTTCCTGTTTCTGTAGTGGGGCGTTTTCGCTCAGTTCTTTATAGTCTTTTAGTTCCTTTCCATAGAACGATGAGCTTGGAGTAAGTCATTCATGATGAACTTCATCTTGTCCGCATCTTAGAGCCATGTTGATCTTAGAAGCCATAAGAACCTTTCCCGAAGCCTCACGCTTCATTTCGAGACTTTCGTGCATCTTAGTTGGTTCAAGAAGGAGAACTAACCGACTAGATTACAATCTAGTCGGTCGACAACTCTTCGGGAACCGACTAGTTCATCTTGATTATTTCAGCTGAGTTATTGTTTCCTCTTAGTCGGTCTAAGCACATTCATCAACCGACTAGTTACCAAACTAGTCGGTCAGAACTTGTTCTCAGACCGACTAATTCTGAGATCTTTCTGATAGCCGAGTTACTGTTTATAGTTAGTCGGTCAAAGAACGACTATCGACCGACTAGTAGAGAAACTAGTCGGTTAGAGTTTCTTCTCAGACCGACTAACTCTCAGTACTTATTGTCTATCATATTCAACTCTTAGTCGGTCAATGAATATTCACCGACCGACTAGTTCCCAAACTAGTCGGTTGACGAACCTTCACAAACCGACTAAATCTGTCTACCCTGTGTTGACCCTGTTCACTGTTTGCCTTTTAGTCGGTCTCAGTTGGACGACCGATCGACTAGTTCCCAAACTAGTCGGTCGACCACTCTTCACTGACTGACTAATATGCCCAGAAACCCTAGGTTAAGTCGCATCCACCGCTTATTCTTTCTATTAAAACCCTATATGTTTTCACTTCTTCCTTCACTTTTCTTAGCCGATTTTCTTCCCCAATCATCCCCAACCTTCCTCCTACCCTTTCTCATCCTCCCGTGCTCCCTCTCACCATCCATTGCGCCGGCAACTACCCGTAGGCCGTAGACCGACCCCAAAAACCCCAAATTTTCCTTTTGCTCCAGTTTTTCCCATTCATTCTCCCATCTCCAGATCTGTTGTATCTCAGCCGCGAGGAGTTCTCTTTAGCCGTAGTTCCCGGATCGCTTCTTCCGTTGCCGTGCTAGATCAGATTTGGCGACGGCAATCCGGATACGTCGAGATCCTCTCCTACCTGCAGATTCGTAGGCGTCTCTGATCTTCGTTCTTCCGCTTTGTATACGGTTAGTGATCTACCTTTAAATTTTTCATAACCCACACTATAAATTAGAAAACCTAATAAAAATGGATTACTAGACGTTGTAGGATTCCAATACAAATCTGGATTAGATCTTCCAGTTCTGATTTCTGCTTTGGCCATAACAGTGAACCCTTTTCCTCGTAGAGTAGCGACTTTGAGACGAGCTCTCGTCGACCGTCATCACCGGAACCAGGCAAGTGAAACTTGCCAACCTTGTTTTAGGCCATGTTCTAGGCCATTTCCTTGCTTTTAGCGTGAAAGAGACTAGACCGTGAAATGATAGCGGTCTAGGCACAATTTCAAGTTCTAGCTTGACAACGAAGCTAGAACTACCTTTTGTCATGTCATGTCATGCATTTGCCTGTCATGTTTAGTTCATCTAATGGTACACATTTTCAATTGAATATCTGCCATGCATTTGCATTCTTACATGCCATTTGATTTGTATGTTGCATCGTAGCACACGCTACCAAATACTTGTACAATCCGTGTTTCCGGCTAGGCACCTGCTATGCGGGCATAACCCTACGCCATACTTATTAAAAACACTTCCTGGCTCGTGATCCAGAAGCGGGCCACATGTGTTGGTTGATAACCAATGCCCAATACACGTGGAGGGGTAGGGATAAACGATCACTTGAGCGTAAGAGTTGGCCCGTACAGCCTCTCTAGCCAAAGGGCGGAATCTCTGTGCACGACGTGCTTACTATACTTGTACTTGTCCTTGTGAATGTATACTTGTTTCCTTGTCATGTTCTTGCTTCCATGTCATGTTTACTACTTACCATGTCATACTTGCTGTTTTTGCTTATTTGCTGCACATCTCATATATATGCCATGTCATGCACACATTAGAATTGCTAGGTTGCTTTTACCTTTCTATTAGTTTCCTTGCACGAAGTCTTGTAGACTTTGCTGACATGTGCCCCTTTCACTTTGGGTGTCGCATGTTAGTTGCTGAGCCAGAGACCGTAGCTGGGGACGATGAGTTGGTGGAGTTTGAGCCTGGTTCCACAGCTGACGTGGAGTACGAGGACACCGGTGACCAGTCCTAGTGTTCCTTCGTCGTTTTTCCTTGTTAGACTGTTGTTAGCTTGTCGGTGAGTAGCACCATCTTTTGTTAGTTGTTTCTTTGTTGGCCATGCTGGGCCTTAGACTCTTTCCTTTTAGCCTGGTGGCTTTTCTGGTTGTTGAAATTTTATCTGGACTTCGAGATTTATAATTTATTATTATTCGTCTCTTTCTATCATTGTTATCTTTGTTCCGATTCACATTATAGGGACCTTACGTGGTTATTCCAGACGCTTTATAGGCTGGAGTCTCACAGCTCCAAGCCTGAGCGGGCCTCGTCACGCCTCGCCTCCATTTTAGGGAAGCGGGTCGTGACAATGAGTAATGGAGAGTTCTTCGCAAAGACGACCGATGATGCATGGTGGTAATTGCGAAACCTGGTAGAGTATGAGTGGACTGCGTCACTCATACCTACTGATGATGGCGAGTATTCACTTAGATCTAGAGATGCAGTCCAGAAGAAGCCATGCACCATGACTTCGCTGCAGGAGATGCTCGAGCAGCTCAAGCAGCTAATGATAGAGATATATCAAAATTTTGATGAGTAAGAGGAGATGGATGATGGGGTGTATATTAGATGGTGCATGTTAGACGTGTTGGAAACTTGATACATTTGTTTGTTGATAAGGAGGAGGTGGAGATGAGTGAAGGCAAGATCCAGATTGATGATATTTGGGAGCCTGAGCCATGTTTCCCTTCTGATTCTTCTCCCCGTCTTGAGGTATATCAGAGCATGTTGAAGGATTACAGAGCCCGTATATTCTGATGGTAAGGATGAGGAGAGATGGTCTACATTAAGCCTGAGCTACATTCTCGTCTAGATTTCTCTTCGCAGCAACTACCCCCTACTCCAAAGGCCTCGCAACAACCAGAGCCTAGCAATCTATTTTTAGAAAGTGTCCATTTAAACACTCTCGTTATTTCTTAATCTCAATCTTTAATTCCATATATTTTAGATTCAGATTGTTGCCGTTAAGCGTTAAATTCTTTTATTTGTTTTGACGACCCTTTGTGGCAAGCTTATTTGGATCATCAAGTGTGCCCAAATTATTTTGACACAATGTATCTTTTGTAGGACACAAGTTCAAATTTGAAATAGATATAAAAGACACAATGTATCTTTTATATGTAGGACACAAGTTCAAATTATTTTGGCAAGCTTATTTGGATCGTCAAGTGTGCCCAAATAGATATGATTGGATGTGTCACTTGGCCATAAAGATACATGTGGAAGGAAGATCCATGAGGAGAGCAAGGAGCTATTTAAGCCGATTCCTCTACAAATAAAGATATGTGACCTGTCGTTTGACATGGTGTGTTCTTTAATTTGTTGTAGTTAGGATTTTTATGCTTTCTAAGTTAAATTGCTTTTAAATAAATCTAATACTCTGTCAACATTAAGGACAATGGTTGTCTTTAAGATGGAGGGAGAGTGTTAGAATCTTTAGGGCTTTATGAATTTTTTAGAAAGGAGACATGCATACATTTTATCATTATCCAATCATATCTATTCCTCCAACCAAACCCACTTGATCGATCGTTTAGTTCCTTTGTACATAGAGATATAGCCTCTTTCAAATTATCCCCCTTTGTTCAAAGTCTTGAAATTAATGATGACTTGGAGCGTGTTTTCAGATTGAATGATATGTTAGTACGTGTCTTTTATGAAACATATTCATAGTGACCATGAAGTATATTCTTGAAATGGCTTAAATTAGTTTTTTTGTCTTATAAATCACGTGATGCATGTATTATGGTAGTCAAAATTGAATAGAGTGGTTGGTAATTTAAAAGGAAATATGATAACAACATATTCAATTTAGTACTACGAAGTGGTTACTTGATTGCTAATTCATGTTGGAAAAAAATAATGAAAAAAGGGAATGATAAGTGCATGGTTCTTTTAACTCTTGTTGAGTATCTAGATCCTCGTGCCTCAAGAATCACTTGGGATTCTCGTCAAAAATGGAGTTTGGAGGAGTGCACAAAAGAATAAATGAAACTTAGGTGGTTTGAGTTAATAGGTCCGATGGGGTTCTTTAAGCCTAATGCCCCAAAATAATTTGATTTACGAGCCATTGTCTTAATGCTTTCTACATGAACCGTTCTAAGATTTCATTCAAAAAAGGAGTGATAAAAAGAATGAAATAACATGAATGATGCTAGTTAATAACCACAAGGCAAGGAATGATGGACGTGTTGTGAGTGCCATATTCTTGAAAGATTCGTATAACCAAGCCATAACATTGTGATTTACTTTTGATTCGGGCATAACGTCGATTTTATATTTTACGCATTGAAATCCAGAGTGAGAAAATGTCTTGGAACTTGTGCTTTTTCATGGTTATGCATACTATGTGTTACTCTATATTGGAAAATGATGCTTTGTGTTGCACCATGGTCAATGGAAAGAGTTTGATATGCCTTATATGGATGATCAGAATTTATCGCTTGTTTTGCTAGGGATTAGCAAAAAGCTAGTTGGGGGTGTTTGATAAGAGTATACTTTTGCATGTTTTATCCCCCCATTCTAGAATGTTTTGCATATATTATTTGCTTAATTTGACTCTAATCCATGCATTTATTTAATATCATTCGATATTAGAGCTTATCATTACTTTATGTGCAAAATATGACTCTTATGAACTAATTTTTGTCTTCTCTCTTATTTTTCAGTCGAAGATGACTTTTTCCCGATTCCACCAGACTCAAGGCTATTTTCTATATTTTCTGAAGGACATGGTAATGAAGCTGGAAATTTGGCACGACCAGTGTCAAATTGAACTGGATTTTTGCACGACATGCCAATGCATAAGAGGGGTTTTCGACATGTTTTCTGAACCCTATTTGGATAGGTTTTGTAGGGGGTATGGATACAAATTTTGAAGGGGGTTTATGGACGTTTTTCCTAGGGTATTTTGCATTGTATTTTGATGGCTATTGCTCTTACTTTTGGAGGACTTTTGTAAACTTTCTTGGCGATCTCACATTGGAGAATTGGATCTCTTCTGTCCTTTTCAAAATTTGTAACTATTCCCTTAACTTTCTTTTTAATTCTATGCTATCTTATATGAATTGTGTCTTTATTATTTCCATGATTTGTGAGTAATCTCTTTGTCTTGGGTTGAGGTGAACGCTATCATGTATAATTGTGTGGATTGATCTCTTTGTTCTCAATTTATTGAAATAATTGTTTAGGGTTTAGTCTTGGATGCCCTTAATGTTAATCTATTTATTAATTTATTGTCAAACACTAATCACCAACGAGAGTTAGGGTTGTGATTTGATGCACTTTGATAGTTAAATTAATTTCTATTAATTTAGGATTATCAATGTGAGTTGGATCCTGAATTAATTAGAACTACTAATTTAGGGTTATCAACAAGAGTTGGATCCTAAATTAGAGATCCTTGACTTTGACCTGAGTACTCCCACGAGAGTAGGCAAGAACGAAGGCTAGGAATTATTTATTGTCGATTTGTAATGCACTTATAATAATTTTGGAACCACGAGAGTTGGTGTCAACTCATGATATATGGGCACATTACACTTTGAGAGAAGGTATTAGGAAGTGACATAGGGAACACCAATCTCACGTGACGCATTAGTTCAATAAATTGACTCTTGAGATCAATTCCGTAATTAATTCGTGACAGTACAGATACTTAGCCATCACATCTTCTCTTATTAATAAACCCTTAGTTAATTTCTTATAATCCGTTCAGAAATCACTTAGCTAACTATAGTTTGAGATTGGTTGGTACATAGTCCATAGCTTCCTTGTGATCGACCTGCATTGTGCTACGAATACCCGTTCAGTTGGGGGTAATTATTTGACTGAACGAGTTTTTGGCACAATAGCTGAGAAAGGTAACAGATTAATATTAGCCAAAATTTTGGTTTGCTAGACTACGTGGTTCTTTTTCTTTTTTCCATTCTTCTTGTTTTACTGATGATCTTCTCGTAGTTTATCTTTTCCTTGTATAAGCAGCCAAAATCAAAATTTTGAACAGTTAATCCCATTAATCCCGGGATCGAGGCCATTGCAAAGAGACTCAACACTAAGAGACGAAGGAAGTTAAGATGACACAGAATGACATACCATGACATTACTTGCCAATAAGATGGATGCCTTGTCACATCAGATTGCTCATATGGAATTGGAGCGAGTGTTTCTGGTCCGTCGGTTGTTTCGAGTTGTGGAGTTTATGGTATGTTGGGGCACTTATCTAGTGAGTATCAGTACAATTCTCCACAAACACAAGCATTGAGTATCGAGCAACTTAGTGCTTTGTACAACAACAATCGGTGCCTGGTACAGATGCAGCAAGTTTTTGAGCACCATATGGCAAAATTTGCGTAGTTTGACAAGGGAGGCCTACTGTCAGACTTGGGCGAGGTTTCACAACTTAGTGATTGGATGTCCATGCCATGGTTTACACGAGGACAATCTGTTTCATATCTTCTATACAGGGATGCATCCTCATATGCAGGACTTTGTGCAGAGGTTGAGCAATGGAGAGTTCTTTCCAAAGACGACCAATGATGCATGGTGGTAATTGCGAAACCTGGCAGAGTATGAGTGGATTACGTCATTCCCACCTCCTGATGATGGCGAGTATTCACTAGATCTGGAGATGTAGTCTAGAAGAAGCCATGCACCATGACTTTGCTGCAGGAGATGCTCGAGCAGCTCAGGCAGCAAATGATAGTGATATATCTAAATTTTGATGAGTATGATAAGATGGATGATGGGATGTGTGTTAGACGGTGCATATTAGATGTGTTGAAACCCCGATATGTTTTTTGTTGATGAGGAGGAGGTGGAGAAGAGTGATGGCAAGATCGAGATTGATGATATTGAGGAGCCTGAGCCATGTTTCCCTTCTGATTCATCTCCTCGTCTTGAGGTATATCAAAGCATGAGATGGATTACAGAGCCCATATATTCGGATGGTAAGGATGAGGCGAGATGGTCAAGATTGAGCCTAAGCTGCATTCTCCTACAAATTTCTCTCTGTAGCAACCGACCCTTCCTCTAAAGTTCTCGCCTCAACCAGAGCCTAGTGATTTAGGAAAGTTTCCATCTAAACACTCCCGTTATTTCTGAATCTCAATCTTCAAGTCCTTATATTTTAGATTCAGATTGTCGTCGTTAAGCGTTAAATTCTTTTACTCGCTTTGACGACCCTTTGTGGAAAGCTTGTTTGGATCGACAAGTGTGCCCAAATTATTTTGACACAATGCATCTTTCACAGGGCACGCGTTCAAATTTGAAATAGATATGATTGGATGCGTCACTTGGCCATAAAGCTACAGATGGAAGGAATATTCATGAGGAGAGCAAGGAGCTATTTGAGCAGCATCCTCCATAAATAAAGATTTGTGATCTGCCGTTTGACATGGTGTCTTTCATTTGATTTAGTTAGGATTTTTATGCTTTCTAGGTTAAGTCGCTTTTAAATAAATATAATATTCTTTCAACATTAAGGACAATGTTTGTTTTTAAGTTGGAGGGAGAGTGTTAGAATCTTTAGGACTTTATGAATTTTTTAAAGGAAGGAGATATGCATACATTTTATCATTATCCAATCATATCTATTCCTCCAACCAAACCCACTTGCTTGATCGCTTAGTTCCTTTGTGCATAGAGATATAGCCGCTTTCAGATTATTCCCCTTTGTTCAAAGTCTTGAAATTGATGATGACTTGGAGTGTGTTTTTCACATTGAATGATATGTTAATATGCGTCTTTTATGAAACATGTTCATAGTGTCCATGATGTATATTCGTGAAACGGCTTAAATTAGTTTTTTTGTCTTATAAATCCACGTGATGCATGTATTATGGTAGTCATAATTGAATAGAGCGGTTGGTAATCTAAAAGGAAATTTGATAACAACATATTCAATTTAGTACTGAGGAGTGGTTACTTGGTTGATAATTCATGTTGGAAAAATAATAATGAAAAAAGGGAATGATAAGTGCATCGTTCTTCTAACTCTTGTTGAGTAGCTGGATCCTTGTACCTCAAGAATCACTTGGGATTCACGTCGAAAAATGGAGTATGGAGGAGTGCATAAAAGAATAAATGAAACTTAGGTGGTTTGAGTTTATGGGTCCGATGGGTTTCTTTAAGCCTAAGCCCTAAAATAATTTGATTTAGGAGCCACTGACTTAATACTTGCTACATGAACCATTCTAAGATTTTATTCAAAAAAAGGAGTAATAAAATGAATAAAATAACTTGAATGATGCTAGTCAATAACCACAAGGCAAGGAACGATGGACGTGTTGTGGGTGCCATATTCTTGAAAGATTCGTATAACCAAGCCATAACATTGCGATTTACTCTTGATTCGGGCATAACGTCGATTTTATATTTTATGCATTGAAATCTGGAGTGAGAAAATGTCTTGGAACTTGTGCTTTTTCTTGGTTGTGCATACTATGTGTTACTCTATATTGGAAAATGATGCTTTGTGTTGTGCCATGGTCAATGGAAAGAGTTTGATATGCCTTGTATGGATGATCCGAATTTAACTTGTTTTGCTAGGGATTAGCAAAAAACTAGTTGGGGGTGTTTGATAAGAGTATAATTTTGCATGTTTTATCCCCTCATTCACGGGTAGTTTTCGTATATTATTTGCTTAATTTGACTCTAATCCATGCGTTTCTTCAATATCATTCGATATTAGAGCTTATCATTTCTTTATGTGCAAAATAGTATTCTTATGAACTAATTTTTGTCTTCTCTCTTATTTTTAAGTCGAAGATGGCTTTCTCCCGATTCCTACGTATTCAGAGCTATTTTCTACATTTTTTGAAAGACATGGTAACGAAGATGGAAATTTGGCACGACCAGTTTCTAATTGAACTAGAATTTGGCACGAGCGGCTAATACACAGGAGGGGTTTTCGACATTTTTTCTGAACCCAATTTGGATAGGATTTGTAGGGGGTATGAATACAACTTTTAAAGGAGGTTTTTGTATGTTTTCCGAGGGTATTTTGCATTGCATTTTGACGGCTATTGCTCCTACTTTTGGAGGACTTTTGTAAAATTTCTTGGTGATCTTGCATTGGAGAATTGGATATCTATTGTCGTACGTCTTCAAAATTTGTAACTATTCCCTTAACTTTCTCTTTAATTCTATGAAGTCTTATATGAATGACGTCGTTATTATTGCCATGATTTGTGAGTAATCTCTTTGTCAACGGTTGAATTGAACCTTATCGTGTATACTTATGTGGATTGATCTCGTTCTCAGATTATTGAAATAATTATCTAGGGTTTAGTCTTGGATGCACTTAATGCTAATCTATCTCTTGATGTGTTATCAAACCCTAATCACCAACAAGGGTTGGGATTTTGATTTAATGCACTTCGATAGTTAAATTAATTTCTACTAATTTAGGATTATCAATGAGAATTGGATCTTGAATTAACTAGATATACTCATTTAGGATTATCAATAAGAGTTGGATCCTAAATTTGTGATTCTTAAATTTGACCTGAGTTCTCACACGAGAGTAGTCGAGAACGAAGGTTGGAAATTATATATTGTTGATTAGTAATGAATTTATCATGATTTGGAAACCATGAGAGTAGGTGTCAACTCATGATAGATAGGTGCTTGATAGTGCAAAAATATGATAGTCGCAAGCATACGATGTCATGTAGCCTACGGGTCGAACACAGGGAGGCGATGGTATGAATACCGACTAATTGTATACTTAATTAGATATGCGAGCGAGAGTAAGGATGTGGTAATTACACTAAAAATACTAAAAGAAAGAAAGATACCAAGGGCTAAGCATCACCACTAGCATAGACTAAATATATGGGTTGATCTAGCTTTTCGAGCCAACGGGTTTTAGTCATAGATGATAACTAAATCTCAATTCTCGTCCACTATACGTCAGAGAATAGGTTGGACCCCTGTCATGGCACTGATGGGTTGTCGGTTGATACGATGTAGGTAGTTCTAGTGAGTGTGCATGATGGTTAGTTGGCGCCTAGCACTAGATAGTCAACCCTCCTCAATAATGGGTTGAGTTGAATTAAGCTCATCCAAACCTATTCCTAAGACTAGAACCTAGTTTGAATCTATATTTGGGGCGATATGCCCATATGGATAATCTACACTAGGGTTTAGCTTTACCCTAGGCACAAGGATCTACTCTCTAAACATCACAATAAACAACGAGTAACATAAAGGGAAAAACATCACAAGAGCAACAAAGAGAAATGAAGAGCAATTCAATTAAATGAAATTGCATAGATTTAATACAAGAATTAGAAATAAAGAGTCTTACAATAGCTGGAAGAGCAACCCCCAGAAGGGGGGTGAAAACCCTAGAAAAATTACAGAAGAAAAACAAGTCCCCCCTCTCTTAATCGCACACAACTATTTATATTGCATACAGAAATTTGGGGGTGCATGGCTGTACCACAAATTGGCACGGCAGTGCCGTCGCTAAAAATTAGGGCAACAAAGAGGCTACTGCTTTGAGCACATCCGTGTTGCAAATTAGCCGTGTCAATCCTTCTTCACTCCCTCCTTGGCTCCAGGTGACACGACCGTGCAAAACGACCGTGTTAGAGGGGAGCTTTCTGCCTTATGCAGTAGAATTTTGCACGACTGTGCGATATTTCCGCACGGCCGTGTCAATGATGCTGATGCGCCCTTCTTGGGATCATGGTATGACACGACCATGTGGTTGCGCACACAGCCATGTTGCCTGCTCTTTGGCCCATTTCTTCTTCTTTTGATCTTCGACCTTCGTTATTCTTTGCTGTCTTCTTTCCCATGCTATGCAAATCACCGAATTGCATCGTTTTATGCACGGATTCCCTGAAATACACAAAATACATCCCCAAAGCATCAAATGTACAAAAACGGGTAAAGACAGACAAAATAGTGAGAATGGTATAGAATAAACATAGAAAATGAAGGGTGAAATATACGAAAAAGGTATAGAAAATACGCCTAACAATATGCCTTTTACACTTCGAGAGAAGGTATTAGGTAGCGACATAGGGAACAATAATCTCCCCCAATGGATTAGTTCAATAAATTGCCTCTTGAGATCAATTCCACAATCAATTCGTGATAGTGGGGATACGTAGCCCTGGCATCTTCTCTTATTGATACACCCTTAGTTAATTTCTAATAATATGTTCAGAAATCATGTAGCTAGCTATAATTTAAGATAGGTTGGTATTTAGCCATTAGCTTTCCCGTAATCGACCAGTATTGTGCTACAACTACCTTTGTGCTATGACTACCCTTGTGCTACGAATACTTGTATGCTTGTGGTAATTATTTGATTGGACACCTGATGATCTGCTATATTTTCTTTTGTACTGAACTCAAATTCAAATTCAAGATACTAACATGAAAGTCATGGCGTATCGTGGGCATCACTTACTGAGCATGCACATCTGAGTGTATGTTGGCCCCTTAATGTATTGAGTAAGAGAGAACTCATAGCTCTGGAGTGGATCAACGTCCTAGGGTTAGGTCATTGGCTCATATCTCTTTCGTGAGCTTGCTAAACTAGGTATGACCAGAGCTAAACGCCACTAGAACCAAGAGCTTAAAAGGGCCCCTAGCTTAGGTTGGGGGCTACTTTAGACTTGGAATGGTCGTCACTTGCTTTAGCATGACCTAGATCAAATGCTACTTGCAAGTGTTGAATCTTGAGATCAGACAACCTGAGGCATCAGCTTGAGTTGTGGGCTTTTGCTGTAGGTAGCACGACCTGGGGAGTGCTGTAATTTTGTTAAAGGCAGTCTGAGATGAGCAAAATTCTACTCGCATGTACTAAAACCTTGAGGTCAGACCGACAGTGGCCCCCGCTTAGGCCAGGGGGATTGTTGGGGGCAGCCCAACCTGCGTCGAGTTCTAGGTGTCTTCTGTGCTAGGACTTTGGAGTCTCGCTAGCAGATGTCCTAGTCTATGCTGGAGCTTTGTTTGGACGTAGCATGACCCATGGGGTTGATTGCCAGAGGCCAGTGATGCGACCCTCTGTGGGTCTTGCCAGTAGATTAATGTTGAGACCCTCTACGGGGTTACCCCAGCAAAGGCCCCAACCTGGGCTAAGCGTCTTGTTAGGACGTGGCACGACTAATGGGGTCGGGTGACAGAGGTCAGTGCTGGGACCCTCAATGGAGTCTCGCTAGTGAAGTTTGGACGTAGCACGACTGTGGGTCGGCCAGAGGTCGGAGCTGTAGCCATGGGCTATGCCAACCTTGTTTAGATGTAACATAACTATGTGCCAGCCAGAGGTTAGAGCCATGGCCGTGTGCCACGTTGGCCTAGGCCCCAACGTAACTGGTGACCTGGCCCCAACGTAACTGGTGACCTGATTTGGATGTAGCACAACTTTGGGTTGGCTAGAGGCCGAAGCTGTAACTTTGGGTCTGGACATCATCGACCCCAGCTTAGGCTGGGGTTAGACAAGAAGATGCACAACTGTTGAGCTTACAAAAGACGAACATTTTTATTAAGCTCGAGTTGAGTACATTAAATAGAGCACCACTTGAGAATGGTACTTAGTGGGGGATCATGGGTAATATCTCTGGAGGTGCTCAGCATTTCATAGATTCTTGATCAGAATGCTGGTAATCCCTTGAACTGAGGACCTCTCGAATGCAGTAGGACCCCTCCAATTCAGCCATAATGGTTGCTTGCTTTTGTCGGTCTTGCATCCTGTGCAAAGGACCTGTCTGAGGACCAGATATTGTCTTTAAAATGTTTGACCTTGACCCTCATGTTGTAGTACCAACCTGAAGCTTGCTTGTTGGAGTTGACTCAGATATGAGCAATTCAGGTAGCAAGATTTCAGCCAATGACTCCCGACCCAGACGAGTCTAGGGCATTGGGTCAAAAGGGACCCCCGGGCCTAATCTCTCGAATCGCCTATAATACAGTTTCATACGTACTCTCCCAAACCTCTTCTTTTGGCACGAGTCTCAGAACTTCTTGAGGTCCGGAGACCTGGCTACTCGATGAAGTAGGGAGAACTGTACATATATTTCATACTTCTATTTTGTATTCATTTATTCTCTCTTTTTAACATGTCGACACAATGGTAGATGGGAGTATAATCCAAACTCAGAGCCAAACTCCTTCGAGGCTAAGTCTACCCTATGCATTCGGAGAGGCCTCGGGTCACGTGATCAAAGGGTTGATTTGGCTACTAGTCTATCTTACCGGAAGTGAAACTGGAACTAGCTCTATCTCTTGCAGGTATAAGGGTTGGAAATTAAATCGTAAGGGAGGAGTGTGGATGACGTACCACCGAAAGGTATTTAGGGTGCAAGCAGAAAAACCAACCATAGCCAAGCACATAAAAAATGAATGCAGGAGTGTGGTTCTCCTCAAGGGATCTTATCATCAAACTCTACAAAGAAAACAAAAAATAGGAGCGAAAAATGTGGAAGTGGTGAAAAAAATAAACGAAAAAGTGTGGAGTCCCCCTCAAGCTAGGAGTGAAAACGTCTCTCCCCCAAGCAAAAACTAAGCAGTGTCCTCATGCAAGAGGAAGATGAGATATGTGGGTAGAAGTGTAGGGGGGTGGGTATGGTAAAATGAGGATGCAATGTGATATCAATAAGCTCATGGGAAAATGGTGGAGTGCAGGGGAGAGTCTCCCCTAAGCTAGTGTAGAGCATAGCCCTAAACAAAATAGCGTGTGAATAATATGGGCTTATGCATGATTGGGGGGGATGGAAAAGTCAAAGCTAAGTGGGAAATTGAGAATGTGTGAGGTGATTGAGTGATGCAGAAATTTATTAAAGAAATCTAAATCATACTATGCTCCTCCCACTATCGAGAGGAGGTGAGATTATTAAGAAGCTAAACTAGAAAGCACAAAAATATCTTCACTACTGGAGTAGGATGTACCTGATCACATGGAGGGTCTCTGATCTCCAATGTAGCACGTAGCTATTCCTCCTACTGCTTTCATGGCTCAGTAAGCAGCTTTACTCCACGAATGTCATCGGACCCCAGTAATGTGGCTCCAATCATTCCCTGAAGGAGTCCACCTGTAACCTATAAGGAACGAGCCATGTCGGTCCGATGAGAGAAATTATTACCCCTATGAAATTAGTCCAGATATAATCATCAAAATGCGTAATAAATTCTAAAGCATGTTAATGAATACTCCCTGGAGGAACTTCGCTACTCTCGGGGCATACGACCAAATCCTCGTTTTCCTCGATTTCTAGGTGGTCAGGTGCTGGCGCAACTAAGAGTGCCTCAGGTGTATATGTACATGTGTCTTGCAGGAGACACGTTTCGTTAGAGATATCTGAATCTAGAAATGAATGGAGTAAAATACGAGAGTCAGATATGGAGTAATCAGGGTTTAAGAAATCTCCTTGATCAATGTGGGGCTGATGCTCAGGCTCTGGTGCGATGAGGAGTGGCTACGGTGCAAATGGAGGGAGTGAACATGGATCGGACCAGCTGAAATCAATCGTTGCATTTGTGTCCGAACTCATATACTTCTCGAAAGCATGCATGTGCGTCGTAGACTCCTCGATGCTCGTGCATGGCTCCAACTAGGGGACCTAACAAAAGGTAAAGGTTTGCACGTGCTTTTCAATTTCTGATGTCTTCTCTTTGCCTGTGCAAATCTCAAGAATTTCTGCTTTGAATTGTGTCAGGAGCCCCTCAATCTTGGCTAACGCCCCATCAGGTTTCTCATTCCTTATGGGGGCACAGCTCGGGATCACATCGCCAGCACGATATGTGCCAATGATATCACTTGTAGCTGGGGATGAAAACTTAGTAGGAAATAAATAATTTTGCAAAAATAGAATACCTCCCGTAGCACAAGTGGCCGACGATGTGTTGGGCCGATAACTACCCTCCATCGTAGGCGTGGGTTCTCCTTCACCGAGCCACGGAAGGGTGGTGGAAGAATATGGCATGTTGAATTTCCCTTCCATATGTCCTCTCTCATGTGGCATGGTAATGTAGACCTTACCCCATGAGTGCTGCTCAAGATGCCCATACGATTTGTTGGATGGTTGGGCTATCGGGTCAGGAGGGGTGTAGTTTATAGTAGTAAGGGAAGGAGCGGCGGGTAGGCCTTGGGTTGCCATAAATTGCTCCATCTTAGATATAAGGCTTCCATCGGCTTCTGGTGGAGGCATAAATGGTGGAGGATTCGGATGTGAGTGATTTGGATAGTGGCTGTAGGTATGTGGGGTCAAGACGTGGGGGCTGGCATAATATGTGCAAACATTGGTGGCAGGCCCCGGAAGACCGCACATCCCGCAATTCCCTGCAACCTGCAAAAAGTGAGTTTGTGCTCCCATCTGAGCATCATTATTTGTCGAGACACCATAATTACTCGTGTAAGTTCTGGCTGGCATCCACATCGTAACTGTTAAATTCACTTGTCTATAAAGATAGAAGAACTAAAGAAAGATCGTCAATAGACAAATGAGAGTAGAAAGGTGGGATGGGTTAAAAAATTTCTTTTATTTATTTATTTTTATTTTTATTTTTTTGAAATGTGTAGACTAATGAATACACAATTAAATCGATATCAAGCCGATTGCCTCCATGGCAACGGTGCCATTTACTTGTTAATGCAAAAATATGATAACCACAAGCATATGGTGTCTGTTGTAGCTCATGTGTCGAACATATGGAGGCGATGTTGTGAGTATCGATTAATCGTATATCTAATTAGCTACACTAATGGTGACAAAGGAGTAATTATACTAAAAGTATAAAAAGAAATAAAGTGGTGCCAAGGGCTAAGCATCGCCACTAGTGTGGACTTGGAATGTGGGGTGACATAGCTTCCCGTCCTAGTAGAGTAGAGCCGTCTATGAGGGTTCAATCCTTAAAACATGTTCTCACGGCGTCTAAGCACGGAATAGAAAACGAGGGGTAATGCTTGGACCTCTTATGGGGTATCCAATCGTTAGTCGAAAGTCCCCAAACTAGTTGTTCTAGTGAGTGTGCCCGATGGTTCGTCGGTGCCTAGCACTAGATAGTCAATCCTCCGGTGAGGGATGTGTTGAAATGAAATCGCATTATAGCAAACCCCTAGCAATAATCTAGAAGAACGATCTTTAGGGTGATTCACCCACATGAATAATCTACACTAGGGTTTAGCTATGCCCTAGGCAGTACAGATCACTCACTAAACATCATAATAAATGACTATTAGAGCAAAGAAATAAGAATCACAAACAACATGGAAAAAGAAATAAAAGACAATGCAATAGAAAGAAACAAAGATTCGTTACAATAAATTCGGAATTAAAAGTCTTACAAACATGGAAGAACAGCCCCCTAAAGGGGGGAGGGGCCTTAGAAAATTACTGAAGAAATGGAACTCCTCTGTCAAATCGCACTTATCTATTTATAGTACATTCAGAAATTTTGGGGCGCACGGCTGTGCCACAAATAGGCACAACCGTGTCGCCGTCAAGAACTAGGGCATGGCATCGACGGCTGCTTCAAGCACGACCTTCTTCACACCCACTTTAGCTCTAGGTGACACGGTCGTGCGAAATGACCGTGCTGCAAGGGAGATCTCTGCCTTCTGTAGCGGAATATTGCACGACCGTGCGACAAATCTGCAACGCCATGTCAATGGTGCTAATGCTCCTCCATTGGCCTCATGGTATGACACGATCGTGTAGTTGCACACACAGCCGTGTTGCATATTCCTTGGCCTTTTCTCCTCTCATTAGGCCCCGACCTTCGTTATATTTCGCCGCTTTCTCTCCCAAGCTCCATGAATCACCACATTGCAATATTTTATGCCAAATTCCCTGAAACGCACACAAAACACCCTCGAAGTATCAAGTGGGTAAAAATGGGCGATAAAGCGAGAGTGATATAAAATAAACGGGGAAAATGAAGGGTGAAATTAGCGGAAAAAGGTGCAGAAAATGTGCCTAACACTATCAAACTGCAGCTCGCGGGGAACGATATCACCGTCTGCTCGAGTAGCCAGTCCAGACCCTTTTCCATGGACTTTGTTGTCAACTTTGATTAGTGAGTTGCTTTTTATTTTTATTTTTATTCGAATTTTTTAATTTATGAGTTCATCATCGGTTAGTAAAGGTAAAGTTGTATTCTGGGTTGTTAAATAGTGTTACTGGATATATGCTGTTAAACATGGATTTTTTAAGATTAATAATTTTTTGAGCCTAAAAAGAGAGAATTTAGAGAGGATGGATATCTTGTAGGGCCGTTGAAGGGTAGTTATTGGCTGGGCCCATTGCCACTACTATTATTTTCTTGGTTTTTTGCATTTATTATAAATCCTATGGACCTAATTATTTTCTATGTTATTTTTTGAAATTTAAATATACATATATATTAATGAGCTGATATTCAAGTGAATTGGGAACATTAGTTAGTAGTTATTATCATTTTTAAATAGTTGTCTTTTTATTTATTTGGAATTAAGTTTATAGCCTGAATTACAATAACACGTGAAATTCCAAGTAATAAGTAATGATGCATTCTCTATTATTAAAGGCATTGCTGGTCTTGCAGAGAAAATGGTTAAAAAAGAAGAATTTTTGTATTTCCATTAGTACATAGGCTTATCAAACTGTCATTAATTTTACTAGTTGCAACTGGTACAGTGGAGAGAGTTTTTTCTGCTCTGAATATTGTTAAGAGCAAATTATGGCATATGATGAGAGAAAAGTGTATGAATGATAGTTGGTTGTATACATTGAGAAATATATCTGTAATGAGATTGATAATGAAGTCATTATGAAGCGGTTTAAAAATGTGAAAACTCAAAGAGAACAATTGTAATGTGAATTTTCTTATTTTAAATAACTATTTCTTAAATTAATTAATTTTCCATCTATTGTTTGTCTATATTTTTTTACATGCTTTTCCTTTTGTTGGGCTATTTGCATAATGATGGTTTTCTTTTCTGCAGATATATGATGACATGGATTTACATTTTACAAAATTGTAGTTATTGGACATGAAGTTAATGACATGTATTTTGTTCTGTTCTAGTTCTTTTATATTAAAAGGCGAAGTACTTAATAAATTTAATGTGTATAGATAATTGATGACTTTTGCTTATTGGTTTTTATTGTATGTAGAAATTGTTTTGTATTAGCTTATAATTTGCCCACTAAATGAAAATTTCTTGGCTCTGCCACTGGCCACTGCACACCATATTCTTTTTAGATGAGCATGGAGCTGACTGCACTCTTAGAGACTGCAATGTAGAGCATGAGGGTTTCACCCCTTGGGTTTGGAGAGGAGTGGAGGTCTACTGAGGTACTCCTTGAGTTGGGCAAAGGCCAGCTCCCACATTTTTGTCCATTGAAAGTTCTTCCCTTTCTTCAGCACCTTGAAGAAAGGCAAGCACTTGTCAGTGGCTTTGGAGAAGAATCAGTTAAGGGCTGCCACTTGTCCAGTCATGCACTGGACATCTTCCCCTTGGTGGGGGATTGCATATTGAAACAGGCACTGATCTTCCATAGTTGGCCTCGATCCCCCTATGATGAACCATGAAACCCAAGAACTTCCAGGAAGCAACACCGAAGATGCATTTGCTCGGGTTGATCTTCATGTGATACCTCCATAAAATGGCAACGGTCTCTTCCAGGTCAACCACGTGATGGGCCACTTCGAGCGATTTGACCAAAATATCATCAACAGACACCTCCATTGTCTTGTCAATACTATATGTGAACATTTTGTTGACAAGATTGATGGGTATTATGCGATCCTTAGGACTCAAAATCAACCTCTAGCCTTAGTCGGGCAGACGATAAAAAGAAATAGGCAGCGAAAAACTTAAAACTATTTTATGAAAGCCATAATATAACCCTAACCAGAATTTCTATTATCCTGGGGTGGGTCTGACTAACTTCTAAAGATAGATCTATAAAACTACTACAATACTAAACACATGAATAATAAAGGACATACCTTTTTTATGCACGATAGCAGAACGTCGATCCTCACGAACCAATGCCCACATTGGGGATGAATCGCTTCCCTGAGTTGAACTGTATCCTAAGGCGAGCAACACCCTTGGCACCGAACAAACCATACACTTCAGAAAGTTTCAGCACAAAAAGATCATCCATCAAGATTTCAGATCTAATCCGAACTCCTTCGTAGTCTTACTAGGACTGAACAGGAGCATGGAAAGAAAAAGGAGAAAGAGAGAATGTAACGCCCTGCTTCCCAAAAAAACAATGGAAGCGAGAACGTTATGAAGGTCCGCATAAACTGGAGCGGTGAAGCTCGAGTTCACTAAGCTCATGTGATAACAACATAGCAGGTACTTGCATGCAATCAGAACAACCGAATATTAATTCATTCAAAAGCCAAATCTAGAAGTTCATACATGAAATAAAAACAACAGGGCCTCTGCATGGCCAAAGGAACTACAACAAGCAGTATACCCTAAAACAAAGTACTAAAGCAAAACTAAAAGAAGGCAGCCACAACATAAGTCACTAGTCTTCCACAGGAAGCAACTCCGAGTCAATAGCAAACTTCTGGCTCTCTGGGTCAGGCGTCTCAAACAAGTCCTCCTGGTACTCTAGCTCGTGATCTGACATACATTCCAAAAACACGAATGTATGTCAGTAAGGGACTGGCAAGTGAAAGGTAAGTCGTCCCAAGGCAATGTGTAAGAATATTAAACATATTATGAAGTATTACAGTTCTAATGTCAGAGTTATACAATTAATTAACAACAAAATTATAAGCATGGCAGTTCTAAAGATTTAAAGTAAAGTACTTCTAAGCATTGCATTTCTAAGGAATTTAAAAGTAAGCATCTATGACATGGCAGTTCTAGTGAATTAGAAAGTAAGTAGTTATAAACATGGAAATTCTATGTGCGAGTAAGGTGGCAAAAATTATTATAAATTCAATGCAAATGTTTTCTATCATGCATAGGGTTCTATCCTTTAAGACGCGGTGAGTAAATCGCTTCTTCTCACGGGGGTATAACCGTGATTGACGCTACCCCACCACATGTGGGTGGTGCTCTTGAAGAGAGGATTCTTTCACACGCTTAGTGGCCGCTCAACCCTAACTCCACCCCAAAATGTTGCTGGAACACGAGCCAGAATGCTAAACCGCCATATACTGGAACACGATCCAGACTAGTCAAATGTGACCCTACTGGAACACGAGCTAGACTAGTCACACCTGACTGACAGGAGTAGCCAAATCTAGTCAAATGCATGAATTCACGAATCCAAGATTTCAAGGTATTCCATCTTTGTCAAGATATTCCATTGTTGTCAATGTATTCCATCTATATTCGTTCAATCAAGTGTGTGTACAACATGAAGTGAAGCAAGTGACATATCAGCATTTTCATATGACATTTAACGCATTATAAAACAAGGGGATTCATTTTTAAATGAAAATGCAATAAAACTTAAATTTGTTTAAATTCGTACACTTGCCTGATTTGATGGTTTCGGGTGTCCAGGTGACCGTATGGAAAGGCGCATTATATCTGCGGCAAAGATTTAATATTAAACAATTAGCTCAAACCTAATCGATTATTATTTAAACTATATATATAACACCATTTCTAATTAATTACTATAAGATTAATATATATACATACTGTTCTTATGTCAACACATATAGTTACATTAAATAGCATCAGATTTATATATATATTACACTGTTTACAAAACTGGTATACTTAACCATAAAATATGTAACTACTGTTATATAATAAAGTACTAACATGAGTTTATACTGTATGCTAACATATTAATACTTACTTATATAATAAAGTACTAACATAAGTTTATACTGTATGCTAACATATTAATACTTACTGACATTGTCCTAATACATGATAACATGCAAGTCCTATTAACAGCCTAGGGTATTGTTCATAGCTTTAAAAAGGTACTAACCTATATGTTTCATCAATGCTATAGACTCATAAGGTACAAGCTAGGGTACTGTTTATCTATGTACAAAATATAACTAATTTTTATAACTTTATATAATAACACTTACCTTAATCTGTCTTTTCTTCCTTCTTTACATTTTCTTCCTTCGTTTCGTTTCGTTTCTTTTTCTTTTGTAGGCGAGAGCTCAAGGAAGGAGGGGCTCGGGTGATCGGTAGATGGAAAGAGGCATGACAGGGTGGCACGGCTCGGCGCAACAGCGTCGCCAACCGGCAGGCGGTTGCGGGTCGGTGGCCTCCGGGAGGAAGGAGGAGCTGACGTGCATTTATATTTCATATGTTCACGCACGTCTTCTTTTGTGTTTTTCCGTTGTTTTTCACCGTCTCGTGTCTGTTTTCTCGTGTTTTCTTTTTTTCTTTCACTTCTCTTTGTTTTTGTGTGTTTTCTGGAGATTACCTGCATAGGGGACATATAACGAAGATATCATAAGTCCTCGGAGCAACGGGAGGAGTCACGCGTGATCCAGGGGGTCAAATGACGAAGATAGCATCTTTCAGCCCCTCACCCGACTGGTTGGTCACTTCCAACCGACCGGGTGATGCACGCGTGCACCACCCGTACACAAGCTGGAGCGGTCAGAAAGTCAACCGGTCGGTTCAGAGACCGGTTCACACGTCCCAACTCTCTGGAATTTGATGCTGAATGCCAACCGATCGGGTGACCTTCACCCGATCGGTTCATCTGTAGCCAATTCTCTGAAGCCAAGACACGGAGAGCTCAATCGACCGGTTCACCCGACGGCGCGAAGATCCAACCGGTCAGCTTCAACCCTCAAGTGACCGTGTCGTATGACCGGGTGAAGTCCCATGCTGAGCTGCCGAAGAACGAAGCAGATCACCCGATCGGTTGACTTTTCAACCGATCGGGTGATATCGTTTTCTATATATAGGACCCCTAGGTTTTCCAGAAACGGGAGTTGTTATTTTTTGCTGTTTTTTCTCTCTCTTGACGGCTGTAATTTTCTAGATATTTGTAAGTTGTCTGATCTTTACCAAAATTTAATATAGTATTATTTGCATTGCTCTTACTGCTTTTCAATCGCTTGATCATGTTTTTAACGGTCGATTTTGATTTAGATCGTTTTTTAGTAAATATGTGTGAGTAGTTCCCTAATCTGGGATTTTGGTGGAAATTCCTTCGTGGGTTCTCCCTGATGCGTCCATAGGACTAGGAAATCGATAGTGATTAGGAATCTACCGGTTACACGGGGTGTTTTATTGTCATCGGCGGGAAAAAGACCGCCTTTGACCGTTGGGCCAAGGGGGAATAAACTTGGTGGTTGACTCCCTAGCCATAGCTCACGCCCTTAGCGTAGACGTCGAATCCTAGCGCGCGGGAGCGGCATGATGAGATGTTGGGAGTTATCGTTGCGATCTTAGTGCTCCCAGAGTCAGTCAGTGTTAATGGACATGGGAATGCCCACTGACCGAACCCGGGAAGTCCGGCGTATCATCCTGGGCACCGACAGTAATATCGGGCCCATGGGACGCTAGTACCACTCTTAGAGGCAACGTCTCACCATTAGACCCTAATTCCGATCGTTATCCTTCCCGTAGGCCGTATCGACGAGAATCACACGATAGGGTGGAAACCGAAGTCCTGGGTTTTTCCTTTATATTGTTTATCCCTCGCATTCTATTTTCTGTGACAACCCATCATCCGATTCGGGCTAGCTCACCCATGGGGTGAATCCAATCCTTCTTGACACAAGCACAACCACGCCTCCCTGAGTTCGACCCTTAAGCCACACTACAACACCTTGCGCTTGCGGTTATAAATATTTAAATCTCACGCCCCCAATTATATATTGCACACATCTGTCGCGCAAACGCGGGGGACGTCAAGCTTTATGGCGTCGTTTCCGGGGAGGCAACGTGCTTGTTATTTTAGGATTTCATGAACCCTTGAGTCTAGCTCACATCTCTATCTCGCGATAATTTTCGCATTCTTCTTTTTTAATTTCTATTTTATTTTCTTTTTTTATTTTTTATTTTTTATTTTATCTGTTTCTTTCCCACTTTTCGCTTCACGGGTGTTTGTTGTTTTTAATGCGCAGGAGTTCAAGGAGTCTCGATGACTTGATTCCTGTTGATCCTGAGATAAACGCCACCCAAGGCGTCTTGCCGTAGAGAAGCGAAGAAGAAAAGAGCCTGAAACCATGGGGGAGAACACCCCACCTCACAAGTCCCTGCTGGAGTACTCGATGCCATCCATCGAGTCCACCTCAGCCATCCGTCCTCCTGCTATTACGGCGCAAAGCTTCGAGCTTAAGCCGTCTTGGGTGACGTGGATCCAGCAGGATCAATTCTCGGGGGCACCCATGGAGAGCCCCATCGAACATTTGGACTCCTTCTTGGAGAAATGTGACATCTTCCGGATAAATGGTGTCACAATTGAGGCGATCCATCTGAAGCTATTCCCCTTCTCTCTGCGGGATAAGGCCAAGCTGTGGCTTAGGGGGAAGGACCTGAATATGTTCAACACTTGGGAGAAGCTTTCAAACGCCTTTTTGACAAAGTTCTTTCCTCCGGGGAAGACCATGAAGCTGAGGAGTGAGATCTCCTCCTTCTCCCAGGCCAGCCACGAGTCCTTGCATGAAGCTTGGACGAGATATAAGGAAATGCAGCGAAGATGCCCTCATCATGAGCTTCTGAAATGGCAGATAATTAATCTGTTCTACAACGGATTGAGGGATGACTTGAAATCTTCCATGGACGCCGCGGCTGGAGGGTCCTTCATGTCCAGGAGTGAAGAAGATGCTGGGAACATTCTAGAAAATATGGCATATAACAATGAGCGGTGGTGTGACGAGAGAGCCACACCTAGATCTAGGGGTAACCACAGGGTCGAGGACGTCGACAAATTATCCAGCAAGTTTGACTTGCTGTCGACCCAGATCTCCGCACTGATGGTAGGAGTCGGTGGTGCCGGTACGCAACATATTGCCGCGGTGGAAACAGAAGTCATGGGGGACTTCGAGGGTGGTGACATCTCACCACCATTGGACCAAGCAAGCGCACTATTCTACAATCCTACGGGAAATGCACCGTATCCACCACAGACTAGCTCCATCCCGGCCTACTCTCCAAACAACCGGAATCATCCCAACCTTAGCTACCGGGCACCGTATCAGCCGCCGCCGCCTCAGCAGCAGCAACAACAGATATATCAGTCGGCTAGGCCTCAGCAGCAGCAGTTTCAGCAGCAGCAGCCTCCACAACAATATCAGCAATATGCTCTAAGGAATCAGCAGCCCATTCAGCAGCAGCAGTAATTTGGCCAGCAGAGAGCCATCTCTCCGGTTGAGTCCCTTTTGACTCAATATATCACCAACCAGGAGAAGATAAATTTAAAGCTGGAAATGGGACACCGGGCTCTCACAGACCAGGTAACCCAGCTGGGGTTACAAGTGGCGAACCTTTCAAGGTCGCAGAATCTATTGCCACCACAACCTGAAGTGAACCCGAGGGGAGCAAACCAAACTTTGGCACTCACGCACGAGCATGCGAATGTGTCCTCTATCGTGTTGAGGAGCGGAACACAAATCCCCACAAGAGTGCCCCCAAAGGAACCGGAAGCACCATTGGTTATAGAGTGACCAAGTGAAATAGCCAAGGACAATGTTGCTTCGTCGCCAAGGCCAACGACTCCGGAGGGAGTCCCCGAAGAAGAAAAGAAGAAAGACGAGGAAGGGAGCCTCAAAGTGTTCAAGCCCGTTGTGCCTTTTCCACAACGGCTAGCCCAAGCCAAGATAGATGAAAAGTATGGCAAATTCTTTGCCATGATCAAGGATCTAATCTTGCAAATCCCCTTCCTCGAAGCTATCGAGACGATTCCCTCTTACGCCAAATTTCTAAAGGACTTAGTGACAAGAGGGTCCAGAAAGGAGAAGGTCGTATTGACGGCGGAATGCAGCGCTCTCATTCAGAGAGCAAATCCGCCTAAGCTTAAAGACCCGGGGAGTTTCTCTATCCCTTGTGCGATCAGGGAGGTAAAGATCCATCGTGCGCTGGTCAATCTAGGAGCGAGCGTCAGTTTAATGCCCCTATCGCTATACATGAGAATAGGGATGGGAGACTTGGAGCCTACGGGTATGACACTTCGATTAGCCGACAGATCGGTTAAATACCCGGTGGGAGTAGTAGACGACCTACCTGTTGATGTGAGTGGAGTGCAAGTGCCTGTGGATTTTGTGGTAATGGACATGCCGGAAGATAAGCATACCCCTATTATCCTTGGACGGCCCTTTATGGCAACAGCCGGTGTGCTAATAGACGTGAAGAAGGGGAAGCTTTCCCTTAATGTAGGCAACGAAAAAGTCGAGTTCGACTTAAGGTTGTCAATGAAGCACCCAAATCCCTCGGATGACCCTAGTATCAGTATGCTGGAGAACGAAGAAGAGAGAGTTTTGGAAGCAAGCTCCTGGGAGATTCTTTCAAGAAATCCCCCCGATAGCTTGGGAGACCTTGGAGAGCAAGTTGGCTCACCAAAGGAAGAAGTTGCTGATGAGGCGGTCGCCCAACATGTGATCCCTCCAGGATTCCCAAAATCTCCTCCTACGAGGAGAAAAGGCAAAGAGCCCATGGGGCTCACCAGAGATGAGATCCGGATCCTTATACGAGTGACGGTGGACGCCAATATAAGGGAGAAGCCCCCGGACCCCGTCAACAAAGGGAGAGTCATTGAGCGAGTCTTCTTGTCGCCACCGACTACACCAAAAGCTACCAGCTCTGAAGCTGAAGCGATGCCAGACTTTGGGCATCACCCGTATCGCCCACCTTGAACATCATCTACGGGCGTCGAGCTAACGACGTTAAACAAAAGCGCTTCATGGGAGGCAACCCATGCTCTAAACCTTTGTTTCCAATTTTTAGGACTATTTTTAACTTTATTTTATCTATTTTAATAAATAAATCCAGTCGCAAGAACTTCCGTTGATGGACTTAGGCCATTTGTGGACTTTTGCAGAAAACAAGGCCCCAACCAATTGGTTGATAACTCAACCAATCGGTTGGGATGTATCAGCAGATGGCCGTATCAGTCACTCAACGAACCGATCGGGTGAAGATATGTGAGACCGGTTGGCAGACCGGGTGAACTGGGGCTGAAGTCTCGGGAAATTTTCAGATTTTGTCAACCAATCGGGTGATGAGAAGCATGACCGGTTGACTGACCGGGTGAACAACACCAAACTCTCGGAAAAATTTGTGGAGCGGCCAACCGATCGGTTGAGTTATCAACCGATCGGTTCGCTTGTAGCGTCTCTTCAGCTGAAATTCTCGACCCATAAGTCAACCGATCGGGTGACAACTCACCCGATCGGTTTGACTTAAACCCTATAAAAAGCCCCCGCCCCAACCGTTCATCTCCCTCGCCCGATCTCGCAGCTCCTGCCGTCAATTCGTCTCCCCCACTCTCCCAACGGCCAGAAAACCCTCTCCCACGACCTCCACTCCCCCTCTAGCCTCTCTCTCCACCTACCCCTTCCATCTCTCCATCATTCCTCTCTCTCTCTCTCCCCACCATTTCGCTTCCTCAAGCCCTAATTCCACAATCTCCCCCCATTTTCGAATTTTCGCTGAAGAGAAGTGCCGCGGCTCCACACTCCATCCAATTGCACGGTGTTGGGTCAACTTCAAGCAAGGAACTCCAATCTCTGCTGGGTAACTTCGCTCAACTGCTCAAATTTTACTTTTTACCCTAGAATTTCTACTTGCTTGATTGTTTGTGTGTGCGTGCTTTTATCGTATTCTACACTCATTTGCATCACACTCATGCACCCACTATGGCCCGAGATCGAGATAAGGGGAAGGGTATCCTGCGGGAGGAGGAACCGTCTCGAAAGAGACGCAAACAAACACGTCCTCCTCCCATTACACCACGTGCACTATCACTAGCCCCTCCCCCACCTGTTATCCCCCCTGAGGACCCAATGATGGGCCCTCATGGGTATCAATTTAGGAACCAAGAGCATAAGGACTTCTACCTTAGGCTTGATGCTCGGGGGCATCTGTCGACCAAATTCACCCACACCCAATCGCTTATCGATCTCGGTGTCTTCACCGAGGTCGAGACTCTTTTCGTGAACTTAGGATGGCTAGCCTTCCTAAACGCCACCACAGTGTCTTACCCGTCCCTCACACTAGAATTTCTTTCCTCACTCATTTGTGAGTCGGGGTCGACCGTCATATTCCGGGTGCGTAACAAAACCATCCGCACCAACCTGAACACGATCAATAATATATTTGGTTTCCCTATCCTTGGGGATGACGCTATCCGACACTACAGGTATCCACCCGAATTTGACGTCGATCAGTTTTGGTTCCGCCTCACCCTATTCCATCACTATCCCCGAGGTAAGGCCAAGGCCTCCTTAATCATCCATCCTATATTCCGTCTGGCCCATCGGATCATATCCTCTGCATTTTCCCCCAGGGATGAGTCAGGCACCGTGACCATCCCTGATCTTTTCATTCTATGGGCCATGACTTTCCCTTTCGTTCGAGACGATGATGGGATTAGCTTTAGGGCCCCTAATATCCCCATCCATGCCGGTGACTGACTTTTTCACAAGCTCCTCGAGATTAGCCGGGCCAGTAAGGGCAAGCTTTGTTGGGGGGAATAATCACTATCATTGCTTCTTTTCCCCAATTTAATATCCCCATCCCCCGAGGTCTTCCCACTACCGCAGGACTCTCACATCTAGATCTTGATGTCCTGCGGCATATTCATATGATTAAGCCCCGTCCTGATGGTCGTTTCAATTTCAACTACGGCCACCCCCAGCCCCCTACACCATTCTCCCCAACCCCGCTCGCATGACTATAGCTTTAGTGGGAGATTGGACTTTTCCGATCGATCCCGACTTTCTAGCGGGGTTGCGCCTTCCTTTCTTTCCCCAGGACGCACACAGAACACCTTCCCCTGCCGCCCGCTTAGGCGAGCAGGATATCCCTGCGTCCCGGGGAGACATTGGGGCTGGCCCGAGTCACACCACCCGTGCTCCTGGCCCTATCACTTCTGAGGATCTTTTAGAGGCCATCTCCGGCCTTGTGTCCAGTGCCGGCATAACCACTGCCGCCGGCACTACTTCCACATCACTTCCCGGCACCACTTCCGCTTCACGTCAGTCCGCTTCTTTTGGTCGCCGCCAAGCCTCAGCTCGTCTTGGTCTCGAGGCCGAGATCACTGCTCTCCGTGCTCGTGCCACGTCCTCTGTCCCCTCAGACCCATCACCGTCCTCCTTTCTCACTCACCCATGTTTCCTCACTCTTGAGAGGAATGTGGCCACCATCCTCTATCTCCTCACTCACACTCTCAGACCATCTCCACCTACCCCACACCCATCACCACCTCCTTCACCCCCTCGACGATCGTCTCCTCCACCAACTCCACCATCCCACCCATCTCCACCATCCCACCCATCCCCACCTCCTTCACCCCCCTAGGCGATCATCTCCCCCACCCACATCTATTCCCATCCCCGTATCCACTTCTCCTCTCACGACCACTTCTGTCGCCCCCACACCACCTCCTCCCTCCTCCACTGTCACTCCATATGTGCGCCGCAAGAAATTGCAAGTGCACTCCAGATCACTCCCACCGCCATCCACTACCGTCACCATCACGTCTTCTCTCCCCATTTCTATCCCTTTTACCACCGCCTTGATCTCCGTACTTCCACCACCACCCACCTCCACCGACACTCCACCCATCATTCACGCCCCCACTGCACCTATTCCTCCACCTCTTTCCCCACTTCTCCGCACACCCCCCGCCTTCCCCGACCACACATCCACACCCTCTTCCGAGGAGGACGAGGACTCCCCATCTCCTGCTTTTTGATTTCATTTTATTTTCTAACCTCCCCCTTGCATATCTCTGCATTTTCACGATCATATCATCTTGCTAGCATTGTCATGCCTAGCTTGGGGGAAGTCAATTTTTTCTGTGTGTCGTCGTATGCTGTTTTCTGTGTGTGCTTGTTTTATATATTGAGTCGTGCCATTTTCTGTCTTCAATTTTCTATTTTTATGTCGTGTGATTTTTCTTTATTTTCAGTTTCGTATGTGTGATTTTCTTGTTTTTTTTCATTTCTTTGTGTGTTTGTGCGTATTCCCTCCCACTTTCATCGTCCTCCCATACTCACTCTTATTGCATTGAGGGCAATGCAAACTTCAGCTTGGGGGAGTCGCACTTTGTGCGTCATTTGAGTCTTTCTTTTTCGTTTTTGAGTCCTTTTCATCGTGTTTTTATTTTTCTTTTCTTCTTTTTCCTCTCCTTCTCCTAAAGATGAACTCTATGATGAATTGCCACAAAATCACACACACCTAGCATGGCATAGATAATCACATTCACTAACCCTAGGATATCGAGTACTCTTGCATTTAATGCATCGTGGGTCCACTTAGCTTTTTTGTGAGTCGTGCGTCGTGCCTAGCTGTTTGGTGTGCTTCTACTTTGTGATTTTATTTTATATACCTGTCCAAGAATGACCCCTAGATTATCATGCTTCGATTCGAATGTGCGGTATTCGCCTCTCTTATCTGCTTCTGTATGCATGAATATATATATCGTGTGCTTCATTTCGCATGTGTTGGGATTCCACAGTTAGGACTAGGATAACCCATTTAGCCTACGCTCTGATTAGTGAAATATCTCCCTTGCCCAAATGTCTAGAATCCAACTTCTTTTTTGTTTTACTTGGTGCAAATCCCCTCGTCGTGTACCGTTCTCCTACTTGGGAGAGTACACATGTGTATAGCCAAAAACCCAAAAATTCAAAAAAAGAGAAAAGAAAAGAAAAACCCAAAAAGAAAAGAAAAGAGAAAATTGTATAGCCAAAAATCCAAAAAAATACATATATCCAAAACCAAAAAATATATATGAGTGTGAATATTTTCCTACTTAACGAGAATAAAGGAAAGGCGAGAATTTGCACCGAGTGTTCTACTCCACATCATCTCAACCCCCATCACTTTCGAAAACACTTGGAATCGGGCATTTCTAGCTATTATCTAGGTGATAGTGTGGTGATGTCCGAGCCCCTAGCTGTGGAGTCCTTGACACATGATGCGTTTCTATTCTCATACTCTCCTCGTGCATGCTTGAGCTATATATTCACCGCTACTTCTAAATCGAATCGATATTTGGTTCATTTCTTGGATTTGTGTATATGGAGCCTATTGCACAATGTAGATAGTGACACTGTTTGCTAGCACACGACCACACTCACTCGCGCTACACCGCGTGGGCCCACGGCACTTGTCTGGACTCGTTTCCTTTAGTTTAGTGACGTGACTTTGCGTTTGCTTGCTTGGTGTGTCGTTTTTGATTTTGCTCGCTCTGACGGGCGATTTAGGATTTTTGTTTTCTCCTTTTCTCTCTTCCTCTCTATTTTCTCCCTCCGAGCTCCTACTCTCACTCGTCTTCCTAGAGGACGAGGAAGGGTTCAGCTTGGGGGATTCTGACGTGCGTTTATATTTCATATGTTCATGCACGTCTTCTTTTGTGTTTTTCCGTTGTTTTCCGCCGTCTCGTGTCCGTTTTCTCGTGTTTTCTCGTTTTCTTTCACTTCTCTTTGTTTTTGTGTGTTTTCAGGAGATTGCCCGCATAGGGGACATATAACGAAGATATCATAAGTCCCCGGAGCAATGTGAGGAGTCACGCGTGATCCAGGGGGTCAAACGACGAAGATAGCATCTTTTAGCCCCTCACCCGACCGGTTGGTCACTTCCAACCGATCAGGTGATGCACGCGTGCACCACCCAGACACAAGCTGGAGCGGTCAGAAAGTAACCGGTCGGTTCAG